>CM060732.1:13261097-13861097 GCA_030704615.1 Takakia lepidozioides
GGGAGATGGTCGGGGTTTGCGCCACTTGCAGCTTCATCAAGCTGTATCTCCAGCATACATCTTGGAGAATGTGCCACCTGATGGGTGATTCTAGGGCCAGGGTGATGGCCAGTGTGCATCAAGTCCGGTCGTGGCTTGGGGTCAGCAGTGTTGCTGGATGCAGCTGAAGTGGGGTCACGGGCTCATCGTCCATGCTGGTGGACTAACTTGATACCACCCGCACATGTCAAGCGTGCATTTGATGGGGTGCAGCGGCCAGCACACCTCACGTGGATGGCATTTTGGACATAGGGAGGCAGTCTCAACGTGTGAGACACGATGACCGTTCGCTTTGGCAGTGGTCAACAGGTGGGTCAACCACGAGCAGCATACCTACACTGCTCAGCTTCCCAGGATCCCATGTTTTCGGGATGGTGGACCTAGCTCCTGTGGGATGCTCAGGTTGCAGCAGTTAGTGGAGCCTAATGCCGATGAGCGAGAGCGGGCTAGGGCGTTTTCCACTGGGACCACGGCAGTGCATTCTCTTTCTGAGGCATCACGTCGTCAGGTGTTGGGGACAAGCAATGGATCTCAATTGCTTGACATGGATTATCAGCTTGGCTATGGCTGAACAAGTAGAGTGCGGAATGCACTTCCCTTGACGGTCTCTCTGCCTACCGAGACGGTACAGGCAGCGAGTGGGGGCGAGCCGGTGAGGACCACGGGGTGTAGACATCCATGGCGCACGTGGGAGGTGCTCGAGGTTCAGAGGGAGTTGGCAGCCAAGGCAGCTGTGATGGATGAGGTTGGGGATTCTTCTCGGGATGAGGAGGTTTTCAATGATGAGATGATGGGGGCAGGATGAGGCCTTGTCATTGACTGAGCAGGAAGGGAGTACTGCTCAAGAGGTTGCAGCATAGCAACCACGGAACGCGTCCTCTACCTCTAAGCCCACTGGACTTAAGGTTGCAGTTACGGAGGACAATTGGGAGCCTGACTTGGACCCATTGTCACCGGAGGAGAGAGACGACGTATACGGCGGTTCCTGAGGGCTTACAGGAATTGCTTTGCTTCAGTTTGAGGACTTGGGAGCACTGAAGGGTCAAGAGATCCGTATTGAGTTGGCCACTGACACGCCAATCTTTCGGATACCCTATAGATACAGTGACATGGAGAGGTCTTTGATTCAGATGAGGACTCAAGATCTCTGGGAGGCAGGTTTGGTGGAGCTCTCTGGTGGAGAGTATGCTTCAGCCACAGTGATGCCAGCCAAGAAGGATGTCTATGGCAATTGGACGGAGAGACGTATGTGCGGTGATTACCGCCTGTAAATCGTCAGACCAAGTCCGATAGGTATGCCCATGCCGACACCAGAGGAGATCTTTGATGCCATTGGGCATTCCAAGGTCTTTAGCACGTTGGATTTACGATCCGGATATCACCAGTTGCCGATCAAGGAGGCGGATAAGCAAAAGACGACATTCTGGGGGATCAATGAGCACGGGAAGGATTGCCTATACCAGTGGCGGTTCTTACCATTTGGGCTTAAAAACGCTCCCGCTGAGTTTCAAAGAGTCATGGACAGGATTCTAGCAGGGGTGGAGTTTGCTCGGTGCTACATAGATGACATCATCATCTTTAGTGTCGCGCACCTCACTTCGGTAAGCTCCCCTTCAAGTCATAGATACTCGCTTTGATGCGCGCGCCTGACTCCCAACCTGGCCGCCCGGGCCAACTTGGAGCTTCGGCTGCTCACCGGGACATAACGGTCCCCCTTTGCTCTCCCACTAAACCCTCCACCTATTTGGGCCTAGTGGAATTCCCTTTGGTTGATGGCAGTCCGGAACAGCTCCCCACTCTTTGGTCGCTTTCCGGCTCGCACGCTTACTCACTAGTTTTTGGTCACCAACGAGCTTGCACCGTTCTCGGGGTTACTACTCCCTATATATACTTCTGTAGCTGTCCGCAGGGGTTTCACAACCAGCCATGCCATTTTATGGCGAACCACCACGAAAACCCTCGACTCCCGGTGATGAGTCGCGGTGAGTCTTGGCCCACTCACCACGACCCCTATGGACCGTGATGAGTCCCAAGACTCCCCACGACTCCCACCACGAGGTCTCCGCCCCATGGTGAGTCCTATGCCACCCCCACTAAGTCCCGCTAAGCTACCACCCCCTTGTGGAGCCACCCCCACCGCAACCCGGTGTGCGGGGCTCCACCTAGTGAGCGCCTCCGCCTCCTTGAGTGCCTTGGGCACTCAAGGGTGCTTTAGCCCCCCCATACCTATCGCTGCCGCTGCCCCCACCACAGGGGCAGCCCCTCATGTGTCCCGACCCCCTGCCCTTAAGGCAAAGGGCCGCGACACACACCCCTACCAACAGGGAGTCGATGTCCTCATCGACTTGTCCATTTTGTATAAACGAACATCCAAGTTGTGGCGTCCCACATCAAGGAGTTTGTTTCCGCACCATGGCGTCCCATGGCAAAGAACCAAACCCCACACTTGACTCTTCTCTCCACTAGCTAGTTCGGCCGACTTCCTCCAAGTCCCGGCCAAGGGTGGAGCCTCTCCAGCTCCTCCCAGTGCACTCTTCTTGGCCTACTTCAAGGCCAAGGAACGATCCTCCCCGAGGATCGAATCGCCTTACTGCAACAACATTGCTTGCGACCGCTCATGATGCCGCTTTTGGCATCACCTTGAGCAAGGGTTCGCCTGGAACCCTCTTTGACTAGGAAGATAACCTTGAACTAACCGTGCGCCCCAATCACTACAATTGGGTCCGCCTTGGAATGCTGGCCTGAGGTACGGGAACACGCCGAAGCCGCACTACGACTTCGTCCCGAGGCTACACGATTATAGTACGTGAACGGAAGCACGTAGCTTCCGCGTTAGCCCGCACTACAAGGCAACCGCCTCGGTAGCGCAGTTATAGTATGTGCACGCGCCAGGTGCGCACTAGCACGTGAACTCCCAAAGAAGGTGCAAGTTTCTTTGCCCCTTGGATGGGAGTCACCCGATTTTGGCACTGCGCAAACACACGATTAACCCAATTTACCTCTCCCACTTTTGTAAGCTAGCATGCATTCTACACACTAGCCAACCACACCATGCATCCCCATTCCAAACAAAATAGGACGCACAAAATTTGGAACCCATTTCCTTTATAACAAATTTTTGTACAATACAAGTTTTTGCAATTGGATTCCTAAGCTAGCTAAGCCGGGCTAAGCATGCATTTCCTCCCCCACGCTCCAAGGTTGATGTCCCCATCAACGCTTCTTCCGCTTTTGAGGTCGCCCTTCGAAAACTGCAACCGCCTCGGATGCGTTTCCCATTTCGGAGGCACGCACCCAAGATGCCTCCACATGATGATAGCCCTTCCATTTGACGAGATACTCCGTTTCTCGGTTTTTGATCCTCCTCGACTTAAGAACTGCCTCCACCTCGTACTCAGGTTCATTTTCATGATCCAACAGCACAAGTGGCGGACGTAACACTTGATGCCGATTCGGACGCGCTTCATCTTTGAAGTAAGGCTTCAAAAGGGAGACATGGAATACTGGGTGCACCTTGCTGTTTGCCGGCAACTCCAATTCATACACATCCTCATTCATAACCTTCCGAATGCGAAAGGGTCCCGCATACGGAGGTACGAACTTCGGACTCACTTCCGGAGGTAGTCGGAAATTCTTGATGTTCAACCAGACCTCCGTGCCTGCCTCAAACTTCACTTCCCTCCGCTTCCGATTCGCCTGCCTTTCATACCGTTTCCTAGCTTTGGCAATGTTGTACTTTGCGAGCTTCAACAAACGCTCGCGTTCTTCCAGTACTGCCGCTACTGCCGGTTCCTCAACGTCTTGGGCGGCCCAACTTGTCGGCACCAGAGGTGCTTTTCCATAGACCAATACCAAAGGGGAAACTCCCGTTGCGGAGTGTTCTGTGTTATTATAACAGAACTCTGCCGCGTCTAAGTGTTCCACCCAGTCTGTTTGGTCTGTCGACACGTAATTCCGCAAGATCTGCTTCACTACGGAATTCACTCTTTCTGTTTGGCCGTCGGTCGTAGGTCGGAAGGCGGTGCTCATCTTCAGCCTCCTCCCCAACTTCTTCCAAAGTTCCCTCCAAAATTTACTCGTAAACTTTGGATCGCGGTCCGAGACAATATCCTTCGGGACTCCATGATGCTTTAAGACGTGGGCGAAGTAAAGTCGCCCTGTCTCCTGCGCCGTTGTCGTCTCCTTGGTGGGGATGAAATGGCCCATTTTACTGAACCTATCCACCACCACCATGATTGCATCGAATCCTTTTGACAGCGGCATAGCAGTCATGAAATCCATCGAGACGCTTTCCCAAGTCCCCTCTGGAATCGGCAAGGGTTGTAACAGCCCCGCTTGCTTTTTGTACTCGCTCCGGTTTTGTTGGCATGTGGTGCATGTCTTGACATACTCCTCTGCCTCCTCCCTCAGTTTAGGCCAGAAATACTCTTTCTTCAAGAGTGCCGTAGTGCGCTTGGCTCCGCCGTGGCCCGCAAGCGGGCTATCATGGCATTCTCTCAAGAGGCTATCTCTGATCCCTCCCTTCGGCACGTAGAGACGCTTTTGCTTATACCGGAGCAGTCCATTTTGCAAGTGGAACTGCGATTTAATCCCCATCCTGAAGTCCTGCATCACGGACTTTGCCAGCTCATCCTTCCGACAAGCCTTCCGGATCTTCCTTTGGAGCGCCGTCTCGCCCTTGTACACCAACAAGAGTTGCTGCTTTCTACTTAAAGCATCGACCACCACGTTGTCTCGTCCCAGTTTGTACTGGATATCCACGTCGAACACCGCCAAAGTATCTTGCCACCTAAGTTGTTTTGGGGACAACTTGGGCTGCGTGGCAAAATACTTCACCGTGACATTGTCCGTGAACACCTTCACTGGGTTGGAACCAACATAGTGGCGCCAAAGCTCCAGACAGTGCACCACCGCCTTCATCTCTTTCTCATGCGTCGGCCACTGTCGCTCCACTTCATTCAGTTTCTTACTTTCGTAAGCCACTGGACGTCCATCTTGCATCAGTACACCCCCAATCGCGAAGTCCGACGCATCTGTATGTATCTCGAACGGACGATCGAACTCCGGGATTTTCAAGACTGGAGCTTCCGCCATCCGCTGCTTCAATTCAGCAAAAGCTTGGCCACAAAAGGTGTTCCATGCCCAGACTTTAGATTTACACAGAAGGTCTGACAGCGGCCCCGCGATTTTGGCGAAATTTCTCACATACTTCCGGTAATAGGAGGCGAGTCCTAGGAAGGATCGCACTCCCGGGACCGAAGTCGGAGGCTCCCAGTCCAAGATTGCCCTCACCTTTCTGTCATCCATTTTGATCCCATCCTGTGTAATTACATGCCCCAGGAACTCCACTTTTGTGACCCCGAATTTGCACTTTGAAGCTTTGGCATAAAGCTTCCCTTCTCGCAATTTCTGGAACACCCTTTTGAGGTGCTCCAGGTGCTCCTCCTTTGTTTTCGAATACACCAAGATGTCGTCAATGTACACAATCACAAAGTCATCCAACCACTCCTGGAAAAGGCTGTTCATCAGCGTGCTAAATGTCGCTGGTGCATTGGTGAGCCCAAAAGGCATCACCAAGAACTCATATGAACCATACCTTGTCCTGCATGCGGTCTTCTCCTCATCTCCTTCCGCCACCCGAATTTGATGATAGCCGGAGCGCAAGTCGATCTGGCTGAAATACTTCGCTCCTGCCAACCGATCGAAAAGGTCGTCGATCCTTGGCAAAGGGTACCGGTTTTTGATAGTCACCTTATTCAGAGCCCTGTAATCGACACACATCCGCAGCGTCCCATCCTTTTTATCTGCAAATAGCACCGGGGCTCCGTAAGGTGACTTACTCGGACGGATGTACCCCTTTGACATTAGATCTTTGAGCTGAGTCTTCAGCTCGACCAACTCTCTGTGGCTCAACCGGTAGGACGCCTTGGCAGGCGGTTCCGATCCCGGTATCACCTCAATCTTGTGGTCAACTCCTCTTCGCGGTGGCAAGCCGCTTGGCAAATCCTCCGGCATCACATCATGGTATTTCTCCAAAATCCCCTTGATCCAATCTGGGCTCGGTTCTCCATCGCCTTCTCCCTTCACTTCTCTCATGTAGAGCAAAAACTGGGGCTCGTGTTCCTCCTCCACGGCCCACTCCCTTGCTGATAGAAGGTTTATTCGCCCTCCCACGGGTTTGGGCGTTTCCGAAACTCGTAAGACCTCGCCACCATTCCAACATGGCAGCGTGACTACCCTCTTGCGGCCATCTATAACCGCTCCGGATTTGCTCAAAAAGGTCATCCCCAAAATGAGATCCACTCCATCGATCTCGCAGACGGTGAAGTTCTCGCGTCCCTCCCAACTCCCCACTTGAAGAGGAACATCGAACGCCAACCTCGTCGCCAATTGCGGTTCTCCTTTGGCAGAACGCACCTCAATAGCGGTCCCTACGTCAGTTGTCGGGAGTCCCAGCTTTTGTGCCGTTGACATGTTGTTGTCGCCGCGTGGCCTATCCCACTTCTTTTCCGGTCGGAAGGAGTCACCTTCCCGCCGGGTCTTCTTGTGGTTCAGCTCCGTACGGCCTTGTCTTTCACCCCTAGGGACATCTGAGAAACATTCAGCCCTCTCAATTGCCTCGTTCAAAGTCTTAGGTGGCTTCTCCTCCAACTTCCGCCTGGCCCATGGGGCCAACCCCGCCACAAAGTTGAAGACCATTTCTGGTTCCGCCATATCCGTGACTTCGAGCAACAGCACATTGAAAGCCTGGACATATCCCCGAATGTCATCTGTTTGCTTCAAATTCCTCATCTTGTCCCGGGCAAGCCAGGACGCATTGAGGGGCACAAACTGTCTCTTCATCAATTCCTTGAACCCACTCCAGTTCAAGGTTTCTGGACTTGGACCTCGGTCGCGAAGGCGTTTCTGCCACCATTGTTGAGCATAGCCCCTCAAATAGGTGGGAGCCACTTCCACCCGATCCTCGTCACTTAACTTGGCCGCCCGGAAGTACTGCTCTAGCTCCAAGAGCCAGGTGTTGAGTGCCTTCCGATTTCGGACGCCCTCGAAGGTGCCGGGTTCCTTAGGCTTCACCTTAAACTTTGCCTTAGTGGAAGTGGCATTAGCCGCCCTCAACACGTCTTTTAGCGTCCCGCCAAACTGCGCCAACAACCCTTCCCAAAAGGCTGCCGGCATGGGAGGCATCTGTTGGTCGGTCGCAGCTCTCACGGATTCCTCGGACTCCGACTCCTCGGATTCCTCCCGCTCTTGAGCGGCCTCGTTTTTGGAAACGTGCATCGCTCCCTCAAACGGCCGCCTCGGTGACACGTCGCCCCCATCGGGCTCACCAGGATCATCATCTTTTGGGCCGTTCCGCTTTCGCTTTGGCTTGCCCGACCCCATGATGAGGCCAATCCCAAGGACGATCGCGTACTGAACTCTAAGCTCTGATACCAAGTGTCACGCACCTCACTTCGGTAAGCTCCCCTTCAAGTCATAGATACTCGCTTTGATGCGCGCGCCTGACTCCCAACCTGGCTGCCCGGGCCAACTTGGAGCTTCGGCTGCTCACCGGGACATAACGGTCCCCCCTTTGCTCTCCCACTAAACCCTCCACCTATTTGGGCCTAGTGGAATTCCCTTTGGTTGATGGCAGTCCGGAACAGCTCCCCACTCTTTGGTCGTTTTCCGACTCGCACGCTTACTCACTAGCTTTTGGTCACCAACGGGCTTGCACCGTTCTCGGGGTTACTACTCCCTATATATACTTCTGTAGCTGTCCGCAGGGGTTTCACAACCAGCCATGCCATTTTATGGCGAACCACCACGAAAACCCTCGACTCCCGGTGATGAGTCGCGGTGAGTCTTGGCCCACTCACCACGACCCCTATGGACCGTGATGAGTCCCAAGACTCCCCACGACTCCCACCACGAGGTCTCCGCCCCCATGGTGAGTCCTATGCCACCCCCACTAAGTCCCGCTAAGCTACCACCACCCCTTGTGGAGCCACCCCCACCGCAACCCGGTGTGCGGGGCTCCACCTAGTGAGCGCCTCCGCCTCCTTGAGTGCCTTGGGCACTCAAGGGTGCTTTAGCCCCCCCATACCTATCGCTGCCGCTGCCCCCACCACAGGGGCAGCCCCTCATGTGTCTCGACCCCCTGCCCTTAAGGCAAAGGGCCGTGACATTTAGTGCTACGGTGGAGGAGCATGAGAGACACCTTCAGGGGGTATTTGAGCGCTTGAGGGCGCACGGATTGAAGTTACATCCGGGAAAGTGCAAGTTTTTCCACAACCAGATTGAGTATCTGGGTCACATGATATATCCTGGAGGATTGGGGGTACATCAGACTAAGGTAGAGTCCATTGCACAGGTTCCACGCCCCACGGATGTGAGCCGAGTTCGAGCTTTCATGGGGTTAGCAAACTATTACAGACGGTTTGTTAAGGGATTTAGTGCCATTGCAAAGGCTCTAACCAAGCTGACCAAGGTGGACCAGGAGTGGCAGTGGGAAGATGAGCAAGAACAAGCTTTTGAAGAGCTCAAGGCGAGGTTGACCTCGGCACCCATCTTGAGACGACCTATCAGGGGGCGTCCTTTTCAGCTGCATACAGATTGGAGCATGCTGGGGCTTGGAGCAGTGCTCTTACAGGTGGATGATGAGGGAAGAGAGTTCGTAGTGGCTTATGCTAGCCGCTCGAACAATGCTGCAGAGTCTAAGTATAGCTCATATGAGGGAGAATGCTTAGCTGCAGTGTGGGCCGTGGCACACTTCAAGTGCTATCTATACGGCAATCTCTTCACCCTTGTCACGGATCACCAACCACTCAAGTGGTTGATGGAGTCAGACAAGGTTACGGGGATGCTTGCACGGTAGGCACTCATCCTTCAAGAGTATGACTTTCAGGTGGTGCATCGACCGGGTTTAGTCAATCGCAATGCAGATGGGTTGAGTCGCAATCCATGCACGAGCCAGCAGGATGACACTGGAGCTCGGTGGCATGGTGAGACGGACGAGGAGATGGTGCCCGGATGACATGCATCTGCATTTCTGTGTATCTTGGTAGCGGAAGGCCAGGTTGGACCTGCAACAGGGATGACTATAGATCAAGTGTCTGAGGACCCTGAGGCCAGCAATGAGCAAGGTGGCGCCAAAGATATACATGAGGATTCAGTTGTGTTGGACTACCTCCGCACTGGAGACACTGCAGCCACTGTGACTGCCAAGGAGAGGGATCGGATCCTACAACGAGCCAAGAGGTTCAAGTGGGAGGGGACACACCTGCTCCGAGTGTGGGAGGATGGTCGAGTGAGGATTGTGCCTCACCCAACACAGCGGGCACAGTTAGTGCGGCATGCCCATGAGGAGTTGGGGCATTTTGGGGTGCGACGCACTCATAGTCTACTGCAGGGGCAGTATTGGTGGCGTGGTATGCACACAGAGGTGCAACAATTTGTGGCTAGGTGCATGGTGTGTGACAGGGTGCGTGCTTCATTCAACGCCCCTACTCCACAATTGCATCCTCTTCCGATCATGGGATTGGGCTACAGGTGGAGTCTTGACTTCGCAGGGCCGTTGCCACTGACCATGCGCCACAACAAGTACGTGTTGGTGATGGTGGAGCACTTCTCCAAGTGGATTGAATTGGTTCCATTGCCTGATAAGGCTAGTGAGGGAGCTGCGTATGCATTCTTGGATTGTGTGCTTAGCCGATTCGGTGCTCCAGCTGAGGTACTCACAGACCAAGGGAGAGAGTTCTTGGGGGAGTTTCAGGTTTTGTGTGACAAGGCCTTGATAGACCACCGCACCACTTCTCGGGATCATCCTGAGGCCGATGGCTTGGCAGAGAGAGTTGTTCAGACAGTAAAGAGGGATTTGCGCAAGTATGGCTTGCAGAAAGGACACCTAGGAGATTGGGACCTTCAGTTACCCTGGTTAGCCATGGACTACAGGTTCAGCAAGCAAGCATCACTTGCCTCTTTCTCACCATACTTTCTTCTCTTTGGCCGAGAGCCGGATTTGCCTACATCCATTCGCAGAGAAGCTGCTACAGTTCTTAACCTTGACGATCCGGACGTGTGGGCACGTGCATGTGAGCAGCGTGCAGAGTTGTTCAAGAGAGTCATGCCCATGGCTTTCAAGAACCTTGCCATTGCACAACACCATGAACGTTGAGGTATGCTACCATACGTGGTGGGGGCTATCGTCCTGGGGTTCGGAGATTCAACCTTGGTGACTATGTCTATCTGCAGCAAACTGCTCCTACGACCTTTGATGTGACTGTAGGACGTGTTATTTTGAGGGTTCGAGAGGTCTTGCCCTCAGGCGTCTTGGTCTTGGAGGGTCGGGATGGCATAACTTGGAAGGACCATGTGCGTAATTGTGTGCCATGTCACCTTCCAAATGTCGATGGCAGGATAGACCCAAACTTGGCAGTGGTATCTACAGGTTTGAGGTGCATGTTGTGTGGGTCTGCTAGAGGAGCAGCCACCATGCTGGTGTGTGATCGATGCTCTAGAGGTTGGCATATGGGATGCTTGACTCCACCTCTTGAGATGGTTCCGGATGGGGATTGGTTATGTCCACATTGCATTGGATAGTGGGAGTGGATACAACCATGGAAGGCTAACAAGAAACGCAAGGCCCAGCTACTAGGAGACCTTGAACACACGAGGTCCTGGCTCAAGTTCACAGATTGCAAGACGACGACTAACGATGGGGCTACTCTTGTACCCGACCTCTTGGTCTATAGGGTTTGAGTGCAATAGGGACAGTGATAGAGGACTTAGTACGGCTGTGGCTATTACATCTTGTAGCTATCTGGAGGTAGAGGGACCTATCCACCAGCTAGGGGGGCGATTGTGGTAGACTACTTTATTGTGCATATATGTGTGGTGTGGTTTGGACAGCGATGTAGTTGTGTAGCGATATGTATGCGCACGACAGCTGTCAAGTTAAATAAGCACAGTGTGAAAACAACTAGAATAAAGCTAGTTATTTGTATTTAACACTTGGATTTAGGTCAAGTGTTAAATCAGGTGTCAAGTTTAGTTTGACACCTGAACCGCCTTATCTTCACGAGAGCGGCAGTCGCGCAGCTCATCTCTCTCGAGTTGAGCCTGCGCGACCGAGCTCCTTCATGCGTTTAGATTTGAGTGTGCTTATGATGGGAGTGTAGGTTGTTGTGGGGTGGAGTCCCCATAGCTTGGGGTGCCCCTGGCTCGACTTCTGTTTTAAAGAGTGATAGCGATGGATTCATGTTGTTTCTGGTGTGAGCAGTGTGTTTTCTAGTTTTCTTATCATTGTGGTAGACTACTTTATTGTGCATATATGTGTGGTGTGGTTTGGACAACGATGTAGTTGTGTAGCGATATGTATGCGCACGACATAGGTCTCTCTGGCGAAAAATGGTGCCGAATTCCGCGGCTATAGGTCCCCTCATGACAGGTAATTCGGCGCCATTTTTCCAGTACATGTTCGGACTTAGCCAGTTTTCGGCGAAACATAGGGAAATTCGGCGCCATTTTTCCAGACACTGTACCAGTGCATGTTGGGACTTAGCCAGTTTTCGGCCCAAAAAAGAGAAATTCGGCGCCATTTTTCCAGACACGGTACCAGTGCATGTTGGAACTTAGCCAGTTTTCGGCCCCAAAAAGAGAAATTCGGCGCCATTTTCCCAGAAATGGCCCCACAACTGCTTCTGTTGGATCTCAGTTTGAATGGAATATTGTCTCATTTCAGGAGTTTTCGGGTGCATTTCATTACACTGCAAAAAAAAGTCCGATACAGCAAAATGCAATTGAAAATATCCATATGGAGGATTCCCTTTGCCCCATCAATGATTTCAGGAATCCCTAAGGAGGAGTTTGTGCAGCTCGTTCACGCTCAACGTCGGTGCATGAATAAAGTCATCAATAGTCACGTTCATCCTCAACCTCTTCAGGTAAATGTAATACAGATGCTTGCACGGATAATACTTCGAACCCTTCTTTGCTTCCATCAACGAGAAGTCCGTACAATTGCAAGTCAGCTCCACTTCAATCGTAATTGTGTATACATCGTCGCGTACAGCCGAGCCGGCCGTTGCCATCCGATACACACGCCCCAGGCCGGGTGGGGGTACGTCCACGGAGCTCTGAATAGTGCAAGCCATCCCAAGAGGATTGGCAATCCGAGTCTCATTCAACTTGTTGGGAGGGTGTCGTCTCTTCACTCTTCCGAATCGCATTGTGGGATGTGCAGAATTGTCCAATCCATCTCTACTGGACCGAGCAGTCTGCAATGGCTGGGTCTGAGGAACCGGAAATGCATGGGCCGGGATGTCTGTGCGTTGCACCATTCAAAATCCTGCTGCAGATAGAGCATCCGCCTCATTCTGAGAGAGGCTGCAACCCGGTGCAACAGGCCAGACGCCCGGAGGCTCCGGCATTCCCTGAATCCCGTACTTGGGCTTGCCAAATACACAGGTCATTATGTCGTGCCTACAGAACCAAATGTCTACGTTGTGGCGTGAGCAAATGTGAGAGTCAAAAATCTGCCGCTGAAACAAGGTGCAGGTACAGCACCGTGTGGGTTCCTCCGAATCATCTCACCACAGCGTGCTCTCGTATCCACCCGGATGGCGCAGCACTTCCCTCGAAATGCCGGCAATGTCCTCGCAATTCTCCACTGTGACTCCGACACTCTTGTCTCCACAATGGGAATGTTGTACTGCTTTACTACAGATGGCTCGTTATGTTGCCGGGGCACGCACCCTGTGCTCAAAGGAGATGGCGATCTTGAACGTGCAGGACTTGCGGTGCTCGACGAGACCTCCTCGGGCAACATCACCAGACCACGAGGGAGCGTGCGAATATTCTTGTCAGCTCGCCATGAATCCTATTCTCCGCCAGGTGCCTCGTCAAGTCTTCGTCTCACTGGACGGGTATGAACATCTCCTTCCAAATGTTGGCCTCTTCGCAGCAAAGGCGTGTCCCGAAGGCCCTCTCGCAAGGCCGCCGCCCACTTCCGAGGATTCTTCGATCTAGAGGCAGTCCGCATCAGCATTTCCTACCTGTTCGGCCCTAAGCCCCACTGTTTCCCTTTCAAGAACTTGTTGTACCTGCATTGCTGCATAATTGACCTCACAATATCCTCCGTTGTGGCAGTGAGGATGTCCACCAGATGCGCCGCAGAGGAGGCACGCCAGGAAGAGTGCACTGATTCGGCCATGTTTGTCGTGGGCATGTCGGTGTCGGAGTCGAGACATATTTCCTGCACAAGCACATGTTGAGGTTACAAGCAAGTTACAAATATGGCCAAGAATAATATTCAACGGGACGCGAATTCGTGCAACTCACCTCCCGCATATAGTCGCCGAACTGGAGGAAACGATAATGCCACCATGCTAGCCAACTGACCATTGCTCCCTCGTCTGATTTCCTTACAGCACCTGATGATGTCCACCAAGCCCGTATACATGCAAACTGTGTCTCTGCATCATCCAAGGTGGGAGCGCGCTTCCACGCAAGGCACATGGAACGGTGCTCCTCTCTGAAATCTGGCGCCACGAGCCTGGTTGTGTACTGCGAAAGGCTCTGCAGAAAATGGAACCCACAAGATCTCTCCTTGCCTTCCATGGGAACATTGGGGTCTTGCCCGTACACCCTTCGGATGGCAGCCCAATTTGCTTGTGCGTTGTCCGCCATGAAACCACGGAAATTGGGAGGGGGCAATCCCGCCTTGGCCATCTGTTTGTTTATTCCCTGCCAAAGAAGCATCTCTGATTGTGTGTCCTCTTCTTTCATCTCACAAATAGCAATTGTCATTAGCATCCTGCAGTGGGTGTCGTAGACATGTGCACCCATTGTCACCCACTGGTGATTTGTAATTCGCTTGATATGGTCGAACATGACCCAACTGTTTGACAAGTCCCCACTCGTCATCCTGTCAACCAGTTCGACGCCGCTGCCAGGTCCACACGTGGACATTTTGAATACGAAACAACGATCTGCCTCAGTCCCTTGTCCTGGAAACCTACTTCCATGAATGTAGTCATATCCACATCGTCGCTTCACCTCCAGAATGGAGTGCATATCCGAGCCACGCCCAATTTTCTGTTTGCATGAGACAATGTGGTTTTGGACATTCGATGAACATACGTGGGACACCGACTCCAGCAATGCCTCCATTTCCTTCTCATCGAGAGGAACTCTATTGGAGCCATCTTCCGACATAATTCTGGCCAATGCCATCTTATGGGCGGCTTGGAGCTGTATCTGTTTGGGTTTGGCACCCGGTCTCAACTTAACCTCCTCCTGAACGAGCTGCTCTGCCTCGTGGGCAGCCTCCCACGAGTTCCCCCTCGCCAATTTGTGACAATGGGAACCAACGTGTATGCAAGCTCGGGTGAGGTCAGGGAAACGGTGCAACACATAGAACTGCTTGGCATTACAAACAGACATGCAGTGTGGTGGTTCTTTGCAATGCGCACACTTAAATGTGGAGTTCGGAACCTTCTCCTGAGCTCAAAATGGTTGATGAGCTGTGCCTGTCCAATCGGTCTCGTTCCTGTGACCTCTGGATTTCAAGTGGAAGCAAGTTGGGGAGAAACACCGCAACGCGCCCGCACAAACAATGTAGCGCACCCGCACACCATCGAGCATCTTCATGCTGGTGGTTTTGGTAACGCACCAAGGATGACCGTCATGTTTTCTATCCATATCTGTCAACATTCCGGACGCCCTCGAGTAGTCCGCCCGAGGAGGGAACTCAAAGAAGATATTACCGTCGACGTCGGCGGGAAGGCATGTAACCGATTTAATTGCGAACTTGCTGTAGTCCAGCCCGGCCAGCTCCGACCGGTGTCCCTCCAGGTGAAGCCCTCGCAGAATTTCAAGAATAGATCGAACTGCGGTGCTCGTGCTGGGAATATGACTCCCTCCTCCACTGACGTCCATTGAGGACTTGCCTGATCTCCAGGACGACCTCGGAACTTCCATGACCTCGTCTGAGTCGGACAGGTTGTGAACAACCCGGTTCTCGCTCGTCTTCATGGATGGGTTCGGCTCTAGATTTACTTCGTTGCAGACTTCTCTCTTTGAGGTAGCCACTCTCTGATTCGCGGATTGTTTTGTGGAAGGCGCCAGGATAGAAGGTGCATTTGGTGTGCAAATGAAGTCCCCAACAGCCCTGTATATGACGCTGTCCGATGGTGGAACTCGCCATTCCTTGCCATCGCCGAAATCATCGTGGAGCACAACAATACTCTCGACAACAAGGCCGTTTGAGTCCTTCTTTTCCTCCTCCAAAAAACCGACCCCGGTTTCAGGTGGTATCGAACGCACAGATATTTCTCCATCACCCGGCAGATGTCCCCTCTGCACGGAAATGAAGCTCTATGCTCGTGAGGAGGGCAGTACAGTGTAGCGCTCGGGTTTTCCACCATGGGAGATGTGCACACAAGACTGCCAGGATGGCGTGCGGGGAAGCTCCCTGGTAGAAGGGGGATGCAGCGATGGGAAGGAATGCGGTGCCGATTTGTCCGAGCGACGAAGCCTGATCCAAATCCAGGGAGCCAACTATCTCAAAAATCCACAGTCAGAGTGTTAATGAACCTTGTCTCCGGAATGCGGCCCCTGGTCTTTGCGCAATAACTGCCAACGGTATGCAGTCAGAAAGTGGGGGGCCGTCCGGATGATGTCGGCTGAAGGGGAGAAGCCGGCACTGTGCCGTCACATTACTACCCCCGAATGGAAATTCGGCACCCAATATCCAACAGGGGCCGCACGGATGAAGTCGTTTGGGGCAGAGATGCCGGCACCTGTCCGACAGAGAACATCCCCCGGATGGAAATTCAGCGCCGAATTTCCATTCGGATCCCCCCAAAGGATCCATCTGGCCCTCACATTACAACCCCCGGACGGAAATTCGGCACCGAATATACAACAGGGGAAGCCCGGATGAAGTTGCCTCGGGCGCAGAGGCCGGCGCGCCTGGATGGAGATTCGGCGCCGAATTTCCATCCGGGCCCCCCCAAAGGAAGTCGTGTCGAGGGGTCAGGCCAAAAACTGGCCGACATAAAAACCTCCCCAGATGGAAAAACGGCGCCGAATTTCCATCCGGGGCAGTTCGGATGCAGTCGGGGAGGGGGGAGAGGCCGGCACCTGGCCGTCACATTTCAACCCCCGGACGGAAATTCGGCACCGAATATCCAACAGGGGACGCCCGGATGAAGTCGCCTCGGGCATAGAGGCCGGCACGTGTTCGACAGAGAGCATCCCCTGGATGGAGATTCGGCGGCGAATTTCCATCCGGGCCCCCCCAAAGGAAGTCGTGTCGGGGGGTCAGGCCGAAAACTGGCCGACATAAAAACCTCCCCAGATGGAAAAACGGCGCCGAATTTCCATCCGGGGCCGTTCCAATGCAGTCGGGGAGGGGGGAGAGGCCGGCACCTGGCCGTCATATTTCAACCCCCGGACGGAAATTCGGCACCGAATATCCAACAGAGCGGCGGAGAGGCCGACACCTCTCCGACAGAGACCATCCCCCGGATGGAAATTCGGCGCCGAATTTCCATCGGGGCCGCCTCAAAAGAAGTTGTCAAAACCTCCCAGAATGGAAAAACGGCGCCGAATTTCCGTCCGAGGCTGTTCCGATTTGCCTCCAGCAGTCAAGGATTCCAAGAAAAACGTGTCTACAAGTGCACTTCAGCCACAAAACAAACAGTTTAGTTTGTTTTTCTCCGAAAAATCAATCGGACACGCTCAAAATTACCTGCAGGAAGGTAATTCAGCGCTTCGAAATACCTGACGAATGGAAATTCCACGCCGAATATCCATACGCCGGCGATCCGACTTACCTGCTGGATGGAAATTCGGCGCCGGATTTCCATCCATCCGCCTCCGAATTACCTGCGTGAGGGAAATTTGGCGCGCCGCCCTACCTGCGCGGATGGAAATCCGGCGCCGGATTTCCATCCATCCACCTCCGAATTACCTGCGTGAGGGAAATTTGGCGCGCCGCCCTACCTGCGCGGATGGAAATCCGGCGCCGGATTTCCATCCATCCGCTTCGGAATTAAATGCGTGAGGGAAATTTCGCGCGCCGCCCTACCTGCGCGGATGTAAATCCGGCGCCGGATTTCCATCCATCCGCCTCCGAATTACCTGCGTGAGGGAAATTTGGCGCGCCGCCCTACCTTGCAGGATGGAAATTCGGCGCTGAATTTCCATCCTGCTGCGCTCCGAATTACCTGCAGGATGGAAATCCGGCGCCGGATTTCCATCCTGCAGCACTCCGAATTACCTCTACGTTGGAAATTCCGGGCCGAGTTCCGTCGTTTTTCATCCGACATGGAGGGCTTCATCCGACATTTAATTGCGCAGTTGGGCAATAAATGTCCACCGCTGTCCGTTTTCATTCGGGCTGGCGACACATGGCTTCCTGGATACGTACCCTAAATCTGATGCTAATCTTGGCTTAACATGCTATTCGAGGCATGTACCCCAAAAACGGAGATCTTTTTCCATTTTGGCTGGGACTTATGCCGCCTGAAGGGCGTGGCTCTCCTGAGAGAGACCTCACATCCAGACCGCGGCGGAATTTGAAAGCTCTGTACTACGGACGACGGCCAATCTCTCGCATGGCCAAACTGAAGCTCCAGCAGGAGATTCCAGTGTCTTGCTCACAACCCGCGCCAACTGAAGCCGACTACTCTCAGGCAAGCCACTTCTGCTTTCGCTTTGTTCGATTTCGCTTTTGCTTTCGCTTTCGCTTTCGCTTTGTTGCCTCGCTTTGTTTTTGCATCTTCATCCTGGCTTCGCTGGATGAGTGAACCTTAGATAGTTGAGTGAACCTTAGATTGTTTGCAATGCGTGTGCAAATCCGGCAGCTCTGGAGAAGGCTGCTTGTGCATGTCATTCTCAGGCAATGGTTGCATTTGTTTTCATTGTTGTTGCATGGCTCTCCATACTTCCTAAACTTGTTATGTTTTCATTTTTGTTACACGATTGTTGCTATGGTGGTTGCGATGCTGGTTTTGGCACCGATGTTGGTTTTCACGATTTTGGGAATGACAGAGTGACGATGAGCTCGGCACGCTGGTGGTATCATCGACTGCTGCAACTCATCGCATGTTTGAACCGCCCACCTTGGAGCGAGAGGGCAAACTTCAACCTTTTGTTGGTGGACGGGAGGACCTGCAGCGAGAGTACGACAAAATAGGCATTGGGGAGGTTGGTGCAGGCCTCATGGCAGGTGAAGGGCGTGAGGAAGTGAGAACAGCAGATCCGGCAATGGAGGTTGTTGATGCAGAAGCAGTAGGGCCCGTCCAAGCAAAGAAGAAGAAGAAAGCCAAGCGCGTGCAATCCCCGGCGCGAGAGCCGTCACGGGCTGCGGAGGGGGGAGTTCGCAGTGCGCGCGAGGGTGTCAGTTCGCCTACCTCAAAGGTGGTCGTCCATCCGGGCTCCCCTGCTGCTAGCCCTAATAAGAAACAGAGAGCCCGTGAGAGGGCAAAAGAGATGGCAAAAGAACAGGCAAGACACAAGGCTAGCCAGAAGGAAAGAGAAAAGGCCACTGAAGAGGCCAGGGGTTCCGAACTGACAGATTCCCATGTAAGTGAGGGACGCACAGAGACGGTGGATCCCTCCAAGACACCACAAAGAGGCAGCAACACACCGGTTAGACCATCGCGGGCAAGAGCAGCCCCTGCAATTACCCATACGGTGGACCTTAGTGTTGATTCCGATAGCCATATGGATCCTACTTGGGACTCGGGTGTCCCTAAAATTGTGGCATGGATGCCTGGGGGATACTCCAGAGATATTCAGCAAAAAGATAAAGTTATCTGAAAGCTAATTATCCATATTTTTGGGAGAGAGGAATAGACATAGGGGAATCATCTGGACCTCTCACACCATTAAGATCAGAGAGTACATCACCCATACCGAAAGAACTAGAGTTGGATGCCACTCATTCTTTTTCTTTGCAAGAAAGATTAAGGGAATTGGTACAGGAAGAAGATCAACCACGAAGTGAAAGATCTGAGGTACATCCCTGGATAAAAGATTTGACAGAAATCTTTGATAAGAGTTGGCATGGAACACCAAAAGCAGGAACTCCAGTTTCTGAAACAGAAGATGAAGAAGGAGGAGAGGATGTGGCAGAGTCAACGGAGAGTTCAAATTCTCCAACACCATTGCAATTGAGTTACATGAGTGAAGAAAGAGAAACCCAAGGGCAGAACTTGGAAGATGAAAACAGGGAGAAGAAATTGGAAGATGAAGAGTATGAAGAAGTAGACCCAACAGCTGAGGTTGAGACTACAACCAGGACATCCCAACCCGTTGGACTTGGATCAAGTGGAGCACTTGGATCACAGGCCAACGAAGGTGTCGGCTCAGGGGGATCAGGCAGGCAGCCTAGATCTGGCTCTGGGGGGGACAGGGAGTGTGAGAAGTAGTGCAACTGGAGTTGGGAATACTGTGAATATAGTGAGGCCAGTAGCAGGGAGTGCTCAGGGGCCAGCACTTGGTGGAAGTTCCACCACAACTACCACAGGTCCTCAAGGACCAGCACCAGCAAGGGGGCCAGCACCTGTCAGTGGGCAGGGGGTAGGGCCACAGATGACGTTACAACCAACACGGGCAAAACCACCTTTTCCAATATATTCAGGAAAAGGGGATCTTGATGTACACATTAGCCAATTTGAGCACATGTGTGTTGTGAACAATGAGAATGGCGATGATGCCAAGATGAGACTGTTTCCTTGTTCACTTATAAAGAAAGCAAGTGAATGGTATGCAAGATTCCCTGATAATCATTTTCTAACCTAGAATGGCTTGAATACAGCATTCCGAAATAGGTTCAGGACAAGTTAAACTGAGGATGAAGTGTATGGAAGTTTACAACAGTTAAAGCAAAAGAAGCATGAAACTGTTGAGGAGTATATGGAAAAGATGGAATTGATGATGAAAAAGCTGGCTGCTGTACCAGCACCAGGTTTACATAAGACTTGGTTTGTGAGTGGACTAAGACCAGAGTTGCAAAAGAAAGTGGATATGTTACCCCATAATACAGTGGAGGAGGCAATTGAAATAGCGAACAGAATTGAGCAATTGGGAATGCTCAGGAGAGAGAAAATGGATGATGAGGACTTTGAGGATGAGTCAGATGAGGAAGAAGAGCAAGAGCTTAAGAGGAAGAGTAAGAGGAAGGAAAAATTGAAGAGGGATAACTATGAGAAAAGATTAGAAGAAATCTTGAAGAAATATGCCACAGAGGCTGCAACACATTGGAGGAAGGATGTTTGGTGTGCAAAATGCCAGAATAAAGGCCATACCACCACTGAATGCCACATGAAAAAGAAACACTGTACTATCTGTAAAATGGATAACCATTATACTGAGAATTGCTACTACAACAGAAGGACAGCAGCAAAAGAACCTAGGCAAGTAAGGGTGCATCAAGTGCAGCCCCAGCCAAGAAGAAACAGTGATCGGGACCACTATGGTAGGCCTGGTGGTTATAACAATGGCCTGGAAGGGAGAGGTAACCCAAGAGGGAATTACCAAGGAAATTCCAGAGGCAATTATCAGGGTAACCCAAGGGGGAATTACCAGCCAGGGAATCAGGATCACAGAAATAACCCCAGAACACACCAAGGCGAGAACCTAATGGGGAAGAACTGTGTTACTATTGTAATCAGGCAGGACATCGCAAGGCAGCCTGTCCATTCTGGATCAAACACCAAAATGAGATGAGAGCTCCTGTGAATGAGGGGCCAGTGGTGGCAACTCACATGGTTAGGCCATGTGTTGTACTAGAAGTAAGTACAATGATAGTAACCAGAAGCAAAGCCAAAATAATACCTCCAATAGATGAGGAAGGTGATGATAATGAAGATGGCAGTGATGTGCCTGAAGATGATGAGGCTTGGAGAGATGAGAAGGAACTGCACAAGGAAGTGGCAGATACCATAAGGGAAATGCAGAAGAGTACTGATATTCCTATGGCAGATTCCTCTAATTTTGAAAGAGAAGAGGAAGTGAGTGAGGATGAAGGGAAGAAAGAAGCTGCAGAAATGCAGAGTAATGAAGGGACTTTGGCTGAAGTAATATGCTAGTCCAAAGCGGAGATTACCATTGGACAGCTATTGGCTGTGGCACCTTATTGTAGACACAGGCTGTATCAAGCAATCAATCGAATTGCCCATGTGACAGGGAACACAGACCTGAACAGCAAGGTGACCAGTTATAATGTGAAGCCGGAAGGGCGAGAAACAGTCATGGACTTTGATGATTCTATGCCAGTAATCCAATTGAGAATTGGAAGCACAGAACTAACTGATGTACTGATAGATGGAGGCTCTGGAGTGAATATCATGACAGACCAATTAAGGCAGAAGCTTGGTCTAAGTAACATGAAACCAGCCCCATTTACAGTAACAATGGCAGATCAAAGAAGTGTTCAGCCATTGGGATTGATAAGAGGAGTTAAGATACAGATTCAAAAGATGATCTTTAAGATCACAGTAACTGTGTTGAAAATGGATGAAGTCATGGAAGCTTACTCATTATTGCTGGGTCGACCGTGGCTGAAACAGGCCAGGGTATTCCATGACTGGAATTCCCAGTTACTAACTATGCATGATGGGATGCACAAGATACAAATCACCACTAAGAAATCTAGTAGACCACCTGCTACGAGAAGACCTCGAGGGGTCAGGGAGTATGACTGGAGGGGAGGACTTGATGAGGAGCAGGAAGCTACCCTGTTCGCTGCACACCCAAAGTGGGAGCAGGTTGCAGAGATGCAACTGGAAGGCCTAAGTTGTTTAAAAGGTATCTGTTGTGGTGTAGTGACAGCAACACCAATTGAGGGTGAAACAAGCAGTTACCCACCACATTTCTATGAAGAAAGAGAGGGAGAAATGGTAATACTAGAGGAACCAGCCACTGTGAGTTTACAGGATGAAGTGGTGTCTGGTTGGACAATCACAGCTGATGAGCAGGTGAGAGAAGTGAATGTGGGAACTGAAGAGGAACCGAGGATGGTGAAGGTAGGGGCTGATTTGGAGCCAGAATTCTTTGAGGAAGCTAAGAGTCTGTTCATCAAATACAGAGATGTATTTGCTTGGAGCTACGAGGATCTGAAAGGGATACCACCTGAGATCTGTCAGCATAAGATTGAACTGGAACCAGGGTCAGTACCAATCAAACAGGCAAGGTACAGAATGAATCCCAACTATGCACAGAAGGTTGGAGAAGAGATCAAGAAGTTGGCTGAGGCTAAGTTTATATACCCGATAGAGTATACAACTTGGTTGTCACCCATTGTGATAGTTCCCAAGAAAAATGGTAAACTGAGAGTTTGTGTGAACTATAAGAAGTTGAATGCTTGTACGAAGAAAGATCCTTTCCCTTTGCCATTCACAGAAGCAGTATTGGACACTGTGGCAGGCCATGAGATATACTCATTCATGGATGGCTTCAGTGGTTATAATCAAGTGCAAGTGGCAAAAGAAGACCAGGGAAAGACAGCTTTCATCACAGACTGGGGTGCTTATGCATACAAAGTTTGTAATGCACCAGCAACCTTTCAAAGAGTGATAAGTGAATCTTTTCATGAGTATCTGGATGATTTCATGCAGGTGTTCTTGGATGATTTCAGTGTGTACAGCTCTAAGAATGAGCACTTGCATAAGTTGTAGGAGCTCATGAGTTTCTGTCTCAGGCAGAAGCTTTCAGCTTTCAGAGTCTGTCTTTTCACTCATTTTACACATCATGTCTTGTCACAGGGCTTCAAAGATGAGAAGACAACTATGTCCTTTCTGAAAGCGCGTGCCAGATGCACACAGAAAGCAAATGAAATCAATAAGGCCCATCATCAAGGTATTGCTCTTTCACATTTTCGTTCAAAATTGTAAGTTCTCAAAAGGTTGTCAGTCATTAGCAAACTCACTTAATGTGAGGTGCTTCCATTGCCTCTATGCTACATCAAAATCAAAGGGTTGTACATGTTGGAGATGATATCCAGTGAAGGGTCAGAAATGGGGACTAGACTTTGTTGGACCAATTAACCCACCAGCCAAGAATACACAGAACAAGCACTGATTATACTACAAAGTGGGGAAGCTAAAGCTCTGAGGGACAAAACAGCTAAGTCCACATCAAGGTTCTTGTATGAGAACATACTTACAAGATTTGGCTGTCCCCTGGAATTTATCAGCGACCAGGGAAGTCACTTCATTAATGAGACCATAGAACTATTGACTAAAAAGTTCATGATTGTGCATAGGAAGAGTATAACTTATTACCCACAGGGTAATAGGCAGACAGAGGCTACCAACAAAATACTATGTACTATCTTGGCTAAGATAGTCAATGCAAACAGAACAGATTGGGATACAAAGCTGTTGACGGCTTTGTGGTCATACAAGACTTCATATAAAGTCACCACTAAGTATACACCATTCCAATTAGTTTATGGTATGGAAGTTTTACTTCCAGTGGAGTTCTTGTTACCGACCATGAGAACGGAATGGGGAAGGAGAATGGAATTGGAAGATTCAATTAGGGTCAGGAAACATGAATTATATCATGTGGAAGAAGTACGTGCTGATGCAGCAGATAACATGACCAGAATTCAGATTAAGAGGAAGGATCAATTTGATGAAGGTAAACTGAAAACTTTTAAGACGGGTGATTTGGTTCTGTGGTTGTAGAAGAAGGGGAAGATTAAGGCTTCTAAGCTTAAATCACCATGGAAAGGACCTTATGTCATACAGAAGATGTATGATAACAACACCGCCATGTTACAAACCATTAACAAAGAGATGTTGGGAAGAGTCAATGTCAATAAGTTGAAAGGATATAGTGGTATCCATGACAAACCATTGCAACACGATTTGCATATTGAAACACAGACACAGTCACGGGCTGCACCGGTAATACCAACGGAGCATGAAGCATTTGTCGTAAAGCCGAATGTATATGGCCTGAGCGGAGAACACGGGTGTTCGCACAGTTATCACAGCCCACCACAGCATCACACAGCCTATCACAGCCCATCACAGTATCACACAGCCTATCACAGTCCACCACAGTTAGACACAGCCTGTTACAGCCCAACACAGCCTTTGCGGGTTACACAGTCCATAGGGTCAGTGACAGGTGGACGCGGGTTAACGTCAAAAAAGTGGTCGTCAAGTGAAAGAGAAGTTTGGAAGTCAAACTCGGAGAATGTGCCACGCAAACAGGGGAAGTCGGAGGCATGTCTAAAAACGAACACGTGGTCACTAGGGCGAAGCACACCGCTGTGCATAAATTGCAGAAGTGGGTATCATCATGCAAGAGAACAAATCGGGCCGTCAAAGTACCTACCCAGTACATCAGCCAAAACTATTTGTGGGCCCATTAATGCATTTGGGGCAGGGGTAACGGAACCCTTTCCAAGTACAGAAAAGAGGGATTTTTACCACATGTGCTGTCCTACTGGACATTCCAGGTGGGAATGTCCACGAAGGGGGGTAGAATTAAAAAGTTACCTATGCAGGCAACAGCCAATCAGGAGCGAGAATTTCATGCAGGTGGTTCCCTCCAAGAAACAAGAACAAGAAATCGGAAGAGTTATGAGTGGAAGAGTCGGGGTGGCTCCGAATAGCCCGTGTCTCGACGGGAGGGGCAATCAAAGCTATAGCTTTGTAGCTATGGCGGATATAACGGATTACACGCTCGCTTTACTACTCACGCAGTGGCGCAAGGACGAACGAATTGAGAGTACATTCTCTCTCACTCGATACTTGCAAGCCCCACAGGCTTACACGCTCTTACCTGTTCCATTCTGTGCCAACCATACCTTTATGCTCTGTGCCCTGCAAGCTTTTCTTCAGCTATTTCAAATAAGGCCTTTTTGTTTGTCTAGAATGAAGAGAGTGAGGGGAATGGAGGATATCAGGGTGAAGAGCACCACGATACTGCAGAAGCAAACAATTGCTACACCGCAGGCAGTGCAGCTGCTGAGGGAGTTGCGATTGGAGGGGCTGCTACGCAAGGACTAGTCCTTGCATCATCAGCAGTATTTGCTTCAATTTCTTCAGAACTTTGAGCCTAGGACGGGAGTAACCCAGGTGAGGGGAGTAGATATAGAAATTACTCCCCAGTACCTGCAGCAATTGTTCAAATTGCCATCGGGTCATGTGGATGTGGATGAGCACATGGCAAGATTGCAGATAGGGACTCTGTTCCAAGAAAGGAGTTTCTTTAAGACTCAAGGTTACGCTTGCACCAAAGCCGAGTACCCAGGGCTCAGAGATGTTGGCCAAATACTGAACGTTCTGTTTGCCATGAAACAGAACCAACAGTATTTGAGCAGGTCATTCACAGAGGACATACTGAAAGCCTTGCGAGGAGAGGATGTAGCTTGGGCAGAGGATGTACAATGGTCTGGTGGAAGAGATGAAGAGGTTACAGGGCACTGCTGCTAAGTCTCCGATCATCGTGTCTGGCCCAGTCATTGCTCAGATTATTCTTGACTCTTGCATACTTGATGCGCGAGAACATAAGGAGATGGGAGTGTTTGAGGCAGCAACCACTGCAATGGAGGAGCATGGTTCTTCACATAGTGAGGGTGGACTGGCAGAGCAACACCAGTCTAAGAGATAGAAGAGGGGTATGACTATAGTGGCGGATCCACTGGCTTCAAGAAAGCCGCAAGATGATGTTTCCCAAGCTCTTGTGCAGGATGGGGCACAGCAGCACAGAGGGCTGTTATTACTAAAAGCACGACCTTTGGAGAGGGAAGAAGAAGTCACTTTGGTACCACAACCATCACAACCAGTTGAATCGGTTGTCTCAGAGGTACCTCAGTTAGTACATGTTGTTCCACCAGAGCCTATTGCTCTGGAAAGAGAAGGGTTGGACATTCCCACTATAGAGCAGGTCGTGGCAGAAATTGAGAAGGGTGACCTTCTCTATGAAAACTCTGGCTTGGTCAGGGAATCAGTGGTACCAGAGGTGTAGAGTCTGTCCAGGGAAATCCTTGCTGTGCATGTAATACCCACACCTGTGACGGAGGTACCAGGGGTAGAATATAAGGACACTGCAGCACCTGTGGAGGATGAGGTGGTTCAGGAAGAGGATCTGGTGGGGGCAATGGCCTAAATGGTTGGTGAAGCATCACACTGTGGAGGATCAGGGAGAACAGCAGCAAGTTCACCATGATGACCCCCAGCAGGCCATGCTTATGAGTTCCATAAGCAGGACACTCAATTTGTTGGGCACTTATGTAAAATCCCATGTTCCATCTACCCAATTGGCAGCTTTGAGGGAGGAACTCAGGAAGGAGTTTGAGACTCGAATTGCCACTGAGTGTGCTAACAAGGTAGATGAGGAGATCAATCTCAAGTTACAGCAAGAGTTGGAGGACACAAAGGCTGCCTTGCAGTTGGCTAAGGGACATTTGATTGAAGCAGGTCTCGAGCAGGACCAGTTGCATGAAGCACATAAGCAACAGTTATACCAATTGCAGGTGAAGCATGAGGGCAAGTTGCAAGAAGTGAACGTACTACATACAGAGTTGGAGGCAGTACATCAGAGGATGACCATACAATGTGCTATACTAACAACTGCTCTAGAGCAAACTGCATTAGAAGTTAACAGACAAGGGGAGAGATGTATGATGGCAGAAGCTGAGATAATAGAGCAAGAGAAACTCATTGTTGATTTGCAGGCTACAATCTGTCGCAATGAGAATACTTTCCAACAGTACAGACAGGTTGAGGCTGACCAGGAGAGGTACATCCTGGAGTTGCAACAAACAGTCATGGTCAATAGAAATGAACTCTCTGTGGCTAACAAGGCTTGGAAGGAAGCCAATAATCTGGCTGCTGCCTATGCGAGCCTGGTTGAACCTCATGCGAAGCGCATGGAGGCTTTACAGCAGTAGTTAGATGTGTACAGACTCACGGATGAGCAGATTCTCAGGTTTGCCACATAGGACTTGGTAGATAACCACCTTATGCAGGTATGGTTAGCACAAGGGCCGGTAGAAGGCAAAGCACCAAGGAAGCTCACCCAAGGCGAGATGAATGAGCTCAGATTGCAGGTGCAGAACATTGCCACAACTACTATAGACAATGTCTATAGTAGAATAGCGGAGCTACAGGAGGATGTGGAAGGCCTGCAAACTCAAGTGGATGATCTGAGTTCAAATATTGACAAGAGAGTCTTTGTTCCTGAGGAGCAGCCGATGGCTACTTATTTACATGCCAAGACTCTAATTTTTCAGTCTTCTTCGCAGGGGGTACAGGAGATGCCAGTGGTAGAAGGGCCAGTGGTACCAATACCACAGCAGGTGCCTGTGCAGGTAGCTGACCCTGTTGCTACTACAACAAAACCACAGCCTGAGGTATGGGGGGATGCTGCTTTTAACCCACCTAGGACTCCTGATGCACGGGAGTACAGTCAGGCTATGATTATGCCTTTCAACCAAATTCCCATTGTGCTGGATTTCGCTTGGAAGGAATTTAGTCCTCCGCAGTCGTTGGCACATTACTACCAGATCATGCGCATTTGGTTGCCAGTGGCAACTCGGACTAAGGTTCTTCCGAACAATCGACCTATTGAGGATCATCACTTTGCAAGGTACTGGTCTGAGGCAGGTACCATGCTGAAGGAATTAATTGCCTTCCAGGTTGTACATGGGTACATCTATACCAAGATCAATGAGGTATCTAGTATTGTCATGGGGGCTGTGGATTATACTATGCTGCTTGTTTTATGGCACGTTATCACATTGAGCAGCAGAAGATGCAATCATGATTTCTGAGTTATTCCAGTGGGGATCATTGGGTCTTACCTTCAGTGCCACCTCATATGTACTTGTATGATGCAAAAGTTATGATGCAGAAGGATTCCCAACTTCGTTCATGGTTTAATTCGGCTTGGAACAATTTGGCAACAGAGAAATTCGGCCCTGATGATATTTTCTTTAAGGGACATGAAGCCTGGAAATACTTACACTGTTCCAAAGTCATTGGCACACCTCTCACCTATACGGCTAAGGAGTTCAGGGCGTTCACTAATTTTGCTTGCAAGCGCTTACAACAAGTCGTACAGTTTAAACTTCCAGACATGGTGGGCCCACATTGTATGCCACGCAGGATTCCCGAGAAGCCACTTAAAGTTCGGCCGTTAAAACACCTAAGGGGGGACGAGGATTCTGATACTACTGGTTCTTCAGAGGACTTTTTTGACATGGCAGAGGACTATGCACTTCAGATGGCAGAGAAGAAACGACGGGGATCTCCTATGCCTGAGAGGTCACCTCGTTATCAGCCAAAGGAGGGTCAGACATTTCCAGGTAGTGCTCAATCACCTCCATCAGCCAGTGACAGGACTCGGGCTCGCACACGGAGTCCTTCACGAGACTCTCACCGACAGAAGGGTGCTCGCTCACAAAGGTTTGCTTATCCCAAACAGTAAACCGTGAGGACACGGTTTTTTGAGAGGGGGAGGGGTAATGTTAGAGGGCTGCTTGGGACTTAGACGCTTTTACGGGTTCTGTGGGGTCCCCTTAATTTTTGCGCAGATTTATGAATGGTAGAATGAGACCAACAGGAGCCTTGGGGGTGGCAGACGCAGGCTTTAGGGGGGGTACACAGCTTGTCACAGTCTATCACAGCTAGACACAATCTGACACAGCCCGACACAGCTTTGCACAGCCAGTCACAACCCGACACAGCTTTACACAGCCCGTCACAGTCTATGACAGCCAGACACAGTCTGAAACAACCGACACAACTTCGCACAGCCAGTCACAGCCCGACACAGCTTTACACAGCCAGTCACAGCTCGGCACAGCTTGACATAGCCTGTCACAGTGTACATGGAGAACAGTTATCATTGACAGGGAACGACTATGTGGGAACGACATCTGCAGAGGGAACGTGTTACTTCAGGGGTGACGGTTAGTTAGTTAGGTGGTTAGAACAGCTTGCGGGTAGATTAGGCAGGGCGGCAACAGGAAGAGGATCACTTCTTGAGGAGGGCGACTTGTTCAGGAGAGGAGGAGACGTAACGGAGAGCGGAAACAGTGAAGAGGAGATGATGACTTGATTGAGGCTTAATTCATGCAAGCTGTAAAATTATACAGTAGGGTAGATTAGGGACACCATGGCATAGGCATGATACATGATTAATCTTAATCCGATACTGAATCGATACAAACATACTGTGTAGAGAGACATGATAGAAGCTGTGGAATGAATGCATGATTAATTGGAACTTAGTAGATACTGAAGCAATCTGATGCTTCAGTATACACGGTAAGGTAAATTGATAACATGAAGGCAAGAATGAATACAAATAGGAAGCACAACCATGATTCACTAGCTGTAGGTCATGACTGATTGTTCTGAGCGGGCTGAGTGCTTAGAGATATCCAACTCTTCTATCTTGGAGTTTCCACCTCGGATAGCGAAGGGATGGGTGAGTAAAAGCCGCTCGACACGGTGGTGGTGAACTTGGGAGGCCCCGACGATAGACCAGTCAATGTATCGCCTATGCCACAGTTCACGGGTCTACAAGGATCAGACCCCGATCGGCATTTGGCCCAGTTTATGACGGCTTGTATTGCCAACAATGCTAGGACATAAGATTGGTGGCGAACGATGTTTCCCGCTACGCTGCGTGAGCTGGCTTTTCAGTGGTACGATTGTCAACCTCATGGCATCTTTACTGATTGGAATGCCCTAAAGATAGCCTTTCTGACTCAATTCAGGCCTTTGGGTTTTACCAATCCGTTGCGTGAGCAATTGACCAAGCTCCATATGGTAGAAGGAGAATCAGTCGGCTCCTTTGCAGGACGATTGGAAGATATCCTCCAGCGATGGAATAACCATAATATCCTTGACCATATGCAGATGGGCCTTTTTGTGGAAGGATTGATGCCACAGGAATTGAGCGGTTTGTAAAGGAGGGAGTGTCCATTGAACCCAGTGACTAATCCTATTAATGGAGCTGGTGTCAAATGTGGATATTGTGACAAAACAGGGCATGTGATATTACAATGTTGGCATTTGCAATCAGCTATGGGTCTAACGCTAGCCAATAATAACCGCAAAACAGGATGGGACGTCAATCAGGTTGGGTTATCAACAGCACCCGTAATACAGATACGCCTGCACCATGGCCGGAATCATCTCCTCATAATCAGCAACCTTGGCGACCAACCCATGGACCACAGAGCTGGTATCAGCCAGCCAATCAGCCTGCCAAGCCACAAAGGGGAATACCACCCCAAGGGGCTGTGGCTTCCACCAAAGCCACTGCAGCAAATTGTCGAAAAGCACAATACTACATGGTGCATTAATCCACTTGGATTGATGCCGTAGTGCTAGGCCATCACATTCTGTTCCAACTTCTATTGCTCTTGACAAATCTACCAAGTACACTAGTGTTCTTCGTTCAACCTTAAGTCTGTGGTTAGGGTTTTGGGTGTGAGGATGAGGCAGGAGTGGATCCATTGGTTCACCATAGACCCGCACAAAAAGGATGGTGTTCAATGCAATCTTTGTGCATTGAAGCTGGCGGGTCGCAAAGATCGCATGTTATATCACATCAGCTACAGACATGGGAAGAATGCAGGGGTTAGTTTGTACCCAAAAGCCTCCATGCGAGTGAAAGCCCACTTTGCCCAATGTGGAGGCAATATGGAGGCAATCAACAACAGATGTACTCACAGCAGCCTAATCAGTCCTATTGACCACCTGCGAGGCGATTGAGGAACGGACAATACCCTGTTTGTTATCAATGTCATGAGATGGGCCATATCGCCAATGAGTGTCCTAATCCTAAGGCCCTTGTCAATTATATACCATCATGTGGCCGCAATGGTGGCCAGGGACATACTGCGGTACAGTGCGAGAGTCCATACCCACAAGCTCCCTTGCACCAACAATCACAATCGGCGCCTATGCCACCAATGTCGAGCACATCTCCATCCGCTGCAGGACCATCACATTCTTTTGGAAATATTAATACCAATCGAGCTGTAAATTGGGTGACGATGCAGGACTCTAAGGAGGAGAGGACTTGTAATATGGGTATGGTGTTAGCTGATAATAAGACTGCCCTGAAAGGCAAGGGCAATATGAAGTAAACGATATTCCCCTGCAATCGTGCGATTCCCTTGCAGAGTTAGATGTTTCCATGGTCAAGGAAGTGACTACAAGAGGTCGAAAGCTATTACCAATGGACCCTATTGTAGAGGAATCTGTTCCAAGGAATTCCGATAGTGTGAATCCCAGACAAGGCGATGAGGTGTTAGAATCGTTACCAGCTGTTCTTGATATTCATCCGATACCTCCGATGATATCGCCTAGTTTGGTAGTCCATCCACCTTCCACTATCGTTGATCATATCGACCTTGAACCTGTAATATCAGTTGCTATACCCCAATCTAGAACGGAGCCAGTGCAGCGGAGAAATCGAGGGAAATATACTGGTGCGATAATGGGTAGTGGCAAAGCATGACATCTTAAGGGGTCACGGCGGAAGCGGGTTATGGCAATGACTAAGGGCTTGGTCCATTATGATATTTTGAAGGATCTAGACTCTTTACAACCTACTATTTCCTTGCGACAACTGTTGGTTATTGCGCCTCAATGTTGATCATCTTTACAGTCTTCTTTGGTTAGGAGACAATCATCAAACAATGACATCCATGAAGTCAACATATCGATACTAAATCCAGATCATGGCGCCCCTGTGCTTGATGTGACGATAGATGGTGTTGTCATACTTGTGGTGCTCTCAATGGGAATTCAGCTGGCTAATTTTGAGTTTCCAGAGCAGTTGACAATAATTTGGTCACATGGAAAATTGACTTAAAATTTATAGGCCGGTGCTGCCACCAATATACTAAAAAGAATCATCTTCCTTAGCCCCCAATTCAACACACAATCTGGCGAATCGCCAGATTTCGACCTGGAAAATGGGTCAGCTACTTTTGCTAAGGAATTATGGGAATAAAAATCAAGAAAATCGCCAGAAAGCGCCAATGGTTAGTTACTAGGAGCCAGATCTGTCCTACGTGGATCTGTTAAAATATGACACCTATTATATAGCCACTTTTCTAGCTCTGTCACCTCGTTATTCTCACCACATGGGCGCTAGGTAGAATTTACATGTCGCCCTGCCTGCGATTTTGGAAAAGTGAGGGTGAAAAGGGTAAAAAAAGAACAAGGGATCGAGGACAAGAAATCGCCTAAATCTAGACAAAGTACCATAATATCATATACCTATGTTATAATTTTATATTGTTCTTAATGCGAGAACTTTACAAAGAGAAGGTGAAAAGGGTCCAATAAGAACAATGGATCGAGGACAAGGGATCGCCCAAATCTAGACAAAGTACGGTAGCCGTAAGGTGAAGTGGCTCTTAGTTACGCCGGCTTCAGCCGGAGTCTTTTCTCTCTCTAGACAGTACCATAATATCATATACCTTGTTATACTTTTACATTGTTCTTAAATTTTTTTTCGCATAGTATATATGGAATGATTGTTCTCAAAATTTGTCGCTAGTAGTGTAGAGCAACTCGAAGCCCTAGTATAATTTTCCGGAAAAGTCTCTGAATACCCATCCTTTGCTTGTATACTAGACCAACATTGGATGAAATAGGCACATTGGTTGGTAGCTCAGCTGGTAAGTGCACAGTGTGTCGCCCTGGTGGTTTGAAGTTCAAACCAGCTGCCCTGCCCCGTGTGTGGAATTGTCCGTGACTGTATGTTTGGGCGTTGATCATCGTGAAGGGCCCATAAATGAAAGGGGTTAATTTTCCCCCCTCCTCAAAGGCCTGAATTGTGGGCTGTCACTCCCAGGTTTCCTTTTAAAAAATAAAATAAATTCATGTAATAATAGTAATAATAATGCCACTCAAAAAATGCGTTGTTATTTATCATATGGTCCACTAGTCAGGGTACAAGGCACTCAGTTTAAACCCAGATAGGTGTATGTTGGATATCACCCCTTATGGCCAACCTACCTATAAGATTATACCTTGGGATTTAATTTGAGTCTTTAGGATGAGGGCTACGCAACCAGGGTCATTAGATTGTATCTATCTTTCAGAATTCAAACAGTAGACAATAGTCATTTAGGATGAAGTAATCACCATAGGTTACATAAGTCACACACCCTCTCTATTGTGATGTAACAAGGCGTGAGATACACGGAGGCCCTGCCATTGTTTTATTGATATGAAGTTTTATGGAATGATGTTAGGGCTAACAAGGCGTGACATACACTTAAGCCCGGTTGTTGACTAATTTGGTATTTAATAGCAGTGCATATGCCGTGCATATATCAGTCTTTCACCTATATACCAATACAACACTGGTCTCTATTTTTAAAAGCAAAAAAATAAAAATCGTTAAAATAAAAATAAAATACTAAAATAATGATATGTACTATTTATTATAGCATATTACATATCAATATATGAAGCGAGATGTTTGTTTTGTTTTGTTTGTTTTGTAGATTTGAGATGTCCCCAACCGCGAGGCCCCAACCCCTGGTGCTTTGTACCATTGGAAAGCCCTCGACGAGGAGGGGTGCACGGGCTTAGTCTCATGCTTTTTGGACATGCCGTGTGGGAGATGTGGAATTTCAAGTACTTTGGGTCGCTGGAAATTGCCAAAAATAGCAAAGTGGGAATTCTTGGGACAATGGTTGGAGCCTCGAGAGGAGAGATATCAAGGGAAAGGTCTCCGGTTCAAATCTGGTCATAGGCTCTGTGGAAAAGAAAATGCATTTGGACTTAGATGACATTGGACCCTTGCGCCAATGACAAAGGCTACCCTAGAGGTCGCACTTGGGCCTTGACATAGGAGACTTGCATACAGAGGAGATTGCACTTGGGCTTAGATGACACTTGACACTTGGGCAAACGACACGGGCTACCCTAGTATGTCTTCATATTATATTATGTTCCCATTCATTACTTACTAGGGTAGCTTGTGCCATTGGCCCAAGTGTCAAGTGTTATCTAAGCCCAAGTGCAATCTTTTATGTATGCAAGTGCGTCTTCTATGTCGAGGCCCAAGTGCGACCTCTAGGGTAGCCTATGCCGTTGGCCCAAGGGTCCAATGTCATTTAAGTCCAAATGCATTTTTTTTCCACATAGCCTACGACCAGATTTGAACCGGAGACCTTTCCCTTCATATCTCTCCCGTCGAGGCTCCAACCATTGTCCCAGGAATGCCCACTTTGCAATTTTTCGTGAATTTTCAGCGACCTTAAGTACTTGAAATTCCACATCTCCCACACCGCAGGTCCAAAAATCGTGAGACCAAGCCCGTGCACCCCTCCTCGTCGAGGGCTTTGGAGAGGCGACATAGTGCGGTGGGGCCAACCTTCTCATCAGGAGCAGGGCGACAGCCGAATTTGCTACCTGGTTGCGACAGGGTGTGCGGGGATTAGAACGAAGCCAACGTGTACATAGTCCGGCGATTAGAGGGATTCCGGTACTAAACCCATTGGGTGCTCATCATGGCGACAAAGGGTGGTACATGTTCTGTAAAAATGGATGCAGGTCCTGTAAAAATGGAGTCCATGAAGACATTGGCTAGGGATAAAGCCATTGCAAACAGACGCTTAGGGAAGAAATTGCTTGAAGTAAGCGTCACTATAGTGGTAGCAGGAGTAGACATCGATCCAGGTTGTCTCTCGAAAATGGAGTGTTTTCTACGAACAAAATGCGTCTCATGTGTTTGTTTGTTGGAGAGAGGAGGGACTCTGTTTCATGCCCACCTACAAATGGTGTGTAAAGTTTACGTATCCAGTTTAATCATGCTCAACAAACGAATAAAAAACGCTTTAGGTTGGAACAATCCAAAATCTGCACTAGCCGGACCACATGTCCATTGCAAACTATTATGAGGTAAAGGCCTACAAACAAACATTGGCATGATCGGGTACTGCCTGAAAGACATCGACGAACCCGATTTCCACTTCGTCTACGTGAGTGTCAGCGATGACGAAATGCAAGATGGAATGGACGAGGATACAAAGTTTGGTGCCTGCTTCGGAAAAGCAAAGGTTTGCCTCTCACACCAAAATGTTTTGGAACGAGCACGGATGTGGTGCAAATACAAGATGAGAGGGCAATTGAATGCAACACTGCCTCGTGTTCTCTTCCACATGATGAAGTCTAGTCAGTATTTTCTTTCTGCCAATTGGGTTGTACCAGAATTAATACGTACTGCAGCTCAAATTAGGCATTTTAATCCATACAATTGAAGGGGGATTGCTAAACCGAGAGCGAAAAATTCCGTGAGCAGAATTCTGCTCACACTTCTGCATGTGCTCACCTATAACCGCGGACACCTATTCGGCCTAGAAGACCTATTACTGCGGGTTGTGTCTAGTATATCATGCATACTTCATTCATCGTTATGGATGAATGATGGATGAATGATGGATAAACGATGGATGAATGGGGGATGAATGTACGTTCGACGAATGGCACATGGATGAATGTAGTTTGTGGATGAATGCAAAACTAAGATGCATTTTTGAGTAATGGTTGCTAAATCAACCTAGCTCTAGAGTGAACCTCTGCCCACTGGTGAGGGTTGTGATTGTCCTTTCACCAGGTATCAGAAGTCGACATAGTTGCTGACACACAATTGCAAAGAAGGTGGAGAGGCCATTTGGTGCTTCAAACTAAATAGTTTAAAAATTGCAGATTCATTCCGACGAAGAATATTCTATGCTACTGGAGTCGGCGTCCAAAGTGAAGGCAGAACTGTCTATGAAGACACTAGCCCTGCTTTGCACAAAACCCTTTGAGAGGAGACTAAATTCCGAAGCTGCAGCCTCCGCATAACATGACAATTTAAAATCTGCTTTCGGACTTGGGAAAAATTGCGGGTTTGCAAAGAAAGGGAGGAACCGTGGCGACCTTGGGCTCCTGTACACACACACAAACAATGTAAGTCCACATACATTCTGCTGGCCCAACTTGTGCAAGAAAGATGGAAATAGAAGGATGCGCCGTCGTGTCAGTGAAGTGCCACAACTGAACTAGCACTTACTCACATGAGAAATCAGAATCAACATCCAGAGCATTGGGCTTTTGCAGATCCTGCTCCATAACAATGTTCTTAGTCTGGGTCGAATGCGATGAACCCCCAGACAGAGGTGCGATGATTTGAGAGTAGAACTGCTTGTCCTACTCCATCCCAAAAGATCCCAAAATGGCTGCAATTCACTCTTAGGATTAAGGTGTCGTCAACGACATCTTAATCCAGGCACTACGAGGCAGGACTCCATAACTGATGTTGGCAACTTTCAAAAAAATCTGACCATGTAAGATCCTCATTCATGGCAAACTCATCCCAAGAGGGCATGGATTTAAGGTATCGCCAACGACACCTTAATTCCATCTCTCAAATAGCAATCAAACAAGAGAATGACACAACACAGAACAACACAAGACTACATTGAAATTGAAAGCAGAGGTGCAGAGTTGAGGCCACCAAGGTTGAGAGAAATGCTCACACCCAAATCTAAAGAAGGCAGAGAGGTGAACTCGTGCTTTATAAATAAACATTTCAAAACACGTACTAGGAATTAAGATGTCGTTGACGACAATTTAATCCCCAGCACCTGCACACACACTGCCTTACCGCCAAGGCTTGTTCGCCATCAGATTTTTTCGGGTGAATTTTTTTGGGGTTTTTGATTTTTCCATGAATTGTCATATGGAAAAAAAAAAAAAAAAAACTTGCTGGGAATTAAGATGTCGTTGACGACACCTTAATCCCCACCACCTGACACCGCCTTACCGCCAAGGCTTCTTCGCCTTGAAAGTTTTTTGGGTTGAAATTTTTTTGGTTAATGTTTTTGGGAAAAACAATTCAGGGATTTTGGTTTTTCCGTAAGCTGTCATGTGCCAATTCGTACTGGGAATTAAGATGTCGTTGACAACACCTTAATCCCAAGCACCTGCACACGCACCATGGTTCATTCATGTCGCTCATTTTTCATCCAAAGTCATTCAACATTCATCCATTCATTTTTCATTCATCTCAAAACCATTCATCCGACAGCTTTTCATCGCACATTCGTACCATATGGTCGTCACCCATGAAGGATTCTTCCGTCGGATGGGGTGGAGATTCTGCCCGTACAGTGTAGTTTTTGTCCATGACAATAGGCCATCTTCTTCCCTCGGTTGTAGGCTCCCATTCGCTAATATGCTCACGCTTAAGGGATTCTGCTCACGTTTACCACTTAAAGCGTGAGCGTGCTCACGTGAACTGCTCACACGGTAGCTACTCTCTTGCAAATGAGACCGGTCACTCTTCATGGATCCACTTTGTTCTAGTAAACCCAAACCTTTCTCCATTTTTGGGCTTATATATATATATATATATATATATATAGTGTTTTATCCTGTTTGGTGAAATTCCCATGTCCAAACAGGGCAGGGGATTAAGATGTCGTTGACGACATCTTAATTCGTGCTTCCCTGAGCAGGATTACAACTCCCCCCTATGGTTTTTTCCAGGCAAGATTTTTTTTCTTGCAACGATTTTCATGGGTTCATTTCTCATTCTGAGCATGCGATTTAAAATGTCGTTGACGACATCTTAATGCCTGGTCCCTGCGTTTTCTGATCCCTCACGAGACATGCTCATACAGTCGTCCATAGTCCCCTCATCTGGACAACTTTTCATCCGTGCTTCATCCAACGTTCATCCATTTCATTTTTACGTCCATCCCAAATCCATTCATCCGTGAATGTTTCATCGTGCATTCGTGCCACTTTGTCGTCATGGAGTCTGTCTGTCTTCGGTCCGATGGAGCGGAGATTGCGTCGTTGTAGTGAAGTTGGCGTCCACGGCAATAGGTCCACTTGTTACGATCTACCTCAGTCCCTTGTCCTGGAAACCTACTTCCAGGAATGTAGTCATATCCACATCGTCGCTTCTCCGCATCAAAAAATCTGCTCACGCTTTGAATTTACTCACGCTTCGGGGAATCTGCTCACGCATCCAGGAATCTGCTCACGGCTTTGCTGCCCTCCAATTGAAGGGAAAGTCTGTTTCCTACTCTTCATCTGTACGTTTTATCCAATACCGGAAGATGTACTTTAGATGACTCTTTCTCTTATGGTAGAGAGCCTTTCTCTCAGGGATTATAGGAATAAGAATGTCAGTCAAGTTTAGATAATCATTTTCATCTTGAGCAGCACCCTAAATTTAAATCCTTTAGAACCCTCCATCTCTTTTCTAGTTGTCCAAAAACATTCTTAACTTTACTTTGTCATTTCAGGAAATTGTTTTCTGCCAAATAGCATAGTAATATATGGTGCATCATGACCATCATATCATCCGTGATGTGAATGACATTGAAAGGATATGGACCATGTCATAGCATGGAACATCTCTACATGCATTGTCCATGTATACATACAGCAGCATCATGTATCCATGTAGTATGCATGTCACGCATGTGGGCCATGCGTGGGCGCAGGCCCGCCGTGACGGGAGTATTGCTACAGCCAAACATGCACTGGCCACCGTTCCGGCACCTGAGGAAGAAACAAGAAACCAACGGTGAAAAATAATCAGGTTTTTTATAGAAAATAATTAGGTTTTAAATGCACAGAAATGAAGAAAGTGTGCCGTCCACCAACACAATTGCATACTTACTTTTCTCATGTGCGAAAGTGCAAAAGGGAACGCCCAACACAGGCCCGGCGACGGATCGCCTTGCCCCGTAGCCATGGCCCGAACCTGGAAGGCCCGGCCCGAACCTTCCATTGCGAATCACAGTCTAGTACTTTATTCTTACAGTTCCTTTAGGAGGGTCCCCCTCTGACCAATGACCCTCTTTTGCTTGTAACTTAGTTAAATGAAAAAACCCGGCCAAAGGAGTTCTCATCCATCGAAACCGAACAGATTTCATGCAATAAAACAGAAACATCATACTCTACCAACTCACCCTTGCAAATTCCATGGATGGATCATAACAGTGAAAGTTTTTGCTGCCCATCCTTGCCTCGCTCTCCAGCCGCCCCCCCCAACTGCCCGAAAAACAAAGAAACCAAAAGCCACGCTTTTGGTTTGTTTCCCGTGAAGGAAGGACGGGGGGCGGTAAGGCGCGCTCAAGGATGGCCACGCCATCTTGCTCATGTCTGCAGCGGCGTAAGAGATGGTCTGCGACTGCGGGGAGACGTAGCTGAGCAGGTAGAGACTAGAGACTCTGTTTCCAAGGAGAATTTCATGGATTTTTGAAAAAGTTGAAGCATGTAGAGATGTGTGCAGAAGAAATTGTTGACTTGCGCAGAAGGTTTTATGTGCGTGTGTGAGGTCCCCTCGCGGGCTCCGATTATGGTAGAGGGGCACGAGTTTTGCTGACGGGCGGTTGGAGTGCTGCTGCATGTCCACATTCGGGTCAGCGCGTTTAATGTGTCTGCGTTGTAAGGCGGATGGTTGTCTGGGACATACATGTTGGACCGGGTGGCAAAGGTACTTTGTTGGATGCGCTTGGACTTGGTTCGTTTTCAAGAAGGATTCCTCGTTTAGGCTGGAATTCTGGTTTGTGTTGGCGAGGAAAAGTAAGTTGAGAGATTAGCGATGAAGCATCAAGTTGGACGCAGTAGTTCGCAGTTCAAGACTCTGCCATAGGCTTCTGGATAATTTTAAGCACAGGAATTGAAGCCTTCCCTTCGTGGAACAAATGTGTTCGACCAACTTTCAGAGATGGCCCCGGAGTTGCACTTCTTGCGTTTTATCAATGTTTTATCGCACCTGAAGACATGGAGGGATTGAAATTTAGAAGCGATCAGCAAATTGGAATGGATGGATAGTCTTAAGTTTGATGCAAACCACCTTTGGGAAATATCAGAGTCGGCACCCGAGTGCATTCGCATATTTTCTTGTCGCTAGACACTCTGAAAGTCTTTGGTATCGCTGCCTTGGACAAAAGCTTACAGAAATCTGAAAAACATGTACAGACCAATTTACCTGTCCACCTTTAAACTACATTTAGCAGACTGGGAGTGAAATGGACAAAAGAGTTTTCGTGTTCTGGGTTGGCAGGGGACTAATTATTTTTCCTCTTTGAGCGCAGAGTACCGGTAGATGGCACTGTATGCTCTGTATGCTTGGACAAGCAATTTCTGGCTGAGGAAGTAGCAAGGCACCAAATAAACAAGAAGTAGGTGGAGGCAGATCTTTGTCTTTTGTCTTTTGTCGAGTCGAAGGGAAAACCTTCCTCGAAGAAGAGAACACTCCGTTCTTTTGCGGTAAAGTCTTGGGCGCTGATTTTCCTGCTTTTCAGAAACATGGGATTTGTTTTCCAATTTTCCTTACTTCTGCTAACAAGGAGGGATATAGCAAGACACTGATTCCGGAGAGGTTTTTTCTGTCTCAGTTCTTCTGCAATTATGTCATCGTCCAATTGCAACACATTACCCATGTCTTACTCAAGTTTTCTTCCTGATTAAAAAAGAGACATTAACGTTCGGTTATCTCTCTGAAAGCGATGAACATTAACTAGGCAGGATTGTGGTTGGTTGTGTATCTAGTTTGGAGCTGGTGTATGCATCAAATGTCTTCAGAAATGATAGAAGCATCCACATCAAAGCCTCAGTCCTGAGGCTGTAAGCATCCTGCAACCATGTCCCCATGATGTATCCATGTTGGAGTCTCTAGCGTTTGTGTGTTTGTATCTGGCTATTTATATTGTTTCATGATGGCTTGCATACTTTTGAGTTGTTCACCTATGTAGAACCTTCTGAAGATACAGTCATGTTGTCCAGGTTGGGAGTTGTTCAGGAATTTTAGGTGGAAAGATATTGACATGAGTCAAATTAGATGTTGCCTCGAGTTTGACGGCCTGCTCTTGAGAAGGCTTATATTTGATCACCACTTGCATGGTAACAGGTTGCAGTGGACACTATGGCCTCAGTAAGACCTAAGATATTTGAAGGCTTTGGAGCACACGTTTTTTGTCTTACACACTACCTTTTTGAAAGGGTTAGGCATTTGCCGTTTCCATTGGGATCAACTTTTCAGGTCATGGAAAATGTGGTTTACCCACACTATGAGCCTTTGGTCACCAGTGTCGAGACCCAAGCCTTGCGCTTACTATCTTTGGTTGATGAGCAGGTCTCTCTCTCTCTCTCTCTCTCTCTCTCTCTATTCCACAAGGCTATGGCAAACAACGTCTTATGAGTACAATCTCTCTCTCTCTCTATTTTGATTTAGCTGGGCGCAGGTTCTACGGCTGCAAGGCTATGGCAAACAACGACTTATGAGTACATTCTAAGTTTGTTTGCCAATGATTTTGCTTTTAAAATTGTGGTTTCTGCGTTTTCACTGTTTCTCAATGATTACAGGCAAGATAAGTGAGACATTACTTGTGGTGTTGGTGGATCTAGTTGTATGTGGTGGGTGGGCAGGTTGAGAAACGAGTACCAATGGTCTCTATGCTTGCGCACAAAACTTGGGAGCTCTATGATCTATCAGGACAGGCTGCAAGCATTTTGTGGACTACAGTTGGAAGGGTTCGCAGGCAGGGATTGATCGGGGCTGCGGCCGATACTTGGGTCAACAATGAACTTGTGATGAAGAGCAAGTCAGAAGAGGGGCTAAAGTTTGCCAACAAAGTGCCATTGTTGAATATGTTTGTTCCCATTGTTCATACGATTGGTTCTCCCTTGGCACAGTTGGTCTCTGACTGGCTCGTAAGGCAAAGTGAAGTGCAGGATACGTATCTTTTAATTGACAAGGAAGAGTCATCCGAGCAGCCTGAACTCAAGGATAATTGGGAGGAGAAAGACCCTACCATTCTTCAGCAGTCAGGAGTGGACAGCCATACTGAGGAGAAGGCCAAACAGCTGAAGAGCAATACACCTACTCGCACTCCAGAGGAGAAAATATGTGCTGGAAGTTCAAATGCCAGTGAAACAGTGGGCGGAGGGTACAGTGTGGAATCAAGTGAAGAGGGTGAGGCTACTGAGATCTCTTACGACGATGGTGGGAAAGAGAAGGCTGATATGCAGAGCCCCCCGCCCAGCAATGACTCTGATGAGGAGTCAGATGACCTGATGGATCTATTTGATTCAGGTTGGAGCTTGGGGTCAACTTTGGTTCCGAAACCACGTAGTCCTGGAAGAAGGTAGAAGGAACTGTACCTGGTCTGAATCTGAACAGACTTTTAGTGCGTAGGGTTTCTTCATTAGTTTTCTACTTTCTTTTTTCTTCTTGGCCTTTGGCACCACCTTGAAATCCAGTCACAAAGACAACCGGTGAATCAGTGTATAGTTACTGTCAATCTTTATATATCTCCATTTGTAAACCATCAAGTCTCCTTTTGTACAGTGACTGAGTAAAACTTGGATTTTCAACTGGCAACTTGGATTTTTTTCAACAGATTTTCAGTAGTCAACAGTGAGGTTGATGCTTCTTGGGAAAAGCTGGGTAGACCCCATAAGGATGCGGTAGTCGTGCCGGTGTCTGGATGTGTGTGGTAATACTGTGTATAGATAAGAGTGAATCTTTGGATTCTCATCAGTGAGATGAATTCTCACCTCCTGTCTGGGCTTCGGAGTGTCCTTAGCAAGTGGAAATATAGTCGTCTCTCACTTGACTAGTCCCTTGAGGTATGCATGACCTGTTGCTTTCCCTACAAACCAGCATGCTCGCTCACAGCCTTCTTGAAGACATACTTTCTGTGTTGGTGGGAGGCTGTGCCCATGCCAGCAACAAGCATTGGATTGGGCTCCTTCCAAGCAAGATGGAGGATTACCAGCTTCCAAGTTGAGATCCGATTATTATCTAGTTGTGGGCTGAAGGTTGGTGGCAGAATTCCCTTTAGTCCATGGATATCCTGTACCTTTTCGGGGGTAGCATGCGCATATTACTGGATCCTTGGAAGGTTGGCTTCCTCCAGGAGCTTTTCAAAAGCTTGTGTCCTGCTGAACACGTATGGTATTAGGAGTGCTGTAAAAATGATTCACATGAAGATGGCAATTCCTTGAATTTAAGTACTGGAGGCCCTTTGAAGCTAAAATGTTATTCACAAAGTGGCAAATCTCATCAGTTCTTTGCCTATACTGTGTTCCAAGACGTGCACTCTACACAAGTCTGCAAAGATTCATGAGAGAATGGAAATAAAGGGATCATGACAATCAAGCAAATAAGAAAACAGGAAACAAGAGCAGACTTCCAATTGGAAAGCCCAATTATTATTCAAAACTGATAATACAACAGCCCATCAAAAGCCAGCACCATGGACAGTTTCCCCTATTGTGGTGCCAACAGAGGGACCACCGGTACGGTATGCATACAAATGCTCGATGGCTACCCCCGCAATTTTATGGGCTGTTATACCCAGATCCACCAATCCCAATGCTGTTCCCCATCCAAAATCACAACATAAACATCTTTCAGTAAGAGCTTCACATCACTAATTTCCCCACAATGAGGACTGTCGGTATGGCACACATACCAACTAACACCTATAACATGTACAGAAAGAGGTGTCCGTTATTTCACACATAAGGTGCACCATGGCGAGAATGACCCTTTAACTCTTCTGGAAAGCCTTTCCTCTGGATATGCTGATTGACAGCTACTTAACGCAATCCTCCAGCAAGCGTTCATGTCAAGACCTCTTGAGAGTACGAGAGAAGGTGAATGATATCAGGGCCCGGAAGAGAAAGGAAACCACATGATCAACTCCAAGAGGGAAGAGGTGAGATAATACCATCTGGAGAAACAACAGAATCAACAGCCTGTTGGTCCAGGTAATCCTTGTAAAAAGTTGGTGAAAAAGGAATCGGAAAACCTTGCTTCAACAAGAGCTCCCGCGGAAGTGCAGCCAGCTGGACACATGAAACAACAAAGCTTGGACCAAAGCAAACCAGAAACTCCAAACACAAGGCTAACGCATTGTTGTGGTCCTACAAAGACGGAACTGGTACGAATTGATCCTTCATAACTATGATGGAATGACTCAAGTAGATTGCCAGGAGATAAAAGAAACTATGAAATACCTTGGCAATAGACATCGGAATATGGAGAATACGTGGATGCTCACGGATGGTATCAAACATTAAGTGAACCTGCAAAAATCAACCTTAAAGCTCTGTATGTCAACTGGGCTAATCAGATGTACAACAAGTTGATATTACTGACAAGATGCAGTCTGCTGTTCCCACCCATAGTACTCCTATTTCCCCCTAGAAATAACTGAAGTCGAATACAAATGCAGCACTCACTCCAAGGCTAAAACTGAAATTAGTCATAGCTATTGAGTGAGGGCCTCTACAGAACCAAGCAATTGCAGAAGTAGAGCTGCAGCAGCTTACAACTGCTTGAGCACCCACATCTGCAGTGACACTCACAGAAGTAACGGCACAGAAGAGCATCCTTGAACTTTGTGATTGGGGCTCAAAGGTCATTATGCAAAGAAATGCAAGTACCTCCTAGATCTGTCTTACATCTTAGCATGTATTTTCAAAATCTATTTCCTCCCAAGGCATTCCATAATGTCGTAAGGTTTAAGTTTTCATTTTTACTGTCAAGTAGACCCCAAGGACACTGCAAATAATATTCCTTAAGCATCTTTAGGTAGGGGTACGGGATGTACAAGTTCATTGACAGTGAAAACATCAGGTCCTCCAAGCTCAAAGGTCTTGCCCATGCTGAAGCCCTGGTCTCTGACAGATGCTACGATAGCGGCTGCCACGTCTATCACAAGCACAGGCTGCAACCTGCCAACCATAACCACAACAAAATATATTGCTGTGTCATGCCATGAAGTAGGTACTCTTTCATGTCAGTCGGTGTACAGGTCAGAGACAGAGAGAAACAGACAATCCACAGTTCCTTCTTAGCTTTTGTGGCACTCCCCACATTGACCTTGCAACGCCCTCATGCCCAACATCCTCATCCCCAAGAACAACACAGGAAATCAACAGGACACAGTCGCATAGACTGCGAGTACAAACCTCTCTTGCCTGTAAAGGGCTGCCCTGTTTTCAAACAAGGCCTACGACCCATGAAGAATTCCCACAAGAAATCATTTGACAGTATCTGGGAGCATCGAGGTTACTCAACAGATCAAACATGATGAGGTGAGGGCTGCTTTCCAATGCCACATGCTCCATAAACTTACATTACATAGCCTAGGTGGCTATTCTACCAGTTGTTAGGGAAAGGCACATGCAGTTGGAAAGTTAACTCAAACTACAATCAAGGCATGTTCAACCATCCAAAAATCGCCACTTTGACTCCACAAAACACGCTTCCATAAACTGATTTGAGAATGTTACAGTTGTTCTCTCAGAAGTAATTGCAAATAAACAATCTACGGTTGACCCTGTAGAGCCATACAATTTTAAGAACCTCTTTCAGTCTAAAGGCCATGGAAACAACAAAACAGCAGAGAGGAATGCGTACTTGTTGCGGCCATCCCCAGGGATAGGCACGACAGGAAGTTTCTTGGCTTGGGCTGCCCATCTGTTCAACAGCCGGTCTTCGGTGCCCACCAGCAAAGATGACCTCATTATGGTAGCCTGCACCACTCCCAGCTCCGTTAGTCAGGCCTGAAAACCTGACAGGCGTAAGATATCTTATGTAATGACAGGCTATCGCCCTTCATGTCAGCAAGTGAACGAAGAGGACAGTACAAAATAATACAGAAGATTGCAAAAGCTGAGAAAGAAAGAGACCTCAGGAAAGTTCTGCGTTGTCACTTGTTCACCGGCAGCCTTGGTGCGTAACAACTTGGAGGGGGAATCTGGCGATGCACCTAGGGATGACACTTGGATATACTTAGTGATGCCTCCATGCTCCTTTGCCAGCTGCCACGGCAGAACATCCATACCATATTTTCACAAGAACTATATAGAGCAAATTGGGCTGAAAGGAGAACCAGTATATTCGAGAGCATCAGTTATGGACTTCAGGTACTGCACCTACTGGTCCACCCAATATGCCAACTTCGAGATGCCAACACATCAGGATTCACAACTAGCGACAAATCAAGCATCCAAACACCCACTAGGGCGTTGATTATAACCAGCAGACAGGGAACGAACTGCCCTTTTGCATGTCAACCACAACTCCAGAGAATGTCAGTATCGCTAGTAAGTACCCGTGACAGAAGATCAGCCGCATGAAAGTTGACATCCTCGAACTTGAAATTGCGTGTCTCATACTCCTTTCCTGCCATTTGTAAAAGGAATTGACAAGAATTGATGACAACATAGCTAGGTCACGATTCCTTTGAATTAGTTGACTTTCGGACACCTTACTGGCTGCAGTTGCTTTATGCAAAAGAACAAAAACATGTGGATCTGGGGAATAATTAGGGATTCTCCACTTACCAATGCAATTTATTACAATGTTGGAACCTGCAATAGTTGTTTTGATGGACTCCTCATCCCTTACATTGTACCTGATGGGCACAATCTGACCTTACATCACAAGAAGAACAAAGACAGTGAGAAGGCCAGACACAGCAGTCTCGTACCTGCACAAGAGAGATATACTCCTATATATTCCCTGCAAGTTGGCCACAGATGTGAACTCTTTATATCTACAAAGGAGCAGAGAAATTGATTATGCCAACAAGAGGCCAGAGAGAAAGTCATAAAGATAAAATAAAACTTTACAGAACCTCAAAGCAAAAAAGAGAGAGAGACAGAGAGAGGGTAGTGGGTTTATGTGTCTGTGTATACTGCATGTATAGAGAGAAGTAAATTGCTTCCAAAAAAATGAGGTGTGCACCACACTAGACAAAGTGGGGCATGATACAAAAAGGGGAAAATAGGGGAAAATAGGAAAAAGAGGATAGAACCTGTCCCAAGTCACCCATTAGCTTGAGATGCCTCCATTCCTCATCCACCCCTCTGAAGGGTACAATGACCTGGGACCCCATCCTTGCTGCAACGTACAACAACCATATCAGCAACTGCTGATTCCCTATTCTTACTTCTCAAAATGCAAAAGGGTACTCACCTCTCTTTCTCATCCTGACCCTGTGAAGGAGAGTAGCAGCTGAAATTTTGACAAAATGGTAGAACTTTCCAATTGAAATGTCTTCTTACTCAACCTCACAGATGTTTGGGTAGATGAGGGATATCCTAGGCTTTGATACTTGAAAGAGATTGTCTTTAAGTGAATTTGAAGCACCAAGAGAAAGGACGCGATTTTACCAAGCTGCTGAACAACGTAACGCCCTAGGAAGCCAGTAGCTCCAAATACGGTTGCGACCACCCCACTATACACAATCCATACACAGTTCCCACCTTCTCTTGAAATAAGCTCAAGTCCAGAAAGATTACACACCAACTAGTTTAGAATTTGCTTGGTTTTCATGATTAATCTTTATTCATTTACAATAGAGAGAAACCAGTCATCACCAGACATATCCTCACCTGTCCCATCCAGAAAGTGTGAGATATGCATGCTGAGATGAAGATACAATAACATACACAATTGAACCCTAAACTTGCGGGCTGGATCAATTGAAGGCTGATTGGCAGCCACACAAAAAGGACAGATAAAACAGGAGGGAACATTTCGCGAACAAATCAGATGAGAGATGATGTACTCTTAAAACATTGCTGCCTGTAGGCCTGTTCTCATAGACTCAGTGGACAGAGCACAAAGCAGGGGAAGGGGACAGGAGGAAAGCAGAAACAGGGCTACTACTGTTGCAGAAGGCTCCCTCCTGTATTGGCAAATGCCATAGCCTTGTTGCTGTAGACCCTGGGCCTAGTTTGGACGGACCAGGGATGCCCAAGGAAAGAGAGAAAAAACTCGGTCGCCACCCTTAAGGAAGGCTCACTCCACCAGTGAAACTTATCTTACAGAAATAAAGGTGATTTCAGCCTTGCAGGCTTTCTCGAGAAAGATAGGATAGCATTAACGAGATATGAGTATTCAACCCAAGGTTTAGATCCATGGCCAACCACAGCTCTTCTCAAACTGAGCAAACAGAGGTGCAGTAACAGTCTGACTGATGATTTCCAAGAGGGCCTCTGGATCAGAAGAATACCCTTTACAATGAAGCAGAAAGTGTCAATTATCTCACACCCTCTGCCACAAGGTTTTCCCGGCTGGAAGTACTGTGGGCAGGAAGGCCTATTCTCAGTCACCAGTGTGAGGAAGTCCTTTCAATTGTTGGTGAGTCATAATTGAACAACGAGATTACAAAGAGAGAGAGAGGGAGATGTACTCATAAGACTTCGTTTGCCGTAGCCTTTCTGGCCATAGACCCGCACCCAGTTTGGCCGAACAAAAGGGACCAGAAACTACCTTTGGGAGGGGCTCACCCGGGTAGTATGACTGACCTTGATACAAAAATATATATATATGATGTCAGCTGGAGCTAGCATAAATAAGAGCCTCCACCCCTTGCGGTACTGCCCCTTTCAGGGGTGGGCTCTATCAAAACCGGAACCACCTCAGATACAAACAATTAGTTTGGGCTTTCCAGATATCCTCTAGGAAGCCCTTCACACAAGCATCCATCTGCTGTGTGTGAGCAGCCCAAACTGTGAGGGAGTACCCATTGGGTTGACAGGGATAATCATCCAGAGAGAACACATTCCAAAGACGCAAAAATAGGAATTGTTTTAAAGGGGGGAATAGAGAATGTACTCATAAGAAGTTGTTTTGCCATAAACCCCACACCTGGTTTGTGGGAAACAAAAGGGAACAGACACTACCGTGGGCCCCACCATGATATAAACCATTGGTTTCCTCGAGGAAGCCCCTCACACAAGCATCTATCTGTAGTGTGTGATTTTGCCCAACAGGGGAAGAGATTGTACTCATAAGACGTTGTTTGCCGTAGCCTTGTGGCCATTGACCCCGCGCCCAGTGTCGAGCGGGAACAAAAGGGACATAACCTACCTCTGTCAGGGGCTGACGTTGGTAGTAAGACTTACCTTCATATATAGAATTAATCCGGGTTTTCCAGATATCCTCTGGAAATCCCTTCACACAAGCATCAATCTGCTGTGTGTGATTTGCCCAAAAACTAGGCCTCAGGAGGGCCTGGGCTTTTGGCTCAGCCTCGAGACTTTCAAAGTTGGTAAACAGGGGTACAGGCACAATTCCCTTGATAGATTTGAAGAGAGCGTCTCTTTGGTGAGAGAACCCCGGACAGTGTATCAGAAAATGAATACTGTCTTCAGATTGCCCACACAACGGGCAATTGCACTCTCCCTTTCCTCTCTGCTTCTGTTTGCTGTTCAAAGGTAGGCTTCCTGCCCTGAGTTTAAATTTCAGTCTAGTGCCGAGAGTGGGTAGACCCTTGAGGTCATCCAAGATGTCCTCCCCCATGTCACAGACTGGAAACAAGTTCAGGGAAGTTTTCTGCCTAACTTCATTTTCATCAGACAATCTCATGGCAACAGACATGGCTGAGGACACTACAGCCTCTAAGTCAGATTTATCCAGCAGGGTCAAGACTTGCGGATCCAGGTCCAGGTCCTTGAGGATCTCTTCTACTCTCTTCTGCCAGGACTTAGCCTGTTTGACAGGGCGGTCCTGTTTCCAAGATATAGAGTCGATTAACTTAGGATATCTGGTGTTGGGCATATGTTGCAGCTGACCCCACCATCTGACCTTGAATTCATCTCGTCGGGAGCTTAAGGACGGAATGCCAAACTCACCCCGAACAGCCACATTGGCTGTTTTGGAGCATGCTGACATACACTCCTTAAGCACCCCCACTTGAATGGATTCTAGAGACTTAGCCTGGTTGGAGTTATCAACCCATATAGCAGATCCGTACTCCAAGGCAGGTCTAATAACGCGACAAAGCATGGTTTTCTTAACCTCAGAGGTGACCCCTCTGCAGTGGAAAAATTTAGTGAGCCCCAGAGCTTTGCCCTTGCCAGTTTGAACAACTTTCCGGATATGTGCATCCCAATTACAATTGGAGGAGAACTCCCAGGTAAGTGTAGGAAGGGAGGACCGGGATCTCTTGGCTACCCCACTGCCACTTAAGATCACTTCCTCCCTCTCCTCTGTCGTTGAATGCTACCACTGCACATTTGCTGACATTAGCCTCTAGCCCCCAAAGATCAAAGTATCTCTTCGCGCAATCAATCAATTCCTGGAGATTGGTTGGAGTCTCCCCTATGCCTGCGAAGTCATCCGCAAACATAAGGGCTGGTATGGTGGTATCACCCACCCTTAACCCAAATCCCTCACTTTCCACATCCTCGAGGAGTTAATTGATGAAAACATTGAAGAGTAGAGGGGAGAGAGTACATCCTTGAGCTACACCTTGGTCTATGTCAAAGAAGTTGGACTTCTGTCCATTAACAGTGACACAGCTTTTGGTGTGAGCATACAAGTTGTGGACAACTCTCCACATCTTTCCCTTGATCCCACAAGACCAGAGGCGGAACCATAGGCCATCTCTCCACAGTGTCATAAGCCTTTTTGACATCCAGGAAAAAGACATAAGTGGGTTTCCCTTCTTTTTTCCTTCCCTGGATAATCTGGCTTAGAGTGAAGATATGATCCACACAGCCCCTGTTTCGCCGAAAGCCAGCTTGGCCTTCGTGGAAACAACCTCTAGACTCCAGATCAACCTCGAGACGAGTACTTATAACTCTGCAGAATGTCTTGCCAACAGCATTGAGGAGCGTGATGCCACGGTAGTTCCCCGGTTCTTCTCTGTCACCCTTCTTGTATAGATTGACAATGACCCCCTGTCGCCAGCGAAAGGGGATCATTTCAGTCTTCCAGATAAGGTTAAAGAGGAGAACTAGGGCCTCTATCATGGGATCGCCACCGTGTTTGATAAGCTCGTTGACAATACCATCAGGTCCACCAGCTTTATATCCATTTAAATGTTCAATTGCATCCACAATCTCAGAAGAACTAATGGGAGCATTATAAGCCATTGAAATATACTCCAGTTCATCAGGGCTGTTTTGAATCATAGGAACAACATTGCCAATATATTCAGGTAGTGAGGTGTCTTGTCATTTGTATCTTACTCTTAGAGGATGGCACTAATATTCCCATATCATGTCCATGTGTAGGCTAAGACAAGTGGTCGTCCTCCACTTCTATTCTAACTGTGTCCCTCCATTCAGCAGAAGACCCCTCACTGTTAGACCTAGAAGTTCTGCCAAGGATACTGTAGTGAGTTTCAAAGGTTTTGACAATGTCAACCGATGAAGTCACCACTGCACCTTTAGTAGTCTTCAGCGCTTGTACTTGCTGACCGTTTTTCGGCTTGTACAAACGTTGAAGGGCCAACCAGAATTTCTTGTCATTACCACCATGGTGGTTTGAGTTCATTTCACTGTATAACTTGTCCCAGTATAATTTCTTCTGAGACCTAACAAGCTGATTGATATCTTTACGGAGCTGGTAGTACCTCACCCACAATTCTCTGTTGGTTTCCAAATTGCAGCACTCTTTATAGAGGGCTCGTCTCTCAGCTATCTTGAGTTTAATCTCATTAGTCCACCAATTAACTGCTCTACCGCAGACAATTAGTTTCCTCCCAATGATCTTGTCAGCCACGGAGGAAACGAAACTCTCCCAAGAGTCCACTGCCCTTTCGACTTCATTTCTTGCGTTAACAGAGCGTGACTGAAGTTCTTGGAGCGATCGGACAAAATGAGGGAGAGCCTCTTGCAAGGCCTGGACGTACTCAGCCTTGACCTCCTCATTGTGGAATTTTTCTATGCGCCACTTCCGAATCGAACGTTTCACAGATCTCTTGGTGGTGGGAAAACACCTTTTGATCTCAGTCCAAACCAGGAAGTGGTCAGAGGTACCAATATCAGTTCTGTCGATCAACACATTGGCACACTGGGGGAACAAAATTTTGTCCATTATGATATAGTCCACAATGGAACGTTCCCCAGTTTGGGATTTCTCACGAGTCCACTGCACTTGGTCACCTCTTGTCCTGTTATTCAAGGTCAAAAGCTGAAGCTCTTCTAGACAGTTAATTAACCGTCTGCCATTAGAATTCAGCTCGTCCTCACCAAAAGGTCCAATGGTATCGTCCTGATGGATCCCTTTGCCCACCCGGGCATTGAAGTCCCCCAATAGTACCACCTGACCTTTGGCAAGGAACGAAGCACAGTCCAGCTTTACATCTTCGAAGGCCTTGTCTGCGTCAGCACTAAGGGTCCCCTCTGTGGGCATGTAAACACAACCAACAAAGAGGTCCTTTGTACTCATGCCGCCCTTCAAATTCAGTTTTAGCCAGATACTATGCTCGTACCTCAAACCCTTGTTGATAATTTCACAATTGTCAAACAAGAAATCACGGACAAAGAATCCGACCCCTTTTTGACCGCGTTTGGCAGAGGCTGCCTTGAGAGTACACATCTTACCTGCCCATTTATAACCAATGACATCTTCAACCAGTTTATCCGACGTTTCCCATGTTTCTTGCCCAGCACAGATATGAATATCATTAGTCCGAAGAACTTGTCCCACTTCAAGTTGTTTCCTTTGGTTGGTCAACCCTGAGAAGTTGAAAGTGGCCAGCCGCAAGCCAGCCCTTTGCGTGTGAATTGTTTGTCGTCTAGGTAGCTTGTGATTGCTCCTGGACGGCCAACCGTTCTGCAAAGGGGGGACAGTTACCCCATGTGTAGATTTTGCTCATCTTGTGTAAACTTTGAGAATTGGTAAACCATTCAGGAGAACAGGGGAAGAGAGAGAGAGAGAGAGAGAGAGAGAGAGAGAGAGAGAGAGAGAGAGAAGAAAGGAAAAAAGATGGGAAGCAATTCCACCTGACAGATGATCTTCCTCCAGTACCCCTCTTACTGGGATGTTGACTGCTCCTCACTGCAAGGGAGGAAGAGGGGCGGACAGCTCCATTCCACAGGTCTGCAAATGCTTTGTGGTTAAGATCACCAGGTTCAGTCTCTGGATTTCAGGTCTGATAACGCAAGCTTCTGAGCTAACCTAACAACAATGCCCCACAGAAGTCCCCAGAAAAGAGGCCATATCCTGCCCAAACAAGGCAGGCTATGGTTTTGTCTCACACTCCCTTTGGGGTCTGTCAGCCTCGAGCATATTACGGTTTAAATAATTTCGTTAATCGTATCCCCCCTCTCTCTCTGTCTCTCCCCCTCTCCAACCTTCCCCCACCCCGTGCGAGAGCATTAATTAATAGACAATTATCCCTCCTCCTTGCGAAGCAACAGAGCAGTGAAGAGTGATGCGATCACGAGAGTTTAGCTGACGTGGGTCTTTGAAGTCGTATCAGCCAGTGCTCTGGGTGGTGGTCCCATTTGTAATTGACCATGGGAATGAGCTCAACTTCGGTTCCATATCGACTGCTTCATTTCGGTGCATCTTATGCTCGACCCGTATATAATTACAATCCAGTGCACTGGAAACCGAATGTGCTTCTATTCCCGAAATTTGGACACACATTCAGTTCAATCCGGATCCATCCCATGAGTCACCCAACATCCCCACATCACAAATCCACTAAGAAAGCAAATCGTCCCACCTCCTCAACTTTCAATATCTTGAGACAGCTCTACTTACCAGAAGAAGGCTCAACCACAACATGAGGATCCAGAGAATCGTGGAGAGATGGTGCAGAGAAACGCAAACCCAGCAGACGAGATCGCCCCGCCTTGCCCACCGCCTGCATTGTGTACAGCCTGCAATTTCGCTTCCAAAGATTCCCCCTCCGATTGTCTTCCCCTCTCTTTTCTCTCTCCCTCTTCCCTTTCCTCAGTTTCACCGACGAGTCCACTGCACTACCTATCTGACTATGGTCAAGCTTATAGCTTCACTGATTAGGGTAATCTGCTATGTTCCCATCCAATAGAGCATAAAGAGAACTCCTTTGGGAACTCGGTAACCTGGAAGGATGACAAGCTGCACTGCAAATCCCTGTCTGTGGATCTGAGTTTGGCCCACCAGCGGAGGGCTTCAGCGATTCTCTTCGGCCATATCAAGTAGAGTCTTCACTTGGGTCACTCAAAAATAGTGTCAGGAAACACTGGGTGGAAAGAACATTAGGTGGCATCCTCTTTCTCTGTTTTCTGCTGCCGGATTGTGGCCTTGATTTGGTGTCGGACATCGAGGTGTGTTTGCTTCCAACACCGTTTTTGTTTCCAGACAATTTGCAGCGCAACATGGTGTGCGAAAAGTGTTAAGTGCCCTCACCGCCCTTTCATATTTTATCAGTTTTGCATTTGTGATGCTGTATGTTTGCTGAATAGTGTGTGTTCTCTAATTCCTCGTTATTCCGGTCTTTACTTTTATTCGGCATGTGTTTTCTGACGAAGATCGAGGGGAATGAGTTGGCTTCTTTTTTAGTAACTCGGTAGTCAGGGATTTTGGATCTGCTTACTTCCACTTTCTGAGCAGTGATCCGAAGTAGGGTTAAGGTTATAGTGCTTAGAGCTCGCTTTCTGGCCCACAGACCCTGGGGTGCTTCCTTGTAAGCAATTGCAACGTTCTGTCATGAGTGATTGGTTAGGTGAGCGTGTGCATGAGCCTCCCTGGACATATGGCCCATCATGAGCACAACGAGATTTGTGATGGCTCCAAACTGGCTGCAGGAACAAGCAGCCTGTTCAACTTGGCAGCATTGAGTTTCATGACAACTTTTCCTGTTTACAAACAAAGGCCACTGACAAGAATGGTTGATGGTTGCAATCACCATTGGCATAGTTATTGGGTTGACAGCCTCTAAGAACTTGTAGTGATGACCAACCCTTATGAAAGGCATCAAACCTCCTTCGATCATGCCCACCACTGTACTGTGGACTCTGTTTGTTGGTTATCGACTATATCAGATTTAGAGTAGCGAGACTAACAAGGTGGAAGGTATTGGAGCAGGCCAGAAGAAGCTGAGTAAAGTCATAGTGCCTGACAAATGGAAGGAAGGTGCAAGCAATACTACTGAAGGTGGGGGCCGCAAATTGAATGAGAACAAGCTTCTTAGTAAAAAACACAGGTGTGTCCTCCTTCTCTGCGCTAGTCTGTCATCGTCATGTTAGCAATTGGAAAATATAGGACTAGAAGAACGGCCACAGTGGGCTTGAGCTTCCTTTACTCTCCTCTTCCTTCTCTCTCTCTGAAAGTGACATACTTAGTTATTGGGGGCAAGACTGTCAGTAGAAGCAATCACTCTGCAGGAAATAGTCTATTAGCACACACACACACACACACACACACACTCTCTCTCTCTCTCTCTCTCTCTCTCTCTGGGCAAATCACACACAGCAGATTGATGCTTGTGTGAAGGGATTTCTAGAGGATATCTGGAAAACCCGGATTAATTCTTTATATGGAGGTAAGTCTTACTACCAACGTCAGCCCCTGACAGAGGTAGGTTCTGTCCCTTTTGTTCCCGCTCAAACTGGGCGCGGGGTCAATGGCCACAAGGCTACGGCAAACAATGTCTTATGAGTACAATCTCTCTCTCTCTCTCTCAGATTACGACAGAGGCATGAAGGTTTGCAATACTGTACCAATGCCTGCGATCTACATGGTTACCTCCAGCTGTGCAGGCTGCCATGTGGCTTTCTGCTCAACACCACCTCACAGCCAGGATAATTTGATCATTCTAGATGTTAAGGGCAACGTGAGTTCCAGGTCATATGGTAACCTTAGTCTTAGGAACTGCCATGAAGAGGTGGTATTTTTAGACTGCAGCGTGTGTCATGTGCCTTGCTAACTAGCTTCCACACTCTTTGCTAGGGGTTTAGGGTTGGGACTTGTGGATTGTGATTCTCGTGGAATTATTCACCTGTGTTAGACATGGAAAAGCGTAGAATATTTGAGGCATGACTTCAGCTCTCATTTTACACCTTGTAGCTGCCCTAATGAGAGCAGTATCAATATTCTGGCAGTTTTCCTGCTGTGTCAACGGGTAGGTGCTACAGTGGCCAGTGTAGCATGAACATGTCCTCACCAAGGTACTGTGGATATTGCCAAGGATCAAGACACATTATACAATTGTCAATGGTAAATTTCGGGCTCAATTGATTCTCAATGTATCACGAATTCTATTTTGATCTTAACCTTGGATTTACTGTGGGTGCCTATGTAGATGGACCCCATATGGCACGACAAAGTGTGTGATATGCAAACAACAGCTGCACCAGGAGGCAAAATATTGCCAGTCTTGTGCCTACAAGAAAGGTATGCCTTTCTGGTGATAAGACAAAAAAAAGTTCATTTCGGACGATGAGAAGTGGAAGTACTTGATCTTAATCCAATATCTGCTGACACTTCGGTGGTTGGCTTACAGGTGTGTGTGCCATGTGTGGAAAACAAGTTTTGGACACAAGTTCGTACAAGCAAAGCAATGTATAAAACTTGAGGCTGACAAGGATTGATGAGGGACAAACGATGATTGACATGGGTCCCTGTGTACTATCTCTGGCTCTGCTCCACCGAAATCTTCACAAACCCTTGGGAAAAGTTGCGTGTGGTTGTTAGTGATTAAGCCACAAAATTGGCTTCTAAAGCAGTGGACTCATCTTTGTGCCTTGACTGAATCAAGTCATGCTAATTTGGTCAGCGGTGTACTGAAGCTGTGCCAGAAAATATCACATGACCTTGTGTCACAAGAAGAGCCTCATGGCCTGGCCTGGCTTAAGACTTTGTTGGTAGAAGTTGCTGATTCAAGAGTAAAAAACATGGCAGTCTCAACTCTTGATTGTAAATTGTAGCACTTATTCTCTTACTTAGTTTGCATCAGCTATCTGTGAGGTGATAAGGCCCTTGAAGAAGCACATTTGTGTAGTCCTCAGCCTACAAGGTGGGAATCACTGAACCAAAACAGCATTCTTCCCAAAACTTATGTTCAAAACAATTAAAGCTTGTTCAGGCACACTGTAACATTTTTCTTCTTCCTGTCTGTGTGGATGGCAAAAAGATTCTTCCCTCCTGCCTGTCGTCCCTTTTGTTTGCAGCTGTCCGGTCCTTGTATATGGTCGGGTCTCTGTCTGCTGCACTGACACTGAATATGTGAAAAAAATAAAAAATAAAAAATAAAAAATAAAAAATATGTGATATGAAGTAGATCCTCCTTTAGCAAGTAACTATCACTCTCCAAGGGTATAAGAGAACTGGTTCACAGAGAGATTTGGGTGCATTTTTTGGAGTTTGGCTGCAAGTGTGACTGCTGCTGCAGCATGTCTACTTAATAACTTCCATATACTAACCAGGATACTGATCAAGCAGTACTTGAGAGACATTGTCCCGCAGCAGAAGGTTGCTTCATCACGGCAAGAGTGCAAACCGGAATTTTGAACTATTCAACGATGACAAGCACTACTTTTCAAAACATCTCTTTGGACCTCATCGCTAGCATCAGTGGACGATCTCGAATCACAGTCTACAGGACCTTGAGCCGGACTGGTTGCTTGGAAATGATACTCTTTTAAGCAGTGGATGCTTTGATTATGGTGCGAGATACAAGAAGACGAGAGAAAGTAGTGGAAAACAAGCCAATTCCCCTACAGTTCGGAAGAATGGGTGGCTCCAGGGTTTATACTCAGAGCTGTATCATGATGTATATGGTACAGATTGAGGGGAGAGCTGAAGTCTTTGAAGTTGCTCTCTGAGCACTTGGAAAGCTAGCGAGTCATTGGCACTGCTGCGTGGCCTGCACCACTCTTCTTTCAGCATAACATCAACATCTGCGCGCAAACTGAGGACTTGAAAGTTCCTGCGTAGAGCGGGGGCATGCGTTGTGAGGGCATCCTGAATGTATGGTTTTCCCACAGTGCGCGTAGCAGCAGCATTGAGCAGTTGATCTAAGGATCCATGTTTCTTCATCAGCTTCAAGGCTGTCTTCCGCCCAAACCCTGGTGCGAGCTCCGGCAGGCCTGGAATGCTGTCGGAGGCATCCCCCAGCAGGCACCGCATACCAAGCTCCAAACTAGGGGAGTATTCATGTTGTGCTACATAATGCTGGAGTGTGTAGAAAGACCACCGCCCAAATTCGGGAAGAGGGAGCAGCATGTGGATCTGAGGAGAGAGAAGTTGGCGCAAGTCCATGTCTGGTGAGGCCACAACCACTCTAAGGTCACGAGCGAGTGCCTGCTGCGCCAGTGTGGCGACGACATCGTCAGCCTCTGCCGTGTCCACCGTCACCACGGGGACATGACAGAGAGCAAGGAATCCATGGATCAAGGGCAGACACTCGCGCAAGTCCGCTTCGGGACTTCTGTGGGTATGAGCCCTCACAGGCAGGGGTCGGTACTTGTTGCGACTGGCTTTGTAATTGGGCATCAATGCCTGTCTATACTCATTGCCTCTCTCCCCGTCCATCACTGCAATCACAGGGTCATGCTGCGTAACTTGAGTGAACAGCAACCGCATCCACTCCACCACTGCGCTCGGCCGCACCTTGTCACCTTCATAGCAGAGTGGGTGCATGTCAACCAAGTACAATCTTTTTCTTGGCCCTCTCTCATCATCCGTACTCGCATGCAGTCCTGTAGAAGGCTCTCCGCCCAGTCTTGGCCCTTCATTCCTCTTCTCGCAACGCCATACATCACTCCAAACTCCCCTGTTCTTTCTTAGCTCGCTAACATTTTCCACAACCCTGCCTACTTTGCCACTATCGATCTGTATGGCGCCACCGGCTGGAACTCGTGCGTTGACATCTGCTTGATTGCGGGTGCAGGGTCGCGGAACATGGCGGGGAAACGTGAGGGGCCTAGATTGGAATGAGGAATGCAGCATTGGGCAAGCCTCCGTGTCAGTCAGTCTTCCACAAGAAACCCGAAACCCACTATAGATCACAAGAACATTCTCTCCTTCATCTCACAAGCTTCAGATTTCTCAAGCTCCATCTACTTCCAAATCGTAGTTTACTCTTCCCCTTTGCGTCCCTCGCAGCTCTCGAGGCTTGAAGCTGCGCAGATTGCTGATTGCCATGGCTCAGCTCTCACGGCCATGCATAACCAGCTAGAAGGATGGATGACAGAACTGTTGCTGGATGAATCCAAGGTTGACCCACAGAGCTGGGAAGAACCCGCAGATTTCAAGCATAGAATTGATCAGAGAGATCAGAGAGAGCAGAGAGGGAAACTGGGCAAGTCGGGGAAATCAGAGTTGGAGCGACCCTCGTGGAGAGATTTGCGTGGGGTTGTGTAGGGACCACACATCTGTTTCCTTGGTAAGGGCTCAAGTGTGCCTCTAAAATGATGAGGCCGAATGTGTGTTTGTTGAGGGTAAGAGGGAGGGATCGAAGGAAGTAAAGGGAGGTTTGTGGAACACAAGATTGGTGGAGTTATTAGCTATGGAAGTGGGATGGGCGGCCAGTAATAAGGCCGTCGCCAAGCCCTCCACCATCCCCTCTGCTGCTGCTTCGAGCGATGGGCCGGCGATGACGCCCGAGCAGATAAGGCGGGAGCGGTACTTGAAGGGCGTCAAGGACCGGAAGTGTATTGTCTGTGGCAACCAAGCCCAAGCCCGGTAATGCTCAACCCACGCTAACCGGGTGCATCCTGCAGGTTTGAATTTCGGGTTGGGCACATCGCTTGCACTCGTGGTAGAGTGGGCGGAATCAGCTGGAGAGAACGACAGAGAAGGAGGAGGTTCAGGGGAGGGGAAGGTAGTTGAGTGTATTGCAGGGTGTTGCAAGACGATTGTGAGGGGAATATTGCAGCGTCGTTGTTGTCAAACATGGGGCGAGTAGAATGCAATTGTTGGGAGACTCAGTGCTTTGGTCCATCACACGGAGCATCTACGACAATGCAATACTTTGTTGTATTTCTCGCAGAAGTGGGCTTCAGCTAGTGTAACCACTCAATTTGATTGGATGTAGTCTGTGAAGAGGGTGAGAGGTTTTCGAAGTGGTTTGCAAACATATAGATCTTGCAAAGTCTCTATGAAGATTGCGTAATGTTTAGTTGAAACCTTCAATTTCGAGTCCTTGAACGGATGTAACCCTGTTGGTTCAACATGCATATCGCTGTGACCACATGATATTGATCACATGATATAATCGACTTCTGTTAGAGTTCTCTTTGATACTTTGCAAGTGGTTAGTGCAGGTGCCCTTTTCGGGCCTGCAAAACATGCTGCACTATGGCCAAGAATGATTGCACCGTCCATGGTATGTCAAAGATGTTCAAGCAGACATTCTTATATGGATTGGTATGGTTGTATCTAGGAGCCATGTTTGGTTTTGGGGAGTGCTCCGAATGGAGAGGATGTCAAAGTCCTTTGAAATTTGATTGTTTTCTTCCATTACTCCTTGAAATTCACCTGTAATCTTTGGAAGCGCTTATCTAACATATGAATGACTACAATGCAGTGTATAAGCCAAACAAACCGCGTGGTGCACCCGTTTGGAACCCACGTGATCCACATAGGTAAGCCACTCAGTGTTTTGTGAGTTTCTGGCTTGTACTTTTACAGATGCATACTCTTCTCCAGCATAGCCCTCTTGTATACTATTTTGTTGTATTCAAATATGCTGTGCTACTATTTTGATGTAAATCTCCATTGCCAGAACCTTGCTGTTGGGGGATTGTGCTCCCAGTCTAGGAAGAACAGAATATGAGAGAGGGGGATGGGAATGAGGAGACTCGGAAGGCTCACACCAGTAGTCTCTGCAAGAATGAAGTTGGTAACAGTCTTGGAGGTTCTCACAAGAAAGCGTCTAGTCAGTGCCCAAATTTTCAAGAAATAGTAAGGCATAAGAGACTTCTTTTAATGGACCATATGCCAGTGACAGAGAGAGTTCCAATGGAAGTTAACTTATTTTCAAGCCAAGTCTTGAAAAGTCCACCCAAAATACACATGAGTGATTTTGCATGCAGGTGTCTTATTGTGGGGATTCTTTTAATTTCTAAAGGCGAGTACAAAGTTCTGAGTTTCTCCTATTTCCAAGTTCTAAGAGACATGTGGATCTTTGGTATCTATGCTGTGGAAAGCGTAGGCCTAGTGCCATTTTGACATAATTTATCCTGGACTGTTTTGCTTCGGCCGGTTGCTGCAGGTCTGCCTCAATGGGCCCTCCATCTATGAAACCTTCATCCACTCCAGCATCAGGATATGCCAACTCCTCTGCCATGAGAGCTCAAGTTGGGTATGGAACCCAGCACTCTGGTCATAATCTTTCTTCTGCGCGGCCATGGGGAGCTGGGGGTGCCACTCCTCAGCAGCAAGAGTTGTACAGGTTAAAATCCGTCAAGGCTGCTATGCAAGCTGCTCAAAGAGTATGTACCTTTTCCTTGAGCTTTCTGTATCATCTGGTAACTGGAATGTTGGTGGTAGTGCTTTACAGCTAGTAGACCTATCTATGTAGGAGGGAGAAAGTGCAGTCTTTAAAACGGAATTTTCATTGCAACAGGAAGCAGCCATGATTAATACCTGGAGATTCCAGAAATTGCGGGAGCATTTGGCTGGTGAGACTGCCATTGAAGATGAAGCTTTTGACCGTTACATGCACAACATGTCATTGCTGGAGGAAGTTTTCAGTGTTACAACATCGGGGGGACTTTCTTCACAGAGTGATCTGATTGCAGAAGAGAATGCAGCTCAGACTCAATTCGAGGACAGGATTGGTCCAGATTCATTGATACCTATAGATGATATACTACTGCGTGAGGAAATGAATGCAGACAGGAGAAAGGGTAGCCAGAAACGGATCAAACGGACAGTTGAGAAGCGCTTACAGATGCTGACCAGAGAAGAGCAGGAGATGCAGGATGTTATGGAGGATGAAAACCTTAATCAGGTTCTCTCATCTCTTTTATCTATTATCCAGAGTTTTCCATGTGAAACCCATGTAGATTTCATGTAGATGTTTAATTTTGGAGTTGTCGTGTAAGTGCCAGGCTGCAGTAGGACTAGCTGGCCCCAATTGTTCACACCTTCAAGTTGATCCAGATGACATCTCCCAAATCTGGCCACATTGAGCCTGCAAAAAATCGGCTCAAATACAGTTTCATAGGCTTTATGGGGCCAAACCGTTCTGGAGTCTCACATTTTCTCCGTGCCCAAACTTCAACCAGCCTGTGTTGCATTTTTTAGACTGGACTGCAATGTAGGTGGAAATCCTGAATGTTACTTTTGAAACATGGCCAGATTTACGTCTGAATGGGCCATCATTTGCCAAGGCAGCTCTTTCCTTGTTCAGTGTTCTCAAGACATCTCCTCGGGTCAATCCGACAGTATTCGGAGCCGTCCACAGTAGCAGGTGCTATTTTGCTGCTGTCCTCCCTCCCTCCTTCCCTCCCTTCTTATTCTGATCAGCCACTCCACATGCAAGGTCTGAGACCCTAAGCCTGTGGCAAAGCAATGTGCAACAGTACATCCTCTCGTAAGGACAGACACTTAGGGCTGCGAGTAAAGGAGTTTTCTGTACTGGCATGGTGAGTATCCAGCTGGCTTCGTAATCGAGAGTTGCCTATTTCCTCGGTGGCTCATTAGTGCAACTGTGATCCAGGTAGGGGCAGCCGGAGGTCCACGGGGGTCTAAACGGTTGAAGGCAAATACGAAGGATGGAAAACAGTGTTTGGAGCGCATGTACCTGTTCGAAGCTCTAGTGCAGAAGACCAATCAGATTCAGACTACTATGGATGTTGATCTGTGTGTAGACATGTATAGGCAGAGCTTTGGGCATGGACTGGATAGTCTCTTGTCAAGGAATGTGGAGAATTTTCTGCGTGTTGATGTCAAGCAAAAACATGACGTTGACAGTGTTCTAGTGAGGACCTTGGATGTACAGAAAGAAATGAAGAAACCCTTGCTTTCCAAAGATCAGCAGACAGCAATGCCTACACTGTTGCCTGATGAAGTAGACAGAGTTGCAACAGGACAACTGAACAAAAGTGAGGGGAAAGACCTTGAGCCAGAAATGGAGGGCAAGAGATTGACAATTTCTGAGACTAAGGAACTGAGTGGGAAAGCTGATCGGGTTCCCTGCTTGAAGTCACAGGAAGAAGTGGTGATGAATCCTTTACTTTCCAAAGAACAGCTGGCAAGAATGGATGCACTACTGGTTGATGACAGAGAGAGGGTTGCAACAGGGCAGGTGAGTGAAAATGAGGAAATAACACATGGGGTAATAGACCTTGATCCGGAAATTGAAGTCCAGAGTTTGAAAATGGGTGAGAAAGATGACGGAGTTCCCTCAGCTGACACCACCTTGGAGTCACAGGAAGAAGTGGAGAAGATTTCCTTGCTTCCCTTGATTTCCTTGCAGGCAATGATGGATACACCATTGACTGATGAGAGGGTCACAACAGGGCAGATGAATGGAAGTGAGGAAGTACTAAAACACCTTGAGCAGGAAATTGAGGGCAAGAGATTGACAAGAGATGAGACTGAGGACCACAGTGGGAAAGGTGACTGTGCTCGCTCAGCTGAAAGCACCTTGGAGTCACAGGAAGAGGCGAAGAATGCCTTGCTTTTTACCGACCAGCGAGCAACAATAGACACCTCTTTGCCGGATGAGAGAGAGAGGGTTGCAACAGGGCAGGTGAATGATGAGGAACTAGTTCATGAGAGAAAAGACCTTAAGCCGGAAATTGAGATCAACAGAATGAGAAGAGATGAAAAGGAGGATCAGCAAGGTGATCAGGCTGCCCCAGGTCATGAAAGCACCTTGGAACCACATGAAACAAAGGCGAAGTTGCTTTCCAAAAACCAGCAGGCCACGACGGACTCATCACTGGTTGATGAGAGAGAGAGGGTTGCAAGGCAGGTGACAGAAAGTGAGGTAGCACTTCAAGCTGAAGACCTTGAGTTGAAAAGTGAGGGCAAGAGATTGGCTGGATACGAGACTGAGAATCAGAAGGAGAAAGGTGTTTGGGTTCCCTCAGCGGCAGGAAGCAGTGGGTTGTCCATCACTGAAGCAATCATAACCATGGAAAGTAAGCAACAAGATGCAGGAAAGCGGCACTGGTCCCACTCGCTGGAAGGGTTTCTTATAGGTCGAGGTTGGTGGAAGGTAGACTGTGATGAAAACAATGCTCGGGTAGCATGTCAAAAGTTTTTGAATTCAAGTCAGGTATCATATGTGTTATGATTCCTAATGCCACCAAAGGTAGATTTAAGCAGTTTATGGCATGATGACAATGTGAAAGGCCCTTTTGTGGGTGCTTGCTTGTCCAAGCAAAATACTACCTAGGGAATCCTACACTAAAATCCCTCCTGTAAGCTCAAAATCGGAGCTTGATTCATACTTTCATCCATCTATTTTGAGCAGGCAGCCCGGGTATATTTGTGCCTTGCATCTGCAGTGTGCTCTTGGGTTCAATCCTAAAATGTTACTTTAATTCATCACTGTTGAGATGTAGGCTCTATAAACTTTATCTTTTATCAAAGACTCACATTGCTGGGATTGGCTAGTGAGTTTAGTTTCTACTTGACATGTTGAGATCCTCTTATAAAATGATGGTATGTTGTCCAAGGTTCTTGTTCGGAGGAGTCAAGGTTGTTCCTTCTGTTGGAGGGGTGGCATTGTTGAAGATGGTTCCATATGTTCTATGAAGAAGTTCCGGGTAGCAAAACGGGTGTTCAATGATGTGGATATGCACCTTCGACATATTGATTGCTACACTTGGCACATTTTTGAATCTGATTGTTGTACGTTCAATGACGTTGAGGAGATATGAGTTATCTTCTTCCTGTCGGTGCACAATGTCGCTTGAGCAAGGTGCATACATGCTACATTGTCTGTAAGATCCTTAACAACATATTCTAGCACAACAAAAAGGAGTGGCACCATTGGATCGCTTCCGGTTCAGCAAGCATAAGACGAGGCACTAGGCTGGGGCGTTTCTGCAGCTTGAAGGCCGATTTACACATCATCCTTGGAAACATAGACGAATTCAGATCACGCTTATATAGCAGGTCGAAGACCGAGACAGGAATTTCATACATCGCAGGGACATGGTGGTTGCTAGCTGGTCCTCACACTTGCACTTCTCTCCCTATCCTTCCTTACAATCGAGAGACTGCTGTTGGTTTGGAAGATGAATCCAACACAGACAGCACCAAAATTCGAGCAAAATTCGTTCATTTATTCGATAATTGTTCAAATTGCAAGACAGCGTCAGGCCTGCATGCAGTTAGAAAATTGCAGAGATCTAGCGCTTGTTGAATGTAGACGGGCCAGGTAGTGTTTTCCGAATTCTACAAGTATCCATTGACCTTTCTACAGTTCCTGCGAATCTCGCCTTTTTTGCCAGAGAGGACTTTGATCCGAGCCATCTTCAGCATAGATGTCACAAAGTTGTTAAAGAAAGTATTCTCATCGCCAGCATATAGCTCAACTAGAGTCTGGCTGAATCCGGGTGTGGTGTGGAGCACTTCATCTGAATTCAAGAGGCCTCTCCCATCCTGAAGATTCCTGTAGTACTGATTGTCGAAGTTTGTTGGGGTATGTAGGTCGAGACTTGTTGTTATGTTTCCATCACCATTCTGCGGGCACATCTGCTGGAGCTGATAGAGAAAGGATTTCTGCAGTGAGGGATCGGGTCGCCTCGTCCCGCTCTGGTTGTAGAGGCGCGCTGAGAAGCTGGTGCACCGAGCTTTGCCAATTGTGTGTGAGCCTGATCAGGAATCCAAGATCACCACGCTTAAAAAAACGTATGCAATCTATGACGTGGATCACCCGTCACCGAATGGAAAGAAGCTAGAAATTTCTATGCTACCGAATCATTCGTTATCTGTCGACTCACAAATAAACGCACTTGGTACCACATTCATTGAGAACCGGCTCATACGTACCTGCAAGAGAAACCATGTCTTGTTCAGAGAGACCAACAGCCTTGAAGCTGGATACAAGCTGTGCCACACTCATGGTAGGTGTCGGGATGCTTTTAGCAGCTCCTGAGTTGCTTGCTGTGGTGCTATCGCGCCTCCCTAGCTCCACATTCCAGTTGGGACCACCACTCTGCCACCACACACTTCTCCACATACATCTTCAAAATAGTAGGGTATTTCTACTACATTTCGTATATCAAATGATCTGCATGAACCTTAATTGAGTGTTGAACATTTGTTCATTGGAAGCAAGCTTCCAATGAACAGGTTTCTTGTGACTGTTCATAAATGTTCAACTGAGGCTGGATGAGGTGCAAGAAGGGTGGCTGTGTAATGCAGCTCAGCGATAGTGAAGGTGCATGTGGATTATCATTAAGGTATGCATCAGATTCCAGTATCTATCTACAGCGCCAGCGAATCTCGAGCATGGAAAATCTAAATGATGACTTGATGCATTGCTCAGGCATTGCTCAAGAGACGGACGTACCAAAGAGACAGCATCACGAGCAGCTATAGCCAAGATATCAGCACATGAGACAGTCTCCTTGCATTCAATCTCCAATGCTTCCTTGATCTCGTCCACTACATTGAACCCCCGTGCAGAGTTGAGGTTCGGCCCTGCAGTTTTTTCTCCGGTGAAGTTGGTGGTGTCGTCTAACAAAATAGACCCATCACAACCCTGGCCAACATGCATAGCGACAATTCAGATGACCTGCAAGTAAACCGTCACATTTTCTATCTGAGATTTAACAAGCAAGACCTCCTCTTTCAGATGCAGTTCAACTTTTTAAGGTACAGGACGAAGTCTGAACTATAGTGTAAGAAACAAAGATGAGTCTAGCAAAAGAGGATTTAAAAAATCGAAAACTCATACGTTGACGAAACAGTCATGAAAATGCAAGCGCAGAAGTGAGGCCCCCATCCGTCTCTCGTGCTCCATCGCCTGCGCTACCACACGGTGGACAATGGCCAGCGCATTGGGACATGTATAGATGTAGTGGGAGGGACATAGTTGGGCGCGGGCTCCCACGCTCAGTATCAGCATCCCGATCACGGAGGCAAACACGACATTCGACGTTGATTCCAAACGACCCATTGCTACAGCAGCCACTTGCAAATGGCGATCGATATAATCCTGAGGAACTCTTGGATCAGCTTCACCTGATCGGACTCTAGTCAGGCTTGCAAGTTCCTGATATGGGTTTCCAACATGCAGGAGGAGACATATACGTAATATTTATTTGCATATACTAGAAGGACTTGAGGAAGTCCTTCATGATCTTGACATCAATATCAAGTTCAATCAGCTCCCCCAATATTTCAGCTCTATTTCAGCTGGTTCTACTCACTCCTTAACTGCTTGTGTAATCCTACCATTGCATGAGACCATTACTACTGAAAAGCTGCTATGGTAACCACCACAACCTACTATCATCTTGCAAATGCCTTGATCAATCTGGAACAAACTTGCGACTCTAATAAGAGAAAAACCACAGAAATTTTTGTACAAGGAAAGCCACATTAGAAACAGAGTGAAACACAGTTAAAAGCGTGATCGCAAAAGCAGTCACAGACGGCGATGGCCGAAACTTCGGGAAAAGTGGAACATCCATGTACCTCTTACTCAACACGCCCAGAGTGACCGTATCCTTGTAATTTTGCGTTGAACTAATCTGGCTGGACCATCAGTTGCTTTTGCATGCGCTCTGTATGATTTAAAAGCTTTGCACACCCGAATCCCAAAAGAAAAATGCCAAGTTATACAAAGTCAATCTTCATGCATAAGATTGTACATATCGACATTGCAAGCAGTTGCAGTGAACTTCGAAATGTTTCGTCACGTGTAACAGAAATGAACTGTTGAGGTGTATAAATCTGACTTGTCTCCCTCACTGATCTCTCCTGAGTTCGCTAGAATCATCATCGACAGCACTCTGTCTCTCAAGCTAGCAATCCCTCACCCACGCGCTACGTCCTGCGTGCTGTCTATGCCTGGCTACATCTCTCTTATAGTACTCCGCGCACTCTGCTCTGTTCGCAGTACTGATCACGAGCTTCCCCGCGGCCGCCGCATGTCGACCTCCTTCCGTCACCTTTTCAACGGGCCGTATTGGTACCATATTTTTGCGGTACCAGGATGCCACATACAATAACGCTCGCGAGCCTAGGAACTGAGAGTTGAGCCCAGGACCTGGGGGCTCGCGTGTTGACCGAGGCCAGTCTCTTAACGGTACCGGTTAGGTGCATCGCATCTGCTTACCTCACTGGCTGTTACTACTAACTACCGTTACTACTAACTACCGCCCTCCGTTCCTCCATCGTCATTCCTTCGTCCGTTGGCAGACGAAAGTCGTCCGACCGCAACGGCGAAGTTGCCGGACGGGTGGCGGAAGCGCGTGGCGATTTTCCTGGTCAGTCCAACACGTTTTTGGCGCGCTGCCCGCGTTCCGAGTTTCGCCATTTTTGAAATCTGATATATATTATATTATCCGACGAGTTTAAGGCAAGCGTGTGAGGTGGTGGGGCCCGCAGGCCTAAGCTCAGGGAGGCTCCGGCATACTACCTGTCAAATCTCTTCCCCCGCTGTGTAGGTGGGGAGCGCTCCACACCTCCTAATCCCTCCTCACGTCCCCCATTTTTAGGACCATGTTCCCAAACATTCTCCAATTTTGCTCTTATGTTCTCGGTCCAAGATCCTTGCTCCCCATAGTGGGACAGGGGAGCAGGGACCACGAACAGGGAGCGAGCCACATTCCACAGGACAAGGAGCGAGCGAGGACCAAGAAGGAGAGCGAGGACAAAGGACAGGGATAGGGGAGGAACAATGAGGGGAGAGGGAACAGGTAGCGTAGTGGACTTCGGATTATTTTGGAGATGAAAAAAATATTATTAATCAATCCCATGTGCATCCACATCAGTCTACACAATTTCAGTAATCGAACTTCAAACTTCAAGTTCTCAACATGCAGTATCTAACCACCGCACTACCATCTGTTTTCAAGAATACTTGTAATTTCCTAATCCTTTATTCTACAAATACAGTCTAGAAGTGATAGTAGCCAAGGGGGGGGTGGGGATTTGACAGCGCGCTCGCCGGAACGTCGCCAGTACGGCCATCCCCGGCGACCGTACCGGCAAGGCTCCCACGCTTCGTTGGGTAAGCGTAGTCTCTCTGCTCCTATATATACATGTATTTATTTATTTATTTTTAAATTTAGACTAGAATGTTATGGAACTTAAGTAAGTTAGTACCCAGTTAGTACGAAGTATTTTAATCTTATTTTTTAAAATAAGGGGAAAAGGGGCGAAGTGCGATGTGAGTCTTTGGCGCTCCACAATTTGCAGTGAGAAATGTTCAATGGCCTTTTCGTCTTTCTCGTATGTGGATCAAATGCTGATCAACAATGAGCTCCACCTTGGATCAGAAAGGCCTTCTGAAGCAATTCTTGGGCTGTCACTCGGAAATACAGACTATTTCTCAAACTCCACCACCCTGCCAAGCTTCTTATATTCTCCCCGATTAAGCAAAATTCGAGTCTACACACATATGCGTTGAATTGGAAACGTATGTACAGATAGATAAAGATGTTACAAAAACTGGTTACAAAAACTGGTTCGACAGGTCCAAAGTGTAACGGAACATACTCCTGTTTGATAACACCATCAGCAAATGCACCAGTATATCCAACACTATGATCAAATACGCCGTTGTTTATCTGGTGTTGCTGGATTGAAATAACGTACGTCGATGATGCAAATTGGAATCAAAAAATAATTTCTTCACCTGTTCAATTCATGTATCCTTCGGAAATAACATGGAACGCAAGAGCGATTCACATTTGCTCATATCCATCCCATTTCGCAAGAAGGCTCCATATGCATAGAATGTGTCAGATTTTAACATAGATAATAAACATCCGACAAATGAGCTTGTAATGCACTTTCACAGCGTGGATATGATAGATAAAGGCTCGTTCAAAAACATTTGTTGGTGTAAGACAAATACATTTCTTCAACTCTGCACTGTACTACCATATAAAACATACAACTCATTCCCCTCTTCCATTTCTTCCGCAGTGATGTTTTCATAAAAAAATTGAAAATGAGGTTGACCAAAATCTTTCAACCAGTAACCTAACATACATTTCCAGGTATGCAACAATCTTGCCTGAGTTTCTTGCACATTACTGTATGCCCAGGTGGCGGAGGTGGCGGACGTCTGTCCCAACCCAAATAGGATTTGATCAGTATGTTTGCCTGTATGACACTTGTTGCTAACAACCTAATAACCATCTGAAAATGCAAATTATGAGACCGACTCCCACCTTTGTCAATCGCAAAAAACCTTGCCATGCACTTCTCTTGAATGAACTTCTGCAAATGTTGAAACAAATCGAGATTTACATCCTGTCCACCGACTCCAACGGTGCAAGAAAGCTAAAAAATAATTTGCCCCTTCTTGTCTACACTTGGCTCCTTTTTTGGACGACCTCTATGCTTCACCAACGTTGTAGTGGCTACTGGCATACTCTCCATTTCCTCGATTCTCTACTTCTTCTCAACTATCGACATTTATACTGTCGCCAAACTAACACGCCCTCGTATAACTTTGAAAGATTCTAAATATCTCCAAACCACGATATCACCAAGTGGCCTTAACAATGCAATAGTGCATTTTTCTTGTACATGCAATAGCCAGGTGGGCTGTACATGTACTAGCCCTGTAGACCCTCTGAGCATTGACCATGTGGGTGCCACTTTAATTGAGACATCCTTTAACACGTTTAGCCTCCATTGGCTATATTTTAATTTTTGAAAGGATGGGGATACAATATGGCTTAATTTTTAATATCACCTTTTACCACATCTAGTGACATATTTCCTTAACTTCATCTCACCATCCCCTCTCCTTCATCCTCACTAGCCTCCACATTAAAAGCAGGGCTCCCACAAGACGGGCCCTTCCCTTCCCATTGACACCATTCCTTACCAAGCCGCCATTTATTAATGGTTTTCAACCCATCGCTAAATTCTTCTGCCACCTAATACTCAGTCGGCTGTGGTTTACCGCCAACTTTCCACTAGACAACCCAAGACCTCTTCTCACTAATCCCTCGGCACTAAGTCTCTCATTCTTTCTTACAAGCTGCCTTGACGCTTCTTTGCTTCTCCTACGTACTTCGGTTACTTTCAAATGTGTTCCATCAATAGCATCCAAAACAGGTCCAAGGGCTAGGTCTGGAGTCGTATTAATTATCGGGGCTTCAACAGGGCACCAATGACAAATAGGTCGCAACCTTCTTCAGGCACCAGGTTCTTCTTGTTGCATCACGCCCAAACGCTCGTTGGCAACATTACCAAGGAAAGCAAGGGCTCAGCCACCACCTCCACCTCCGTCGTTAGCTTTTCGGCACCTTTCCCATCTCCGCGTCATCCTTTCCAGGACAGAAAGGAAGGTCCCTCACGACTGGATTATTTCGGTGACACTTCTCGCTCAACCCTTAACTATGCTCTGAACGATCAAAGTGAGTGTGATTAAGTACAGTGTAGAGAGGTGCACGAGAGATCTTCCCAGGTATAATCACCACATGCTTTGTGAATGTTGATCTTAGTGATTGTATAATATCTTATGGTATCTTATTGATATTCAGAAGATGACCTTGAATTGTCTTGCCCTACAATTTCAACATTTCAAATATTTAACATTAGTATCAACCCCCTTACAGCTGACGAAACCTCCGCGCCACCATCCATCGCCTCCCCTGAAATTGAGCTCGACATCGACTAGAAGCACGTGAAGAATCCCAAGGGATCTAGGCTCCACTTTCGTTGATCATTGCAGTCCTTTTTAGCTCATAGTTTGACTCTTGGCTTGCTCTTTCATGAGCTTCTCTTTCGCGAGGAGTTTTCTCTTATGGATCTCTTCTGACTTTTGGAAGATTAGTTCCGGATTGGTCCTAGTTCCCTCTTCGTAGGGGTTATGTTCGTTTTTCACTGACATTGGTGTGTGTGCCTACCTTATGGTGGGCATGGGGTTTTAACCAAACAAAGGTTCTTTAGGGCCTCGGTTCCTGTTTTTAAAAAAAAAACAAAACACAACAGGGCTGTGGCTCAAGGGTAAGCCACTCTAGGTACTAGCCTGTGCGTATGGGGTTCAAGTCCATGTCGTCTATCTTTCTGCGTTCAGGCTGGGCCTCTGCCCCTTAAATGCCTCCATGGCTCGGAAAGTGATTGGGTAGCGCGTGAGCATGCTCACGTGAGCACAAGGGCATATTCCCCAAATTTTTGCGATACCCACGAAATATTCCACAGCGAAACGAAATTGACGAAACCAACAATTCTGCGAAACTAACACAAAGAACAAGTAGCCCCTATATGCCCATATCACCAAATATTTGTCAATGCAAAACTTGCCGCCGACGATATAGGTTTAGGGTTTTTGGCTACACTACTGAAGGTTTCGCCTCGCTGAATTGGTGCAGACTTACCATAAATGCACCAGTCCTCTATACCCGTTTATGGTTTTATTTTGTTTTGAAAACATATAACTCGTATGATCGAGGTTAAAAAACATAAAACTCCCATGACCGTGGGTTGTGCTCACGCGATACCAACCCCTGCTCAGGAAAGGGGTTTATTTCAGTGTTGGGCGGTTATTTGATGTTTTCCATAACCGGTTCCAGTTGCTTCGAATTTTAGGAAACTATTAACCTGCGGTTGCCATTCGGTTAAAAAATTTTATGGCTGGATATAACCTACGGTTACGGTTACTTGCATAATCCTCAAATAATCGGTGATTTTCATCAAATAACTGCGGACGGTATTGGGCGGTTCTTTAAAAGATTATTTGCTCGGTTATTTGAATGCATGACCTCCGCCGATTCCTAAGGGGACTGGTTACTTCATTTTTTCACCTCTGCCGGTCATATATATAATCGGATAGGTAACCATCGGGTATTAGAGAGAAATTTAAATAACCGCCCAACAGTGGTTTACTTTTCCCCAGCTGGGGCTGGTGTTTCCTCAAAAAACAAAAAAACAAAAAAAAGAGAAAAGAAAAATCTTATTTCAGTGTGACGATAGTGACCGCGGAGACGGAAGTCAAAAGGTCGGGCGGCGCCAAGAAATCGGGGCGCTTGTGAGGGTGCCGGGTCGTCGGGAACGCGCGTTCCCGGCATGGGCTACTCTTCACTCGCTGGGCGGCTGCCTCGCTTGTCTGCCGTGGTTCTCACTCTTCGCTTAACGCCAAGCGTGACCTTCCCATAGCTTGCTCTAGCTGGCTGGCACCCTCTCTGACTCTCGCAGCGCTCACTATGCTGCACTTCGGATTCATATCTTGGTAGGCTCGGAGAAGAGTATGGAAGATGCGTTATATTGAAAGAGTTTGATCTGGGCACTTGGATGAGCACGCTGTTCATCCCGATTGAAATTCTTGGGAAAGCATTGTAGTTTGCTGGTCCAGCACTCGATTCTGCACAGGGACAGACTATCGGTCTCCGGAATGGCGTGGAGAGTATTTGCGAGCCTGCTGGTGTTGATGATGGCCGAGGCTGTCAAGGGCCAAAGTTGTAGCAGTAATAGTCTCACCTCCACGAACGCTAAATTTGTTAGTACGCTTCCTTGCAAGAGCGTCGGCTTCGACAATATGCTTCTCTGGGTATCTTCCTCCTCTTTCCGTCTCCAGGAAGCTCCGTTTTGCTCCTGTATGTATATATCTTTGAGTCAATTATTCTGGTCGAAAAATGTCAAATTTGCTTTGGTTCAATATTGCGAAAGCTGCTCGTGATTTGGTTATTTGCTATCTCCTATAATTCTCGGGGATATGTCCGTTGCTTTCAATATAGAAGAGTTATCTCACTGTTTGAGCTCTTTGAAAGGATGTTCTTCTCATTCTCCAATTTTTTTGGGAGAATGGCTAGATCAAACAGTGTATCTCCCAAATTTGTACTCTCCAGTACAACGATTTTAGTGGATATTGACTGTCTGTGATCTGTTCCTCACTTTGCATATCTGGTAATCTCACCGGCATACAGTCTCTTCAAATATCTCAATGCGAAGCAGGGAGAAGGGGTTGAGCTGAGTACGGCTTAGCTGACAAAATTAACTGGCAGAGTAGTAACCAGCGACCTGAGGAAAGCCAGACATTGAGTGAGAGGAGTATTGGCCTTTGGAAAGGTGGTCTCGATCGCATCCAGTAGATTAGTTCTTAAGGGTGATCCAACACCCATGTCTAATTTCTTGATAGCATATTGTCTTTTCCGTTAAAACAGTACAAGACAAGCCTTTTTCTGTGGAAAACCACACTTCATTTCCAGTGTAATTGAAAGAGCCACCTTGAATAGCGTTCCATTTTTCTCTCATTATGGATGATCAACACTAATTAAGAACTCAGCAAGGTTCAAAGATTAGAACTCTGGATTCAAACTTGTCTGGCTATAACCTTTCAAAGACAGGACATTTAGCTTTCTCTGTACCCCAGACTGGTGACTTGTTTTCCCTATACGAATTGTGGTTTCTTTCAATAGGATGATGGCCCTCTACGGATGCTACATGAGCACAGTTCAGTCAGGATGAAAGGCTTAGCTGGATGTTGAGGGCAGCCTCATATTGCTTTGTCTTCCATTCAATTAAGTGGCATTCCATCTTGTTGGAATTGTTTTAAACATTTGTGGTAAATCTGTGAAGGCTTCTAGACATGCTCGGCTCATCGGCCCCAAGTTGTTCTCACTGATGGCTTTCACCTGAGACTATTACCTGGTAGTATGAATTATGAGAAACTTGACTGGAATCCTTTTTGTGTTGATGTGGAGGAGGTGCATGTTACAGCGGGCTACATAGTGTGGTTGGCAATAAGTTTTTGGCATCCCTCGACACTGTGCTCATCTGATACAAACCAAGCCCTATATCGAAATTGTGCTTGTCCTCTTCTTATTCCCTGAACCATGCGAAGATACTAAATGGCTACTCAATGGCTACTCAAATGTCACTGTATTGAACAAGTTTCAATCTTGGGACAACAGTATTGGGTTGGACAGAGCATTCTGCTGGCACACTGAAATTGACACCCACCATAGAGGGGAGATCTGTCTAGCTGTATCCATGGCTGCAAGTCCATGAATTGAGTCATTCTGGCAAAGGATTAAAGCTTGGGCATACATCTAATGTGCATGATCTGTTATGATTGACAGGCATCACGCAACAGTAGCACGAATATTGTCAGCATTGCATTTTCTGCACCATTGACAGCTTCAAAGTGGGCTGGAGTCGGCTTCTCTAATGATGGGAGTATGGTTTCGTCCACAGCAGTGATAGCCACAGTGAACTCTTCTGGGACTTTGGTGGCCAATTCCTACTATCTTGGAGGTACACAATCGAGTCAAGTTGTAGTAGACAACTCGAGATTAGTCTTTCAGACCAAGCCGTCAACTTATCTGGGAAACAACATTGCATATGTGGCTTTCCAGATAGACTTCAACAAAAGTACTCAGGCCTCTGATAACTACTTGCTCTATGCATATGGGAATCTGGATTCAAGTGGCGCACTGCAGTATCACACAGACAAACGTTCTGCGATATCAGACTTCACTACAGGTTGATGACTAACTTGAGTGTGGGATAGAAATTGTCAGTTTCGTTACATGAGAGTTTTCTGTCAACTAGCAGGAAAATGGAATGGGTGTGAGATAGGAAGAGAGCCTGTGTGTGTGTGTGATGAAATGGTCATACACTTCAGTACTGTACAGAACACAGTAAGGATGGAGAGTAGCAAATAAGAAAATGTGTCCATCTATAAGCAGCCCGAAAGCTACTCTTCCAAATCAAGAGATTCTCTAGGCTGGAGAGCCTGATCCATATATGCCGCGAGGCATCTCTGATCCTTGTAAGACCTCAGTTGAGGGATTGGCTGTCCCTGAGCAGGCAAAAGTAGGTAGAGTCCCCGAATTTCACAGTAGAGAGGACAACTAAAGAAGAAAATGATCTGCACTCTCTGTCCTGCCTCTCAATTTCCCCTCTGATAAGAAGGAAGATAAGGGTGTCCTTTGTCACTTCTAGGGAGCTTTACCTATCCTCTACTTCTATCCGTCTTTCCTTCTGTTTTTCTCTGGTCCTATTCTCCCTTTGGGCCCCCTTTGGAAAATTAAATTTCCACGGCAATAGAATCTTACAGCCCAACCACTTGTTTGCACACACCTCTCCAATTCTTCTACAGGCATTAGGGGAGCTCAGGGTGGAATCCCACGGTCTGAGGATGGAGGCTGGCATGTGGGAGAACCTGCAATGACGCCTTATGCATGTGCTAGAAAAGACAACGGGAGATGTGACTTACCATTGTTGGGATTTGCTGTAACTTTGCTACAAGGGTGCAGGGTGCTTGGGACACCCAACTCTTCTGAACTTAGTAGAACAGTATACATCTTGATCTGGTAGTGTATCACTTCCACCAGCCGAGGCCAGGGCCAGCCTAATTGATTGCTCCTGAAGCGCAATCAATAGATGGGATTACTGTGCTGAAGTGTTGCTGACACATTGTGTACATTTTGTGAGTGCAATTGGCATGTTACGGGTAGTTCCATAAGGTATCCTCCAGTCCCAGCTACAAGCTCGCAATAGCTTGCTCAGTTTCTAGAAATCCTTTGTCTGTCCTGACTAATCTGCCTTGAATCTCCCGACTTCTCAAGACTGTCCAGCAGGGTGAGACAGAACTCTAACATTATTTCGTGCATGGTACAGGCACAATACCAGCAAATAAAGCTAGTACAACTGGCAATCTGGCAAAGGCTCATGCAGCTGTGAATATATTTGGGTGGGGCATCTTGCTGCCAATTGGTGCAATCATTGCGCGATATGGCCGGAATTGGGATCCGGCCTGGTTCTACACGCATGTGGCCTTCCAGATTATTGGATTCATCTTTATCATTGGGGGATTGGGTACTGGTGTCCGTTTGGCCAACAAAATTCCAGGCCTGAGTGGGCTTGATAGCCACCGAGCACTGGGTATCTTCATCTTCGTTTTGGCCTGCTTGCAGGTATGGTACAATCTGTGCTTGCCACTTCGAGATTGATCCTTTGTTCAATAACTAGGTTTTTTAGCTGTAGGAGTCTAGTTATTGCAACTAGAACAGAGATTATCCGTGCCCAAGTTGATTCTGCTTAGCAGTCACTGTAGCAAGGCCGCGACCTCCTGTTTGGTAAATAGTTGGATGAACCTAACTTCTGATGCACAGGGGTATTGAGTACCAATACCCTCCTGTGGTCTGGACATCTACTTTTGCTGTGCATTGATGTATCTTAAGCAGGTCACTATTAATCTTCAGGGAGTTGCAGCAATTAGAGCATGTCAAGATCATACCGTTGGTTCATTGAGCCGTGCAAAAGGGACAACCTAATGTCCTATACGAATCTTTTCATGTCATCCCTATGGCTTGCTTAGCCCAGTGAACCTGTCTTCTCACCCCTGGTCCTCTCTTTCTGGCAGATCATGGCAGTGGTGTTACGCCCCAAGGTGGGTGCCAAGATCCGGCGCTTCTGGAACTGGTATCATGGCTGGGTTGGCAGGGTGGCGCTCCTCCTTGCAGCAATCAACGTGTTCGTTGGAATACATATAGCCCATGCTGAACACTCTTTGAGAGTTGGATATGGTGTGATTGTCGCCATTGAGATCGTTGCTGTCATTGCCTTGGAGACGTTTATGTGTATCAGAGGATACAGACAAAAATCTGCACAGGCTCCCTCATTCCAACAACAAAGCCAGAGGCAGCAGCCCACATTTACATTTGGTGATAATGTGTGATTACTTATGATGAAGTCCTTCATTTCTAGGGAGCTGCAAGTGATAGTCTTGATAGACTCATACAAGAGTGATTCTTATGGATGCTACCTGTGAAGGGCAAGCATCTGTCCGGATATTTCTCATCACATAGCTGTTAGTCTTTGCAAGAATTGTCAGACAAACAGCATGGTGGCAGCAGCAGTGGTACGCAGCACTCTTGAAAGCAAAAAAACGGAGTCTAATTATGCCGTGACTAAAAACAGGAGGTTGCTTGCCACTTGGCACCCAGTGCACTGGGATGTTGAACAGTCCCTAGAGACTGCAGACAAGGTAGGTTAAAATACTTCATTCTTTCAATGTAGAGATGCTCCTGAGGCTTGGATATTCCATGGCCCAGGTTTGGTCAGTATCTGTAACAACTGAGGACTTGCCATCGGCGTTTCATTTAAGTTCTCAAAGCAGTTTTTAACAATTTGGACAGCAACTTGCCTACTCCTAGTAGCAGCAAAGTACATTTTCATACATGTATCAAAAGATGGAGCCATATAATGTAGCCTGCGGCATTCTTTCAAAAGTCTGATTCTCCAGCAATTGTCATGGCAGGGAACGAGCCTGTGCACTTTTTGCACTTTCCTCATCACTATCACTGACATTCCACATTGACACTTGATCAGCACAACTTGAAGAAAATGGTACCCAAAGATTCTACAAGAAACTGACAGCATTTGGGATGCAAGTTAATGATGCTCAGAATGTATCAGTCAAAACATAGCAAACAAATTGCAACCTCGGGCTTAAATTAAGGGTGTCATTTAAGAGACATCAGAGATAGTAGGCTAAACGTTTTAAGAGCCGTGCCACAAGTGTCGCACAATCACGCCCATGTAACCTAAGGAAAATAGATAGATTCTGGCTGCATGATAGTCCCCCAACTTTTCACCACAGATAGTCCCCCTAGCCAACTTTCAGTTGCCACTGAGGCCCAAGATGTAACAGCAAATACAAAGCCCTCTTTGCCAACTCTTCAAGCATGTGATGCTCCCTGGGTTTTGATGAGCTGACAGAAATGGCTATGCTATGCCCTTCACAGGGATCTGCCGTCTGGTTACACAATGCCAGACTCTGGCATGATTGTGTGTGGCATGCCTGCACAGAAAAGTTGCTGTTGCCAAGAACGTCCCCCCTTCCTGCCTTAGGGAAGGACTAATACCTGAATCAGCTGTTCTATTATGCGCAGACCCCTGCACCAACCGCTACACACTTAAGACATCTGGTGTTTCACTCCCAATTGAAGCCAGCATAGCAATATGTGCTGTGAGCAGCTGTGCTTCAAAAGGGTAACCTACATTCCCAAATGAGATGGAAGGAAAACTATCATCCCATGTTACATGCTCCCAGTTGTGCACAGAGAGGCATAAAAAGATTAGTGTCCCGTGGGTGAGTCTGAGGGCGTGGCTGCTGAAGTCTCTCACAGTGCAAGCATGGGGTTCTGCTTCCTTGCATGCTCGGGTATCAAGCGCTGAAGAATGTCTGGTATGGCACCTTTCAACTCTGCCAACATCATCACAAATTACTTGTTAGCTCTGATGCAATTTTGTGAGACAGATTTATCAAAAAAATTAAATTTGCACAAATTGGAGGCATAGACATTGTACTACAACAGGTGATTGCCAGATGACATCAGACAAGTCTTTGCTCCACGATCCAAGGGGAACAAAGAACCTGAAAGGAGGGGGGAAGGACACACCTGGTTGTTTAAAGTTAAAAAGAGGTGGAAGTGGGCGACCATTGGGCAAACGGCAGTTCGGATCACGGAGTTCATCAAAGAAAGGATGCACACATGCCTCCAACTGCATCCCAGTTAAACCCAAGCAAAATGTCAGATCCTGCCCCTGATAATGAATAGTAGCTGCAGTGCACCGGCCTCATGTTAGTGCTGTCTTATGTGGCACCAAGGATGCAATCCCCCTACCGCTGATCCATGAAAGCATGAATTTTGGTTGACCTATGTCTGATAAAGCTTTAGCTAGTAAGGATGAACATATATGGGACACGTGCTTGTGAAATAGCTTTGGTCATTTCTTTGCCAAGTTTGTGGCTCAGGGCTACTAGGGCAAACTGCCTTAAATCACGTGTTTCTATCATATGCGCTCTCTAACATTCCTCTCCAGTGGATGTACTAGTAAAGAAAGCATCCCCTACATATCTCCTTTAGACTGGTTGACAGCATGCAACCTACTTTAGGCAACACTGACAATTGATACCATCAGCGCGTAATTGTTTCTAGATACTTGTGACCCTTGCATGTAAATGATCCGCAAGCATTGAAAGGAAATATAACAGAGCACCAGGACAGGCAAACATACAGCACTGCAGCGCAGATTTGGGGAGTATTGCAGAAGCCTTGATACCAAATCGACTGCCTCGGGCGGCATACGCTTGTGAAACACCTGTGATACAGACAGGAATGGCATGAGCACTGGTACATCATGGAATGCCTAGTCTGAAGAACTCACACATGCAAGAAAAACTGCAACTCAAATGCACTGTGCAAGCTCCATGTGCCATTCTGCAGAACTGAAAAGAGAGCGAATCCATACCTTGTGCCAGGGATGGGCTTTGATTTGTGGAAACTTGAACTCCGTGTAATTTGGGTTCATACACTTAATCTCCTCCCGTGTTGGTGTCCCTAAAACCTGCATCCGCCAGGCCGTAGACAATAAATTAGCAAAGGCTTCAGAGAAGACGTATTGTTTGTCCAGAGCAAACCAAGATTGAGTACCATATTGAACACACTAATAGTAGCCTGCTATTGCAATGGGAAGGACAACCAAAGCATTTGATATCAGTATCTGACCAAGGTGCAAACAGGTATCATGAAAGTTGATGTAAAGAGAACAACAAACCTTGATAATTTCCACCAACTGATCAACTCCGCTTTCCCCAGGGAACAGTGGCTGCCACACAGCACCAAACTACATGAGATTGAGATCGCAATCTGTTGATGCAGTTAAGTAGTGCACAATGAAGCCAGTTGAGCCCCATCTGCCCATCCAGAGTCCTCAAACAGTAGCCGAGAGGCACAGCAAGGGGCTCAAACTGTACATTAATATGCAGACTCCAGCAATCAACTATCAAGAAATGTAGAGGGAAGAACATACCTGGCCCAAAAGAAGTTCAGCCATGACACAGCCCATGGACCAGATGTCAATTGCAGTGGTGTACTCAGTGGCCCCAAAAATGAGCTCTGGTGCTCGGTAGTAGCGTGAGCATATGTACGAGATGTTGGGCTCACCTTTCACCTGTAATCCACAAGTAGACAAACAATCATGTAATGGTTTAGTTTGCTGGATGTCAACCTACTGACCCGTAAATGAGTTTACTTGAACTGAAGTGGACCTTATCAACTACAGCCAATCCGAAGTACTGTAAAGCCTTGTGAAGTTGCCTTTCAGGCAATCAGCTCCAGCCAGAGAACAACTCACAAGGATCAACTAGGAGAGCCCCTCACTTCTCCAACATAAGGACTAACAATTGAGCAGAGGCACAAGCTTACCAGAACTTTGGCACTGCCAAAATCGCACAGCTTTAGCTGGTGTGTGTGAGGGTTCACCTGTCACACGCGACGACATCCGTAAGCAAAAATAGCACTTCATTGAATAAAATTTGATGTAGAATTTGAGAAATTCCTTTCAATAGCAGTATATTCTGAAGAAGAATAGGTGCATACTAGCAAATTCTGGAGTTTACATCCCCACACCACACACTGATGCGCACTATGTATGCCAGAATCTCAGCTAATTCTTAAGGCAAAAAGTGACTTGAGAAGAAAAGATGCATACCAGCAAGTTCTGGGGTTTAATATCCCGATGGCACACACCAATGCCACTATGGATATATGCTAGTGACCGACATATCTGTAAAACAAAGCCAAACCGTTAAACTTCCAGACTCTGAATTTCTCTCATCCATTTGTCCTCAACGTCTATCCCCACTCATGATGGAGGAAGCGTACATTGTTTCAGGTGTAAACCCAAAAATAGCTCACTGTTAGAAATGCAATAGGAGTCTATAGATACAAGAGTTAGGCCAGTTTTCTGTAATGGCAAAGTGGGCTTTCCAAGAGAAGATTAGAGAAGGCGGGGCATGGATACCTGGTAAGTATAGAGTTTCACATAAACCAGTGGCATGCGCTGGTTCATGCGGTTGTAATGCTTGGCAATTCGATAAACAGTCTCGGGAACATATTCCAGAACCAGGTTGAGGTAAAGCTCATCCTTGTCTGTGGTAGAAAAGAAGCAGTGCTTGAGAGCCACAATATTGGGGTGGTCCAGTAACCGCATTATCTGCAGCTCTCGGTTCTTGTACCGCTTGTCCTGCAACACCTTCTTTATGGCCACTGTTTCTCCAGTCTCAATACACTTTGCCTGTTCCACATACCCCAAGAGTCGAGTTAGCAAGTAGCTGCTTTCAGAGCTTGGTTTACCAATAATCCCTCATCCTTCATTTCTCTCAAGTCAGACCCCAGCTCAATCGAGCAGTTGATCTGTGCACCGGTGCCATGCCATATGTCTCTGCATTAACCCTGCAATCAATGTTTCCATGGGCAACTAACATTCTTACCTATAGAACGGACCTGAAAGTTCTTGAAATATTGGAGTCCTGTGATGGCAAGACTACTGAAATATTCTCATCAGAAGATACAAATACTCTGTTACTCAGTCTCTGGCATATACTATGCAATTCAGCTATGCCCCCACACAAGCTAGATCAAGGAGATTGCACCTGAAACACGATCCCAAAAGATCCCGTGCCCACAACACGCTCTGCAGAATAGCTTATGGTCTGTGTCAACCAGCAAGACAAATCAAATTATCAGTGCAAATTGATAGAGAAGATAAACTCATCAAATTTAGAAAAAGAGAGGGTCATTTGCTATGAATGAGTTGGTTGATTGGCATTGCTGAGAGAGAACCACCTGATAAGTAACAACCTTCATACATAGCTTAATATTCTTTCTCACACTTTCTTTGGCATTGCGGAGAGAGAACCACCTGATAAGCAACAACCTTCATACATAGCTTAATATTCTTTCTCACACTTCGGCATCTTTCAAAAATCAGGACAAGTGCGTTTGCCCCCAATACCTGCTTTGGTTGACCATTGCGACCCCCTATTGTGGTTGCAATAATGTGCCCTGTTTCTGTGCCATTTCCATCCACCACTGTGGCCTCAATTTCCTGTGGAAATAACAACAGGCAATTAGATAACACAACTGAGTGTACCTAAGTGAATATTTTCAAACAAAAATTGCGCACCTATACAAGAAAAAGAGAGAATTAGAGCCAACACCACCGCCGTACAACAATAGGAAGCATGCCAATAAGGCTAGACGAGAAGCATAATCTTCCTTTCTGCCTCAACAACCATACTAGGCAGAAACTGGAGAGAAATGGAGACGAAACAGATGAGACACAAATCAATTGGAAAACAGGAGTTTGTAGTGACAGTCACCTTGTCGTCACTGTGGTCTACTTTATCATCCCTAATCTTCATGTCATGTAGCTCCTTGGGCAATTGATCAACACCACTGGAGCCTGCTTTGGGGGGGCCAACACCCCCACCTATCATGCTGGTGCTACTTGCGCCAGCTGCTGGTCCTATGCTTGCTGATGCCATACCCAGGTCCCTTCCACCCACACCCCCTGCCGATGAGGTGGCCCCTGAAGCCTCCCCAGGCCCCTCTGTGCCTTCTAGTTTCACCCTCTTCGTGCCGGCGTCCCCTGGCTGCAATCATACACAACATTCCAGAAGAGTTTTCTGCCACTTAGAAGCTGCTGTTAACACTAACAAATAGGTTACAGAGTCTGATATTTGTCACATTCCAATTTCAAGCAGGATCTATTGCCAAAAGGCTACGGCAAATGTTGTGAGTACATTCTCTCAAGCAGAGCACAACAGCCACCTCCATCTCAGCACAGTTCCAAAGTTAAGTACCAGAAGAGTACCTTAGCAGACATTCCAGCACCAAGCAAGGATTTCTTGCCAGAAAATCTACCTGACCTCCTACAAAAAGAGTAGGGAAAGAAAGTTCCAAAAATAACACACTCTTGAGAACAACCAAAGAAAACAACATGCACATTGATTTCTTCTTCCTACCCAAAAGAATTTCCATCCATAGTACCTTTGATTAGTGTAGACATGATACTCAATCAGCAAATGACAGAGCAAATGCCAACCAACAAGGCCATCAGTCTGCAGCCCATCAGTCAGTGGGCTAGTTTGTTCAAAAGGAACCTTGCTGGCATGAGGATAGAGCAGCAGGCAGCTAAAGGCCCCAAGATCAATGCAAGACAATGCAGAGGTGAAGTCAATCCTTCCTAACCCTGACGATCACGTGGGACTTTAGCCAGGTCTCTGAAGGAGTTGAACCAAATAGTTCCATCCCCAGCCTGGCAGGGTAGGGGTGGAGGTTTCAACCATAATGCTTACCCACTTGGACCACTCAAATCTGCTGTCTGCAGTAGGATGATGGGAATCAGGGCTTCGAATGGAGTCACAAGAAAACAGACAGTCAGCACAATCCACTTGAAACATCCTTCCAGAAGGGTCGTATGACCACGTAATGACCAATATGAGTGTGCTCCAATTGGCATTCACCATTGAAAAAGGACAAGCCAAGAGTTTGAAACAGGTTCCAAAGTCCTGTAACCTTCACTCTTTGGCACTGCCTCCGATGTTAGAGATTGTGGCAAAGGGAAAGAATACACATTTGCAAGTCTGGATAAACTCTGCAGCCCTAATTCCAAGTTCCTGGAGACTGGAGAGCAACTGTCTGTCCAGAAAGCCTCCCGGGCAGTAAATGGTAGTTCGTGATCAAAGCTGCGATGCCATCAAGGCTGCCTGAAAACTGAGCATGTGAAACTTGCTGGATACAAAACTTTTGGGGTACAAGAGGATGTAAACAGCTGCAAAGGTCCTAACATGAGCACTGCACCATGAACCCAGAGGCTGGCGTTCACAGGGTCCTACAGAGAAAGCTCCCAAAAAGCCCATATCTGCCACTAGAAATCTGGCTCGCAGCCACCTGAACAAAAAAAACGCTAGGATAGAAGACTGCAATCCAATCCTACACAGCAGGTGGTCACCTAGTGCACAAGGCCGCAAACTAATGTAAGTTACACACTATGTGCAGTCATATGTATCTTGACAACATTAGAACCACGTGAGGGCCTACATCCCAAATGCATATAAGCAGGGGGGACAAAGCGAAAAAAGTTCAGTCAACTGCGTCATATCCAGCATCCACACTTGCACATCATTTGGCCTTACTCCTTCAAGTCAAATGTCCTCGCCACTTTCCCCTGCTGTAAAAGAGGGAGGACAGATACACTGGCGACACTGAGGGTTCAAGCATAATAAAACACATTCAACGCTTTAAAACTATCAGTAGCCCTTGAAGAGTGTGAGGATATTATACAGAGAGGTAAAGACGTGTGCCTACAACAAAAGTAAGACTACAATTCAAGTAAGGGTTTCAGCACAGTTCAGCCTATTTAATACGATACTACGCATTCACTCCATATCAATGTGATATAGTTGCTGGCCGGCAGGGACTTACAATTTCAGAGGCAGACGAACGACCCGACGCAAAGCTCTTCAAGCGGCGCATGACATGCATGGCAGCAAGACCACCATCCAATCCGTCCCATTAGCTTTTGGTCTCTCTTCCGCTATCCTCTCTCCCATATCTCATGGCTCCCTTAAATCTACCTTGCAGCCGCTCCGTTCGCCTCTCGCGTCCGCATACTTCACAGTCATCCCCTCCTTTCCACAAAAAAAATGCAGTTCTTCGCGGCTATCTCTGTATCTCAGTAAGCTCTTAAGAACTCATACGCGCACCTCTTCCCCCCTCCGAAATCTCTGGAACGCTTCTCTACTTCAGTATTCTAATCTCTTTCCAATAGAACTCCACACCTGGAAGAATGCTGGCCTCTCTCGTCCACAATACAACCTCCCGACCCTTGAATAATAAGAATGCTGGATGACACCTCATCCAAGGCACTCAAACGACGCGAGGCCTTCGCTTGTAGAGACGCATATGTGTAGCCAACGACGAGCACCAGCTTGAAACTCTCCTCATCCAATCTGTCTCTCTTTCTCTCTATCCTTCACAACATCCTACATACAACTCTCAATCTCTCTATCTATCAATCTACCCTCGTCAGGCCCCCCTAAGGTAGCCGAGGCTGTCGTCAGGCAAGCAGAGAGCCGCCTCGTTGATGCAGGCCCTCCCCAATCCCCCGCTCTCCACCGTCTCTCCCACCACACGCATCTCTCTCCCTCCTCTCCGCCACCCCTTAACCGGTCCCAGTCACTTTCGCACCGCAGGCCCTCGAATAAACCACAGTGGAAACCCTTCTCGACATAGCCCACTTCATGTCCAAACCTAGTGGCGGATTCCAGACCCGCACCCGAGATTTTGGCAAACGGGCATGTACTTCTACACCACGTGCCGCCATATCGTTGGGAGATGGCATTTAGAAAAGAGACCCTGAATATCGCACTGTACCCTTTGCTATTATTATTATTGTTAATTATTATTATTATTATTATTAGTATTATCAATTTCGTTATAGATAGGCATTTGAGCTTGGGAGTGAGGAGAAATTATTATTATCTAGTTTAAGATTTGAAGAGGTGGACGGGGAAATATAGATTTGAAAAGGTGGGGAGCTCGGCGGCACGTGAGAGTGAATAAAGGAAATGTAAAAGAAGGATAAATAATCCTGCCGTTAGGGACGAGAGGGACGGGCAGGATAAAAATAGTCGGGGGGCAGGCAGCGCTGCGTCACCCACGGCCCGTTGAAGGCGTCTGTCCACTCGGTCGCCAGAGTCACCGGGTGTGGCAGGTGCTGGGTGGCCGCCACGCCACGGGGTGCAGCCGGTGAGCTGCCATTTGAACGGGCAGAAAAAGCGGACAGGGTGGCAGGCGTGGCGCTGGCTGTGGAGTTTCGCCAGCTATCGCCGGCGCAGCACAGTCTGGCGAAAGTGGGGTGCGCGGTGGTGGGGTTGACCAGACAGGGACGGTCAAAGGGGGCAACAGGGTAACCGGGGTTGAGAGAGGGAACCGGGGTTAGGAGGAGTAGTGTACGTAGTGAAAGCGGGGCGGGCGATTAGTGAGTTGAGAGCTTTGCCCGGGTTCTGCGAATCGCCGGCAAAGCAGCGTCTCGGGAAGCGCACCGGCAGGCAGCTGCGCTGGCAGGTCCATCACCGCAGCGGCGTGGATGAATGTTGCAGTGGATGGATGACTGCAGGATGGTCAAAAGCTGAAGAAAGTCAAGTAGGGAAAGGTTGATGGAGTGTGGGAGGGAAGATGTTGAAAGAGAAGAAGGACAGGGAGAAGGAGAGAGAAGTCCAAGGGAGGCCCCCACAGAGTATGGAAGTTCAAGCCTCAAGGCAGGGAGGGGGTATTATTGCAGCTCCTCCTGGGTGCAAGAGCCCTAAATGAGGACTGAGTTTGTTGGTTTGGGCTAAAATCTTGGTTGGAGTCATTAATTATCAGGAGCTTTGGGAAGTGGTGTTTTTGGTTGTTGTTGTCCCATTGTTGGGGGTTCTCCCCACACATTTATGGGGATGTAAATAGAAGTTTGGGTTCTGCTTTGCTGGTATGTAATGAGGATTAGGTAGGCATCAGACAGACTAGGAACGAGTCAATCTCAGCATACAGAATCTGCTCGGACTTTTGAAGACGACTAGGATGTATCGCAAGCCTAAAGTTAGAGGCATTGAATCTAAGCTAGCAAGTTGGAACTTAAAAGTTGAAAGCAAAGGACGACTAGGTAGGCTATGTATCTGCAAGCCTAAAGTTAGAGGCATTGTGATTGAATCTAAGTTAGCAAGTTGGAACTTGAAAGTTGAAAACAAAGGACTGGGAACAAACAAACAACAAGCAAGTCCAAGTTGGTGCCACAGACAATTCCCTGTAATAAAGTCATGACAATTCTTCGGTCGCTAAATTGGGTCAATACTTTGCTATTCATGACTGGCTTTGAGCTTTGATGTTTTCCTGCCGTCTCATTCAGCAGCATCAATCAGTCATTCTCCATTCATCCACACTAGCTTACTTGTTTCGAGGCTCCCAATTGGTGTGTGAATGATGGATGCATGGATCACAAGTCCTCACAAAGGGCCAAAAGCTTCACAAGGCCCCAAACTTGTTCCCAGTTATGAGTGATGAGGCATACCACAGTCATTTAATAGGGCCCCCTAGTGAAGATACTGGAGGGCCCATACTTCTGAGAGGGACATTGAATGCAGCATGTTCACTGTGAGATGCCTGTGTAGTAACGACCCATAAATCACAGAGCCCTTGTGTGCCCTGGGGTCAGACACCTGTCTGTGGACTGTGAGAGGGCCTGGTGGGTAAGGCCTTGTGTAGTAACGACCCATAAATCACAGAGCCCTTGTGTGCCCTGGGGTCAGACACCTGTAGCAAACATGGGATATACTATTAGTTATAGGTATAAATATTTCTATACTCTGGGGTTTAAGAGGCTTGCCCCACAAGTCAGAAGGAGAGCATCATAAATCTTACAGGGCACTAGTTGCAAGGTTACAAGGGATGCCAGGCAGAGGAATATAACGTCACCAATGTCAGTTTCCCACTGTCTTTCTGTTACACTAGCACAGCCTCACATGAGAGAAACATAATAGATGCTAACATTTAGTCCTTGACAAAGCATATGTGTATATGTATGTTCATAAACTTCACCGGTTCCTTAAGAGTTCCCCAAGCCCAACTATAGAATGAAGTTGCAATGTTTTGGGAGCTAATGTCTCCGAAGTCTAACTACATGCACAAGCCAAAATTTGGAATTTGGAATATCACTTTAGCAACCTCCTTGGATGTTTGGGTGTAAGCAGGAGATCCTTGGATGATCAACCCATCAAGAAAATTTCCTTAAATGCTCTGTATTGAGCATTAGGCTGATATTTCCATCTTTAAATGCCTTTCCTGCACTCATCTGACATCTGACCTGAAGAGAAAAGAACCTACACAAATATACATGTATATATATATATATAATGTTGCATTGACAGTAACTGGTGATTCTGTTGGTTTCATTCAAAGTGCATTGATGATTTGGTAAACTTGGCAACTCTGAATTGATCGGTGGCGTTCTACATGTGAATTGATAATTGACATGAATGAAGGAATTTTCAGTGGACCCAACAAACAGTGGAACTTTTCAAACTGGGCGCATTAGATAATTTCCAGTATATGGTCGGCTTTCTGGAACTATGATGTAAGAATGTCCCACCATACTACCAGAGATTCAAAGTTTGCTACCTCATCTGAATACAGGAAAGGAAGACTGTTGAATTTTGTGGATGCACTCTCCACAATCCCTTTCATGTAAAAGTCTCAAAACCTTTTCTCTTCCACTATTGCATGATAGGATACACATCTGCCACAGGTGAGGCTTCACCGCAGCTTAAACAGAACTGGCGACGTCGAGTTCCTGTTGTCAGAAAATTGTATCAAGAGGTTTCTTTCCAACAATGTATCAAGCATGGGTTCTGTGCAAGGATTGCTTTGAGTATACATATATCAATAAACTCTGAACTGACATTTGAGAGAGAAAGGGAAAGATGAGATAGACACATCAAACGTAAACAAGAGCTTTCAAAGATGACAACAAAACCAAGGGAAAAACCTGAAGGGAGGACACATGGAAGAAGAAACAGTAAATAGAGGAACAAACCCAGAAGGAATGTTGCCTCATGATTTAGAGAGTCCATCGAAAGAACCGACAATATCCTCTATAACAGGGACAAGTTGTTATACCCCACTGACTTTATCATCCTGGGAGAACATATTGTACTTCAGACTGTGGGGTGATCTGATCAGATTTCAGCACTTCTGGCCGAGAGTGTGCCTTCTACAAGTAAGGACACAGAAATAACATATCCACTTGGATATGAAAATAAGATTTCCTTGATTTTCACCCTAACACTGTCACTTCTCAGTGAACTCAGTAACAAAACTAGCGGTGCAAGACCTCATCAAATTTTTGAGAAGGAGCCAGAAGATTTCCGGCGATGTTTTGCGGTGTTATATGGTGGGAACCTTTGACCGATGAAAATGGACATTCTTCCATTCCCATTCACCAGCGCTATTTTTCCGGCGCTCCCATACCCGAGTCTCATTATATGCATAGGTGCACCCCACATTTGGACTTCCTGCCTTTTGCTGAAGCCTAGTGTATGTGACAATGCCTACATTACTTCCCAGAAGAGAGACTTTAGGGCAGGCTATTGTGGAGAGAGTGGATGGGGCCTTTGAGGCAGCTACATTCTCTATTGCGTTCCCCAAATCGAAGTAAAACTTGTGAAAATCCAAGCCTTCTACCAGCTGACCTGAAATTGTCATCCACCAGAACCATAAGCAAGGAACTTGGGACTAGTACCTATATACTGATGGGACTAGTACCTATATATTTGAAAAGAAACTTTCCATTGAGGGTCACTAGTTTACTCTTTATGGGGTCCAGAGAATCATTCAGTAGGTAGTATGCTACGAGGAGTGAGGGAGAGGAAATCCGTTTAAGAAAAGGCTTGAAGAGAAGAAATTTATCAGCTCTACAGAGGGGGGTACAAGGATCCATCGGAGAGGGAGAAAGAGAGAATGTCAAGTATGATGTACCCTAGTATCTTCAGGCTGCTAACTCTCCCTGGGCCTAATCAGCCCAACTTGTCGTGGTGCTAGAATACAGCTGACACTAACCCAGGATGGGGTTGACTGAGTGCGAAGTGGACTGCTAGCCCTCAAATCTTAGTAGAGCATTAAGCTCACTCCATCAGCATATGTTCGCAGAAATGTGAACAGAGTAACAGGCTGGACCTGCTGTAAGCAAAAACGAAACGTGCGCGAAAAATTGGAAGAGCAAGAGCTCGACAGGGAGCAGGGAAGCATACCTTGGGCTTCCGGTTCAAATGCAGTCAGTTGAGGGTGGCAGAGCCGTTGGTATGTTGAGTAATCACCCGAGTCAATTCCCCGTAGGAGTTCTTCTGTGGTCCGGAGTAAATCATCCTTTTAACATAAAGATTTTACCATCTCCACACATCATGTTAGCCAAGTTATCTTGGTTCCTTACGTACAGCAGCAAACTGAATGGTAAGATGGATCACTGAGGTGGCAAGAGAGAGGGATGGGAGAGACAGTTACTTGAATGAAAGGTTTGAACAGCGGTTGGATAGTGTCAAAAATTTCATCAATATTCCGTGTCGCATTGATCTGCCATTATATCCACAATTTAGCTATGAGGCACAAATCAACAAAAACACCTGATCACTCTTTGAATTCAGCATGTTCTGCCAAAGCTACAAAGATAGTGCTCTTAAATCTGAAATGGTACCCCAAAATGAGAAGTCAACACATCCGTGAGAAGAAAAAGCCAATGAGCTTTATATAGTCAAGGGCTTATGGAACAGTAACGCCCAGAAACCAAAAGCACTAGAGAGGGGGAGAGAGCTGTGTACACACCTTGTGGACTTTCCCTGCCGTCTCATAGTACTTAACCACAGGGATGCTGGACTCCACAAACACTTTGAATCGCTTTCGTATGGTCTCTATGTTGTCATCAACCCGGCCCTGTTGACACAGTCACTGTCAGCTTTACTTTGGCTTTGAGAGGATCACACTTCTCATGACTTCCCTCACAATCTGATAGTCCATAACCGATACAAGCACAGGAAACATTCGGGTCCTCTGATCACCTAAAGTTCCTGTTTTCACTCTTCTAAGTTAGAATGCGGAGATACTTCGCAGAGAACATGAGTCAAATGCCATGATACTGTAATGCAACTCCATCGTACCAGCGGTCAAGTACTGCCTAGTGACTTCAATCACCTTCTAAGAAAAGGCTGCAAAAAGCTCTCACACCTGATTGCGACCAAGGATCCGTCTCTCCATCTCCTCCTCTGGGCAATCAAAGAAAAGAATGAACTCTGGGACAATGCCAGTCTGCACATTGCACAAACACCGTCTTAGATTTTGGGCAGTAAGCAATGCTGTCAAGTTGGTGGGAGATAATCAGGAACTGTTACTATATCACTTTCAAATAGGACTGAAATTCCGGAAGATAACATGTGAAGAACTACCTCCAACACCAAGCAAAACCTTGAAACTCACATATTAGAATGCAATACATCAGACTCAAGTGTCCAGCTGTCTCATAGGGCAGTCTAATTTGGCTTGATGATTCTCAACACGAGAGGGAGAGAGAGGGAGTAACATTCTTCTGGGGGTTATTGAGTACCACACGCTCAAAAGCAGCACGATTCTCTTCATTGCGGGGGAAGCCATCAATCAAAAACTTGTCAGCCTTGCTCTCTTCCATGGCCTTCTGAAGAAGCCTAACTGTAACTTCTGACGGCACAATCTTGCCTTCCTTGATCATGTTTTGAATCACTGTTCTGCTCTAGCCATGTAAGACAACAATTTCTACATTAGCCTGAGAACCCCTTGGATTAAATCACACAGCCCGAGCGTGGTAAAGGGAAAGATTCCTTCCAGTCAATGCACCAGAAAAGATTTACTGAATCATTATGAAGTTGACCAATCTCAAACAAAAAATGGCGCACAGACTACAAGACTTGGTGGAATGAAAGACTGGCTGCATACACCCAATACTGCATTGAAACCACTGACTGTCACAAGACCCAAAACACCTTAAGGAAAAGCTGTCAGACACTACTTACCCATTTTCAGACCCAGAATTGATCTCTGCACGGAGCAAGTCACCGGCACTGAGATGCACAAAGCCGTAGTTATCAACAATTTTGGCACACTGAGTCCCTTTCCCGCTGCCAGGTCCACCTGTAGCCCATGGCATGGCCCATTAAACAATGAGTCTCTGACGGTGTGTTTGCATCCACAATGCATGCCCCTTTCTTTTGTCCCAGCCTGGACAACTACCTGTTTCCCCCCAATTTCGGCTCTGCCTCCTATATAAGAAGCCCCTACTGGAACCTGGAAGCAATCTCTTCTGTCTCCTTACAATGTCCTAAAGTAATGATTCCAATCAGAGGAGGCAAGCCTATCTCCTGCGGCCTCTCATGCCATCTCATACCTAGTCTTAGCAAAATGGGAGTTCAAAACCTCTTCAACTAGCAACAATGGTCTGAAAGTCATGCAACATACCAAGAACAAACACTACTCTGGAGTGCCTTGGTGTAGCCAATGAAGATCCTGCAGCATTCTGCACCTGCCCAGATGAGGAAATTCCTTGTAGATATTTTGAGTGGTCTTTGTGACATGCCTCTTTTGAGCACTGTCTATCCTTTCCCCATGTTGGTTGGTCTTGCTCCTTACAGACCCGTAGATTTGAATCCAAATACAAAGAGTTCAGACCGACTGACCCCTCAATGAATCACCCTTCCAAGTTCTGAGGCATTCATGTGTGACGGTTAGTGTCTGCTCTGACTACAACATGGGTTATAAAGAAAGTCTAATCCTACACACACCTCTTCCAGAACTGTAGAGGCAGCGGTCTTTGCTGTGGTTGCAGAAGAGAACGCCATCAAGCCAGCTGCAGCCAATGCCCAGGCACTTCCCCATGGAACCTGCACCATAGACAGCTCTCATCTCAGTCTTGCTAAAATGGAACTTCTGACAATGTCTTTTCCAGTTGCATCCAGTTAGTGGCTTTAGTGCCTTCAATTGCTATTGTAGGTGGCTTGTGCTTCAAGTTAGAACTACAATCTTCGCGTCCTAGATTTTTAGGGATTCCTCTGATGGTGCATTCGGCATCTTTTATTGCCTTTCTAGCTTCTTGCAATTGCACTTTTCTTGGTTCTGCTGAGGCGTGTCGTTGAGAGGATTTCTAATAAGTCTCATGGTGTGTACCTTTTCCTGTTGATTTCCTTTCTTTGGTGAGAGAATTTACTTACTGACTGCAAACACTAGCTTTCACTTGTCCTTAAAGGCTAAAATTCTAACTCTCCCACTTGTGGGGATTGAACTCAACAGGGTGGATGTGACTCAGCACAAAAATTGCCGCAGCCCTCACACAGAACAACAATGAGGCCACAGCATGAGTTGCTTTATGAGATGGTATTATGAGGTCAATGGAAGAACTGCTGCTCTAGTTGACAATACTGAAAAATGTGGTTTCGGTTGCACTGCCAGTCACATTGAGCGAGAAGAAACAAACGAAGAAAGAAAAAGGACGAAACTGTTCAAAGGACACCTTAAGGACAAAGAGAAGCATGACACACAAAGCAACAACCAGAAAACCAGGCATACAGCAAAAGAGAGAACACAAGCAAATCCAAAGACAAGCAAGCTACAATTGAAACAAAACATTAGCATCAACCTGATTGGAGAAACTACTCTTGACTAAACAATTTCGGAATCACACCTTTGATCCTCCCGTTGAATCAGCAGGGAAGCCGGTAATTCCAGGCTGCCCAACGCATACTTTGGTTTCTAGCTGCCATCAAGCACAACAGTTAGGTTACTGAGGTAACCGCCATTACAAGTGTTGCCAAGATTACCGACTCGACCACCTTTTGGCAAAGAGAAATTAGAAGATCCTTTTAAAACTATGGTGTCCAGGCCTAACCGAGAGAATCTTCAACACTTTCAACTTCCTTTACTACAACAACGGACTTTGTAGCTTTACTCTACTTAAAGTCTCCAGGTAGTGAAATACCAAATATAAATAACTCAAATTTGAGTTTCAGATCCAATTGGAAAGAGTACGCCTCCCCACAACATGAAGCTGCCATCTGATTTAAAGCAAGAATAGATCACCAGGTGCAAAGCGGCAGAAGAGGCCGGCACAGACGTAGATCGTTGCCTTAGCGAGCGTGCTACAGCTGAAAGTGCCAGACGCGCCCCTCCCCCGCCCATGCTTTCCCGTATCACCTGGCCTTTCCAACAAACCACCTTCGGCTTCTTTCCTTCTCCCTCTCAGCTGTCTTGTAGCTGTCTTGTCTGCCCTCACTGACTCCTTCCCTCTCTCTCAGCCATTGGGCCCCAATTATACGACACCATAGAACAAATCATTCCGCAGATCCGGCCTCTTGGTCGTGGTCCAAAAAACTGAATGAAGTCACTTTTCTTCCTTTCCCAAGAACTGTTTGCACAAAACTGGGGTTGTCGGTAGACCCACTTTTTCACAAAGGCGAGCTCCGACCATCGTTAGTCTCTTCTTGATGGGGTGTGCAGTTCTTTATGAAGGTCATGGATCGTAGGAGATCGTGCGAGATGGGAAAGGAGGTTTGCTCAATCATGTGCACGCGAGAATGTGAGTGGGCCTTGCAGTGCGAGGGAGGTCAAGCACTGTCAAGTCCCAAGTCCCAACATGTGGGCACGTTTAGTGTGTGTGTGTGTGTGTTCTCGGGCTAGGGATTGAACCTTGGATCTCCCCTATCCCGATGGGGTGCTCTACCACTGAGCTACCTGTCCCATTCTGTTCTCAAAATGTCGTGCAAGGGCTATAGCCTTGACACCTCCAATACTCCCCCTCAAGGCATAGCCTTTATGCTAATGCCCACCCATTCTGACCACCGCCCCAAACCTTGGCTATGATACCATGTTATAACTCTTTGGCAAGGTACCAAACAAGGTCATGATCTAAAGTGATTCAGGTCATGGGTTCTCCCGCATCAATTATCTCCAAACACGCGGCTTTAACAGTGGCAATGTGAATGGCTACACTCTCACCTTCTCTCATTCTCAAGTCCATGAGCTGTTTCCATAGGACATATGCTTTCCCCATCGCATCTGCCTCATACACCTCACTTAAGGTCTGCCAGACCTCATGAGCAGTTGTAAGATTCCTTACCAAAACTACCAGCTTTGATCTCATGTTTGTGACCAAAGCTGCCATTGCAAGCTCATTCTTTTGGATCCATCTCTCCTCCTTCAGGTTATCCTCTGAAGGCTTTTTAGCCACTACTGACCATAGGCTCTTTGAAGAGAGCAGGAGTTGCATCGTGTAGATCCAACTCTTATAGTTGTTGTCATCCAGTGGCTCAACTGTCCAAGTAGTTGTAACATCTTGTGGGCCCATAACCTGTTGGAAACTAGACCTGTCCTCTACCTCCTAGAGATATTGACAGATAGCTTTTAGCACAAGCAGCAGTACAAAAACTGACAGCCTAAACCAACCAAAGAGTTAGTACTAACAAGAAGTGTCAGTCCTAACAAGAATGCTCCTTACTGCAAAAGAAAAAACTTACAAAAGTAGATGTTGGACTTCTCCTCCTCCTCACTCTGCAATCTACTAGGATAGCACATCCAAAATGCTAGAAGAAGTGTTGGGCATTGCCTCAACCTTTGCCTTAAATCCTACATGGGTTCTCTAGAAACTTCTAGTGGAAACATGGGGTGGAACCTTCTGGTAGAACTATCCCTAGCCGTCAAAAAACCCTAACAGAACCCTAGCTAATTAAATCTGAGCTGACTTCTAACACTCCCACTCAGCGAGGATTGAGGCCCAATCAATTCCATGCATCTAGAATGCTTTGCTTTGGATAGAGCCTTTGTGAGTGCATCAGCTGCCATATCCTCAGTCCTACAGAAAACCAACTCAATCTCAAAGGCAACGTTCTAAGGAGCGATGGTGGGGGGGAATTCCTAAATCAGGAATTCAAAAGCTATCTTGCTGAGAAAGGCATAAAGAGCCAAGTAACAGCGAGGGACAGTCCAGCCCAGAATGGAGTGGCAAAGAGATTAAACAGAACACTGGTTGAGAAGGCTAGATGTATGCTACAGACCTCAGGCCTTGGACCAGAGTTTTGGGGAGAGGCGATCAGCACTGCCACCTATCTGAAAAATTTGAGTCCCACGCGAGCTTTGAAAGACATGACTCCAGAGGAGGCGTGGAGGAGGAAGAAGCCAAACCTGAAGCATCTAAGAGTTTTTGGTTGTGCTGCTTATGCATTGATACCTGAAGAGCAAAGGGGCAAGTTGGATGCCAAGTCAGAAAGATGTATCTTCATTGGGTATGATCTGGGATGCAAGGGGTACAAGGTAAACAATCCTAGAACCAAGAGGTCAATCAGGAGTAGTGATGTCATGTTTGATGAGGATAGTTTTGGGAAGGAGACAAAGCCCAATGACCTGTCCGTTCCTGTGATAATCCCTGATATGGGAGAAAAAAAAGGAACAACCAGTACTAAAGGTTTACACTCGAAGGGAGAAGGTGGCGAAGAAACCAGAAGAGGATGAAGATTCTGAAGATCGGGATCCTATTGACAAGGATGGGGGGCCTAGAAGGTCAGGAAGGATCAACAAACCCCCAGAAAGGTTTGGAGCTAATGTGGCAGAAGGACCGACTGGTCTGACTATGGATGACATAGGGCAGATGGAAAGTTGTTTCCATGCCCTTGATGATGCAGAGGAGCCAGCCACCCTCAATGACGCTTTGGTAAGGGATGATGCCAATGAGTGGGAGGGAGCTGTACTAGAGGAGATGAAATCTCTGAAAAAAAACTAGACTTGGGATCTGGTAACACTGCCTGGTGGTAGAAAGGCGGTAGATTGCAAGTGGGTTTTCAAAGTGAAAAGAGGACCCAACAATGAGATAGTGAAGTACAAGGCCAGACTTATGGCCAGAGGCTTCACACAGACTGCAGGGCTTGACTACAATGAAACTTTTGCCCCGGTGGCAAAGTTCACCTCCATCCGATGTTTACTGGCATTGGCAGCGAAGCATGACTGGGAGATAGAACACATGGACGTGAAGACTGCATTCTTGAATGGGGATCTCCAAGAGGAGATCTACGTGAAACAACCAGAAGGCTTCCAAGAAGGTGATAAGGTGTGTCGACTCAAGAAATCGTTATATGGACTCAAACAGGCATCGAGGACATGGTATGAGAAGATCAATAGCTACTTGACAGGCCAAGGTTTTGTAAGGAGTACAGCTGATCAGAGCATTTACTACATGACATCAGGTGTCATGATAATAGCACTCTATGTGGATGACCTGCTACTGATCAGCGACAACAAGGATACCATGCGCAGGCAGAAGCATGATTTGAGTGAATCCTTTGAGATGGTTGATCTTGGAGCCGTGAACTACCTACTTGGAATTCAGATTCTGAGGGACAGGAAGGTGAGAACTATAAAGTTGAGCCAAGAGAGGTATGTCAGGAATGTTGTTGTGAAGTTTGGTATGCAGGACTGCAAACCAGCACCAACACCATTGGAAACTGGCTGCAAGCTGAGTAAGGAAATGGAGCCAAAATCTCCAAGTGAGATTGAGGAAATGGCTAAGGTTCCATATCAGCAAGCCATGGGATTTCTGATGTATGCAATGATTGGCACCAGGCCAGACATTGCCTATGCAGTGGGAATGATTAGTAAGTTCATGCACAACCCAGGACCTCAGCATTGGAAAGCACTCAAGAGGGTGATTAGATATTTGAAAGGGACTGTGGATACATGTCTAACTTACAACAAGCAGGACATTGGAGCATCACTAGAAGGATACAGTGATGCAGATTGGGCAGGAGACATAGATGAGAGGAGATCCATATCTGCCTACTGCTTTGTAATGAATGGAGGTGTTGTGAGCTGGAGCAGCAAAAGACAGCAGACCACTGCTCTATCCTCGACTGAATCAGAGTATATGGCTCTGACTCATGCAGCTAAAGAAGCCATTTGGATTCGAAGGCTTCTTGGTGAACTTGGCTTCAGTCAAGAACAGCCAACGAAAGTGCATGCTGATAACAGGAGCAGCATTGAGTTGAGCAAGAATCCTGTTCATCATACCCGGACCAAGCACATAGATATCAAACATCATTTCATTAGAGAAATGATTGGTTTGGAGATTGAGTTGGTTTTCTGTAGGACTGAGGACATGGCAGCTGATGCACTCACAAAGGCTCTATCCAAAGCAAAGCATTCTAGATGCATGGAACTGATTGGGTTAAGCCTCAATCCTTGCTGAGTGGGAGTGTTAGAAGTCAGCTCAGATTTAGTTAGCTAGGGTTCTGTTAGGGTTTTTTGACGGCTAGGGATAGTTCTACTAGAAGGTTCCAGCCCATGTTTCCACTAGAATTTCTAGAGAACCCATGTAGGATTTAAGGCAAAGGTTGAGGCAATGCCCAACACTTCTTCTAGCATTTTGGATGTGCTATCCTAGTAGATTGCAGAGAGAGGAGGAGGAGAAGTCCAACATCTACTTTTGTAAGTTTTTTCTTTTGCAGTAAGGAGCATTCTTGTTAGGACTGACACTTCTTGTTAGTACTAACTCTTTGGTTGGTTTAGGCTGTCAGCTTTTGTACTGCTGCTTGTGCTAGAAGCTATCTGTCAATATCTCTAGGAGGTAGAGGACAGGTCTAGTTTCCAACATTGAGGAGGTTGTGGCAGGCACTAAACACACACACTTACAATGCTAAGCTCCCATGGTAGCAGAACTTCAGATAAACACCTTTACACTAGTGCCGTGTCAATCTCTATGGGAAATTACAAGCTCTCTTTCCCTTACCTTGAGCTTTGGTTGCTTTGGGCTGTTTCTCTTTCTTTTGTCTTTCTTCCTCGTCCCATACGCGTTTTGAGCTTCCCGCAGATGTTATGAAGTACCATTTCATTTCATCACAAAACCAACATTGTGTGCTTAGTGTCTTAGGATGATGCTCTTCCCATGGGCTTCCATTAAAGACTGGCTCCCCAAATGAAGGAGGATAGTGACTTGCCAATGAATGGAGCTTTACTCGCAACGTCTTATGCAACACATGTTTCTAACCGAGGCAACTTGAACTACGCCCCTCCTCATTTCCTCACACTGATCAAAGTGGCCAGTAAGCTCCTCATGGACAGCCGCAGAGAAGGGGGGAGATTGCCTAAGCAAATCTGCTCTGCATATGGACTATGGACCCTGTCGACTTAACTTGGCTGAGGGAACGAAAGAAGACCAGAGAGAAATGAAAGAAGTTAAAGGGAGAGTTGAAGTTCATTTAACGTCCAGCGGATTTACAGAGCCTACTGCTCAACACACAGCCCATTGAGGGGACAATGGAAGGCTGAAGGCACATGTTCAAGGATTGAAGAAAGAAAGGAACTTCACAACAGATATGCGATATAGGAGCTGGGAGTCGGGATAACATAAATCAAGATTGGTGGAGCTTTCTTTGGTCCATAGACACACTGGACCTCCTGTTGCAGTAACAAAATTCTCTTCTTGCTCTTCTTCTTACACCGGCGAAGAAGTTCACCTATTCACTTCCGACGCTACTATGGTTCATAGCTCCTTTCTCCAGATGCCATAATACCACCTCAGCAAACTTTTGTTGTCTGTGAGACAAGACATGATCCAATGTCATGTGAGTGGAAGTAAACCCACCTCCAAACTCCAATGTGGAAACACTAACAACTCATGCAGTCTCAAGTTTTTGTACAAGGTACTCCAACAGTGAGGGCACAAAGCAGGATCAATCCAAGAGAGGACAAAAGCTTACTTCTTCTCAGTGAGCTTGGGGCTCGGCCGATAATATTTAAGGTATCCATCCCAGGGAACCTTCTTGATTCCTGCCCCTTCAGCTATCAAATCTCGCACCCTTCCACAGTGAAGTCACTCCACAAATTTGTCACCACATCAAAAACAATCACAATTCACATTAATGTGGACATACATATCCAGACAGCTGTGAAGCTGACAAAGAAGGACAGCAGCCAGAGCCATTAAGACTTTTACTGCCTCTTAAGCCAGATCTATTGAGAGGAGGGCACCACATAATGGCGATTCACAGTGTAATCGGGGTACGGTCTTTCTGGTTTCTTTCTCTAGAAACTTGATAGCTCTTACCCAATTAGATGAGCCGATGTACATGCAGTAACTTGCAACTTAGAAGTGGAATGAAATGAGGACCATCTACAGTGGTTACACTCAGCAATCAATTGGACGCTCTCCAATGTCAGATACTGACTAAAACATTGTCTGACAAATTTTAGTGAGTACAGGCTGGATGGAAAGTTAAGTTTTCACCTTTCAGCAAACTCAATGGATGTCTCACCAGGACGTAAGGTCTGGGGTTCCAAATACCAGACGTCGCACACTACGGCCCATGAAGTCATCAACTTCACCAAATGCATTGTAAATGACTGCCTGCGAAACATGACAAGGGTTAGAGTGGTGAGAGGGAGACAGCCCTCAAAATCAGAGATCCAACAATAAAGAGACACAACACAGCAGGTGGGGGGAGGTATACTTTTTACTATTCCAAAAGGCGTCCACAAAGATCTTGTTGTATTTTATTGCAATTGGACACACCGCGCAGTCAAGTTCAAATGCCCCCTACAAGGAACCATTCACACAACCGATGCCGCTTTCTCAGGACAGATTACATGCTGCACTCCACAAACCAGATTGGCAAAAAGTCTTTCCTAAAAACATCTACATATACCAATGTCAACTCTGAATTCAACCGAACATTAAAAGATAGCCACATCTAAAGAGCAGCTTGTAGCCTGCTATTGGAGGGCCCCAAATGTTTTTTCGCAGCCAGGTTTGCCTCAATTTCAGGTTTGGGTGGTCTTGCGGCTTTACATAGAAAACTTTGTGAACACAAATGCTGCTCCAAAGTGACTTCCCCAGCAATTTTGGGGATGAAACTGTGTAGCTTGACCACTTTGTGAGAACCACTATTATGTCTATGCACTAAATGAGAAAGCCAAAGTCACTGAGAAAAACCTATTGCCTCCTCTGTCTCTCATTGTATGTTAGGGTCTACAGCCACAAGGCTGCGGCAAACGAACTCTTATGAGTACATTCTCTTTGTATGTTAAAAAATTATAATGTGGATGTTATATAATTTCTTTCTTTCTTTCTCTCAAAGTGGTTACAACCCCGTTCTATCGAATCCATTATGACAAGAAACTCATATTGTATTCTACTCAATGTTGAAAGGACCCTCATTACTAAGCAACCAACCCTACAGTGAGATTGTTTTCGGCTTAAGTTGTGCACTAAGCACTATCCTGATCAGGAGAGGGAGTTTCAACCCCCGATAGGTGAAACCCTACAGTTTCTCTGCAGGAAATGTTTTCTCTAAGGACATCACAACCAACAGTCTGGAAGCAGCTTGTGTATGGGCTCTTTTCCCATCTGCCTCCTGTAGATGTAGTTTTGGTTGTTCTCTTCTGAAGAAGAGGCCCTCTGTGAAAGCATCAAACACTGTCACTGTGACCTTTAGGGATTTGCAAAAACTGTAGAGACCACAATTGAGTTTGTGTTTACTAGTCCCACTGTAAGAGCTCTCTCTCTCATTCTTTGACATGTATTGCAGCTGTGCCCCATGATCATTTGGTCATTTTACACATGCTAAGAACCAAAAATACATGGTAAAATGAAGCCCACCTTTTTAAACATGACACAATACTCATTGTTGACACATGTCCCCTCTGGGAATATCAATAGTGGGTTCGCGTCTGGATCTTCTACATGCCTCTTCAGCCTGCCAGGGAAGTTTATAAACACTGGTATTAGCAAACCACGTTGTAGCTCATACTAAATTTCACATTCACATCCACTGGATGTAGGCAAGAAACCTGTTCTCATTTACAACTTCTCAAGAAAAACTCAGGGAACACAATCAACCCTTTTGGCTTAGCCACTCACTTTATGAAAATCCCTAACTAGGGTCAACTCAGCCAGAGTTCCCTTTTGAGGTTTTACACACCTGCCACTTCTGTATATTAGAATATTTGTCAAGATAGTGATGACTAGGTCTACTTACAGCTGCACTATCCAAATGGAATCTAACTACGGCTGGCTTGCAATCAAATAGATTTTTGGCATATTGGCTGCAAAAAAAGGGGGGTGGGGGTCCCCGCCGTTGTCGATGACCACAATCAAATTGCAAGTGTCAACCATTTTTCAAAGAGATAGCCCAATAGCTCGAAAGAATTGGTATCAGCTGTTAGAACTGGAGCTTAGATCAAGTGGGGTCCAGAATCCTTCCTGAAGGAATTAGAACTCCTGTTAACTATGGTAGGAAAAATTAAATGCTTCTTGAAGGCCTAGATGCACGAAATGTAAGTTAACAAAACCTCCAAAATTGCCAAAACTCTGATCAGAGCATATACATTGCACTTACTTTTGAGAAACAATGGCGCGGTCTTTGGACTCAGTGCGATTGAACCAAATGCAGCCCAAGCTTTCAAGCACTGTTGTCTGCAGCAAACCTGGCCCCACAGAGTAAAGAGCAAGTCTCAAATACACATTTGCATCCATTTCTGCTTGCAAAACCAAAGATCAGAATGTATCCAACACAACCAAATCTCTTGTTTTGCCATGATACTCCCTGTCACCCTCTCTCACTCTCACTGGCCGAATAAATTTCTTCCCTCGATCCCAGATACAACCAGATCATTTGACTACTGGGAAAGAGAGGCGGTTGCATACTGTTTACTGAGACAGGGAAAAAATGAGCTCACCCACCCACCCAGGGTGCTTCTGCATAATCACCGCAAAAGCAGTTATTTGCTCCAATATGACAAAGTCAATCATGGATGTATGATTGGCTACAAACACCTGCCTCATGAACAAATCAATTCATAAATGTCCACAAACTAACAGCATTTAGTACATAGCCAGACATAGAGACACATGACCTACAACAAATATAGGAACTGTGTCATTCAAGAACAAGACAACTGCTATTCACATGGCACAGCCCTGCAATTTAAGCAACCAGACCCATGAACTTGTGTACAGTGGATCATAAAATTCAGAACGTGGAACCTTTAAGTTTTAATATGCAATGCCATTGTCTGAGGAGCTGACAGCAGCCACAGACAGGACAGGTGCCAACGTTATCCAGATTCATGGAGGCTTAGGCTTCAAACGACTTAGGCCTGTGTTTTCCATACCAACTTGTCACAGCATGCAAAAATGCATAGTTTCTACATTACAGCATAGTAAGCCCTAGATAGACATGCACTCTAATTGTTACCGATATAATATACTAAACAGGTCCCTTATTTAATATCTTCAACGCACTCTACCTACCTGTCAAGTTGTCCCAAAAGTCCCTGGTGTATTTGATACATCTTGTATACCCTGAACAAAGTTCAGGATTGGCTCAAGGAATAGAGCCCTACACAGAATCAGGCTCAAAATAGGTTCCCCATCTAACTCTTAAGACCAAAAGTATCTGACCTGATTAGAACAGTAGTACAAAACTCACAAGCTACATCACGACCAATAGGGTAGTGCTTACATCATAGTGAGTAGTGCAGAGAAAAGGGAGTAACCTGTTTGGGACGTCTGCTTGGCCGTGGCCCATGGTATTTGACGACGCCTGTCCATGAGGCCACAAACACCCCGCAGATGAACTCCACCAGACCTCGCTACTCACATCATTTCAGCCACAGAAAAGAATGAGAAAAATGAAATGAAATGTAATCGTACTTTATAATTACGTTCGTAGGAAGCTGAAAAGAAAGAAGAAAGAAATTATAATGTCCACAGAGGGCCACTTGGGTCCATGGACCAAGTACAGCAACTAAAAACCACAACAAACAGTTTTTAGAAGGTCCACAATGTAGTTGCTGCAATAGAGAAACCATGGTAGTTTTTATGCGCTAACATCCCACTGGTACAGCGAGATACCCCTCTCATTCTAGAATATGCCACTGGTGAGCTGAAGACACCACCCTCTCAGAATTAACTGGAATTTTGATATATTATCTACTGTCTTTTGGTCTCTCACTGTCTCTGTTTCCCCACAGGTTAGAGGATGAGTCAAGGCTACAGTCAGTAAGGCAAGAAAGGACACGGCTAAAACTGAGCATGCTGGACCTCAGCACAAATTTGCTCTTAGATCCATTCCTCTCTTACCAAACACATGGTGTGCAGAGAGTGTCATGGTTCATTGCATTAGCATAGTGTGCATAATTGGAGAGAGCCTTCACTAAATAATTCATTGATCCCCCTCCCTAGCTGCCTCTTTGCTCGATTGAACTGGGAGGAGGGTTTTACAGCAACAGAATACATTAAAGTGTAGTCTATCACCATCACCCTGGAGCTCTCCTTTAAATTATCATTTTTCGTCAAAATGATGTTGATTCTCCATACTAAAAGTTGAAAAAATGTCCCCAGGAAACCACAGCCAGGGTTAACTCTTGTAACTCTTGTTAAGGGGATAAGGGGCAAATCTCTCACCTCCAGCTTTTGTCGAAGCCTGTCATTCCCTTTCAACAGAAAGTGAGCTGGAATAAATATTCCCCAAAAGATTGTCCATCCGACCGCAAGCAGCATAACTCTGTCCACTCACACATTTTCATCAGCACAGCATAAAAGGTAGTGCAACCTTTATTTTGCAGCTATGACTCCTCTGACCATGGACCACACCATGGAACCTGCAACCTGAGGTGCTGGAATCCCATTGCTCTAGTGCCAGAGAGGTTGGCCACAAAACCTTGAGTCACCTGCATTAATCTACCCATGATTAATGGATGAGATTTAATACAGCTGGAGGGAGGGGGCAGAGAGTGTGAAGAGAGAGATGATGAGGGAGGAAACTTCAGCTTACATACAACAAACATGTGCCTCCAATTTGAAGAATAAACAGAGCAGGAACTAAGGCACCAAAGGAAAGGCCGCCCCTAGAAATTATTGCCTTCAAATTCGTCCCAAGAGCTTCAGCAAAAGTGCAGAGAGAGACACACACAGAGACAGATACCTGATGGGGAAGAGGATACAATATCGCACAACCACTCCCAGGCACCAAAGAGGACCCAAGTACAAATTCCAATTCCATGGTTCTGGCGTATTCGATTTGAAACACCGAGTAAATGAATCCTGCATCGTTTCCCCATTTTCGTGAGGTTTCAGCCCGGGCCCAAATAGCGAGCAAGGTTCCCCCAACCTTCAATTGTCTAAGCAGCACCACTTCCACAGCTCAGAATGCATCAAATACCAGTCCTGAGGGAAAGAGAGAGAGCGAGACAGAAAGAAGTTGAGTCCTCGGGAGGTCAATGGGTGACGAATTGATTTGAGAACGGCCATTAACCCGGAGTGCTTGGCGTGCAACACAGCAGTTTGACGAAGACAGATGAGAAAAGTGAAAACCTCACATCAATGATCGCACTCGCAGCCTCCGTCAGCTCGGGCGAAATGTTGAGGAGGTCACGTCTGTTCGAGGTGAAGGCGAATTCACAGTAACCCTTTCGAATTTTCAGCTCTAGAAAGAAAAAGAAAAAAATCTAGAAGGAGAAACGAGGAGGAGAGAGGATTAAGAAGGGGGAGACACAAAAAACAGAGAAGAGGTGCAGAGATGGAAAGAGCTACCACATGTAAAGTTCTATTCATTACGATCACCCACAAAACCCATCGATCAAACTGGAATTCAAGTTCAAGGATAAACGAGATGTATGAAGGATACAACAAGAGCTTGTTGTCATCGAGCTCTTTAACAGGACCGTACTCCTTCGGGGCCGAGTTTCCGGAAAGCAAGTCTTCCACTTGAAGCTGGAACAGATCCACCTCCGATGGCGATGGGCGGAACAGAGAAGAATCTGGAATCGGAATTCCAGACCTCCCCCTCTTCAACTCACTCGCCATATCTGCAGTCACTGCCTCCAAAATCCCCAACGACCCAAGTTCCACAGGAGAGGAAGGAATTGAATCCCTCCCCACACAGCCCAACGCTTTGGAATTATCGAAAACTCCCCAGCCTGAAACCGAGCCTAGCTATTCCAGGCCCCCACCATCTCCCTCCTCACCTCCTGCATGCCACCAGGTTTGGCCAGCCGTCGGATGCCAGAGACTGTGGCTCCGAGCCGTTCACCCTCGATCCGAGTGCCTTGGGTTAGGGCAATACGATACAGATCCCAGATAATATGCTCTCCCTGCTCTCTACCTCCAAATCCATGTCTCATGTTCCGCTATGGATTGCGTTGCGGGGTCCACCCTCGTGCTACCCAGTCGCTTTTTTTGTGATAAATCTGTCTGCCGAGTGCTAGTTGCGGGGAGTACGTATGCGAAGCTTGCTACAGACCGAATCCAGACCAGGGACTCTCTGTACGATTGCCTTGGAGCATAATGGAATCTGCGCTGCGCGCTGGTGTTGAGAGGGATTGGAGGGTGCTCCATATCTCGGCCATGGCTGGAATAGAGGGGAATGGTGGGCTCAAGGGGGTTTGAAGAGTTGGTCTCACAAGAATGCTGGGAGGGAGATAGCTATGGTGGGGAGAAGCGCTGGTTTTTGCGGGAGTTGGAAAGAGCATTCTGAATTTGCTCGTTAAATAGGGAGTGTGGTTTGGAGGTAATCGTGTGTATGTGAGTGAGAAGTCATTGCAAATCTTGCGCTCAGCTTGGATGTAGCTGAAACAGGATGAGGCAGAGAGCGCCGATAACGTGCAGCTTGAAATTCTAAGGCCTGCGAGTGTCTACCGGAGTTCGCAAAGGGAGATGCAGAGAGCGAACAATCACTTACGCCAACAGTACATATGCGTACTGAAGAGGACACAGGCATAGAACGTGAGTCATGGAGAAAGAATTTGTAAGCTCATCATACGGGCCGATTGTAAGTCGTGCTTAGGGTGGTTCTCTGACATTCTTCTCAACCGAACCTTGGGTATACTCCAACTGCTGGCAAGTTCACTCTCTCGTCCTCGCCATTCTAACCTCTCTCTGCGTTGTTGATCCGTCTGTCTCACCCACGCGCACACGCACTGTCACTGTTTGCATATGGGAGCGACTGGTGACGCAAGAGAACGGTTGGGGGCGAGGCCAAGGATGCAGGCAGACACAGACGACATGCAAGACTCACCATGGGGCGCTTTGCCTCTCGAAATACTCGACAGAATTCTTGCTTGCTTATCAGTCCCTTGCCTGTTTCGATTCCGATGTGTCTGCAAGCGATGGCGTTCTCTCATTTTCCATCCCGACTTCATAAAGTCCTGTGCTGAGATGTCTCCGTCACCATACTTGGACCCATATCCTGCCGTGTGCTATGTCAATGATCGCAAAAACCGAGAAGGCTTTTGGTGGGCAGCCTACGATTTTGATCAATGCAAGTGGCAGACAATGCCACCTCTGCCTCGCCGCTTTACTTCAACACCTTGGAAGCATCAGCTAAATGGGGGAGCTGGAGGACTCTTATGCTTGTGGGCTCTGGGAGACTTTCCTAACACAAATATTCTGTCTGTCTGCAACCCAGTCACTGCAACATGGAGGGACCTGCCTGCTTTAATTCATGAATGGAGAGGTACAGCCATAATGCACATGTTCATGGATGAAGCCACCAAATCATACAAGATCATTTTGGCAGGGAATCAAAAGTATGAGGTTGAAGACGAGGGTTTCCAGATCACTGAGGTGTACGATTCAGCATTGGGTTCTTGGAAGAAAGGAGGAAGGTTTCTCCCATCTCTATATCTTCCCTCTCCAATTGGTGCTTTGTGCAAGGGACTTCTCTATTACTTGGCAAGCAGACCCATGTCCTATGTCTACGATGTTTTGATTGCCTACAATGTTGAAGGGGATGTTTGGAGTGAGATTCCTCACATCCTCCCCAAAGGCATCCAAGGGATTCCGTACCTTTTTGAGTGCAGGGGTTACTTATTGATGATGATTCACCATATTGGAAGTGATGGTGTCCGAAGTTTTGGCTTCTTTGAGCTGAATTTCACAGCTGGAGAATGGACCTTGCTGGGAAGAATGCCGCATGAGAACTTTTTGGCTTTCGCATACATTGGAAGTTGTGTGGCATCTGGTAGTCGAGTTTGCATCACAGGCTGCACACCATACAAGGAGATGGTTGTTGCAGTCTACGAGAGCAGTCAAGGAACCTGGCTATGGCTGCCCACATGTCCTCTTAGTGCTTCTGAATTTGGAAAGCACGTGGAATTTCCATTTCAACCGAGTTTGCATGCAGTCCCGTAGGTTCAAGGTGCAGGCATTCCTTAGCTTAGTCCCTGACAGAGGGTTTGATACCTCTCCTACTCTTGCTTGTGTTTTGTACAGGGTCTGTGCACCAGACAGCAGCTGATAGAAGCATCTACACAATCTTAGAAGCTGAATCACAGGACGAAAATTGATTCCTGCCGACTTTCATGTCCAACAGAGGGGTTTGGATGACATATGGAGGAATATGGTCACGACTGAAGAGGTCAACAAGTCATGGGACTACAGAAAGGCACAATGGTTAAGGAACGTCGAGATCCGTACATATGATCATGTATATACACTGCTATCATGTGCATGTCTCCCCAGTGTCTGCTATAATGCCTTGTGGAAAGAATGCTGCTGTCCATTCCATCTTTTTTAGAAGCAGGGGATGCAAGCTTTCGAAGGTACCGGTCTCATCTGCTGAGATAGACAAGACCCATATGGCTCGCTTTCCAATGGTGAGTGGGTACTATCTAGAATTGCATCCAAATCATAATATTGGTAGATGAAGCTGGAAATCTGGCCCTCTCAATCTAGAGCCTTCCCGTATCTTCAGCCAATTTGGAAAGTGTTGGATGGTAGTTTCTACCAAAACAGAACCTGACCAATCATTTCCTCCATCTTCTGGATTTTCCATGTGTGAATGCCCTCCAATTCAGAATTTGTGGCACATGGAAGGTGCAACCAATTCTTCTTCTGCTTTTGGTATCTAAAATCTTAAAGTTCTTGGGTCCGGTACACAAGCTCTACTGTAGTCCAACAAGCTACACAGATGTGTAACCTTCACCTTCTAGACAAAAGCCTGGCGTTGCATAGCTCTGTGGGATGGAACGATGCAATGTATCCTGCCTATATAAAATATGGTGTCCAGGCAGGAGAACTTATTAGGGGAGGAAACTTACTACACACTCAATCTTTTCCCTCTCTATATCTAATAGAGGCCCTCCTTACTTCTTCAAAGGCAGATCCCACCTGCAAGATGTGAAGAACATCCACAAACCCACTGAAACTGAAGAATACTGACCCTGCACAGAATTGTTCTTGGAGCAGGCTCGTGTGCATCATCTCTAGTGCTTTGGTTGCTACGGTGATGTCCAAGCTTTGGCGGTCTCCCCCCAACTCTCCGTGCCGGCCGTCGGATACCAGAGACTGTAGATCCGAGCCGTTCACGCCTCGATCCGTGTGCCTTGGTTAGGGCAATAGTGTACAGAATGTGAGATCAGATACTTACCATATCCCTGCTCTCTACCGCGCGACTTGAATCGATCTACCTCCAAATCCCTGTCTCGTCTCTAAGTAATCTCCCGCTGGGGATTTCCCTTGCGGGCTCCACCCTCCTGCGACTCGGCCGCCTCTCTTGTGATTAATCTGTATAGGGGAAGGCCTCGCGGGGAGGGGGTTCCTGGATTTAAGGGCACTAGGCCGAGGGCGGTAGCCCCAGCTATTCTGGGCTATTCTGCTCTGGGAGGAGCAGATATTAACAAAGAGAATAATCTAAAAGGGCTTTATGTCTGTGCACTCCTGCCCTCGGGGAGTGCCAATGCCCAGCATTGAGGGGGGGGGCGCGCGGTCAGCCGCAGGCGGCGGACCGCGGAGAACCGCGGTCACCACGTGGCCCGTGGCAGGGGAGGCGGCGCTGGCTTGTCGCCCCTGCACCCAGCACTGCCATGTCGGTTACATAATTGGAGGCGCTCGGATGAATGCCTCAGAGCCAGTGTGCGGCTTTAGTGCTGGAGATGGATGGTATCTATGTACGAGGATGAAAGCCGTCAACTCCAGTTTCCACATTCGGAGCGGAGGCATGCAAAATATTGTAGATTGAGATGGTGCGTAATGATCGAGAAATCATTCTGGAATTTCGCTCCTGACAACGGCCTGTGTGGATTTGAACCCCGGATGTGGTGCGCGAGACTCTGGTGGTCAGTGGTTTGACCAGATTGCAGGGCAGGATGAAGCGTGGCGAGATCCAGGGCCGCGAGGAGAAGGGGCACGTGGCGGAGGTAGCAGAGGCCCGAGTTTGGCGATTAGGCGTGCAGCGCGTGGCAGACGTCATCACCCGCGCCTACTCCCTGCCGCCGGTCGACCACCGGACCTTCCCGGTCGCCGCGATGCCCTCCTTCTTACTAGTATCTCAGAAAGGCAATGGGCCGCTGACAGGTGTGCAGAGGATCCCGCATGACCGGCGCGGCCCGTGGTGAAGGCGGTCGGCCATATTCCGCCCCAGCGTTGCGCACTTGAGTAGCGTCGTCTACTTCCACGTGCTGCCACCGCGGACCGTAGGATGTGGTAATTTTCATCCGTCCCTGGATGAAAGCCGCCGGGAGGCAACGGTTACCGGTCATGAAGGGGGGTTGTAGCCGGTGACGTTGGGGTTGCCGGTGGGTGGGGCCGAGGGCGGGGATCGTCTCTCGCTGGTTTGCTCGTTCGCAAGCGAGGGCTTGGAAGCGGCCTTCTCGCCATAGCCACAAGACAGAGCTTGTCATCGTCTCGGGCCCCTCGTCTTCCTCGTATTCGCGCACAGGGAGGATTGTCGGTCGAGGCGGCAGAAGAGCTACAAGATTTTTGGTTCGTTTCGCGGGGGAGCAGAGCTGGGAGTTGTGGATGTAGGCTACCAATGTCGGATTGTTAGTCTTGTGGTCTGCTTTTGCAGCGGAGCGGTGTGGGAAGCGGGGATAGCGGGGAAGGTTGGAAGAACGGGGCTTCGGGGGATTTTGAGTTGCAGTTATGAATGGCCGTCTGCTTGTGGTGTACAGTTTCTTCAGGCGCAGGCTGGATGATTATGCGCGAGTATGCTAGGGTTGTTGGCTCGTGGCCGATTTTGGACTTACTCGCGAAAGAGGAGGTACACAGGGGTGACTTGTTACATTGTAGGGATGCTAGCCGTACGCCGTGAGAAATAGTAGTGGTTGTAATCGTTGATACATCGTTTCTGGTGGTCCTCGCGACTCTACAGCTGCGACGGGATGTACGGTCCGTATGGCAGGCGGAAGTGCAGGCCGGTTTGCCTTTCTAACCCGTAAACGTTCTGGTACAGAGGCGGCGAATCGCAAAGCAGTGATGGAAGGTGTTTTGCAACAGGTCTCCTCAAAGATTACATGTGTGAGAACTGAGATCCCGCCTGGTCCCTGGTTACAGAGCCCGACGGTTTCAGGCTGTCAGTGAGTAACTCAAATGCTGGACGTACGAGTTCAAAGGAGCTCAAGGATGAACGGAAGGCATCTATTTAGACGAGGCCTGGATGGGCTGGGGGATTATGAGAAGCCGTGTATTTGTCTTTCTTAGGACGTAAACCTGCTGTTGAGACTGGCTAGCGAGTCATCTTTGGTGACGACAGTTGCTATGCGTAACACTACCTGAGACTTTCAACGCGCCCTTTCTCCTACCCTCCATTTACTGATTTGTAACGTACTACAGTTCTTTCCTTTTCTCGGTGTCCATTCAGTCAACTTCCAAGTATAACAAGGGGAGGCGCCGGCATACATGACTGTTCTAGCAGGCCGATCCAATCCCAATCACATGGATTTCAACTGTCTTCAGGTTTGTTGCCTGCTTGTTATTATGTTGGCCTAAGTCTATTATTGTGCCTCACTCCGTCCCTGTGTACCATGGACCTGTTTCGCCATTGCTTCTGCACTTGACTGTGTGCAACATTGACAATTTGGCTGTGTTTCTGCTGTCTGCTATTCTTAGCAAGCGCCCATCCTGCTTTCTCGTTGTGGAGCTCCCGTTTATTTTGCCTCAAACTGTGCTGAGTTTCACAAAGAGAAATTTGGAGAAGTAAGGTAGTGGTGGTCTGACTTCCAGAATAGCAGCACATCGTTGGTTGTCATTAGGTGGGAAATCTGTTGCCCTCACAGTGAGTGGTTTTGGCCTTCATGGGAGGTTGGCGGTGTCCTTTTCAGATAATGTCCTCTTTATCCTGCTTTCGTGGGTTCAGGAGCCGATTAGTCATTTTATAATGGAATCAAATAAGGGCTGATGTCTCATTGGGTAAAGGGATTTTTTTTTTCCTTGGGTCTCTTGCTGTTGGATTGGTGTTGAGCGTGGCAGCAGGACGTCCTGTTCAGCTCCCCTTGAAAGGCTCCCTACTACTATTGCCTGACAAGACTGCAAGCCTCTGAGCATTATATTGGAGTATCGATATGTGGTAGTATTTTTCAACAGCAGAACCAGTGGACTCCGCCACCAGTCCACTGAAGATTATCCTGGTAGGAATTGGGTGTGGATGTAGTGGGGATGAACTTAACTCTCATGAAGGGTGACAAACTGTTGAATTATGGCTTGTGACAAGTCTAAGTCGCAAAGTTCAGTCTCTTCTTTGAGAGAAGTGACTGTTGTGGGGCATACCCATCTTCGCACTGTTCTGAATTCTGACGGAACACTTTCTTTCATGGCAATTGCATTGCAAGCATGTGTGGCAAATCTATATATAAGCGGAGACACACTACTGTTGTCAGGGTCTGCATTTTCGACTCTGGTCATTTTCCCACAATCTGTTTGAAAATGAGAGGTTTTTTGCCAGTAATCGTTTGAACACTAGGGGTACACCTCAGCATTCCCTGCCCTGGCAATACAGTATGTCAAAGTTGCTTGAAGGTCCCCTGTTTTCCAACAATTTCCTTGACTTCTGTGTTTTTGATGAGGTATGCTTGTTTGTTGTCCAGAGACCCTCTAGTTTCCAGAAGTGTTTGGTGGACTACGAAGCACCCATAGGTAGTCAATCACGTCTCACACAGACCGGTCCATGGAAACATTGTGTAACAATCAAATCTCTTATATAGTAAGTGCTTACACAACTATGTCACCTCTGAGCAAGTTAATCTAGAGACCTCTCTTGCTGCTTGCCAAGGAGTATTGGATCCTTCTGGGTGGGTCACTCTCTAAAACCACCTGTTCCTGAGTTCTCTCTGGGAACTCTCTTTCAAGACTCAGCACCGATCCCCTTTTAAGTACTCCTCGAGGTCTCACCCCCTTGCTCTGAAGATATCCAGGCTTTGCTATTCCTGATATTTTTTCTTGCTCTTAAAGCTTACTCTTAGCTTTATTTGGCTGACTAGCCTTTCTTAGGCTTTTGTCAATTTTGTCAATTCTGATTTTGCCTAAGTCAATATTTATACTTTTATTGTATATAAGCTTTCCTTATACAACTACTGCTTATGGCTTTTTGCTTAAACCCGTAACTAACTAATGCTAATCTAGGCTGTGACACATTTCGTACAAATTAGTGTCATCGGTGTGAGTGTTGTCGTCTGCGATGGGAACATCTAGTACAAATTAGTGTCGTCTGAGATATGGTTACTCCTTCCGCATGAGGTTGTCACCTTTGCCTGTGGGCAGACAATAAATGGGCATTAAGGAACTCGAGGATCTCCGCATAACCCTAGTGGAAATAGCTTAGAGAATGAGGAGCTAATGATTGGTCTGGCTATGTTGTTGACAATTTATCTTTGCTGTATTTCATGTGGCATGTTTGCCTGTTGTGCTCCTTGTGGTTTTTCATGGACTGGCTGACTTGTGCTGTTTGAATTGGTGATAAATCACCCACATGAGACTTAGAAGTATGGACGCATCAGCTTCTGGTCTGATTTATATCAGACACTATTTCTGATTCTGTGTCAGTGGTCTTGGTGCTCTCTCTGAAGGGGTACCTTTCAATTTTTTTCTTTTGTCCTCATAATCAGAGTGTGGAATTTCCAACAGCTATTCCACCGTTTGTTTGAAATATACACCTAGTTCCCAAGATTTCACAGAATCTCAGAGACAGATGATTTTGATCCATGTCAAAGAAGCAACCCCCGAATCTCCTAGGTGTCAGTTCACTTGTTTAGGTGTTTTATTGTAACTTCTGGTCTAAGATGAGCTTACCTAGCCTTGCAATGCCTTCACAGCGTGTAAAAGTGTACCGATTGAACGATGAAGGAAAATGGGATGACAAGGGCACTGGTCAGGTCTCTGTTGAATATCTAGAGGTATGTTTGAGACCGCTTTTCTGCTTTCCAGCATTGGCTTTTCGCAGGAGATTAGAGGTTGAGACACATACGTTGCATTACCATGCTGGCAATCTTCCTCTTTGCTATCCCCAAGACTGTATCATGCCAGATGTTATGGCAGTGCAACGAGATGGACGGAAGAGAGATGATTTAAGACAGTCCCAGTAGGCTACAGTGGTAGATGGAGCACCTGTTTAAGTTTCACATGATATTTGCATCTAACTTTAAATCTTAAAGCTTTATAAGCTTTGAGTCAGGTACAAGGTTGATTCTGGCAATCGATTCACTTGATTGTTGGAGATGGACTTGAGTTTTTAGTGGTTCAATCATATGGAATATCTCCTACCCATTATCACGATACTGTTTGCACTCAAGTTGCTCTCAATGTCAGGTGCTAGCATGTCTAAGGGACTGATATGGGAAAGGAAAGAAAGAACAAGGAGGTGAGAGAGAGAGAGAAATATCATCGTCTTACTATGGTCCTGTGGGTTACTGCAGCGCTCAGAGGCAGTAGGTTTAGTGATTATTGATGAGGAAGACAATCAGACGCTTCTAGTCCACAGGATCTCGGCCGATGACATCTACCGCAGGCAAGAAGGTGGGAACTTTGTGCCTTACTGGGAAGGAATATTTTCCTTCTCTTCTACTCATCTTAGGTGATAGTCCTGATGCATATGCTAATTGCCACCCATTCAATTGGTAACTTGGTTTGCTCTTAATTCTGGAGGTGGGGGTGACTTATGGGAGGGAGGGGCAGGGGGATCATAGTTGATGGGGATCCTCTCTTTCTCTGACTAGGTCATAGACATGAAGGATATGTGCATGATATATTTTACCGTGGTGAACTTCACCTTGTATTAGGTAGCCGATGCGAGGAGCCCGGGTACCTGTCGTAATTTGGGGGCCTGAATAGTCGAGCCCCGGGAGCTTGGGAGACAATTGAGGCCCCCAATTATGACTGGGTAACCCAACAACTCGCACCAGCTACCATACATAATAGGTTTTCATGATGAGTCGAGCTGTCAAATGCCTTCCATCTATGCCGTTCATCGCCGCGATGCTCTCTGCGTCGTCAGATCAAATCTGCCATACCGGCGTGACCACGTCAAGTGCAGGATAGTAGATAAAAATTGAAGGGCGATGAATATTGATTGTAACCAGCGTCTTCAGAGCCAATCACAGAAGGACTGGTTGGCGAGAGTCATCGTCAAACTGGTTATGTATGGGTAGTGCTCATGTGCAAATTATGTGTCCACTGTTCATCACTGTGGTAGCACTGATGGCTTTCGTCTTTCAGATACTATCATCTCATGGACAGATCCAGAAGTTGCAACAGACCTGGCCCTCAGTTTTCAGGAGACAATGGGTTGTTCATTTATCTGGTATGATTGTTGGCCTCTTACTCTCTTTTTGCTTTGTTTAGCATGCATATGGTGCGAAGCCAATGGGAAGTCGGACACAGCCTCATGTGACAACAGGAAAGAGAAACATTTTATAGTGATGAGATGCTCTGGAAGGCATACTTTCAGCAGGAACCTTACTCTCTGGGAAGCTGTTCTGGGAATTAGACCCAATCAGATATGAAACCCTGCAGAAATATGCCATCAGGCTGTTGCATAGGTCTAGGACACCCAGTGACAGTGACAAGGAAATTGAGTTTTAAGTTTGGCATTGTGTGGTTGCACTGCAAGCTACGCTGTGGTAGAAGGGCAGGTATATAGCATCATGGTTGTTCTCAATAGTCTTTGCTTGGCGTAACCTTGTGGGGAAACACATAGCGCGTGGTTTCAATGAAGCACGACCCAGTTATGGGATGTGTTTTTGAGGGGGTGGCGGGGGTTTTTATACAATAAGTGGCAATTGTCACAGGGCTTTTAGGGCAATGCATGGAAACAGATACTTTACGGCAATGTAAGATTGTTATGTCTCCTTAAAGCCCACACTTGGAGGTTTTTGAAGGAAGGAGTTACTTTTGGGTTCAGTAGTTTGTTGAATGTCATGTTGAAAGTGACGGGTTATACTTGGGTTGTCCCTAGGGGAAAGCTTATTATTTGAGCTGGAGTTGTGCAGGGACCAGATCTGCAGTGTGCAACGGTCGATACATTTCCCTTCAGTTGGAGGTAAGATTTTTAGTTCCTCTCACTCAGGTCTATTACAACACCTACCTAGTCCTCTGCAACAGATTACTCGTTGACCTCTTCTACTGGCATTTGGAAGGTTCAGGGTGGGCTCAGACAGCCTGTGGATAGAGACTAGAATGTTGCAACCAAACTTTTTACATGAAGTGCTCAAACAACTAAACAGCGTCTGAGCAAGTGAACCTCGCAACCTAGAGGCTTCTCTTGCTGCTTGCCAAGGACTACCTGGACTGTAGATGCTGTGTACGCCATGCTCTCTCTCCGAACTCTAAGCTGCTTGCTCTGTTTACACTCCGCATTTAGATGCAGCATCGCATTCCTGAGTACTCCCTGAGGTCTCTCTTCCTTGCTCTAAGAATATCCAGGGTAGCTGACCGCTTGTGCCCTGCTTGCGCTAGGATGAAAGATAGGAGATTAAGAATGAAGAATGTTTGTTCCTTCACTCTAGTCAACCCTAAACTATGAGATACAGGGTCACTAGTATCCTATATTCCCTCACAGCCAATCCCTCTTTCATAGGACCAGAAATGCTTGGCAGCATATCTAAACAAGGCTCTCCACCTGAGAGGATTTCTTGATACTGAGTAGTATTTTTAAGGGTGCTTCAAGAGGGCCCCACTTTCTTTCATGTGTCCTGCTTTCTTTAGTCCCATAAGCTCATTGAGCTTCCCGTAGGATGTCATGAAGTTTCTTTCTTTCTGTTCTGTTCTGTTCTGTCTGTGGCTTCACATTTAGTCCAGTGGCCACTAAGCTTTGGCTCTCACTTGTTGGTCTGTCTATGCTATTTTATTGTTTACTTCTGAATTTTGTAAGGTGTCAAGCTTAGTAGGCAATTTTTAAGAAGAATGGTGCACTTATAATGTTCAGTGCCTGCAAGTCAACTGGTAGAGAGACTTGTCCAAATATTGATGATTGTGCATCTAAAAATCAACTTGGTGAGTCAGTTACGAGTTGTTTGCGAAAATGAACTGTCAAATGCTGTAAATCCGCAGTGATACCCATATTCTAGGAATCCATTCTGGTCAGGCTTTCAGACTAAATGGCCTAAGTGAGCAGGTCTTGAGGGTGGTGCCCGTCCAGTGGGTGATGACATGGAGCACTCTGGGACATCTCCAGATGGTAAGCCTTTCGTTTTCTGGGAGCTGCCTTTTGTAATTTTCTGCGTGGCTTTCATTGTTGATTTAGCTATCTTCAATCACTACGGAATTGTGGCAAAAAGGATAGATCTTGACTTCAAGATATAAAAGCTAATGACAACCCCAAAGTTGTTCAGTAACCATCAGACACTAATACCAGGTTGATACCTTGGCCAATGAGAGGAGAGCAGCTGAGTAGGGGATCCATCTCAGGATGTAATATTTTGGAACCCATGTTAGTAGGTCAGAGTGTGGTCCAGGACACCAATAGAAGTTCCATCCATGATTTGGATGCTTGTTTTCACAGGTGATGCATTTCATGAAGGTGGGGGTGCTGAAGTGCTTGAGCTCCCACCAGTGGAGATTGCTACCCTCCCTCAGATTGTTAAGGTTGGCACCAAACTCCAAGCTTTCATGGCCAATTGGATTGTGTCTGTGGTGAGTGTTAGTTGTCAGTAGTACAATGCTCTAGGTCTTAAGTAGCTGAAGTAAGCTTGTGTGACCATGGTTGTTCCTTGTGGTTTCTACAAAATAAATCTTCAGCCATTGATATATTCGCCAAAGCCAGAGCTACTTGGACCAGGTCATACTGCCCCAATTGTTGACTGTAACAGTCTTGTCAAGGAAAGCTTGAGCACTCTCTTTATGGTGTCTGGGAGCATTAGTCATTTTGTGGGTTTTGGTTAACTGCAACTTCCTCTAGTATGAATGCTGTGTGAGCTTGCCTACCCTGCGAGAATCCCAGGGTGTGAAAGGTGCGGTGCCTGCGATTGTCGGTCTGCAATATGGACCTCTTCACCTCGCAGCAACTGAGGCTCTCAGTAGAAGGGGTTTACAGTATACCACACATCAAGCAGGTGCTACCTGTTGTTTAAAAATCCCTTGAGCCTGAACTTAAGCAAACTGGCACACGATTTTACTTGCTGATGTTCAGGGCTTTTCCTTGGCTGGGTTTGCATCGCCCTGTTCCTAGTGGTGGTCAAAGAACTATTCGTACTCAGGTTAACTGTCTATGGGTGATAATAATTGTACCCCTTCACCGGTTCAGTCAGGGGGTCTCTATGGAGCTTTCCTTAGAAGTGCTCGCTGGCTGGGCAGCAGATCTAAACCTTATTGTTAACTGCTAAAATCTTGTAGCAGTGGCAAAGACCAACACTCCAATGTGTCCATCTCCAATGATGCCATGTAGTGTAAGGTTGTTTGTAGAGCATGGTATCTTCTGTCTCAATTTGGTGCTTTGTTTGCCATAGCCTTGTGGCCATAGACGTGGCGCCCGGTTTGGTTTGTGTGTGTGTGTTTGTGTGTGTGTGTGAGAGAGAGAGAGAGAGCAATAGAGTGTACAAAGTAATTCAACACTTAATTCCTGTTTCATCTTACTGACTGTTTGTCACATGTTGCAGACTATTGCAGAAGTGATGCCCTTCAATCGAGACAGGGTTGCTTCCCTGGTTGTCCGTGAAGTAAGTATCTGCATAATGTAGGCCCTTTCTGATACATGTTTATTGAAAGTTCGTCCATGTTATTGACTCAATTTTATATTTCCTTGACGAAATCCATGAAGAAGCCACAAACTCAATCTGGCAGGGGAAGTAGTGTTTGATTGTGTCAATGCTGATGGATCTCTAGTTCTTTCATTGCTATCAAACTGGCAAATGTCATAGTTCGCAGAGTTACTGGGGAAAGCATTAATCTAACTACTGCATCACTAATGTATTTAAGCAACATCGGTTCTTCAAACTGGAGTGGGATTGAATCAGGTGGCAATCTATTATTATTCTCAAAACGATTGTGCCATGTTCTGGTTGTCACTATGCACTGTTTCTCTGTTGTTGTTTGTGTAGCAAAGTACTGCCTGAATGAGGGAAGCCCCAGATGTCTTCTGGTCACCAAATCTGACTAATTTGGTATCTGGCCTTTCCCAGCAAAATTACATCCGGAAGCTGGTGGAGCTATTTTGCACTTGTGAAGACCTGGAGAACATAGACAGTCTACACATGATGTTCAAAATAGTTAAGGGGATCAGTAAGTCTGCCACTTACATTACACCATTTACACTCATTGTCACATGCATATGAAAGTTTAAGTGTGTAGATGATTAAACTTGAAGAAAATCTGGAGTGATAAATTATTTTCTCCCTCTCTGGTGGTATTGTAGTACTTCAAACAGATGGCTGGTGTGCACAAGATTTTTTCAGACCAGAATGGTAGTGCAGTGCACAGCAGACTTCTGTTTCTTGTCCTTGATTGGGTGTTGTGTCCTAAGTGTCAATTGGCTTGCTCGAGATGTCATAAACCCTCCCATTCATGTACCAGCTACTTTTTTGGAAGGGTCTGTCTGTAGTGGTATATTTTCATGACGGGAAGGCAGCTGGCCTAGCCAATATACTCAGCTATTGTGTGACCAATGTGTTGCTATGATTTCTATGTCTTACTGGAGGAAGCCTTTTCTTAGCTCTTTCTGGTATACCAGCCAGTGGGAAGATGTTCAATGAGGATGGATGCCCATTCTGGTGAATGTTCTTTTGTATCCTACTTGGTGTTTTTCTGTGTCTTAGCTCGGGGGCACCTGCTGGCGATGGTAGTACTTTTGTGCTTAATTTCTTGGCTTTAGCTTGGAATGCTCAACTGACACTCATCATTTGCCGCTTTTTGGCAGTCTCGCTGAATGACGGCCATATTTTTGACATCATATTCAGTGACACGTATATCATGGACATTGTCGGAGCTCTGGAATGTATGCTCAAGATTTGTCTTTCCTATCCATGTGCCCTGTTTTTACACTGTTGTCTTGAAAATCTATATACCGAACCTCATTGCAGCTTGTTTTGTGCAAACAAAGTCTGCTTAGTTGGTAGGGAGTCCTTTGTGAACTGATGCAGCTGTATTGGAGATACTTGGATGCATATTGCATTGTTGGCTTTCCTTGTGCCATGTGGGATTTACAAGTTTTGGTTTACCTTTTCAGATGACCCAGACTTGTCTTGTCGCCAAGATCACAGGACATATTTGAGAGAGCAAGTTGTTTTCAAAGAGGTATTTGTTTTTTATTTGTCCCTTCTCACGCACATTTGCTGCAACTGGTATGTATGCCACAGCAATTGATGATGTAATTTTGGAGAAATAATGACGAAAAGAATTGGTGTCGTACTATTTCTACTCTGTCAGTAGTGTTGGGTATCAGCACCTGTATTCTTTCATGCTTTCGCAACCTGTAAGAAGTGCTCTTATTTGCATCTGCAGGCTGTTCCGATCCATGACCCAGCAATTCTGTCAAAGATCCATCAAACATATCGCATTGGATATATCAAGGTACTTTTCTTACTTTTGGCAACACTGAGATTCAGTTGGTTGTAGCATTTCCCACAACAGTGGCTAAAACTCTGTCTGGCTGGCTGGCTGTGCCTAGTCTTTGGTTTTGGTCCTTGATATGAAATTAGGAGATTTTCATTTGGAATCAGTGAAACTTCTAGGTCTCAATCTTGCAGTTGGTTGTAGCATTTCCCACAACAGTGGCTAAAACTCTGTCTGGCTGGCTGGCTGTGCCTAGTCTTTGGTTTTGGTCCTTGATATGAAATTAGGAGATTTCCATTTGGAATCAGTTTTGAGAAACTTCTAGGTTTCAATCTTGGATACCTGTGCGCTGGCACAAGGAGTAAGCTTTCCATTGTATTTAGGATTGACGACTGTGTCTGGCAGGATGTAATATTACCAAGAGTGCTGGATGACCAGACATTTGCTACTATCAACTCCATCATGCTCTTCAACAATGTGGCAGTGAGTATCTCTTTGAAGTAAACCTGACATCCTTGCATTGAGTCAGGTTGGGGAGACCTGTTCTTGTGCTTCTCTGCTTAACAGTGTGCTGAGCTGATAGATTAAGAAGGATAACCTCAGCTCTGATAAGTGCCTTGACTGCTGGGTGCTGTAGTGATATGTCGATTCCCTTGGCAGCGTTAGTAGCATCAGTGTCATTGTTGTGGCTCATTTGCAATATGCTTTACTGTGACTGGCAAGTGTTTGATGAAGGACGCCATCAAATGGTTTCCAGAAAATGAAACTCAGCTCTAGGAGTGAGGGTATTCCCCATCTCTCAAGCAGTGGCGAAGTGGTTTCTTTTGTTGTTATTGAGATTTTGGTGTTTGGTGTGGCTCTGTTTATAAGTTTTATCATATTCTTCATTTGGTAGGTGGTGTCCGCTCTTCAAAACAACAGTTCATTTTTGTCAGAGTTGTTCTTCAAGCTTCGGTCACCTGATACACCTGAGCAAAGCCGACGAGAACTGGTAAGCCTCAAATTTCTTGCTGGCTTCCTCACATTTTAAAAGTGTGCAGTCCTGAGTAAAGTAACTAGTAAGTACAGTACCTAGTAACTACTTAGTAAAGAGTGTTATCCTGTTCAAGTGAGTGTTGACCTTTAAACTGATCAATATATAACCAGCAAAAATGTGGCCTGCTTTGTGAATTGGTTAGTTTGATGAAACAATTCAAGTAAATCAATGTTTGTTGCTGGTGGTTGATTGCATAACAGGTGTTCTTCATCCAGGAGTTTTGCAATTTGAGTAAACATCTACAGCCTGCCCTTCGGAGTCAGCTCTTTGGGTATGTTTTTTGTGGCGTTTTTATGTGTACCAGATAGTAGTTCAGTTGGTTAAAGTACTCCATTTCATGTTAGGTTCATGTGTGTTATTCATTTTGTTACTTGCATAGATGATGTTATTCACTTTGTTTTATTTTCTCAATATTCGACATTCAACTTGACTCTGGTTCTCAACTTCAGTTGTTCCTCAAGCAAGCATCTACACATTGCTGTTAGTATTACCTCTTTGCTGATGGATACCAGTCCTGTTGGTTTGGCAGCGGTTTGGTTAAAGAGGGTTTATTTGACATTGTCACAAGCATTCTTAAAAACTCCGATGAAAGTGTTCGGCTCAGCGGGTATTGCCTTTTTTGTTCACTTGTTTTCTTTGGTTCTGAATGTTTTTGGTGGGAAACCTACTTAAATAATTTGGTGTTATGATTTGTGCTGTGGACTGGGGAAATTTGCACTCAATCAGCCAGTTGAACTTGGTTGAGGATGAAATTGCACACACGAATTAAAATGGTGGTTGAAGTTAGCTCTTCAACAGCCAATGACGGACATAAAATTCTTATCAGTGACAGACTGTTTCTTTTGCCTGGACTTAAATAGTACATGCCTAGCTGTCTTTACCTGCTTGTGTAACACTCCCCCAAGTAGTGGGTTGTGCCAGTGTTGAATTTGTGAGAGTGGAGAGCATGAAAGGTAAGTTTTAACGAGGGTATAGCAACTCATTATGGCAAGAAGCTTACCCTGATGTTATCTAGTCGTCAGGATATGTGCAGATTGTTTCTCATATGAAGGTGGTGGGTTGAGCGGTTGGCAGATGTGACATTTTGATAGTGGTGTTGAACCATGACCCAGTCCTGCTGCGTACTTTCTTGGTCCACCAGCCACAGCATGCTCTCTTCAGTGAACTGGTACAGGCAGTGATGTGTATAAGTTGAATGTATATGTTCTAGGCAGGAATATGAACACTCCAGTGGCGTAGGGAATGGGGAAAGGGGCAGAGTGAAGGTTGTTGACAGCAGTAATATGATGAAGGAACCCAAGGAAGAGGATGATTGTGGAGTGTTATTGGGAAGCAGGGGGCAGTTACAGGGCAGCTTTGGTGGGTTCAGGGGGTGGGATATGGCAATTAGATTCCTGGCGTAGGATTATAGTGTAATGAAGTGCTGGAAACATGCAGGTGGGAGGGATGTTGACGCATAGTGAAGGTGGATTGCAAGCACAGTTACTGGAGATAATGCGCGTGCTGTTGGACTCGGACACCATGGATGCGGTATTCTTTTGTTGTTTGATTCCAAACCTTGATTGCAGAGTTACTTGTACATTTCATTGATTTAATAAGACATCAGCTCATCACAACCTGATCATGTTAAGGCCAAAAGGAAAGGTAATACTCGTGAAACACTTTGGCCAGCAGTCACAAACCAACTACAAAGTGAGCAAAACCTGTAAATTCATTATAGTCTTCTGGAATGGTAAAATCTGAGACAAGCAATTATCCTCTCAGGAAATACTAAAGCAATAAACTTTTGCCACGAAGCTTTCCTTCTTTCAGATCGTGCTGACCGCTTTTTAAAGAGCTTGGGTGGTAAAGAGTGAAAGACGAGAGAGAATGAGTCAGTAACTGCGAGGAGGTGGAAGGCACCCAGACTAGTAAATAGGCTCTGTTGAAGGCTCTGGTAGGTGATGCATCAGTGATTGGATGCCCACTAATCATGATTCTTGGTTTATGGCTGTACAGCCCCAGATCGACAAAAGCACATTTCTGGATGTGTTTTATGAAAAGTACATGGACCAGATGATTGAAGTGCTCACTGCCGGATGCCCTCCGAAATCAGGCTGCACAGAAGCACCCAAAGAGTCTTCAGTTTGTCTTGGAAAAGGTGCCCTGAGACCAAGTACTCGGATCTCACCTGAAATTCTTGGGAACATCTGCGAGCTGTTGTGTTTCTGTGTGCAGCATCATCGCTTTAGAATAAAGTAAGTCACATCTGACTAAACGTTTCTTGGCTGTGTGGCTGAAACTTTGACTGTGAATGAGTGATTGACAATGATAAGAACGTTTCAGGTTTATCGATTTGCAGTGTGTCAAATTGCTATGCAGCTCTAAGATTGATCCTCTACCAGTTCAGGGGCTACTGGAAATCCTAGTACCTGCCAGTGAAGCCTAGACCATCAAAATGTTGACATGCACTGGTACTCTCCAATTCCGTACCTGCTGGTTGTCATCATGGTGTCAACCTTGAGACTGACACTCCATGGTATAGTTGGAATCAGGGGTTTTAGCATATATCTCACTCTTGTGTCAATGGCGATTAAGAGTTGGCCACGAATTTGTGGTCAACTATCACCTCAGAAGCTTCATGATTGGGGTAGAAACTATCTTGGCAGGAAGTGTTGTCCTGGTTGTTAGTCATTTTGTCCACAAATTTGTGGGTAGCTTCTCACTCAGGTGTAACTATTCACCAGACCTGCCAGCCTCTGACCCAGCACGTCTTCACATTGTACTGGAAATCGATTTAGATTCCTTTGACAACCATATACATCTGATACAGGACTAGGTGCTTACCAAATTATAGGGGATTTAATTGTGCATAAGACATGATCACCCTTCCATTGCCAAAAGGATAATGGCTTAGTGGGACAGATAAGCTTGCAAGCAAAGGAACCTGCATGCAAGATCCAGAGCTTGACTTTGTCAGTACGCTCTTTTGTCCTGCTTCATGTTCTATATTGTTCGAATATCTGTGAAGTTGTTTTCAAAGGATTACACCTGGATCTCAAACAAAATTTGTATGGTGACTGACACTCGAGCTTCTGGTCACGTCTGACTTGCATGGGGACAGCTGTTTTCACTCTTTTCTGTACTTCCACCCACAGAGAGTTGATGTTCTATTCTGCTTTGTTGACCCTACATGTACAGGTATTATGTCATGCGCAACAATGTGGCAGAGAAGATTATGCGGTTGACACGGAGGAGGGAGAAGTATTTGGTGGTGGCAGCTGTCCGATTCTTACGCACATGCATTGCCCTGAAGGTTGGTTTCTTTCAACAGGTTCATTTGCTATGAGGTTTGCCTATTTGACGGACATTAACATGAATAGTTATTCACCCAGAGTAAATGAAAACATCAAGTGCCTCTTTGGACTTTCAAGCACTTAAGTTGCTTCAGAGCTTCTTTAACATGCATCCGTCGATTCATGTTCTTGTTCGTCGGGGTTGCAGGATGAATTCTACTTCCGCCATTTAGTGAAGCACAATTTGTTTGAGCCAGTAATTCAGGCGTTCTTGGCAAACGGGAATCGCTATAATCTTCTGAACTCAGCTGTTTTGGAGCTTATTGATTTCATCCGCAAAGTAAATTGCTCCTTCTACCGCTCTCTTATTTTCACTCCCTTTTATACATACTGAATGTTTTACTTGCTTATGTTGTCAGGGTACAGTACAATTTACTGCTGACATTCACCAACTTCTTATGACCAACTGGATGTAACTTCAGCTAGCTTTATGCTATCTAAGTAGATTTATCAATGGGGACCACATCTCAGTGCCTTCTTGGTGCTTGAAGTCAGTTTTTACTGGGTTGTTGTTAGCTCCCCTCTGCATGAGAAGGTGTTTAGAGCTGGAAACCAGCAACCACTGGTCACCAAGCTTTGGTAGGAGAGTCATGCTTTGGTGTTTAGCATTAATACTCTCCAGTTATTCGTCTCGTCTGTGTCCAGCTGCTACACTGCCTGCCTGGAATTTCTAAAAACTCCACATCTATTTGAGGTTTAGACTGGATCCCATGTCCTGTCTGGTTTAACTTGGTGGTGAGTACCTTGGAGGACCTGACTCGTGGTTTTTCAGCAACCTGTGGGAGGTCCTTTGGGTATCTTAAAAGTTATTGATCATGTTGTAGAGGCGAGAGAATTTGGAAAACATGGAATCTTCTTGCTAACTGTGGTCATTGCATTACAACAGGAGGGTATCAAGAGTCTTATTGTGCATTTGGTTGAGAACTTCGCTTCAAAACTGGAGGGTATAAACTATGTTGGCACCTTTCAGTCCTTAAAGTTGAAGTATGACCAGGTAAGAATTCTTTGCTACCTCAGCTGGAAACTTGCTGGATTTCAGCTCCTTTTGGAGAGGAATACACTGGAGTAAATTTAGCAAGATTTTTAAAATGTGATTAGGTCTGTGGATTGACTTGTATCAGGGTTAGTAGTTTCCATAGTTTTGTGGAAGAGTTGGTATAGTTTACTCAACTACCACGTTGAATGTAGTGTCTGCATTGAAGAGAAGATTTACCAGCACGTTGACAAGGATCTTATATTCTTGCGGTAGTCTAAATGAGAAAGTAGCCTAGTTTCAGGCTGTGCCAGAAATCACATCAACTCTGTGTACAACCCAGATGGGAGAGTGCTAGTTAAAGATGCGTGTTGGGTTGGTGTAGGGTGGTGAAAGCGTTTGTCCTATTTTAGTTCCCATTACTGCTTATGCTGGCAAAACCAATGGACTTGTGCAGACCTCACCCATACTGGATTTAACTCACAGTTTGTCAGCATTTGTCTGTGCAGTCATTGGAGGGACCTCCGATGATCTCACGGGAGGTGGGAGGGGTTGTCAGCAGTGGGGGCCCGGACCACGCATCACTGCGTATGCGTGATAGGCTCAACCACTTGGGTACTATCCCTGACACTAGGAAACGCAAGGATGAGCGTGCTCTTGACAAAGATGAGGAGGACTATTTCAATGAGGACAGGTATATGCCCGATTTGCTAGCTAATACATTTAAGATTCCCACCAAGTTATGTGGCTCTTTTTGTGCAAACGCACACTGCCCCCGTTTGAAACTGGCAAGCGTAACAGATAAGTCAGGTACTAAGTGAAGCACAAGAAAAAAAACTTGGTTTGTGCATGGCCTCACAGTATATGAGAATGCACATGTTTGGAATAAACTGTCTGCTGGACCACTTTCTTCTAAAAGTGTTGTCGTCCTGACAACCACACGAGTTGCTGATAGTCATAGGTACAATGCCATCCAGAATTGGGAATCGTTGATTCTGGAACCTTCATTTCCAGTCAGTAATCTCGATGTTGGTTATATCTTTACAGTGACGATGAGGAGGACACAGCAACTGCTAGAGTGAGCACATCTTCAAGCCCACAAGCTATGCCTGCAGTTACCATCAATGGTAGTGTGTTGGGGGATGTGACATTAAGGTCAATGTCTTCTCCTCTCACTTGCTCACTCTTCCATGTGCAGGCATGATTGGTGGGACTCAGTGTACAACTACTTTTCAGATCATAAGCATAACCATATAGATATCTGCCCTCCTTTGCTTTTTTCACCTTACTCTCCCTCTTGTTTGGATTTTGATTGATTTTGTTTATTAATCGCTACTGCCATTTGATGGGATTTCTTGATCATTTATACTCCCGTAGATTGTACCCTTGAGTGATAGATCTCTCATTGTTGCAAGAGATTAAAAGAAATCTGCTTGTATTTTTATTACTCGCGACAGCATTTCTACAAGCTAACATGCCTTTCTCAGTTAGTTACTCCTTCTATTTATGCCTCCCACACACCTCAACTCTGGGAGCCCTATTATCTATCAAGTTGTATTAAAATGGGGTGGGGGACGTGGCAGGTAAAAAAGAGAATTAACGGTGGATTGTATGCAGGGGAAGCTCCTTTGGGTTGGTGGATTATGAAGATGAAGATGGGGACATTCCCATTGGGTTGGGCAGCAATGGGAAGGAGGGAAGTGGGATGTTTGGGAGAAAGACCGATGTTTTACTTCCTACTCTTCCTATCACAGATCCAATCTGGTCCGAAATGGAAGATGTCACTGTCTCCAAGCGCAAAGCACCTCCTCCAGCGGCTATTACTGAGGGCAATACTGCTTCTCCAAAGAGACACAAACCAGAAGAGGGACAGGCAAACGAACAATCCAATGATTGGATGGGTGTCAGGGGGCTTGAAGACTTGCGGGGGGCTGGATCTCCTATGACAACAGCCAAGCTGCCTGAGTTGTCACAAGATCTGTCAGTATCCCCTAGTCGAGCCACTGCACAGAATGCATACGATGACAAAGAGAACAAGGCGTCTATGATAACTGAGGAGGAAGTTTTTGATCGACAAAGCCTCAATTCAGCTTCTACTTTGGTTTTGAGTTCAGTTCCGAGCATGGTTATGGAGGTACCTGGTAGCAGACCAGACGTAGTTTCTAATATTGGATCTCCTGGTGGAGGCCTGGATACTTCTGGCAGGACAGTTTCTGATGCAGCTCCCAGTAACATGTCGGGGGCATCTAGTGGTCAGTGCATCACAGGTGCAGGCGTTGGTCCTAGTAACTACTTGGACACTGCTTCGAGTATAGTTCCCAGTGAAATTTCGGAGGTCCACACTGGCCTCTGTGAGGCGTTTAGTAAAGGAGGGGGCGTGGATTGCAAGGCTGCAGTTAGGGCTGCAACTGAGAATGGATCAGGAAGTTATTTGGCCAACAGTTGCAATGGGGTTTCTGAATCTTCAGAGCGGGTAGGGGTTGGGACTCCTAGCAGCAAAGGCAACAGTGGTAATTCAACCCACAGCGTAAGCATAGTTAGTGAAGGGAATAAATTATCTAACTTAGGGTCAGACCTTATGAGGGCTCTCACTCCAACATCACCAGGACCTTACACTGTGCAATAGTATTCTCATTTTGTGCCAGCACTGATATATAGTCTTTCTTGAGTCTTCCGATTTTCTGGTCTCTTATTCTCTTCGAAGAAGTGAACAGGTCACATATATCTCTCCTTTGTCTCTCTTTCCCTCTCTCCCACTCTCATGCACATGTTTACTCCAGAAAACTCTTTGGGATGGGGGGAATAGATTATTGAGTCTCAAATTGAGGGCCCTGATTTGGGACACGTCTTTCTTCTTGAGGAGTGATAGGAGTGGTAACATGGACGGGCGTTGCACTCAATGTCTCTGAGAGCCCTGATCGGGCAATTGTTATTTGTAATATCACAATGGTAAAAGGTGTTGATGGTTAGTCAAATCTGGACACTTTGTGCATTCGACGAGGTAGGGTGGTTGTTTCTTCTCTCCCTTTTAATTGAACTAGTTCCTTTTTGACATTCTTGCAAATGTCTCTTCCTGTACTTGCATACAAGGAGTTATACTCGGACATGTACAAGGGTAAGTGATTGTTTATGTAGTTTCCTTAGACAAATTTTTGATGACTGAGGAATCCAGAGAATGACATAGCTCCAGACAGTGAGCGCTTGTCTGCAGGGTAGAATTGAAGTTAGAAGACAATGGGGGTTGTTGTGATTCACATCTTGTGGTTCAAGTGCCATCTGGCTCTTGCAAGCAACAGGTTGCCTATGTCTTTGCAAGATATGGATCACATTCATGCTCATGCAAACACAGATCACTAATCCCAACTCTCCACTAAAACCTCTCAACCCTTAAATCCCCAAGCCCTTTTTGCAATAGTGCAAAATACTGAACAGGAAGGGCTATGTCTAGTAGAAGATTTAAACTAATTTAAACCCAGCGTTGGTTTTCTTATCAAAAATCCTTAAACACAAGTTTCAGCTGAAAAGCTGCTCACACCTACTCACAAATTGGTAGGTTCCATGGATTTAGCCTGTAGAAAAACCGATGGTCCGGAGAGGTCAGCTCTCATTTGCCCAAGATTCTCCTCTAAACCTCAACTTGACCCTCTCCAACAGAGGGTGGTTAGAGAAACTGTACGCATATACTATAGAGAAAATGTAACACATAGATACTTAACATCATGTCAGATACAAAAGAAGAATCTTTCAAAAATCACATTAGAGAAGGAACACTTGCATAGAGTTTGAAACCGGAATCTAACACTTAAAAAGCGTTTGAATGATCCCCATGTTAAGTAAAACTAAAGAGCTAACAGGCTTAATGCATATATGTTGTGGTCTGATGGCCTTTCATCCTAATGTGCCCACTATGGTCCCTCCCTGGTCTATCTCACTATGGTCCCTCCATCATATATCCCTCTATGGTGCCATTCCCATCATCCCTCCTGATCTCCAGAAATGGTCATATATATATATATATATATATACATATACACACACACACACATTAGCGTTTTCATATACGCATATCACCTTGGCTTTGGTTAACAAGCAGTGGATAAGTAGATGTACTAACCAATTGAATGTGAGTCCAAGAATGATTTCTTGGTATACTCACAATGACATTGTAATGTAGTCATGTGATTTGTTAAAATTTTATGGTTGAGCCATTGTACATTATGTATATATATAATATTGTATGAGGCAAAACTCCAAAGTTTAGGAGCTTGAGGACCAATTCTGTTGTTTATGTTCAAATTATTGTTTTAATGGGTAATATCCTACAATTTTGGACCATTGTAGATCCCTAAAATTGTCCGTTTCAAGGGCTCAATAAACCATTTAATCCTCTAAATGTACATTATTAACTTTGAAGAGGCTGAGTTGAATGATTGGGCAATTTAACCTTTAGTTTTCCAACTACAAACAGAAATTTGAAGGGTGCAAACTTTATCCCATTTCTACATTTACATTAGAACTTTTTAATATAAAAAGTTCAGTTAGGTATTTTTATCTTTTAAGCTATTGCCCAGTTAACAAGCTGAAATTGACCAATGAAGCTCCATTGCCCATTTCAAATGCTCAAATAAACCATGTAATCAGGCTACATTCCATTATTAACTTCAAGCTTGTCACATGGTCAAAACACTATTTTAATTAATTCTGGACTTTTGGCTTAAATCTGGACTAAACTTAATATATATTTGTATTAAAATTAATTGAAATATGAATAATATCATGGTGTAATGTGTGATTGAACTTTGTGAAATTTCAGGTGATGTCATACTTGTTTCAAAATGTGTCATATAAGAGGTCCATTTGACATTGAAGTGCTCAATGTGAAGTAGCAGTATTGAACAATTCATTGAACGTCCACTTGGAAGTCGAATAAAGTAAAATTCCATTGCAGGATCATGATAAACAAATGGGTCGCATCAAACATGGGCCAAACTCGTACTCTACCATACTCGATACAACTTGCTAGTAATTTTATTGATTCAAGAATCTTCATATGAAGCACAATATTCACATACCACGTCATTGGAATGAATCATGTTTTGGATCTGACAAGGCAGTAAAATATTAGAATAGCATGAAACATTCGGAAGAGGTACTAGGGTAGTACAATAAGGTTTGGGGTGTAACTAAAGAGAAGTGTAATAAGGTTTGGGTTTACACTAAGGATAAGGGTTTAGGGTTTGGATTTAGGGTACAAAAAGACAAACAAATATGATGGACTCACACTCGGTAGAATTAAGAAATGGTTGAGGAATTTGATATCCCTGTAATCCTTCTATCATACCTTATCCAACAAAAGAAAATATTAAAAGAGCATGAAACATTGAGAAGCGGTAACATGGTAGTACAATAAGGTTTGGAGTGTAACTAGGGTAGTACACTAAAGTTATTGGTTTATGGTAAGATTAATGGTTTAGGGATGATGGTAAAGGTAGGGTTTTCGGTTTGGGTTTAAGAACACTATTGGACAAAGAAATATGGAAGACTCACAGTCGCTAGAACTTGGTGTGTGTTAGTAGGATATAAAATAAAATAAAAAATGGATAAACAAATATTATGGAAGAGTCATTGGGCCGGAGAAGTATTTAGATTGAGGATTCGTCCTTGGAACCTGGTATTAAGATACATATGGTTATGGTATGGATACTTCATTCCCATTTGTAGAGGAAGGATAAGGGTTTAGACGTAACAATGGCACAGGGTTTTGTTTAGGGTTCCCGACAAGGGTTTAGGATTTGGGTTGAAGGCAGAAATGGTGAGCATACATGCCAGAAGACTCGCACTCGCTACAACTTAGTGTTGTTAGTAAGGTAGTACTAAGCAAAATAAAAATGAAGAACCTAATATTATGGAAGTGTAGTCATTGCATCGGACAAGTATGTAAATGAAAGACTCGTCCTTGGAACCTGGTATTAAGATACATAGAAAGCAAAGTTCGATAAAAAAAGATAAGTGCATGTCAATCCAAACCAAAAGCAAAACCTTGCGCAAGGTGAAGGGCAAAGAGATTTGAATAACCCTAAATAGTTATGGTTATGGTATAGATACTTCATTCCCAGTTGCAGGGGGAGGGTAAGGGTTTAGACGTAACAATGGCATAGGGTTTTCCTTAGGGTTTTCGACGAGGGTTTAGGGCTTGGGTTGAAGGCAGAAATGGTGAGCATACATGCCGGAAGATTCGCACTCGCTACAACTTAGTGTGTGTTAGTATGGTACAAAATGGAAATTTGGTTACATTGAAGAGATTTGGATAACTAAAATGGTTATGGTTATGGTATGGATAGTTGATTCCCATTTGCAAAGGGAAGAGAATGGGTTCTGGGGTATTGGATTAAGAGTAAATGTTTAGGGTTTTCTAGTAAGGGTTTAGGGTTTTTGTTTAAGTTACAAAATAGACAAACGCTTATGGAAAACTCCAGACTTCGCTAGAAATTAGTGTTGTTAGTAGGGTAGTAGTAAGCACCAAAAAAAAAAAAAAAAAAAACTAATATTATGGACAAGTATTTAAATGAAAGACTCGTCGTTGGAACCTGGACCTAGTATTAAGATGTGGTAGATAGGAACCAAACTGTCTCACAACGTCCCGTCAAGGATGCACGCGTATTCCCCCGGGGTGATTATCACGGCCAGCCCCCTCCGCATCTTGGCACAGCGAAACGTGTAACCGGCCTGGGGTCCTATTTCAACCTCAATTTGGTCCTGGAATGGGTAGGCTAACCGCCTTTTCTGGGGAGGGAGTTTAGGTAAAGGGTTGACGTAACATAGAAAGCAAACTGTAACATGCCTAAATGCATGTCAATCCAAAACAAAGGAAAAAACTAGCACAAATGTGAAGGGAGAAGACATTTCAATAACCATAAATCATTATGGTTATGGCTATGGTATGAATAGTTCATGGGCCATTTGCAGAAAAGGGTAAGGGTTAGGGGTAATGCTAACAAAAAAAGCAAGGTACTATAAAAAAGGTATGTCAATCCTAAATCCTAAATTGCCAAAAAAAAAAAAAAAAAAAAAAAAAACACATTATGAGATTTGGAAAGAAAATGGCATATATATAACGACTTTTGGGAAGCGCCTGGATCTCATGGGAGAAAATGGATCTGAAGAAAACATGAGAGAGGATAAAAAGTCAGACCACCAAATAAAAACTATGAGAAATAAAATTTGCTTAAAATTTGAACAACGGAAAATGACATGTGAAATTCTCTTTTAATATGAAAATGAAATGAAATGAAAATTTGGTGCAGAAAAGTCGTAGAGCTTAGAGGGAAAATGGAGGAAAACCTCAGAGAAAAAACTTCGGGACTGGCAAATTGAAAAGTATGTCAACAACAATTGAATAAGGCTCCTCCTAGTGGGAGACTTCAGCGGGAGAATTGGTCATGCGAAAAGCAAGTCCAATGTTTCAGAGAAAGACTGGAAATAGGCTATTTTCTTCCGTTGTTAAAAACCTCTTTGACCGAATTTGAAGACTCGTCGTGCCCGCCCATTTTGTTCTGGTGATCTATATGTTATGTAGGTGAAACTCCCTAACATGGTATTCTTTGTTGACCAGGACGTACAACAGGCCAGAATCCAGCAAACCAGAAACAAAGGACGAGAACGACCACTGGACATTCGAGGTTCAGTGCGACATAAGAATATTGCAAAAAAGATCCCCCAACGCAAACAAGAAGGGCCATATAGAGAAGAAAATTTTTATTTCTTAAATCGAAGTACTGGAGTTGACCTCAACAATATGTCCTTGGTCTGGAACTCGCTCGCACGACTCGCTTTCTGACTGACGATTAGCCTCCTCCAAATTAGCGGCGTCTTCACTGCTTCGGCGGCAGTAATTCTCTTAGTGCTATTCCTTGTCGTATTTTTCCATGGAGGCATTGTCCACATAACATTGTTCACGTGGATCCATTGAGGAGGATCTGTCAAGTTATACTCCCAAAGTTTTGACCAGCAGTCCCTGTACATTTCCAAGTCTGTTGGGTTACCACATTTTCTCGGTCTCCACCATTCCACCTTCACCTTCTTAAAATTAGGATCCTCCCTTTCGCGGATCACGTCAGATATTGCCACCCCCATCCAGACCGGGCATGTACTTGGGTCATGAGGGCGAACGAGCACAAAGAACCCTTTCTCAATATCCTTGAACGGATTCCGGGATATTCTTGGTCGCTCACACCTCGGGCCACAGTAAGGTTCTAGGATTCATCCTCTTCTTCCACATCTGGCACTATATGTGGATGGATTCCATCTCTGTGATGATTCTTGGACCAATTTGTTTTCGGCCAGAATCCCTCAAGCAGCTGAATACGCTCGGGAGCTTCTGGAATTGGCTTATCCAGCTCGGCGAGAATGTTTCCCCAGTACTGGTCGTATTGTTCCATTCGACCTCTGTAATGATCGTCAAGCATCATTCCTTTCGTCCAAAAATCCCTGTATTTTTTTTATTCCATTCTTAATGAATGACTGTTTTTCGGAGGAATCGTCCCCGACTCCCCAGATAGGTCTCCTTGGAACGGCGTCTGGGTCTCCTTCAGGGAGCTTGGGAGTCCCGTCAGGATTGGACTTCCACATCTTCACGCTATTGTTTGTTGGAAGCCAATCCGAATTAGTAGCGGACTTCTTGTACTTCATGACGGGCCAACCCTCGGCATCTTTAAAAAAGCGAAAGACGTGCATCTCCGAAATCCCGACCAACGCCTCCTTTCCATCCAGAATACAGCCCTTGACAAAATTCTTGAAGTCGGGAACCTCCTGAATAGTCTGTGGAATGAACTGCAGATCTTGCTAGGTCATGAATGACCTCATCAAATCCGAAAGAATGTAGGTGCTTCGTTCCTTCAGCTTCTTCGAAAGGTAGCTGAAGAACCCGTCGATGTCCTCATGGGTGTGTCCGACCATTAGGAACCCTAGCTGGATTTCTTCAAAAACATCTTTGGCGGTCAGGAGGGATAGAAAAGCAAGCATCCATCTGTTCTTATTGTCCTTCGCGGAGTTGTCCATTTGCAAGTACAGTCTTCTCGGAAGTGGATGAGCACCACGTTTGTCTTCCGGCCTGCAGGGTTAAAGAGCATCCAAACATCTCGATTTACCTCTTAAAAGTGATTCGAAAAACTCGTTTTGAAGTTGGTAATCGAAAATGTTCCTGGACTCACGACAGGTTGGCTTCTCCAGCTGGCGCAGGCAACGGGCCAAAGAACCAATTGTAAAGTTTGAATTTCCCTTCCAAAACTCAAGAGAATATTGTCCGTAAGCTCCATCACCGTGTCCGTGCGTGACCATTCCCGTTAGTGAAACTGGAAGCTGACCCAATCCAGAAATCATCTTGTTTGGAGTCTGTAGCCTTGGAACAGTTGTTTTCCTATGATCCATTTTGTCGTGAATAATACAGAGAAACTCCTTCGGAATCATAACAGACTCATTCCTCCAGCTATGGTAAAGTCTTCTACACGACTCTTGGTGCCTCAAATGTTTATCAAGAGCTCGTTTGTGTGTCACATGTTCCGCACTTCTCTTGACAGACTTTCTGATCAGGTCCTTTAACATCTCACACTCCGTGTACTTCGCAAATGTACTCCCAGTTTTACGAACCTCCACGTTAGGAAATATCCGACCCCGGATGCGGCTAATAGCCGACTGCGAGACTCCTTCCAACCCAAATAGTCTGTTGGACTGTTACAATAAGGCAGGGTCAGGAAAGGAACGTCCACTGGATAGTGGAGGTTCATGAAGCTAGAACCACAGTCGAAAGAGACAAAATCGAGGGGAGGATCATCCAAATTGAATCAGAAAAGACTTCCAGGAAAGAAATTGAAGAATGGAGATTTCATACCTCGTTGGACTCGTCTCGTATTCGCTTCCAGTTCATTTCAGGTGGTAAAACTCTCAAAGTATCTCTCCTTCCCTCCCCAATGCATCTTGTCTTATGGGGCATCAGGTCAGTATTTCCGTTGATAATGGACATAATGTTACCCTCTGCCTGAAGCGTCCTTGGGCGTGGCCTCTTCACTCCACGGTTCCCATGGCAACCCTGTTTACTCAACTTTTTGTACTCCATGTATGTGGACCTGCCAATTCCATGAAATTTTCACCAAGCATTCTCACAAACATCCACACCCTCAATCGTAACGTATGCCCTGCGAGAGGTCTCTTCCAGCATGTGAAGTCGTTTTGAAACATTTAGTCCGTGTTCTCTCCTCTCATCGAAAGTGGATCCCCAAAACGAAGTTCAGATAGCCAAGGTTTTTCGCCAATCGAAATATTGACAGTAGTAAAGTTTGCAGCAAGGTTTGCTGCTCACGGACCGGACTTCCTCCAGAGTAAGATTCTTCATTCTTTTTTTTTAGTGTTCCAAATCTCAATCCCTCTTCTTTCTCGTAAAATGCCGATACGCCACTTTCTTCACACCTGCCTCGTGATCCTCGTACAAGATGTTGTTGGAGGATCTAATAGAATTCTCCACATCATTTGAGAGTAGTCTCCCACTTTCCAAAAGTCGTGTTTTTGTTAAAGGCCATTTTACAAGAGACATCAAAGATCCAGAACCTCCAGAAAGTATTCTGGTGACAAGAACTCCAACATCGTCCTCTCCCAGTTTGTCATTGAGGATTATCTCGTCCGGAATGCAGGCTTGAATCCTCCCCTCGAACACTACACCCCCATCATCACCCAACAGTACGCACTGCAAGTTTCTCCAGTTGTTTCTTCCGAGTCCTCCACTCGGATTCCCGGAACTCTTCGATGGTCTGTGGTTTGATTCATCCTCGTCGACGTCAGGATTCTCGGCAGTATCCCTTGTCTCCGGCATAAAATCAGGATTCATGTCAGGCCCTCCTTGATACTCGTTATTCTCCGCATGAACTTCGCCAACATTCCACACCACCGGGGTCCCAATTGCCTCTTTCAAGGTGTCAGCATCCATATATGTCCATAAGGAAGAGGACATAATTAAGTATGCTTCATCATAGGAGATTAGAACCACTGAAATGGTTGAGGAAGATAATTGGTGTCCATGACAGGTCCCAACACCGGAGACATTAAGGCGGTCCCCAGTGGCTACTGGAGATGAAGACCCGGGAAGAGTAAGAAACACTCTTTGACCCGTCTCTAAGCTCATGATTTAAGCAGTATGAGTTAAGACTATATTCAGAGATGAATCAATACAATAAAAGGAAATACACTCGCATATGAACGTTTCAGAGAAGTAGAATAGAAATGGAATTACTATTTGGTCTGGAACATGTCATATGAAGATTGTGTCTAATTATATAACCTCCACTGTACAGTGGAGGTTGGATGAGATAATAATGAAAAAAATCGGATGGATGAATACTAGTGGATGAACATGGTTACGTGGATGAATAATGGTAATGACGGATGAATGTGAGCATTGACGCGACTGTCCAGTGGAGGTCCACAACTTGAGGTATGACGAAAAACAGAAATTGAAGAGTATTGGACTGTAACTTCTAAACATGCAGATGAGAAATAAGTAGATTTTCCTGTAGAGTATCGAAAACACACAGATGTCATAACATTTTGTACGGGAGAAAATGCAGTTCACACGAGAGATTATGGAAATTCAGAGAGGTACACATGCGATGGCCACAGAGGTACAAGATGCTCAGAGAGGTGCACTGTGGGAAGTGAGGTGGGAGATGACCAGAGAGGTGTGGGAAACACAATCTGCAAGTGAGGGGTATGGAGATAGAAGTTTGAACAGTTTGCACTCAGACCTTATATAGAGGTGGAAACCAGGTTGCCCGCTGGAACTCCTCCAATGGGATAGTGCGATACATTGTCTCGCGGATCGATTTCCGTCGCCGTTGATATCCGATATGGCCACAATCGAACGGTTCTGGATGGTGCAGGAGTGCACTCTTTGACCGATTTCGGAAAAGAGTGTCCTTTACTAGTAGATCCCTATGTAACAATTATGATGCCAGAACGATAACGGCCGATAACGGTGGTTCAATGGTTTCGCACTCGTGCTTATCAAGTAGTACGTATTTCGCATTCAATGCTGTCCAAGTGGATGAAGGCCTGACGCCGATGACAAGCGTTTCATGAATTCGTGCAGCTATGAGACTCGGCCGAGAATGCGGCAGGCGTAAATGAGTGACATAGGAAATATTCCAAGCCTTAATCCGCCGAATGTAGACATGGTCAGGAGCAATAATTCCCAGCGGCAAAACGCCGCAGAAGGATCTGACATTCACATTTCATTTATCGTCACGTGTGGGGTGTGGGAAATATCCCGCAGGGTTATAATTGATCTTGTGCAAGGGATCATTAACGTCATATTTTCTCGTTCATTCATCTGTTTATTCATTTCATCTAGTCATTCGTAAAATGGATGGACAGAATGGAAAGGATGAATTGGATGATATTTGCATGGATGGAACACGTGTGGCCGTTCGATTTCGAAAGGACGCGATGGTTCAGATCTTTTGCGACGGCACGATATAAGGGGTGTGGTCATTCAGCCCACCCTTTCGCCACTCCATTGTGTACGCGGAAGCGCTGCGGAAGTGGTAAGACCGACTAACGCTAGAAAACAGAGAGTTTTGAAGGGGGGGGGGGGGGGGGGGGGGGTATTTTGGGTCGTTGGATTCTACGAAATCGATGCTGAGTACCTCCCGGGAAGCCCTCCTCTAGCACCCACGTTTTTTTTTCATATTGCGTCATATTACTTAGAACTGCCGAGGGAGTGACACGTGCCTCTAGTACTTGGGGAGGATTCATTAGGGAGTAGGATTAGGTACGATTTAGGAGGGTTGGGAGAGCATTTTTCTTAGCAAACACCTGTCGAGTAGGGGTAAGCCAAAGCCAGAAATGACGGAGGAGGAAGACAGAGGAGGTCATCCCAGGGATGACGATAATGAACCTGGACCTCCCAAAAAAAAACCAAAAAGGGCCAGGCGCGAACTTTGTTGGGACATATACAATGACCCCAACATTCTTGCGGAACCAGGTTGGGAAGTTTGGAAGTTGGGGCAGCGATGGTCGCTTGGTGACTGCAGGAAATTTGTGGACTGGTGTCACATAAATCATTTGTGGCCCAGAGATAGGCATGATCCACAAACCAAACAAAATCAAGCTAGCTTGCATTCCTGCGCCAACCCGCATTTCCGCCATAAGGCAGAGGAGGTACATACAACATTATGGGGTCAACCGCTCGTCAACAACAAGGTCCCGTATTTATTTGCAGTCATGTTGTACACATAGTTGATTTTATTGCGACCGGTGGATTGGCAAACTGCCACTGCGAGACAGCGTACTATACTATACATGTTCTCTGATATCCCAGACTTGTATATACGTCAGGGGCAGGACATCATACGGTTTGATGGAAACGACGAGGTGGAAGAAGGAGGAAATGCGGATGGAAACGACGATGTGGAAGAAGGAGGAAATGTAGACCAACCTCCAGATTATACGCCGTAACAGGTCTCCGCAGCCGGGCCTTCAATGTCTGAGGTGGAGGGGGGCGAGGTACGCTCTCCGTTGGAAGAACAGTTGGCCGCACATGAACAGCATATCAAAGACCTGCAGGACATTGTTCATTTGCAACGGTGGCAACTAGCGAAGTTGCTGGAAAGAATGGGGTTGGGGACTCTCGACAGCGTACGCGGTGTGCTTCAGGGCCTGAGGCCAATCACCAACGAGCAAGACATATTGGCGCGTTTGAATATGCCAGGACATTGACCGCGTCATCGACGGGGTTGACTCAATCGGGCATGGGAATGAAGTGCAAACGTCTGAACTGGACCCAACGAGGGTTGAGGAAGAAAGACTTGCGGCGGAGAGGACAAGAAAATGGAAGGACCCCATAGTGGAAACTGGGGAATGTTCAGCCGTGCAAATTACATCGGCCCAAGAACATGAATTAGAGCAGCTTGTGGGGGAACGCGAGCAAGCTAGGGCTGTTGCATATCGGTACTCAAATGCCATGCAAATCCGATAGTGGCCATGGTTGAAGGGGAATTGGCGGAATTGGGTGACATGGGCGGGCCATCTAGCATCGCGGGAAACACGGATAGAAGAAGCGTTGTCCTCCCTCCAACGTGCAGCACGTTTGTCGAATCGAAGCGTGATAGCATCTATGCTAATTTGCAAAAGCACGACACTGTGCGTGATGTATTCACGTCGAAGTATACTGGATTCACCACATGGAGTGATGTGCATGTCATGTTTGAGCATTGTGTGCATACAATTTCCGATACCAATAACAGCATAAACTGGGATTTTGAAGTAGCGGAGGAGTGGGACACCAAGCCGAGGATGTCATCTTACATTAATGAGGATAAACGGACGTGGATACCACAGAGCAATCCAACGTCATGGGTAACAGATGGTACGGTGTGCACAATGTGCCTAAACCCTTATGGACCGGAGGGAGGCTATATGCTTGGTTCATGTGGCCATTTGTTTCATCCCACATGTCTTATATCGGCAGCCATGCGAGCCAGCCAATGCCGTGACTGCCATGGACCAATCCATCGACGTTTCTACGAGTTGTTTGGGTTGCAAGACAATATGCCCACGGGATACGAGTACAACCGGTACAACATGCCATTGGATGTATCGCCTTACGATTTTTTAATTGGCAGCACTGGGGGGAGACAATGACATGGGATGCTCCAAGAGAGATGCACGCCTTGGATGCGAAGACGTTAACTAGGGTTAAAGATCCGGTGACCTTTTGGGTGACATCCAACTGGGAAATAACCGTGCGTGCTAGAGGCATATGGGACCCAGTCCAAATGGAGCTTTTTTGCCGGAACTTGGGAGGGCATTGGAGCTGTACCAGACAAAGATTCTTTCGACTGCTTGAGGATCCGTGGGTGCCAGCGGAAAACGACCCATACAATCGCAAACCGATCGGGAGAGACCTATTTCTGAGGTAGTTGGAGAATCCGTTGGGAGGATATGAATGAGATGTACTAGGTGCCTCGTCGGGATGATGGGCCATTTCTTCCAGAGTTGCGCAGAGACCCCCAGCAGAAGGAGGTGTTGGACAATTTCAAGGCTGCCATCACGAGTGTTCTAAAGTATTGGCAGAACACATGGTCAGTAAGGTCGTTACGGAGGGGTTTTCAGTTTCTTGAACCTCGCGTGGCCAGTGGAGGTTCCGGTGTAATTACAAATAAATAAACAGACACATAAATCATTTGCCTCGAGATGATTTTGGTTCGCTTTGAGACTTGGCCAGTATGTTCAATGTGCCATGGAAGAGGCCCCATAGTAATATGAGATCAATCAAAATTCGTTCAATGGCCTGACGGATGGTTGCCCATCCAAATGAATTTTCGTTCGCTTTGAGACTTGGCCAGTGTGTTCAATGTACCCTCTGATAGGTTCCAATGCAATATGAGATCAAAATTCGTTCGATGGGCCAATGAGGCGTTCAGTTGTCATCTGGTTTTTGTTCATTGCGAAAAAGAAATCTTGCAATGCGTGCACGGCTATTGCACCCATTGAACGGATGTGGTTGAAGCCCCTCTTTTGCCCGCATAGGCTTGAACATGTATGCGACATATGTGCGGAGACACAACAGACGAATAAATCATTTGCGTCCCCATCGACACCAAGCCATTCCATAATGTAATTGAATTTAAATTAATTTTTAAGCCAATAAATAGGTTTGCACAGCCTTTCATTGGGGGTTTTTGGCACGTATCGATTTTGTTTTTGGCTCAATCTTGTTCTGCGGCTTCTAGCATCCCACCACTACTCCCTTGCCAAAATTTGGACCCATAAAAAATGCCCCAAAAAAAAAGTGTTATCTTTTCGCTCACTATTGCGGAACTCTCTATGAAGATTGCATGAAGTTGAACACAAATCAAGTTTGGAGTGCAAAACAGGGAGGAAACTGTGGTTTTGGGGCCAAATGAATTATAATTGCTCCCAAATTTGGCACGCACGTTGCATATGGCTACATGACACGCCCCATTCAAAAACCGAATGAAAACAAAATCGTGAGCACGCGAAACACAGTCCAACAGGTCTCAAAGCAATAGCAGATCCAACGGAATACATTCAACGGATGAACGGATGGTTGCCCATCCAAATCATTTTTGTTTGCTTCCAATCTTTGCCAGTACGTTCGAAATACCCTCTCACAGGTCCCGGACTAATATCAGATCAATCAAAATTCATTCGATGGCTCAACGGATGGTTGGCCATCGAGATGATTTTGGTTCGCTTAGAGACTTGGCCTGTACGTTCAATGTGCCATGGAAGATGCCCCATAGTAATATGAGATCAATCGAAATTCGTTCAATGGGCCGACGGATGGTTGCCTATCCAAATGAATTTTCGTTCGCTTTGAGACTTGGCCAGTGTGTTCAATGTATCCTCTAATAGGTCCAATGTAATATGAGATCAATCGAAATTCGTTCGATGGGCCAATGAGGCGTTCAGTTGTCATCTGGTTTTTGTTCATTGGGAAAAAAAAAATCCTGCAATGCGTGCACGGCTATTGCAGCCATTGAACGAATGTCGTTGAAGCCCCTCTTTTGCCCGCATGTGCTTGAACATGTGTGCGACACATGTGCAGAGACACAACAGACGAATAAATCATGTCTTTCATTGAGGGTTTCTGGCACGTATCGATTTTGTTTTTGGCTCAATTTTGTTCTGCAGCTTCCAGCATCCCACCACTACTCCCCCGCCAAAATTTGGACTCATAAAAATTGCCCCAAAAAAAAAGTGTTCTCTTTCGCTCACTATTGCAGAACTCTCTATGAAGAATGCAGGAAGTTGAACACAAATCAAGTTTGGAGTGCAAAACAGGGAGGAAACTGTGGTTTTGGGTCCAAATGAATTATAATCGCTCCCAAATTTGGCACGCACGTTGCATATGGCTACATGACACGCCCCATTCAAAAACCGAATGAAAACAAAATCGTGAGCACGCGAAACACAGTCCAACAGGTCCCAAAGCAATAGCAAATCCAACGGAATACATTCAACGGATGAACGGATGGTTGCCCATCCAAATCATTTTTGTTTGCTTCCAAACTTTGCCAGTACGTTTGAGACACCATCTCACAGGTCCCGGACTAATATCTTATCAATCAAAATTCATTCGATGGCTCAACGGATGGTTGGCCATCGAGATGATTTTGGTTCGCTTTGAGACTTGGCCAATTTGTTCAATGTGCCATGGAAGAGGCCCCATAGTAATATGAGATCAATCAAAATTCGTTCAATGGCCTGACGGATGGTTGCCCATCCAAATGAATTTTCGTTCGCTTTGAGACTTGGCCAGTGTGTTCAATGTACCCTCTGATAGGTCCCAATGCAATATGAGATCAATCGAAATTCGTTCGATGGGCCAATGAGGCGTTCAGTTGTCATCTGGTTTTTGTTCATTGCGAAAAAGAAATCATGCAATGCGTGCACGGCTATTGCACCCATTGAACGGATGTGGTTGAAGCCCCTCTTTTGCCCGCATGTGCTTGAACATGTATGCGACACATGTGCGGAGACACAACAGACGAATAAATCATTTGCGTCCCCATCGACACCAAGCCATTCCATAATGTAATTGAATTTAAATTAATTTTAAGCCAATAAATAGGTTTGCACAGCCTTTCATTGGGGGTTTTTGGCACGTATCGATTTTGTTTTTGGCTCAATCTTGTTCTGCAGCTTCTAGCATCCCACCACTACTCCCCCGCCAAAATTTGGACAAATAAAAAATGCCTCAAAAAAAAAGTGTTATCTTTCGCTCACTATTGCAGAACTCTCTATGAAGATTGCATGAAGTTGAACACAAAAAATCAAGTTTGGATTGCAAAACAGGGAAGAAACTGTGGTTTTGGGTCCAAATGAATTATAATCGCTCCCAAATTTGGCACGTACGTTGCATATGGCTACATGACATGCCCCATTCAAAAACCGAATGAAAACAAAATCGTGAGCACGCGAAACACAGTCCAACAGGTCCCAAAGGAATAGCAGATCCAACGGAATACATTCAACGGGTGAACGGATGGTTGCCCATTCATTTTTGTTTGCTTCCAAACTTTTCCAGTACGTTCGAGACACCATCTCACAGGTCCCGGAATAATATCAGATCAATCAAAATTCATTCGATGGCTCAACGGATGGTTGGCCATCGAGATGATTTTGGTCGCTTTGAGACTTGGCCAGTATGTTCAATGTGCCATGGAAGAGGCCCCATAATAATATGAGATCAATCGAAATTCGTTCAATGGGCCGACGGATGGTTGCCTATCCAAATGAATTTTCGTTCGCTTTGAGACTTGGCCAGTGTGTTCAATGTACCCTCTGATAGGTCCCAATGCAATATGAGATCAATCGAAATTCGTTCGATGGGCCAATGAGGCGTTCAGTTGTCATCTGGTTTTTGTTCATTGCGAAAAAGAAATCCTGCAATGCGTGCACGGCTATTGCACCCATTGAACGGATGTGGTTGAAGCCCCTCTTTTGCCCGCATGTGCTTGAACATGTATGCGACACATGTGCGGAGACACAACAGACGAATAAATCATTTGCGTCCCCATCGACACCAAGCCATTCCATAATGTAATTGAATTTAAATTAATTTTTAAGCCAATAAATAGGTTTGCACAGCCTTTCATTGGGGGTTTTTGGCACGTATCGATTTTGTTTTTGGCTCAATCTTGTTCTGCAGCTTCTAGCATCCCACCACTACTCCCCCGCCAAAATTTGGACAAATAAAAAATGCCTCAAAAAAAAAGTGTTATCTTTCGCTCACTATTGCAGAACTCTCTATGAAGATTGCATGAAGTTGAACACAAAAAATCAAGTTTGGATTGCAAAACAGGGAAGAAACTGTGGTTTTGGGTCCAAATGAATTATAATCGCTCCCAAATTTGGCACGTACGTTGCATATGGCTACATGACATGCCCCATTCAAAAACCGAATGAAAACAAAATCGTGAGCACGCGAAACACAGTCCAACAGGTCCAAAGGAATAGCAGATCCAACGGAATACATTCAACGGGTGAACGGATGGTTGCCCATTCATTTTTGTTTGCTTCCAAACTTTTCCAGTACGTTCGAGACACCATCTCACAGGTCCCGGAATAATATCAGATCAATCAAAATTCATTCGATGGCTCAACGGATGGTTGGCCATCGAGATGATTTTGGTCGCTTTGAGACTTGGCCAGTATGTTCAATGTGCCATGGAAGAGGCCCCATAATAATATGAGATCAATCGAAATTCGTTCAATGGGCCGACGGATGGTTGCCTATCCAAATGAATTTTCGTTCGCTTTGAGACTTGGCCAGTGTGTTCAATGTACCCTCTGATAGGTCCCAATGCAATATGAGATCAATCGAAATTCGTTCGATGGGCCAATGAGGCGTTCAGTTGTCATCTGGTTTTTGTTCATTGCGAAAAAGAAATCCTGCAATGCGTGCACGGCTATTGCACCCATTGAACGGATGTGGTTGAAGCCCCTCTTTTGCCCGCATGTGCTTGAACATGTGTGCGATACATGTGCAGAGACACAACAGACGAATAAATCATTTGCGTCCCCATCGACACCAAGCCATTCCATAATGTAATTGAATTTAAATTAATTTTTAATCCAATAAATAGGTTTGCACCGCCTTTCATTGGGGGTTTCTGGCACGTATTGATTTTGTATTTGGCTCATTTTTGTTCTGCGGCTTCTAGCATCCCACCACCACTCCCCCGCCAAAATTTGGACCCATGAAAAATGCCCCAAAAAAAAAGTGTTATCTTTCGCTCACTATTGCAGAACTCTTTTATGAAGAGTGCATGAAGTTGAACACAAATCAAGTTTGGATTGCAAAACAGGGAAGAAACTGGGGTTTTGGGTCCAAATGAATTATGTTCGCTCCCAAATTTGGCACGCACGTTGCATATGGCTACATTACATGCCCAATTCAAAAACTGAATGAAAACAAAATCGTGAGTACGCGAAACACAGTCTAACAGGTCCCAAAGCAATAGCAGATGCAGCGGAATACATTCAACGGGTGAACGGATGGTTGCCCATCCAAATCATTTTTGTTTGCTTCCAAACTTTTCCAGAACGTTCGAGGCACATAGGTCTCGGTCTAATATCAGATCAATCAAAATTCATTCGATGGCTCAACGGATGGTTGGCCATCGAGATGATTTTGGTTCGCTTTGAGACTTGGCCAGTATGTTCAATGTGCCATGGAAGAGGCTCCATAGTAATATGAGATCAATCGAAATTCGTTCAATGGGCCGACGGATGGTTGCCTATCCAAATGATTTTCGTTCGCTTTGAGACTTGGCCAGTGTGTTCAATGTACCCTCTGATAGATCCCAGTGTAATATGAGATCAATCGTTATCGATTAATCATGAATCATCCAACAGGGGAACTGTTGGTTCACCCTTTGAACCATTTAACATTGACATCATACTTGTGCAGTAACTTTAAGAGGGCATGTACAAGACACTCGCAAAGTTTCAAATGAATCCAAAATCATTTGGCAGGGGAATGATTGGTTCACCCATAGCCAATTTTACGGGCTGAAATTGCCATTTATGGGGCTCGGATTGCCAATTTCAGGGGTTGGACTTGCAATTTGAGGGGCTGAAACTGCCATTCCAGGGGCTTCAATAGCCAATTTAAGGGGCTGCACTAGCAATTGCCATTTCACAGGCTACAGTTGCAATTTGAGGGGCGGGAATTGTCATTTGAAGGGGTTGGAAGTGCAATTTGAGGGGTTGGAATTGACAATTTCAAGGGCTCAAATTACAATTTGAGGGGTGGCCGGGGTTGGTCATTTTAGGGACTGACATTACCAATTTTAAGGGCTTGAATTGCATTTTGAATTGTAATTCAAGGGTTACAATGGGCCATTGGGGGGCTAGAATTACCAAAGCAATGACATCCAAAGCAATATAAAATCATTTGATAGCGGAATGATTGGTTCACCCTTTCAACCATTTTTTATTCATGTCATACTTGTCCGGTACTTGTAGGAGGGCATGTGGCTGACACTTGCAAAGCTTCAAAGCAATGTAAAATCATTTGATAGGGGAACAATTGGTTCACCCTTTCAACCATATTTTATTAACCTCATACTTGTCCGGTACCTTTAAAATGGCATGTGAAAGACACTTGCAAAGCTTTAAAGCACTCCAAAATCATTTGATATGTTCATGATTGATTCACCCTTTTAACCATTTTAGATTGATTTGAAACTTGTGAAAGACCTGTAAGAGGGCATGTACAAGACACTTGCAAAGTTTCAAATCAATTTAAAATCATTTGGTAGGGGGCGATTGGTTCACCCTTTAAACCATTTTAGATTGATGTCATACTTCTCAAGGACGTGTAAGACGGCATGTAGAAGACACTTGCAAAGTTTCGGAGCAATAAAATATCATTTCATCGGGGAAGTTTCCGTTCACCCTTTCATCCAATTTTGAATTGAACTGGATTTTTACTAAATAAAATGATTTAGAGGGCATAGGATTGTGGGGCGCAATGAGTGTGGGGCGCAATGATTTTGTTTTTGGCCTGATTTTGTTCTGTGAGTTGAACCCTCACACCACCACATCCTTGCCAAAAAATGTACCAAAGAAAAATGTTTGGAAAAAAACGTTCATCCTTTGCTCTATGCTCACTATTGCAGAACTCTCTATGAAGAGTGCATGAAGTTGAAGATAACTTCACCTTGGAGTGCAAATGAGGGAATAAAATGTGTTTTGGATGCAGACGATGTCTGTTCATGGTGATATTTTGCATGCAACTCTTCATGTTGTTATCAAGCATATGGCTTCAGAATGGAATTAAAAACAATTCATGTGCAGGCGAAAGATTGTTTTTCCTTATGAATTTGAATAACCGATTCAAATAACTTTGTTGAACTTTGTTGAAGTTCAACTTTGGTCCATATGTGCTTAAGTACGTACAAATCACGTACACAAAGTTGCAAGCGAAGAAATAATCATTTGCCCCCCGAAACGACTCGTTAAACCTTTCGACCAATTTTCAATCATGAATCATTTAATAGAGGAACTATTGGTTCACCCTTAGAACCATTTTAGATTAATCTCATACTTGTCCGGTAACTTAAAGAGGGCATGTACAACACACTCCCAAAGTTTCAAATCAATCTAAAATCATTTGGCAGGGGAACGATTGGTTCACCCATTGACTCGGTGTACACTGTCACTCTTCAAAATTCGTGGGTGTGATGCTTGATTATCCCATATGATGGACCTAGTTGCCATGGCCAAGTAACAAACCATTAAAACATTATGGTACGAGACAAACACAATTGAAAACAACATTTATTCAAACATTATGTACAGTCAGAGACACGCTCAGTCCCACCGAAGTACAAACTCCAAGAAACCCCAGAACTGCACTCACAGAGAGGGAAAAAAGTGGGTTGGGAATGAGGGGTAGGCCCTTATATACTGCCTGGAGAGGCCTGACGTGCGACCGCCTCTGCTGCCCATTCATGCCTCGCCACGTGTCCAGGGAGCGGTCGAACCTAATAACAATAAAGAAAAAGTCTGCGACCACCACCGGCTGGTGGTCGCACCCATTTAAAAAATAATTAAAACTGGGCGACCATCCCCTGCTGGTGATTGCACCCATTTAAAAAATAATTAAAAATATGCGACCATACTCTGCTGGTGGTCGCACCTATTTAAAAAAAATGAAAAAGTTGCGACCACCACCTGCTGGTGGTCGCACCTATTTAAAAAAAAAGAAAAAATTGCGACCAACACCTGCTGGTGGTCGCACCCAATTTAAAAAAAAGAAAAAATGTGCGACCACCCTCTGCTTGTGGTCGCACCTATTAAAAAAATTGAAAATGCTGCGACCACCACCTGCTGGTGGTCGCACCCATTTAAAAATAAGAAAAAATGTGCGACCACCCCCTTCTGGTGGTCGCACCTATTTTTTAAAAAAATAAAATTTGTCCGACCAACCTTTGCTGACGGTCGCATGATTGACAATATAAATCATAATATATGAATTTTACAGATAATTAATGAAGTCCACGTAATGAGGCCACATCGGTTGCCACGTCGGTTCTCATAGTAAATAGTCAATAGTAAAGTAAATAAATAAACATATTTATGTACAAGAACGTCGGTTTAGGACGCGACGTGACGCGACGCACGTCCGTCGCTGACGTCGGACGTGACGCTGACGCGTCGACGCCATGTCACATCCAAATTTGCAACTAGGGTTCAAAGCTTGGTCAAACCATTTTTTATAACCCAATTTTGGATGGAATTGCAAAATGAGGCAACTGGTTTTGTTATAATCTCACCGATTCAACGCTAAAAAATCCTTAGATTTTGCTAGATTGTGGATGAAGCAGATAGGGATGGATTCATAAGGTTCATTTCATTGGATGATTCAGGGTAGGTAGATATGACCTCATCAATGAGGCTATATACTCATTCAAGACGGGCCCACCCAAAATGTGCTTGTCGTTGGGGAATGCTAGATCGTGAGCCCAGCCCCGAGAGCCTGTGAGTCTGTGAGCCCAGGGATGCTCACTTGTGCATGTGAGCCTAGCCCACGTGGCATGAAAGTGGTCCAAGTTTGCGAGCCTATTACCGCGGAAGGTCACTCATTCCCGCAAAAATATGCCTATTACAAACCGTAATCGCAAACCCTAAATCCCATACCCAAACCTTAAACCGTAAACCCAAACCCTCAACCCTCAACCCCAACTGGAGTGAATGAAATGAAATGCATTCAATGTATTCAGAAGAATTACAAGTCAACGACGTTGTCAAAAGAAATGTCAAATGCAATCCATAATGTCCTAAACACTACTACGTTTGGGGGGGGGGGTTAGCGATGCCCCATCGACCTCCAACCGCCGCGATTAGCGACGGAAATACTCTACGGCGCCCGGGGCGCGCCGGGGGCATTTTGCGACGTCGGGAAGTTACAGAGACATCGCAGCGACGTCGCTCCCGGAATGTCGCTAATTAGCGTCGCCGGGGAATCGCAAATCCCCCGAGACCCCCCGGCCGTGGCGCCGACGTGACTTGCGACGTCCGGGCATAGCAAAAAAATAAAATAAAATAAAAATCTGCGACGTCGCATTAGGGACGTCCGAGGGTCGTAAATGCGACCCCCAGACGTCACAATAGGGGGGGTACATTTGAATTTAGGTGAGAAAATTTGAATTTGAATTTGAATTTTGATTTTAAAAACTAATTGACCATTGACTCGGAGTTGAACATTGACTCCGGTTTTGTCCAATGGCAGTTCATGCATTGTTCTACATATATTAGGCAATGCATATTTGAACTAGGACCTCCACATTATAACATTTCTAAGATACTGCACACTAACCAACAAATCTACAATACATCTATGTATGACAAAAGCAGTCCAAGTATATATATACATATCAAGAGTTAGCTCCTAGTGACTACCACTATCTCAATCCTCTCATTGTGTTGCAGATTATGCGTACTCTACAGGAGCTCTCACAGCTGGAACTTGCACCGAGACTTGTCCCCAGAGTTCTTCAATAACAAATATCTATCAATGGCCTTAGATTTGCAAAGCTGCATTGCAACTTATTGTTGAACAATGGCTATAGGCTGAGGATGTCAAGCCCATTATGCTCTACAATCTACTCACAGAATCAATTTTACGCGACGCCCCAACGACGCCGGGGAATCGCAGCGCCGCATTTGCGACGGCCGGGCGCTCCTGTGACGGCGGGGATTCGCAAGATAAAAAAAAAAAAAAAAAAAAACGAGTTTTGTTTTGTTTTGTTTTGTTTTTTTTTTTTTCCGGGCATTGCGATTCCCCGCCGTCGCAGGAGCGCCCGGCTATCGCAAAAGCGTCGCTGGGCTGCAACGCCTCATTGCGATTCCCCGGCGTCGCAGCATCCGGGGGGCGTCGCAACCCCCCCAATGCGTTGGCGGGGGAATGGGTCAGGCCCCTTTCCGGCGACGGCATGGCATCGCAAGATGCCACAACGTCGTCCAAGCGCCAGCTTTGCGACGCCCCGACGTCACAAATCCCAAGCCGGGCGCCTGTGCGACGCTGCAGTCGTAGGGGGATCGGCGCGTCCGGCGCGCCCTGGGGTCCTGGCGTCGCTAACCCTCCCTAAACGTAGTAGTGAATGTTTGGGGGTGAGATTATGAATAGTGATTTTTTGCTAAAGTTTTCACGGTGGCACATTTTTAGAAGTGGCCATTAGGTGTAATCGTCTCCGTGGGACCACCCCTTGTGGTTTGGAGAGGCGATTCCTTCCTTGGGCAAATCGTTGGGGGCGCTTCGGAGTGTCATGCATAAAACCTGGGTGCGAGCACATTTTTGTTTCGCCATAACATATTTTCTGCATATTCCTAGAATATGTGGAATGTCCTATTTTACTCATGCTTATACCCAACCTCCAATGAAACAAATGGTACCAACTAAGGTGGGCCAGGTCGACCAATGCTTATAAAATGGTATAAGGCCTAGGTTCCATGGGCACTCCCAACCGCCCACCCCAAGAATCGCTCCCAAGTTTAAAACACTCTTATGTAATGGATTGAGGAACGAAGGGATGCCCCCAAAAAAATCGCCTCTTCAGACATTTTGTGTGGGGGGGGGGGGGAAGCGCAAATAACACATCCGTTCCGAACTAGGCTTGTTTCTTCCACCTCCGGGCGACAGCCGGGCGTACGGTTGAGGGCCAATTTAACTAGATAGATTAGGAAGGGTGGCACATTTTTAGGATAGGCCCTTATAATAGTCTCCATGGAACTGCCCCCTTGTGTTTTGGAGGGGCACTCTTTCCTGGGGCCGGCTCTTTGTTGGGGAGCGCCTATGGAATCTGGGCCTAATAATAAAACACGAATTCTTTATATACAACTGCAACAGAAAAGTGAGATGAATGTCTTACTGTTTCAGGCTATGGATCCATCAACAGCTATGTGCACCGGTCCCACAAAGTGCATGTCTCATCGTCATCGGATCATCAGAAGCAGAAGTGAAAAATTGATCTGGTAGATAGATGCTTAGAGTTGGAGTGAGATCAGAACTTTGTTATTAGTCAAGCATCAAAGGTTTGTCACACGTTCTCGTTTTGAGACTTGAGACAAGGCTGATGCTCAAGGCGGAGTACATATACATAGCTCAGCAACATGTAGACCACGATCGCGTTGGATTGCATTGTTCATTTCATTGAGCTGGTTCAATTGGCTCTAAAAAATTTCTTTGCTTTCTATGGGCATCACGAGCCCCATTTACAGATCCAGGAAATGACAAAGATCCATGTGATTTCGTGTCGTGGACTGCTCAGATCCATCCCTCGTCACATTTGTCACATGCTGTTCTCACTTCAGGGCCATGCAGTACTGGAATCTGAGTATGATATAATTGTTTATTACAAGATGGTTCTGAGGGGACATACAACCCAACGACATCGACAATCCGTTAACTTAGATACTAAGTACGGTTGGAATCAGCAATAGTCATCTGCAGAGTCTTGGACCAGTGGAAGATTATTCAGGCTGTCTAGCCAGAGGAAGGTTATTCAGGCTGTCTAGCCAGAGGAAGGTTTTATTCAGGCTGTCTAGCCAGAGGTAGATTGCTCAGACTGTCTAAGACTCTAACCAGAGGAAGATTATTGCATAAGTTCACAGGCACGCCGCACAAGCTCTCTTCTCAACGCACGTGAAGGCTTCTCATCTACTGCTTTTGCCCAATGGTGTGCTGCAGTGGAAGGCAGATAGCTTCTGCATGGTAAGCTGCTGGCCACGAGTCACAACCCCCTCCGCATCATCAGCTATCGTCACCAATTTCCCACAGCCTGAAGATGTGTGATCAGAGTTTCGGGAACTGCAGTCCGCATTCAAACTCCTCAACCTCACAGCTCCACCAGTCGATGCATGTAGAGGTGCTCAGATCATTTACAACTTACAAATAGCTGTAGGTCAGATCAGGTGATGCAAGCCGGCGGGTTGTCGGCGCAAAAGTGCGAGCCTGGTTGGCTTGATCACTGGGTTACTGTTGGGTAGACCATGTTTAGTATTTTAGTATTCCTTGGGAGTAGCTCTGCAGCCATAGATGTAAGTGCACCAGTGAATCTGCAGAGATGAACAGAAATAGTCAGAAGACACACGCTTGGTGCAGCTGTGTCTCAGAGACCACTCCAATACCTGCGCTTCCATCACCTATTCTAAAGCTTAAAGTTAACTTACTCGCTGTGGGCCACCACAGCGAAACGGAATTCAGACCCAAGCTGCTGTCAGAAAATAAAAACCTCTCTCTCTCGTCCGGCATGCATGCAGTGGTGGGCACAGTTATGTACACAGGAGCCGGCGACCATTGATGGCCATAGGTACTTTCTTCCTGTTTTCGTGCAACTAATGCAAATTATCTCCATGAAGGTATTTTCAGTATATGATGCTCGCTCGAAAACCCAAATCCCCACATGTTGGCAGCCTCAGGTGGTGGAACTGCTCCCTGCATGGGAGACACCCCCATTATTCCATTGGCTGCAATCAGAGTTGGGGACATCACGAAGCCTGTTTCAGATTTTACAGTGGAAACACAGATGGGTAACTACCCACTGCCCTGTATACATATGTCATATACTATCGAAGTTCACCTTCCATGCCAACCTTCACATGAGGGTGTCTCGGTATCTCTGTTTCTCATAACCAAAATGTACTTCGCCCCGGTCTCATAATGTGACACAAGTTTCAGACATTGTGAGGTTGTCATCTAGGTAGTTGCTCGTCTTTCAGACGAACTTTTCCAGTCTGCATTGATCCAGTCTAGCAGACACACTTGAAAACATTTGTCCTCCTCATATGATTATCTGTAGTAAAGTGGTAAAGTGACAATCTGATGAAGTATCTCAAGGCACCCTCAACTAGAAATCAAATGTCCGCAAACTGAAAAAGCGTCCCTCTTCACATCGCTGTATACAGCTCAAAGGGACCTAGTGGGTAGACAAAAAGATGAATGTGAAATTACAGAAGAGGTGCAGGTCTCCCAGATTACCAGTGCAGAGAGAAATTTTTAATGAGTTGACGTTGTGTCTTTGCTTTCATTGAAGGGAGTAAGCGACACGAGATGTATGTGTGTGTATGTTTGTGTCGGTTGGGCAGAGCCTTGGAACTCGGGAGTATCGTCTCCGTCTTGAAGTTGGTTCAAAAGTAAGCGGTATGGGGCCCACTAGGGCGGTCGATCGTGCTTGTCTCTCACGCTTAAGATTATGAGGTCCGCAGTGACGCTGTGAATGACGTGAGTAAATTCGTTTTCCGGAGTTTCGGAGATGCACAAGGGCAGACGATGAATGCCTGATGAGGGAAGAGTTGATAAGTGCCCATGCTCGATTGTGTGCATTTCTTGAGACCGAGCTATGTTTGTTGCGCTTGGTGCCACCTATGAAAGATTAGGTCTGGCAGATATTTCGTGGTGCGAGTTCACCTGTCGTAGCGACAGAGAGAGAGCGAGAGAGAGAGAGAGGGAGGGAGAGAGAGGGGGAAGGGTAAATATGCGAAGGTGTACTGGGTTGCTGGTGTTGAAGAGAAGAGAATCAATCAAATTGTTTGCGTTTCGAGACATTAGAGATACAGGAAATCACGTCATTTTGGGCAGAGGGTCCAGTGAAGGGGAAAGATAGAAGAGTTCATCATTCAAGCTTTTTCCAGAGCTAGAGGGATTTGGGGAAAGCGAGAGATCAAGAATGGAGAGAGGAAAAGCCACATTGCCTGAGCTGAGTTCCTGTGGGCAATAGTCAGATGCATTTCGTTCTATGCTTTCCCGATGGGACATGTTAGCCCAGTTAAGAGCACCAACAACCGTTTGAGTGTTCCGGGCTAATTATTCTCGATAAAATTCCTCATACTTGAGCTGGCCCAAAAAATTGTCAGGAGGTCGGTGGATGGAGCACCTCCAAGGATAGGCGCTGGTGTGATTAGAAGGGTGGACCTAATCGTATTTTTGAAGGTTTCGCAAGACAGTGCTCAGTTAAGGGATGGGGGTGATTCCCGTGAGCTTGAAGCCACAGGACCCCAAATTACAGCGCACCCGTGACCGTTCGGGTGAGAAGAATCGATTAAGGAGAGAAGATTGCGAGCACGTCAAACACGACAGGCTTTTCTCTAGCTGGAAGGTACTTGCTTTCTGTAAATTTGCCATCTTGTCCAGGCCCTCGTCTTCCTTTTAATGCAGCAAATTGTCTCTTCTTCCCGAGTTTTCAATGTATCCAGTGCTCAGGAGAGCACTGATGCAATTGATTGTCACTCAAGTTGTTTCCAAGAGGACTATGTGTACAGTCCATTGCGACTTGGAGACAAAATTACACTAAAGAATGTGTGACACTCTGCCAATTGCAACCGAAGGCAATTTATTACTTACGACCTGTTCATTCAGAAAGTTATCTTGACAGGTTTTCTAGTAGATGCTTGACTACAGGATATGTGTGAATACAAAGTTGAAAGATGGATCTTTCTTTCTCTATTCTCAGGGTCTGCTAGAGTGCCTAAGGCACTGGACCTCAGACTCTCACACACCAGCTTCTCCATTGCAGGGTGTCGCTGGGGACCTTGTTATCTCCACATAACCTCGTTTGTGACAATCCCCTGAAAGGAGTAATTCCCGGGTTATGGTGGCAAGATCAAGGGCTTTTATTTGGGCGTACTTTTCTTCCTTTGCCTTCAAAGGACAAACCAATTTGTTTCTTTTACATTCCATGCTTTTAAGTTTAAAGACAGGCAGAATTAATTTCAAGGTATCTGGAACGTTGAGGAAAGGCAGTACCATCGAGCTATGCTCTAGGCTATGTTATCCAAACTTCTTGGTTTCCACTTGGCTTTGATGAAATGCAACAGAGTAAGATGTATGTATGCATTAAGGATGAACTAGGCAGAGACTGAGCATACTGACCAGAAAGACACGAAGAACAAAAAGAAACTTCATATTATAAACGCCAAGCTGAGCTTGCGGGACAAAGGAAAACACAAAACAAGATAGAAAAGGAAAGTGGGGCCCCGAACAAGAACCAGAAGCTCCGCGTCCAGGGAGTGAGAGACATAAAGACAAAAGTGCACTGTATGATGTCAATGGAAACAGAGCCAAGAGAGGAAGGGGACCCAAGGGCGAAAGGGCCAGGGCTGGGAGAAATGAAATGGTACTTTATAATGTCCGCGGGAAGCTCAAAGAGCTTATGGGAGGGAGAACGATTCTCTATTTGGGATTCCTCATTTGGAAGAAGCTGGAGTAGAAAGAATTTGCCCCGCCACAATTCCTAGTGAATTTACTTTACTGCTTATTAATATTGGGCTTTGAATGCAGATACTAGTTGGCCCGTCAGACTGGAAAGAGCATGCTGCAGGCAAGGAAGGTATTGATAGGTACCGGCTTCACAACCTCCCAGGCAGCCACTTTGGGCCAGGTGTATATGAGCTCGGGGTGACAGCACCAGCCTGGCTACCAAGTCCCTACGGGCGTAGTGCACGCAACCTAAAGAGGCAGGATGTAGTGGTGGTTTATGTAGGACAGGCAGAGAACATTCGGCAACGACTTCAGCGGTATGGACAGACAGGTGCACACCTTGAAGGTTCAAGGTTAGTCATCCTCCTGTTTTGGCTTGTTTGTTAGGCCATAAGGAATTGGAGTTTAGTGGTGAAAGAACCAACCCATTGCTAAGAGTTGATTCATGACAAATCTGTCATTTTTTCAATGGATCAATATTTTGGTTGATGGTTTCTGGAATCTACCCAGGGGGAAGGGGGCAAAGCCTAGCTGACTGCCTTTTATTTGACGACGCAAGAATAATCCCAAGAAATGCCCTTCTTTCCCACAGCTGGACACGTGTCTTCTTTGTGGGATTGAGGTTTTCTTACTGATTTCAAGTTTCCTACTGGAGTCTCACACTCCTACTCATGGCCCCTCCTACTATTTCTTGAAGATATTTGCACACACTCTCTCCCTTGTCTTGTTCATACAGTGTGTGGATGTTGCAGATGGTATGGGCAGAAAGGTATCTTGTAGATCGGCTGAACATAATATCCTCAATGAGTCCCTCTGATGAGATTTACCGGCTTGATTTGCAGTTCCTCAAGATTGTTTTTGATAACAAATGATTCACAAAGTGGCAGCTGTAAATCGGGGCTACGAACCCATGGCATGGAAAGTCCAAGTGAAGAAAACCTGTTCCCTGATGTGGAGAAAGGATCTCCACATGGCCCACGCCTATTTTCAGAGGTGTTTGCCCTTGGTTGTTCAATTGTGTTTCGGTGGGCAGCGGTGAGCACTGGTTCTTCCTGTTTACCTTTCTCCACTTCAATTCTGCATAGTTCTTGGGTTTAGGGTCTTGCTCGCGCAAAAGCTGTCACCTTTAGGTCTACAAAGTGCCCATTTCTCACAAGGCCCATAAGCTCTTTGAGCTTTCCGTGGACGTTACAAAGTACCATTTCATTTCATTTCACAAGGCCCCATAGACATTAGCTTGCACACTCTTGCTTTTTGCTATCCCTGGGGTGGATCTTCACTATTTTAACTTGGGCTTGTCCCAAATTAAGGACAGAATGCTGACGGTTGTGGAGAAGAACTGGCAATTGTTTTTGGAAAACAAGCAAAGTTCTGTTCTGGCAGGTCTAGTCAACTATTTGAGACAAATCGTGTAGACATGTATGAATAAGGCCCACTAACATTCTGCCAATGGTGTGACTGCCACTTAATTTAACATTGTCTGTTTTTTCCTCAGACCGACAGCAAAGTGGTTGCAGCTCAAGTGGAATCAGAGCTTCTATCAGTTTTTGACTATGCTTGGAACAGGGGCAGAAATGGGGCCCGCCGCTCCCGGGATGTTCTTGCCAAACTTTTCCTTGGCTTGCCTGGAGAGAAGACCTTATGTGGCTGGAATTCTTCTGGGAAGAAATCGGTCCTCTTTGGTTCCAAAAGGGTCGGCATCACCGTGGCAGTACAAAAACCAGTAGAGGGCTCTGTTGGCCTCACACCAGCCAGCGACAGCAAGGTCGGAGACTTCAGTTTTCTACTGCAAAATCTTCCTCAGCTTCTGTCTGTTGGGAGTAAGGGCGGCAAGCAGTGCGAGTTTACAAAGCTGGAAGTGACAGGAGCTCGCTGTGGAGTTTTACTTGATAATGGTATACGGTGTAACACTCTTCCAGTGAAAGGTCGAAAGCGCTGTCTTATGCACAAAGGAATGAAAGCAAGAGGCCAAGCACAATCATCCACAGACAGTCAATGTTTTTCACAAGTTACTTCTGCAGGATTGCCTGGAAAGCAAACTGATGGCGTGCAGCTTGACGATGGTGGAAAACAGGAATCTGACAAGGTTACTGTTTGTGGGTCCGTTTCGCCTATTAGATCCTTGTGTCTACCTTTGGCAGGTAAGGGCAAAAAACAGCCCATCTCCCAAACTGGTAGGCGCCCAAGAAGCCTTTCATTCAATTCATGGATGAAAGCTGAAGACATGCAGAATTCTGAGCACAGAGGAGAGAGATAGAGGGCAACAACCCACAATTGGCTGTATAATGACTTTTAATAGAAGTCTGAGTGCACCTCTTCAAATACCTTGTCTTCCTTCTTACAAAGGGACCACCTGTGGATAGGTCAATTGGATAGTAACTGGGTGGTACGCAGGTAATGTGGGGTTCAGATGTTGCCATCTTATCATGTGTGGTATTATGCCTTGTGGCCTCTGGTCAGATGATTGAAACAACTTTTCCTTCTCTAGTAAGGACTTTAAATGTGAGATGTAACTCCGAGTTTTCCTTAAAAACATTAAACATGAAAAGTTAATTGAAGAGTAAATCGATATTCTAAACTACACTACAAAAATAAAGTGGCCCCTCAGACTTATACATAAACAATTATCAATTTCCACTTTGGCAGACAAAATATATAAAAAGTACCCTCTAACTGATGAGTAACAATGTGAACAATTGAAAGTAACATATGTAAACTACACAATCACTCCTAACTTATAATGACTCACCTGCAATATCCACAAACTCTTGTCTTGTATACAGAGCAGCATACTGCCCTCCCTGCTTTAACAGAGAATAATGGGTACCCTCCTCTACTAACCTCCCTCCATCCAAAAGCAAAATCCTATCTGCATGTTGCACGGTTTCTAGGCGGTGTGCAATCACGAACACCTGCCATGTTCACAGCTAACTGTCAGCCACAAAACCTTGAATTTCACCTATGTGGTCAACAGAAGAGAGTGACGGCTAGAAGGAGACAGGAAATGGTTGAGAAAGTGCTTCCAAGCCCAACCTGCAGTGAGTAGAAAAAGGGTAAGGAGAGGAAAAAGGTCCCAAGAAAGGCAAAAGGGTTCCAAACAATCCTAACTGGAACACCATTCTTTGTTCTAACTGTCAGAAGATAGAGCAATTCAAAACTGAGCAATTACATCTACTTGTCACTTAAGTGCAGTTGTGCTTGTTAAAACATCTTCTAATACTCATATCCTTGCTGTTGCACTACGGTTTTCATGTTCTCGGCACCTGCAAATACTTACGCATTCATCCAGTGAACATCCTGTCAACATTCCCGACAAACTACAACACTGCCTCCATATGGGTGAATGCAGCTGAAGCCACCACCTAGAACTTAAATAGACTTGGTTTCCCTTCGGAATGATTGAATAGAATACGTACGGTGCGGTCGAGTGTCAGACGTTCCAAGGCCTCCCTTACAAGCTTTTCTGACTTGTTATCCAGAGCAGAAGTTGCCTCATCCAATACCAAAATGGAGGCCTTTTGGTAGATAGCCCTTGCAATTGCCAATCTACCCAGCACACATACGACACACCCAAGGTGCACATGAACTCGAAAGCATTATCAGAATGGGAGATGATATAAAGAGGAGAGACACTGGCCAAGACAGGGCAAGAATGTACTCATAAGACATTGTGGCCAAAGACAGGGAAGGAGACAGACATGGAGAAAGAGCAAAATGAAAGAAAGAGTAAAATTATGATGTCCACACCTTTGGCGTTGACCACCACTCAGGCAGGAAGCGCGATCACCCAGATGCGTGTTATACCCATCTGGTAGCTTCTTGATGAAGCCTTCTGCATTAGCAAGGCGTGCTGCTAGTTCTATCTCCCTCATGTTCAACTTCTCATTCATGTCTCCATATGCAATGTTCTCGGCCACTGTTCCGGTAAATAATGTCTGCAGCCCCCATCTTTCATATCAGCAAGAAGAGAGTACAGAAGGGCCAAGAGAGAGAGGAGCTTAGGGCCTCCTCCCATTGACCTGCGATATTTGAATCCTACATTGGGTAATCCAATAGATATCCCATGTCACTGGAATAAAGGGTGGATTGCCCCCATTGGCACCTAATTAAACCCCTGGGAAAGCGAGCTGGTAGAGCTCAATCAAGAACAAGAGAGCCAAGGGTATCCTGCTGGCACTAACAGGTCATCTCGCGAAAGCAACCGGCTACTGCCGGTGATAGAGAACCTGAAGGCAGGGGTCACAATCTCAGGTGGCCAGGAAACTCATAATGCATTATTGCCAACGGGGCAATTTTGTGTTCAGCCCCAAAAAGACTTCTCATCTCCAATGGGAGCAGGCCCTTGGCAACATCCATTAAAACCCCAGAGAGCATACAGGACATTGAGGCATGGAGAGAGAGTGAGAGAGACCGTCTCCTGAGGCACGATTGCCACTTGCTGGCGTAGGCTTTTGAGGCTAAGTTCGGATATGTCATGCCCATCGATTCGTACTGATCCTGTCCTTCAAACAGGATTGGAGTTACTGTCAACTTAGACAAAAAGGCACACTCAAAAGATATATGCTGATGGATCCGTAGGACGGAAGTGTGGCAACAACAATGTCAATCCTCGCCAAATAGTGGGCATTACTCACACTCTGGATGATAAAAAACACTTCTATGGGATTCTAGGCCTTGACAGACATCTGGCATATGTTGGCACACTGTATCATCTGGTTGGCTTTCACACTACTCAGCTGCCGAGCTTCAGAAGGGTTTAACACAGAACCAAGTCACCTTCGGTAAAATGAATGTCGGTTCCCTCCTGCAAATTAGGAACTTCTCGATGGCAAAATAGAAACATGGCAAAAGAGGCTAACATCCTTGCAACCACAAATTCTTACCACAAACAGGATCATAGAGGCGAAGTATCAATTTGGTAAGGGTGGTCTTCCCACCCCCTGAAGGTCCCACCAGCGCCACTGTCTCGCCTGCATGGACTCGCAAAGAAATGTCATTTAACACCCAGGGTGATGTGTCTCTGTAGCGGAATGCGACATTGCAGAGTTCAACTTCTCCCAAAACTCTAGTCAGGGGGGTCATGCCCACTTTCTCAAGCACCTGCACCCCATCAACAAATAGTTCAAGAATTTACATAATTGTGTCTTAGTAATAATACGCACACAGCATATTCACAAAATCATATAGACCTTATAAGAAGATCAGGTGTAGACTGCAAGTTACCTCTGGCTTGAATGATGTCAGCTCAAAAAGGCGCTCGATTGCTGGCTCCCCTTGCTTCAATTCGTTGTAAGCTCTCCCCATCATCTGCGCACAAATTCTTTGTGATCAACTTCAGGAAAACGTAGCTTCATTAGGAAAAGTGCGATACATCGCTATTTCTTTGCAATAACTGGAAGCAAGAGGTAGGGAAAAAGGAAATATGCAGTCATTAGACAACGATTGTCAGATAACCATACAGCAGAGAGGGAGAGGAGTAGGCATGCCTGGATCGGTTCAATAAGAAGCACCAATGATGTCATGAAAGACACCATGCCTGCTCCATCAAAGCTCCCTTGAGAAATTGCCCATGTGCCCACCCCGAAGAGCACGACCGCAGTTGCCGCATACACAGCCGTAATCACTTCAGGAATGAGAGCCTGCATCCTCTTTTTGCCAAGGCACGCATAGCAGTCTGCAAGTGCAAGCCTCTCAAATCGCCGCTGCTCAAATGCCTCAGCAGCATGAGCTTTGACGACAAACATGGACGGCAGGACCTGTCCATTTTAAAGAGTACAGTTTCCTCCAATGTGACCATGGTGCTTTGAACCAAGTACTCTGAAACCATAGAAATATCCAATAGTGCTTTGAGTTGTAAGTTCAAATCTTCAAACAGAACCACAAGGTCTTGAATGTAAGACGTCTTATGAATTCTTGCATAGAGCCTCTGGGTGAGGATAAACCTCATTGAGATAGGCCGAAATGCTGGCAACACTCGCCTTTCCCTTTTTAGCCAGCTGCCGTAACTTTCCCCCCAGTATTGCTATTGCCACAGTCATCACTGGCACCACCTGGTCCCATCCATATCCACATGAACATAAATTTAGTACCAAGAAATCGAGACAGCAAAGAAGATATAAGAGATGCAGATGAAATGTACATCAGCCTTGGATTGAATCATGGAACCTGAAGAATAACATGCACCTTTAGGTCAATTGTGAGGCTTGTGCCCGCAAAATAAATGACAATACTCCTCTTCTCTCCAGTCATCTGACTTCTTTATGACAGATTATTGGTTTGAATTCAGGCTAGTCTCACCACATGCAAAATAGTTCAATGAGATATACTCACGGATATGGTGGCGATGGAGAGGAGGGGACTCAGCATGACCATGCGGGTGGCCATGGCAGCCAATTGGAGAAGGCTAGGGACCAGCATCTGCAGTCATTTCTCAAAAAAGCGCTATCTTTTAAGCCTCCATCGAAATAGAACTTCGGCTAAAATTTGAATTCAAACAGTATCAATTTCCTGCCATGAGAGAAGAAAAGAAGGAATTATTGGGTCTCCGAGGACCCTAAGGGCACAAAACCAGAGACTTACTGTGGCCCGCTGACAGAACACAAAGAAAGAACCAAAGATATGAGACGGCAAAGTGTAAGGCACTTCAGATGTTCGCAGCACTAAATGCCTAGGCCAGAGAGAGAGAGAGGGGATGATGCGAATGGTGGGAGGCTTACAAACAGAACTGGAAGCAGAGAGCAGTAAAAAAGAGACTAGGGTGGCAGTAAGCAAGATAGATGTCTCACGCACATGAAGGAGGGCGTAGACTGTGTTCCCAGCATCTTCAGCTTCAGCTGTCAGGGCAGCTTCCCATAGGAGCGCCTGCTGCCAGAACTGTGCCACTGACCTCGCAGCCACGAGCGACAACACTTTCACAGCCTTCTTAGTCAAGCTGCTTAAATCACCCTTTGCGAGTAAGTTTGACAATCCCCCAATCTCCGGCACAAACAGAAAGACAGCGCCCACAGCAACCGCTGTGCAAAACCATCCCTTCAATATGATGGGCATTTGAGGGTAGACGAATGGCTTCGTTTTCCGAAGTGTCTTGCTGAGGGGTATAACGCCCTCCCATGAAAACGACTTAGAGCTCGATGATGTATGTGTAGGGTTTTGGCCAAAATCATGTGTGTTAGAGGAAGTAGGTGAATCTGATGAACTAAACGTAGTAGACGCCTCCCGTTTCTTCGGTCCATTTGTAACCCTGGGAGAAGCGACTGAGCTGCTTTCAATCCCTTTCCAAAAATGGATTTCAACACTGCATTGGTACCGCATACTGGCAGAACCAAGAAACCCCGGAGAATAGTGTTGCCTCTCATCATTTTGACCACGATGAGGAGAGCTAGAAAGAGACCATGGCTTACCTAGGCAATAAATCTTCTGTACCCCTTGTCGTGAGCGACAATTCAGCCTTGGAGATGAACACTTCCCCCATTCAGCAACGCCCTTCTCTCCTGTGAGACGAGTAATTTGCATTCCAGCCGAATTGAAGGACAACATTACTCAATGGAGCACTCAATACTACCTAAGAAGATCGTAACCCTTTCTTTCTCACACACAGGCTTAGGCACACGGCTTGACAGCCCACGCAGGATCATGCCAAGGCTGCCCAGTAGATTGCCGCATGCTTGAATGGCGAAACTAATCGATCTTTCTGTCAGAGAGTTCTCCGAAGTGACAACAACATCACATCTACTCCTCATCTACTCTACTCATTTAAGAGTCCACACTGTGGGTTGGAAGGGCGACAAAATTTGACGATTGTACCATCCAAATAAAGTTCTTGGTCCAGTAAATTGATTCAACAAAGAAAGATTTTGTGAGCGTACAATTAATGTCTACAGAACATATTCATTTGTGGGTCTTCGCTGATTCAGAAATGTTGACAAAGCAATCTGGTCATACTTTGGGCTCAACTCAGGGCTGAGTTAGAGAAAGATATGTTTTTCATACAAACCGGTGTCGCGGCTGTGGAGCATAGGACTATTTCTATGAATCGAAATCCGTGCGGGTTGCATCCTAGAATATTGAAAGAGACGGCTAAGAGCTTCATGATCGGTTGACTGCTGGTCATAAATATATTTCTTTTGGGTGACAGTATTTGTCAGTGCATGCCAACATGGTTTTGCAATTCGTCCAACTGGTTGGCTTGTTGTTTGCCCGTATTGTGTTGTTCATCGATTTTGATTCCGTGCTCGATGCTCAGCTTCTGTAGGGCATCAATTCGCAAAAGAAGAGCATCATGGTTTTCTTTCATCTTCCCTTCCATCTCTGTCCTCAGCCGCGTCTCCAAATCTCCAATATTCAGCTGCAGTAGAAGAGTGCTTCAAATGGTTTGGTGATTCTAGTCGTGTGAGATCATCTCTCTCTCTCTCTCTCTCTCTCTCTCTCTCTCTCTCTCTATGAAGATCTTGTTCACCAACTTCCAAAATCTCGAGGCTCAGCCTAAATTAGCCCTGGCCCTGTCCGGTCTACTTTGGGCTGCTCACACAGAGCTCACACACCGCAGATTGATGCTTGTGTGAAGGGCTTTCTAGAGGATATCTGGAAAGCCCGAACTGATTGTTGATTTTAAGGTAAGACCCACTACTGGCGCGAGCCCCTCACAAAGGTAGCACGCCTATTCCCTCTGCTTCCGTCCAAACTGGGCCCGCCGGGGTCTGTGTCCACAACGCTAAGGCAACAAAGTCTTATGAGTACATTCTCTCTCTCTCTCTCTATGGAGGCCACCTTAGTGACCGATTGGGGCCTTGTGGAGAAATGAAATGAAATGAAATGGTGCTTTATAACGTCCGCGGAAAGCTCGTATGCGGCCTAGTCTTATTTTCAATCACAGCAGTGGAGGTCTGGGAGCCTGATCGAGCTATATCTTTTAACCTTTCAGTTATAAGCTAGGACTTTGAAAAGCAAGTACCACCTTCAGAAATCATAAGCGACATGCAGGGTTGTGTGGACGAGTGTCTCTAGCTATTGGGGAGTGATCTCTACATCTCTGCTATTCCAGATCAATGAACTATCTCTGAAGGATCACGATTTTCGTTGTCAACTAAGGTATCAAAATCTTAGGATTTTCCTTCTCACATCCGCTCTGCCAACTGACTACCTTCAAAGCGATGGATAGAACTTGAGCTGGACATCAATTCATATTTAGAATCTCCTGTCAGGCTATCTAGAGGTGTACGTGATACGAGCATGTATAACTGATCTGTTCACACATGGACGTACAGAGATCAGAGACTAGAAAGAGAGCGTCGAGAACTGATATCGAGCATACCGGGTAGCTCTAGAATTGACGTTGTCAAGAGCATTTTATCAGTGAGCCCAAATCATGTGACTGTCAACTTTGAAAACAAATAGATCTGGACAATCGTTCGCATGCGAGAAAAGTTAATCACGAAAGTTAAAGACCTTCGTTTGAACCGCGTTATCGTACAAGCGATCAAACTGATCGGCGATGAATTCTGCCTGCTCTCCAATCATCAGCTGGAGCTCGGAGGGGGGCAGCGGCTCCACCTCAGCCGGACCGGCAGGTTCCTTTCCATCTTGTCCTTTTTCTCCTTCCTCTGTCTCTTCTTCCTCCTCCCCCTGTCCTTCCTCCTCGTCCAGTTCCTCTTCCTGTTCCGCATCGTCCATTTCCTTTTACTACTTATAAACAGGCTAGTGCGTTTCCTTCCTCCTCTGCCGCAACAATCAATATTTCTCTCTCTATGTCTCTCTTACTCCCTCTCTTCTGCACACCTAGCTTGTTACGCTCTCTGCTACTGAACTACAAATCAGACGTTTTTTTATTGTGTAAAGTTCTATCTCCACATCTCATACTCTGCACACACGAATAAACCCACTCCTCTCTCTCTCTCTCGTCTCCCACACACAAGTACAAACCCAATTATCTGTCCCTTCTTAGTATGTATGTATCTGTCTGTATAACAGTGCAGTGTACAATCAGAGAAACAGTGCTCCTGAAGAGTGGAGGCGCGAGATCAGAAACCTCAGAAGATCTCGGTAGCTCGTCTTTGAAAGGGAGCGCAACGCTCCAAATAAGGGGCCTCCTCACATTGCGCTTAAGTTGAATTCTTCGAATTCCAAGCATTTAACAATGGAGCTTCGGTTAGTTTCTTAACCCTTAGTCTTAACATATAGGATTTGATGCTTAACTGTCACTATAATTTATAAAGATGTTTATCTGTTCAAATGGAGAACCCACTGAGAGATACCATCTGTCCAGCGTAACTGTAGTTAGGTGAGAACTCTAATTGAGAGACTTGTAGCAGCAGTAATGTCAATGATGTGTGTCTTGTGTGTCTTGTACCCGCCCTGCAAGTGCAGAACCCAAAGGTCAGCCTTGTCCGACATTGTCTTCCACTAAGCTATGGCGCAGGAGGTTCAAATACAGCATCTATCCATGAGCATTTAGACTGAAGTATGCCATGAGTTCGTGCGGGTATAACTAATATTTAACTAGATCGCGGTGGTCAACTATGGAGAACGTAAGTATGTCGAGTAAGTTTATCGAGCTTTCCCTTCGAGGGATTTCCTGGGTGGTTTTGTGAAGGAGGCGCACATTTAGATCGGCAGCATGGACAGTATGGACTGCTGGGAGCTCTGTGAGCATTTAAGCAGCATGTTAGCGATCATTTTGCATTGATAGGTTGTCGAAAGCTGCTGAGAAGATTTACAAGTTAACACAAGAACAAAGAATCATGGACGACCGTCCACATTGACGACTGTATGTAACTCTTAGAGCCGAGAGTCGAAAGAAAGGAACTTAACTAAATTTATTACGTCCGCGGGAGGGTAAATTAAGGGCTTGGCAAGGAACGTTTGTAGAGCAGATACTTTGGAACCAATTCACAGAGAAGCGCGAGGGAGAGAAAGAAGAGATCTCATAGGATCTGTCTCATTTACAACATGTAGGGTTACTATTTACACAAATGTACCATGCTCCACTGTTAATATGGATACCTGATGAATGACTAAAGTCTAATTACAGTGCGCGAAATAACTGTACTGCGGACTAAGCGGGCTAGCTATGTAACAGTAGACAATTTCTCAGCTTCGCCTTCGCTTCTTCCCAACAAAATCTCCTTGCAGGTAGTTTCTTAACATGCCGGTCCAGATGATTTCTAGGTCCTACACGCAAGGATTGGTCTTCAAGGTCTGGTACCTAAGCCTTTCAGGATCCAAGAAGTACGAGCTCTCGACAATGCCACAGGTGAAGATTCTAAAATTTCAGTTCGAAACTAATCCCTGTAGTCACCATGCAGCTGTGGTCGCTAGTTAGGTACGCTGCACTTTGTGCGAATCTCTCCGAATGGGAAAGTGAGAGGGCTGATATTACCCATTTTGACCATACTGTTACCGAAATCATGGAAAAATTTGTAATGGTTTTGGGCATAAGTGTTAACTAAAGCAGCTGTGCTGGCTCCAGGAACCCCCAATTCCTGATCTGAATGAAGAGTCCCAAGCTTAGCTTGCAGGTTCTTGCAGTACTGGTTGTCGAATTTGGTTGGGGTGTCGACGTCCATGGGTGTGACGGTCTGTAAATTGCCACCGTTTGGACACGTCTTCTTCAGTTGGGTAAGGTAGTTTGGGTCGATATCAGTCTCGGCAGTGGGGTATAGCCGTCCCTGGATTGATAGGCAACGAGCCTTCCCGATGGTGTGGGATCCTGCACATAAGCATTTAATCCACGTCACATCTGTCAATTCATAATATACCAGCGCATCCGCCGAGACTGGTGCCCAAGAAACTATAAGTCTGTAAGTCTGTACATGTATGTGCGATCAAACTGCAAGAGGAGTTTCAATGAGCGGACATACCTGAAAGGACAACCATGTCTTGGGCAGAGAGACCACGTGCTTGAAAATCGGAGATAAGGTCCGAAACACTTCCAGTAAATTTGGGGATTCCGTCGAGAGCTGCTTGCTGGGTGGTTGTAGTGGCGTCCCGCCTCCCCAATAGTACTTGCCAGGATGGTCCTTGACTCTGCACAATAATTTAAATAACATTGGAAATTTGGATTAATGGACTTGTCCCTTTCAATGATCAGTGACCTCTGCTTTAATACCTAGATCATGCACGCTCATGCTTGGGGATCCACGACAAAGCTCACGGACAGTACAACAGAACCCACATGAATACAACCGGGAACTGATACTTGTAACCTCTAACTCCATCGAACCCATTGTGGCATCCTATTTGTAAACAATCAGCATGCATGCACTAATAGCATTGGTATTATTGCCTGAAGAAACATGTGGGGGCCCGGCAGATTCCAGGCAGATTCAAACGTTCACGAGAGTGAGAAACAGAATATAATCTACTGAGAGAAGGCTGAATAAGGAAATGGATGGTCAGCTAATTGTACTTACCAAGAAGGTAGCGTCGCGAGCTACAAGGGCTAAGATATCAGCATGAGAATGTCTGCGGGCAGGCTTTTTCTACTGCTGATTTGATATTGTCGATGACATCAACGCCTCGCAGTGAGTTGAGGTTTGGCAATGCACTTTGCTCCCCGGTGAAAGTTGCAGTATCCTTCAGCAATACCGAGCCATCACAGCCCTATGTACACATTCGAGCGTAGACCAATCAGTATTCTGAAACAAAGTCTTCCACGTTCCCCTGACATTCAAGTTTCTAGCTCGATTCAATCGGACTTGGCATATGCAGAGTTTCATTAACGATACCAATTGAACCAATCTAGAGTTCTAATCAGTGTAAGTAGATTTTGAATCTGATGTGGCAACGAAGCTCCAATGTTACGAAAGTCCACAAAGGTTTGCCGAGTTGACTAAGGAAAATTTAACTAGGGGAACTATTGCATAGACTCGTGAATAGAGGACAAGGAATTTAGCAACGAGCTGGGATCCCGGAGCATACGTTGACGAAACAGTCATGAAAATGCAGGCGCAGGAGTGATGCGGCTATCCGAATGTCCGACCCCATTGCTAACCTCACTTGATTCCTCACTATCGCCTCTAGTCGTGGACACTTGTGGCCATAGAAGCCTGGTACTAGTACCGAACCGAAGGTTTGTACTGCGGCCAGTAGCAGCAACATCACACAACATGTCACACCTGCTGACGTAGCCGATCGAGCCATTTTGGTAGAAACCTGAATGCACACCACTAAATAAATTCTTCAGCACGTACATCAGTAGAAACAGGTACAGGTACATTGTTTTTGAAAGTACCCCTCATAAATTCGACTACCAAGGCTTCCGTAATGTTCTGGGACTGATCTGGCTCCCCGCTAGAGTACCTGAAAGCTGCTATGAGACTACAAGATTACCAATCAACAATACACGAGGCGCTGAAATGAATGTGTGGGAGCTAGCGCGGTACCCAACGCCTTCGATTGACCAGCGCGCTGTCTCTGAGCCGACTACCAGCTTCCGGGATCAAAAATTCGTTCAAGCAAGGGAGAATAATAACTATCTCACTCTAAACTCTCAAACTCTCGCCTCTAGTCTTGATCAAACTTGAGGCGGCTGAAGTAGCTGGCTTCATGGATTCAAGAGAGGTCCGATGTTTGCAGAAATGTGCGATGGTGACCAAATTAGACTTGTCCATTTTGTAGAAACATACGTCCAAGTTGTGGCGTCCCACATCAAGGAGCTTGTTTCCGCACCATTGCGGAAGAACCAAACCCCACACTTGATCTACTTCCGTTTATCTAGTTCAGCCGACTTCCTCCAAATCCCGGCAAAGGGTAGAGCCTCTCAAGCTGCTCCCAGTGCACTCTTCTTGGCCCATTTCAAGGCCAAGGAACGATCCTCCCCGAAGATCGAATCGCCTTACTGCAACAACATTGCTTGCGATCGCTCATGATGCCGCTTTTGGCATCGCCTTGAGCACGGGTTCACCTTGAACCCTTTTTGATTAGGAAGATAACCTTGAACCAACCGTGCGTCCCAATCACTACAATTGGGTCCGCCTTAGAATGCTGGCCTAAGGTATGGGAACACGATGAAGCCGCACTACGACTTCGTCCCGAGGTTACACGATTATAGTACGTGAACAGAAGCACGTAGCTTCCGCGTTAATCCGCACTACAAGAAAACCCCCGAAGTTGAACTGTCCTGTGCTGGAAGAACTTAGATCTTCGAGCGCCTCTCTCCCGCCTTGGAGCTCTCGAGCAAAAACAGCGAGATGATGATCACAGTTGGAGTTGGAGACTGGAGGTGAGAGTGAGAGTGTGAAGCCCAGACTTCGCATATAAAGGGCTTAGGAGTGGGGAGGATCCTCGCAAACCCGAGATGAGAGGCTGCGCAGAGTCAACCGGTAGGCTTCACTGTCGCTATTTGTATTTCAGTCATCACCGCCCACCATTTTTTTTTCACCCCCTGTTTTCTTGTTTAGACTTTAGACACAATTTGTTTTCCACAATGCAAACCCTTGAGTGTTAGTGTTAAAAAAAAAGGCTATGTGGAGCCTGCTCAACTTCTTCAACAAAATGAATTTAGAACCGAAAATACAGTTGGGCTGTGGACAAGAGAGGACCAACGGCGGGGGAGAACTGGCAGCCAGTTACATGCTAGCCGACTGACTTCCAGAATTTCCGAATGAAATATGAAACCTCAGGAAATGGAGGATCGAGGGAAAAAATGGCCGAAGGGCAATCAACCGGGGCCCTTACTTTTAGGAAGGATATTTGCCTTTCCCATTTCATTCAGACAGGAAATCTGCCTTAGTGGCAAGGCCTGGACGGATTACGGCCCTTCTTATATTACAAAAAATGGAAATGGCCGTCTCGAAGTTCCACCACATGGCAGAAATCCAACGTGCCAGGCCGGGTACATCCAAGGAAGGGCGTTTAGGTCAAAAAAATATTAACTCAAAGATGGGCAGGCCCGCGGGGCAAACCCTACTAAGTCTGGACGTTGCTCTCGCAGCCCACAGCCCACGCCTGCCTTGCACTCGCTGCCTGCTATCACAGCTTCACCGTCCACGCGGGTTCAATTCTTCTCCATGTGGTTTGAAAGGCATTGACAGGTCCACTTCTATAAGGATACAATGTTCTTACTGGTTGAATTGCTTAAAACTGGTTGTGATTATTTATTATTATTATTATTTACTTATTGTTGTGCATGTGACACTTGTGTTGTCAACGATTGATATTTATAAGGGGCCGGCTTTATAGCTGAACACAAAATAATCATTAGGAATATTACCGGTTGTTAAAGAATTATCATCGGAATTGACAGGGTATAGTACCACTAAGGGGCAGCACGGACTGCCCAACCCCACTTAGCCGCTTGCTGCTGGGACTGAGCGGCTACGGCTGGTTCAACTGAAATTATTTCCCGGACGCTGGAGAGGACAGCTGCCTCTCAGTTGACTTCCCTGAAGCTCTGCGAAGCAGCCCACCTCACTGCCCAAAATAGCTTGGTAGCCTTCAAGGTCAAAGGCAGTGATACATAGCTGGGTATCCTAGGTCACTAGGATATGAGGCGGAAGGTTTTCATTTCTAAATGCTGAATAGGAAATCTGGCTGAAAATTTAGTGAATTTTTGTTTTTGTCAGAGCTCTCAGGACTCTGATCAGCATCTTTTATTTTTCTTTTTTTTTCAAGGAAACACCAGCCCCAGCAACTGGGCCTTGAGAGGGAAATCAAACCCCCTTGTCTGAGCAACTTTTTGAGTTAAACCAGCAAGCGCATGTAGTAATCTACCTATGTTTGACGGGGGAGTCAGGTCAGAGGCTGCAACTGATTGAACCTGAATCAATAGTCTTTGCGAACTTGATATATATAGACTGCAGCCCACTCATAGCCCACCGTGTTCGGATTCGACCCTTGTTTTTCCAGTCTTTAGGGCTTTGTCAAACCCTTTGATGAATCACTGCAATTGATTGCTTCAGGTATACACAGTTGACGGCGACTTCGTAGGTGGATCGGGAACATCAACTTTCTGATCGTTGCCTTTCAGGTTGTGGACCTGAGGGCATTGCCCAGCCGTGGGGAATCTGAGGTTGATGATAGAGTTTTGAGGTTCTCTGAAGATTGCGGCATGTGGGACGAGATTGTCCATGGAAAACTTTCGTTGATCAGCAAAGAGTACTGTTGCTAAAAGCACCCATGTGAACAAGTTAGTCCAGAAGTAGTTTTATTCTCCAGACAGATGCCACAATACAATTATCATATCCACTGCTGCTTCCTAGGGATATGGCTAAGTTTACCAACTTCTGCTCTACCCATTAAATTACTATGTGTAGTCTACAAGAGGTAGACTAAGAAGAATGCCTTCCCCAATTAATTTGGGGATTAATGAATTTTGTCTTTTGGCATACTTTACACTGCGAATGGAGGTATACAATTATGTTGGGAGAGCCTGAAGAGAGTTATCAGGGCCAAACATCCTCTCGAAGTTACCAAGGTGCATCTGTGAGACTTTCTTCACGCATAACCAATCTCTTAGCTCCATATGTCTGTCTCTGTCTCCTGTCGGTCTTGCTGTATCAGCCACCTGCACAATAAAGGTAGAGAGAGCAGTAGACTTAGGTGCTCAAATCAATAGCATTCTTTCTAGGAAATATCATTAACAAACCTCAAATCAACACCCCAGTCTGTGAAACTAGAGTGTCATAAGCTGTGTGTTAAGTGCTATTGCACTTTTGGGGTGGTTCGTAGCTCGTGCTTACAGGGGTCAGCGATATACAGATGTTTCTGGTGGGAGCTCAGTTGAGAGCTTCATGGCTGTAAACCTAAAAACTTTATCCACAAACACTGAACGACCAAACTGCAGCGGTGAGGCACTTTCAAAGGGTTCTGATAAATCCACCTCACGTCATGATGGAAAAGATCCGTACCTATAACTCAAGCAGTTGATAACTTCTGTCTGTTGTCAGAATGAACCCAGGAACTGACCATCAGAGAGTCAAACATAATCTGCACCGACCCAATGACAGCAGGCAGACTAAGCAAAAAGGAAAGAGTAGGCAAGAAAGGTCTAAAAGTACAGAAAGAGGGTAGAGAAATTGCACATGTAGAGTATGCAAGAAAGGAGGCAGGTATGCAAGAAGGAAACAGAGAAATTACATGTGCCAAGAAGGCCTAGAGGGCCTCTGGGACATGGACCTCAGTGCTAGGCCAATTTTCGGAGGGAAAAAGAAAACAAAAATGAAATAAGAGAGACACGAGCTTGCAAAGAGTGGGAAAGTAGAAGGAAACTGGAATCCTTTTGCGATTGACATGCCACAATGACTGTGCAAGTCACCAGGGGCTAAATGTGACCTGTGTGAGATGCCATGCTATGCAAGGCAACACGAGCAGGCCTGCTTCGCCGAATGCACCCCCAAGTCTCTCCACCACTGCCACCAACACTGGGAGTGATTTCTGTACAAGTAAAGATTTGGTATTAAGACCTCTCCTGCCATTCACACTCTGTGTATATAAGTGAAGACCTCCACTATGAACTAGACTCAATGATTGATTAAGCATTTTGGAAATAACCCCTCCAGCTTTCCAGAAATTGCTTGTGGGTTGAGCTCTAGCTGGTACTCATATGACAGGAGTCCATTCTTTTTCAAAATAGCGGTTCCAGTTCTGCACACACTTTTCAAGAAAGGAAAAAGGCAAGCCAATAGACCTGGCTAGTCAGAAGAATCACTGCCCGCGCAGCTGATACTTGGTCATCACCCTTGTTCCCCCAATAAGCAGGCAGAAACCGCATCACGGTTGTATTACCCACAAGATAGACAACGTGTACACAACTGCAATCCCCCATTACTCTCTCTTCGGGCCATGCAATCTGCCTCAACATTGACATCCCATCATGTTCAATGTTCCAAACAAAAAATCAGCCTGGTGCACAGCTAGGGTACAATTCAAACCAGTATTTGATCAGCCTTGTATGTTAACTATGTAGTGTAATGTTGTGAATCTGTACGAGGAAGGAATAAGCGACACCTGCCTGCATGTTTTGTAGTACAAAATTGGCATCTGGACGGTCCTGTTGTTTGCTACAGGATGCTTTAGTTAAAAGATGTGTGATCTACTTGGCTCAAAAACGATGGTCTTGTTGATGGTGATAGACACTGGTTATCGAGACAAGATCTCGACCTCCGGTGCCCCAACCTCATACCAAATGAAAGGATCTTCCAATGTTCACATCAGCACAATAAGGTTGTCCTCCATGCCTGATGACACCATAATACATAGTCCTCCTTCCAATGAAACTCCACATGGTGACCTACAGAGTCCCACAATCCTCGTCCCCACACGAATGATACTACACAGACTATCAAGATGGTGGCAAATGTCATATGCAACAAGAATATGTCACCATGCATGCACCCATCTGGTTGTCCGTTGAAGTTGATCAGCGATCGAGGAGTTCATTTTGTTAATGACACCATTGTGGTGCTGAAGCCCCTACAAGTATGGATTCTAGTTGATATGCTATTAGACAACATGGACTGCAACACGAGAGGTCAAAGGAGATGACCCACATGCCAATACTGACTGCAGCAAGTAATTGAGCTGGTGCAATCTGCAGGAGCATTGCCTTCGAACAGCTTATCTGCATCCATGGCACCGGGAACCACCCCACCTACAGTTATCATCTACATGTACACTGTGTGGAATTCCTGTTCCACAATACACACTTTACTTGTTGATAAACCTTTGGTAGAGACCCAGAGCCTATCCACAAGAAAGGATCCAAAGAAAACAGAATGCCTAAGGCACTTGCCTGTTTCATCATCCACGGTTTCCGTTCCAATTCCGTTCCAATTCCAATTCCCCACCCGTTCCAGAATCCAGAACCGAACAGTGGTTTTTTTATGGAAGCTGAATGGAGTAACAGGTCTTGTAACAAAAATAGTATCAGCAGAATCACTAGTAAATGTGACATACCGTACTCAAAAGAAAACTGCTCAGACGAGAGAAATGTTTCTTTCTCTTGTCAACAAAACCTCAACAATGTACGAAACAGAATGAAATTACCCAACGTGACTCTGTTGGTACATGAAACATAGCAATTCAACTGGGAGATCAAACCACCTACATGTCACAGCCCACCTCTATAGCACAGAGGGACATCCCCATCTGCACCAGGGTAGCAGAAGACAATATGGGCCAACAGAAAGCAGGCCATGGAAAGTGAACTTAATCGGAACCATCAGATTTTGCAGGACCTCAAGTGTGCTTCACTTTTTTCTTTCTGTTTCGTCCACTACTCTGATAAAATTGTTGAGGCCAGCGATATTACAGATATTGGCAACAGAATAAGGGAAGAAAAGGGTTGGGGGACTGCTATTCAGGAACACTCACCCGAAAACTCGCGGACGAACTGTTCCCAGCACCCAAAATATTCCCCAACCCATCAGCAATGTGGACTTTGCTCTAGGAATGTCCAACTGAATGGTGTGGCTAATAGATTGAGAACATTTAAAAAAAAAAAATCAGAGCCAGCAACTCAACTGCAAAAAGGTGACAATGCACATACCCCTCTTCCCCCCCAGAGAAAACACTTCTTTCCTTCTTGCCTTTTGCTGTCAGTTTCTTTTCCAGCTTGATCAACATGAACAAACTGATTTGAGGATGTGACTCCAGACTTCCAGTGGAAAGGAAACCAAATAAAAGTGTGGTCGCAACCTGATCAGGGTCATTGATTGAGAAGGTTAACATAAATTGTTCAATATCTGATTGCAAGATTCATAATTTGCCAAAGAGGAGAGAGAGAAGCAGAGTCTGCAGCAGGGCTTTCAGAAGAGGGCCCGCTGGGAGAGAGATCCCAGATCCACGTCCCACTAGCGCCGAGAGCATGAATGGCATCTGGGCACAATCCAGTTGAAAAATATGAGTAACTACCTAGCTAAGAGGAACAAATGTTAAGAATGACTCAGAAAAGTAAAAGCCAGGCCGACATATCACCGCAAATAATCTTTGATTGAGAGAAGTACAAAAAGAAACCCAGGGTAAGAGTAAAACAGAAGTATGAGCTAGACTAGCGTCAACCCCTATATGTCCTGCGATACAAGTAAGAGAAGACAAAGACAGAAGCACAAATCAATTGAACACCTTGTTCAGAACCGAGCCTACAACCAAGTGCAGCACTGTGATATTGGCACATGCTAGAGAGTCAGAGGAAAGGCTAAAAGAGTGATACTTACTGTGAAAATTCCAAGGAGGTTTGATATGATGGTTAGAGCTAATGCCAACGCAGTATTAGCCCCTGCCAGCTGCCACACCCATCCCCACATGCGAGAGTCCTTTCAAGACAAATTCAACGTCCAATTTTGTGAATTGTTTGTTCTGACTGTCCCCCTAAGCTGATAGATATGTGGTACAAAACTGCAACATGCCCCCCCAATTCTATTCTTTCTCTCTGTTGAGAACATAAAATTTCTTGACAAGGCCAGGAAACACAATCTTTGGTTCTTCTACGTGTCTGAAGCTGAATTCTATGCTTATCTTGGAACAATATCCAGCACCCTACATCCTTATGAGCTGAGTGAGCGAGACAGGATTAGGAAAGGCACTGTAGCTGTCTGTGAATACAATGTAGCCAGCTACACATTGGAGAATAAACCCTATCTCGTCAGGGTAGGACTTGTCAGAATGTATCCGAGAAGTGGGACAGACTGTCATCTCTTCTTCTTGTACCTAGGTACAAAGGGAGGGAAGTTATATTGTCCATTTAGAGATTCCTTGTCCTTAGCAGAGATCTTCAGCTATGAGGACCTGAAGTGCTAACCTGCATGAGGTACTATGTCTCCAAGCAAGGTTGGGAATTTTTTAAACTGCTCTGTGGTCTTTGATGTAGTTATATGCTACCCCATAGGCCTTATGGGCCTCCCTGGACCCAATATAGTTAAAACTCTTCTCGAAGCGTGTGTGATCCCAAGAAAACAAATAGAAAATCCAAAAGTTGTCAAACACACGAGGCTGCCTGCTAGACATTATAAGAACAGAAATAAACAGTACCTGAGTCAAAGAGACACCGCTGGAGAGAGTAGTTGGTACACAGCATAACATTGCAGCCTGCATGCCGGAGTCACGTATTTGTCAACTCCAAGCCGGATCTCTAATACAGAAATTACGCCAATTTGTCATTGTGGATAATGCACCCAAGAGTACTCCTCCAACAAGTGAGCAGCAACTGATGAAGCCCATGGGATCAAAACTTTCCAGACTAGGATAGTACACTTCATAAATGAAACTTGCTAAGAAAAACATGATGACCGCATGTACACAGGGCGACATTTTGTCCTGTGACTTGAAGTACCAAATATTGTCCAGAAAACAAGACAAAAAGAGAGTGCAAGTGCTTGAAACCTGCAACAAGCTCCCTAGGTGCCATATTAAGCTGTAGAAGGGGGATAGCAGCCAAGGGTGTGATTAGCAGAATAGATGTCTGCACTCAACAGCAACAGAGCCAGCGTGAGAAGAAAATGCCAATACAGACACTATAATGTTGAGAACAACAAGGAAGAAGAAATAAAATCGCAAAAAATCACGGTTGAAGGAGAAAGGGCTGGAACAAACCAAGCCAAACACTGCAGCGGGCCAGGCCTTTACCACCTTAGCTACATCGCCAGTCTTCAACGTCAACCCTGCACCAACCCCATAATCAGGGGGTGAAACTTTCACTTTCCCAACCTGGCAAACAACCTTGATCACCATGACACATTTGACTAATATGGTTTGTTCGGCATGGCAGCTTGGACATAATCAACCTTTGGGGAACTTAAACAATCAATTTAGTGAATAAATAGTCCCTCAAAACATGACGTCACATATTGTTTGTTGCTAAAGTACAAAGGGCGCCGCTGATAATCATATCAAGGAAACTCACCAGAGATGACAAAAATAGCAGACGTAGTCCACCTGGAGGCACCCCATTGCTGCATTATCTGACCTGGCCTTGGGTATGCAAACCCCATCGCCACTCCTGTCACAAGGGCTAGCCCTCCACCAATTGCAGAGAAAGGATTAACCGGACTGCAGAAGGACTGTATTTATGTGTCTGTGATTCCCCTTTTCTCTCCTGTCTTTGCGGTGGTGGGAAGTGTCGAAACCCTCTCAATTTAGAAAGAACACAACTTGTTACCCTACCCAGGACTCTGCCTGTAGGTCAAGTTTCTCCCTGACACACAGGAGGAAGAGTTTGTCCACTAGAATCTCCATCTGGTTGTTCAACAGAATACAGACACATTTGGATGGTGCTCAAAAGTGAAATCAGCTAATGCGATATCTTTTCCTTTCAATAGGGTTGGTCCAAGCACCAGTGCCCCTGACACAGAGTACACCAGAAGCACCAACCTATAGGCAGAAAATTTGCACCGGCAAAACACAAAACCAACTGTGCAGTAGACTCCAACTTTTCACCTTCCACCTCATCATGAAGGGCTGCTTTTGGCTTTTCCTGTCAATTGAGTATGCGCAGGGGAATTAGGTGCACATACACTATTCATTAGGCGACCAATTTTCTGAATTCCCAGAACCCCGAAGCTTATTTTGTGCAGCCAAAGCACAGGCCCCTGTCCTCAGAAGTTCTACGTTCAAAACTTTGAGTTGTTATATTGCCTCCACTTGTGCAGCCTGGAATTAAACATTCCAATCAGCTCATTCTATTTGCTGTCTACAAGACTCCATTCTTGCCAAAACACTCTGATATCTACAACAGAAGACAGGCCTACTTTGAGATTATTCAACCAATTGCCCACCTATCAATTAGCTGTATAGCTCAGAAAATCCCTTACACAGTTAACCAAAATTAAATCTTGTAGTCAAATCATCGCAAAGGTATTGGTACATGCATTGTCATGTTTCACGTATCTGCGAAAGGCGAAAGGCGAAAGCCGACAGATCATTTATGGAGTGCAATGAACACATGAAACACACTGGTGGTTTGATAGCCTCTTACAGTGTACCTGGTGAGGGCGATGCTGCTGGCTACAGCTGATGGGCTCGCTGAAATTGGCGCAACCCCTCCCCCAACGGATCCATGCTCCCCGATTAGAACCACAGCTTGAGGGCACATTTGCAGAAGAACGTGAGGATGAGACCGAATGCAGACCATGAGAAAGCCCAAGAGACGGCGCACAGACAAGAGCCCGGTGCAGCAGCACAGCAGACGCCATCTCTTCAAATTAGCTGCAGGCTTTGTGGCTATCGCTGACGGTATTCGGAGCTCTGGCTATCGCTGAAAAGATTCTCGTCTCAGGAAGACAAATTTCGCTTGCTCTTCGTCGCTTCCGATCGTATTCTTTCCAAATCACTCTGCCTGCGGAAAAATTGAACCCATGCAGCAATCTCTTGCCGTGTTGTTTGATCTTTCTCAGAAACCTCTTCAATCATGCAGAATCCCTGCAATGCGATCATCTGACTAACTCCTTTCAGTTCATCCTTCCAGAAGCTGAATTACAGCAATTTGAGACACTCGCAAGCTTTTTCGGCTCCTCGAGTCGATCGCTGGTGGATGATTGTCCGATGGATATTTAATTTTGTTTTTGTGTTTTTGTTTTCAAATTTTTAAAATAACAGGAGTGGCTACTGAGTTTTGCAGGAAATAGCCATATTCTCTGTTCATCCACTGAAATTTGGACAGAATCATCCTCCTCTATACGTTCATCCATGTATATCATCCATATTAGGCGAATTCATCCAAGAGTTTTATGTTTTTGGGAGAAGTTTGGCGATTCCATCCATGAGAAAATAGGGAATTTACGACAGAATATTCAAATTTTCTTTTTGAGGTCGAAAAAGTGCGAAATTTCGCCAGAAATAAAAACACTTGGATATGGAAACAAGCGAATAGTCGAGTAATGCCTCCACCCTAATTACAAACTGAAATGCTAGTGCTAGTAAGTTGAGTAACGGTCCTGATTTTATTTAAATAACAAACATAAATCAAAGCCGTCAGCACTGACAATAATCCCTGAGGATAAAAATTAATATTAATATTTTTTATTGTCTTAAGGGAAACCTGGGAGCGATAGCCCACAATTCAGGCCCTTGAGGAGGGGGGGAAAATTAACCCCCTTTCATTTATGGGCCACGAGGCCTACAGGATGATCAACGCCCAGACATACCGTCACGAACAATCCCACACACGGGGCAGGGCAGCGGGTTTGAACCCCGAACCACCAGGGCGACACACCGTGCACTTACCAGCTGAGCTACCAGCCGATGTGCAATAAATAAATGTTTAGAAGGCCACTGTCCCCTGTTCTGTAAAATAAAAATTAAATAATAAATAAATAGATAAATAAATGTGAAACTTAGAATAAAGACATTTTATGTTTTCACCTCAATATTAAATGCAAGGAACAAAAGTGAAAAGATATGTGGAATTGGAGGGATAAATCTGAAGAGAACTGAATATAATGGAGTTCAATGTAACAAAATTGAAGGAACTGAATATAATGGAAGTCATTCTGATAAAAGAAAAAAAAAACTGAGAGAAAATGAATATAATTTAGCTGAAAGGATAAATCCGAAGGGAGCTCAATATAATGGTTGATGGGAACTGAATATGATAAAAAAAATAAAAAAATAAAAAAACTAAAGGGATAAATCTGAAAGGAATTGAAAGCACTCACCAAGTTATGAATGAATAGGTAACAATGGGTCAGCCTCCATGGCACTCATGGTAGAGGTTATTTTTTCCTCTTGTACTTCTCGAACCTTCGGTTCTGCCTTTTCAACTTGAATAAAATAACCAGGGCCCTCGGTCCCTGTTATAAGAAAAAAAAAACAAAAAAACCACTAGGGTGGGCCCTATCCATTAGAGGGTGGACCAAGAATTAAAAAGTGAGGATTATAGTAAGCTACACAAAGGAGTTGAATTAATAACTGTCATCTACCGTGCTTAACCTTATCTGGGAATGTAGTCGATAGATGGGCCTGGCAGAGACGGAATCTTACTGAGAGGACACCACAAACTCAGACCTCCAAACACTTTCATCCAACCCCTCAAGCACACCGTTACACCCAACATACACTCGCATAAGAAGTCACCACCCTCACTGCCAGTGAGGTTTAAATAGCCAGATCACCGCGTCCCATCCTAATCTAATCCTAAACTACCTGTTAGAATAAGACAGCCGCTAATAAAGCCATCGGGCTGTTGCCAGCTCATCCTCATGCGCAAGGTGTAAGTTCATCCAGACTTCATCTTGGCTTTGTCCATCCCTTAAATCATCCAAAGTGCATCCCTCCTCCATTCATCCATGTCGAAAAATAAGGTGAGAAGGAATCCCAGCTCCACAATGTAAGGGTGTGAAAAAAAAAAAAGGGGTAAAAAGGTGACACCTATTAAATGGGGATGGTTCAGGAGCCAAATTGGGTAAGCAAGTGTCACGTGGTGGTTTCTAAGGGTGACTTGTGTCCCAGAGGGTCCTACCGCCTGAGGGGCCGCCTTCTAGAAGGGTCCCACCACTTGAGGAGTCAGCGGCCTAGCCGGGCTCTCTCCCCCTACTTATTACTAAGTTACTACGTACTTATTAAGTTAGTACCCCAGGTAAAATGCAATCACATAGGATTTTTGTGGCAACATTTGATCCGCCATTAGCCTATCCGGATGTCTCTTTTTTTCCTTCTTTTTTCTGAGATTGGTATGACAAGGGGCTTTCAGACTCGTACTAGCTCTAGAGCTCATTTCTCTCTACAGCCACATCAGCTAGGATTGTGGACGTACCGTATGTGAGGACAAATTGGACTGTCAGGATCGCGTTGGGGGAAACAAGTAAGTGCCTCTTGACACTTGAAGGCCTCCGCCTGCCCGAAACAAATCAGTCGGAGGCTTCATATCCACTGATGTAACGCCCAGTTGTATTAAAATATCCGTTGGTGAGATAGCATCATCGGGATCTCCTCTGCATCGGGCCATCCCAAAATGATCCCAGGAGAGTTTCAGTGATTTGATTGGATACTGTAACGCTAGATTCATGGAATGGCTCAAAAAGCACTTCCCACATCTGGGGTGCCAATTTGGAACGCCACTTCAGATTGAAACTCCGCCCCATTTTAGTAGTGATATAAAGCAGCTTTGAACTGTTCCGTCCAATGGGGGCCTTGCACCGCATATCTAGCAAGAACAATCGGGCTAGTGTAAAGAGTGCTCGGCGGCACTCACACACGTATTGTTCATCTATAAACTCCAAACGCCAGCGCAAGGCATACGGCCATGCTGGGGAAGCCTAAGATTGATTGACAGCTGGATCAGAGCACAAGGGAAATGCTTGGCAAAACTGTCGATTGGATAAACATTCCCTCATGCGTAAAAGCCACGTGTCCGGCCGATGCCTGATATGATGGGTCGACCTGACGGCTCCCACCTGGACGTCATTAAATCCGGTGATCCCGGCATGACCTAGTTCATAACAGAGGATGGGTTTGGCTTGTGGATGCCAGGCCCTGATTGGAAACCATTGCAAACGACATGCTTGCTTTCGTATAATTTATGTTCCTCTTTACGGCCACAGCAGCTACAATGGCCCACGCCATGTGAAGCTGCTGCTCACACAAACACACACGTAAATAAGTTCAGGCAGCGGCACGGTTAAGGGTAGAGACCACGTGATAGGGACTTAGCAAGCATTGCACAGACTGTCTTTGCGACCCCTCAATCTTGGTGCTTTGGATAGACGTGCGCGGTTGTGTCCTGGCTATCTGTCGTGAACTGGTCCGGAGAATAGAGCAGCAAATCAGTTCCTAGCAAACAGGGGATATATGACGAGCAGCAGGGATGGGATAGGGGAAAGAAAACGGACAAATAGACAGGCCATGGGGGGAAAGGAAATGAAACCAATATACTGAGGAATTTTCCGTTGTCGAAATGTGCCAGCATTGCAAGCTTGTGCCAAGTTTGCAGCAGGTTGAAAGCTGAAGGTTTGTACTAAGGATCGGGCTGGTCGTGACCTTTGACTCACGGACCAAAAATGTGTCCGTGCTCAAGGGCGTTTCCTCGACTGTACACTTCTAGCGCCTTGCTTGACAGAATGGTCCAGCGAACGAAGAATTCTCCTAGTTGTGTCTTTGATTCGAAAGACAGCGAACAATTCTAGCGCCTGGAAAGTCCATAGACGGTCCTTCATGAATTCTTCCGGCACTGACGAGTTTTGTACGTGGAAGGAGTGCAAGCTCTTTAAGTCACCAGTGATAGTGGATTCATCACCATGTACAGCGTGTAGACATTTTTACAAGCTTAGCAGCAAAAGCTTCATAGAAGCTGAAGTTGAAGCTGCTTCCAATAGCGGTCAGCCGCAAATTCGGTACTGTACACTGTCACTTTCGGAAGACCTCAGCAGAAAGATAATTTTAAAATTCACGTGCATTTTCGCATGTCACTGATTCAGAGGTACAGGGATCTTCAAATCACGTGGCTCAGACTGATTGATTCGGCTCGAGAAAAATTGCTAGGATCGCACAATAAGCCAGAAAAGAAACCGACATTCTACAAAATTTGTGTGGAAACCAAAACTCTGGCGGGGTCGTGTAAGAGTAAGAAGTCTATCCGGTGTGACACCATGGGAACTACAGGTCCTTCTTTGGCGCTCAGTCATAACCGAACTCTAAGCTTACGAGGAGCGAACTAAGGAACCAAATAACGAGGGGCTCCTTCAACGACGAGGTGAGGTCTGCCAGAATATTTCTAAGATGATTCGCAATCTGTTTGAATTTGGCGGGATATCAAGAAGAAGATGAAGATGTCTAATATAAAACTTCGGTGGCATGGAGGAGGATGTCTTTTCTTTTCCCCCTCAAGAAAAGTCTGCGTGCGATGAGCAGCACATACACATCTTACCGCTATGGCTTCAACCACTCCCGCCAGACAAAACTGCAACCAGCAGAGACGCGACACGAAAGGATGCAGCCGTCTATCCAAAACGCCGGCTCCTCTCCACTTTTCGCAAAATAACCAACTGTAGAGATCCAGCGGAGAAAGTACCGTCTTCCACCTGCATGCCCTTTTTGAGACATTTTGGACACATGCGACAGTCGACATGACAGCATTGGATATCCGCCTCACGTCAGGTTGCTTTTCTTTGCTACAAAAGCAGGTTTCAGCTTTCGGTGAACTTCCTCGTGCACCTCCCCCTCCTTCCCCCCCTTCTCTCTCGCGTCTCCTCCACAGTTTTTCGACCTTAATTCTTCTGGGCACCCTCTCCAAAACCTTTCTCGGGGGGCTGCGTTGCGCATGTCTGCAATCATTGGTGGGCAGCCCTAAAAAACATCTGTCAAAACTTTTTCCCCCGCTGACCTAGGCTAACTACGCTTTACCCGGTCTGCCCGGCTGCCCTTGCTGCCGCGGCACCGTTGCGGTCGCGGGTTCACCCGATGAATCCGAGGGCTCGTGGCCCGCGCCCGCCGCTGTGCCCTGCCGCCCGGAGGCTTGCGGACGGTGGGCCACCCGAGCATCCTTCCGAGCGAAGCAAAGCTCAAGACTTTCCAACTGCCCCTGCCCGGATTACGAGAATTCTCCGGGCTGAGGGCTGTGGTCCAGCATCGATATTCTGCAAGTTGGGGATGTTTTACAAAGGGTTGAGACTTGAGACAACATAATTTACGCTTCCTTGGGGAGGCGTCAAATATTATTACTACGAAGGGAATTTCTGAGCAGTGCTTTATGTAAAAGTGATAGACCCGAAAGGGTGAGTCCGGCGTTTCCGGACTAATTTCCGGAGGTTGTACTTGTTTGGGGTCGGCCAAAACACATATACCACCTGAAAAAGACACGGGCCCACGACGTAAGTCAAATCGACCACCCACATAACAATCATATGAGGCCGTCATGCCGGAGTCGAGTATATAGCCATCAAGCTGTCCCGTCCGTCAATCCAACCACGCCGCCCAGACATGGACAACCCTGAGCGTCACAACAAACCACTTGTCGCGACCACTCGAATATATAATGCCACGACGGAGAGCAAATATCTTGGTTGCTGGGGATAATCACGACAGTCCGCGCGCAAGACTAAGAAGGTTGCTTTTCCGCTGCGAACATGACGACTCAGCGGCCGCGCATCTGGATCACATAAAAACAGTTACCAAAAAACTCTCCCACTCATCCTCCCCCGAATCTAGAGTGATTAGTACCATATGGAACAATCCCACACTTTAATGGGTGGTAGGACTCCCAAGCTTAACTAACCTAACCTGACAGCACCAGTTCTTTATTAGCCCATAGGATATGAAGTGGGTACATAATGTAGTGCCCCACCCCCCTGGATGAAAAGCATGTACTACCATGTGAAGAAAATAATCAGAAAGTATCCAACATATTTCCAATTTAAGCAACTTACTTAACTTAGATAAATCAATTAATGGACATCCCATGCCCATGCTGAGTTTACCATTCCTCATCTCATTACCTACAACAAACAACCCGCACCGACACTAAATAGTAATTTCTCAGACTTCCCGGTTGCGGGTAGGGACATAGCGACATAGCGACATAACCATATGCAGTATCCCAAGACTACGTCAATAAAATACCCCTGGAAGAGATAACTTTGCATCTAAACAATGGGTCCCCCTCCTTCCGCAGCCTGTTAAATTCCGCTTCGATGTCCGGAGTACATCTCTTGAATAATTCCCGGAGACTTTTCACTCCTTCGACAGCCCATAAAATTCCGTTTCGATGTCCGGAATACATCTCTTGAATAATTCCCGGAGACTTTTCACTCCTTCCGCAGCCCATAAAATTCCGTTTCGATGTCCGGAATACATCTCTTGAATAATTCCCGGAGACTTTTCACACAGACACAGTTGTTTTTCTTTTCCTTTTCCCCTTCTTTTTCTTTTGAAAAACATAGAAGAAGGAGAAGAATGGACACAAAAGGCAGGGTGTGAGGGGATGAGAGTCCCGGAGCAGAGGCAGGGCGAGGGAGGGTGATGGCTGCCTCGCTGCAATAAAGCAGCGGGGCTACCACCTATTCCCTACCACAAAATATCTCGCTCTTCATAGCTGCTCTCAAGGCGCACAGCCCGAGCTCGCATACATTTCTAGCGGTGCTAAGCAGGGCTTTTCACCTGCCGCAGCTTCGGGGATGCTCTGCGTCTTTGCTTCTGCTCCCGCATTGTGGATGCAGCTGCAAGCACTGGAATTCTTTGTCTTCATTGTAAGCTCTCAATGTGGACTCTTGGGTTGCTGTAGTTTGCCCATTATGTAGCCCCTGTTGCTTCGTTGCATCACTGGTACCAGTGGAAATCTCTCTCTCTCTCTCTCTCGTTCCTGTGCTACCTTTGTTGTGGGGTGCAGGGTGTAGCTGATGGTAGATTGGGGGTGGGCGGTGAGTCCTCCCTCGCAAGGCTGATATCGCCATTGAGACGGATTTGGGCAGATTCAGGGGTGTGGAGTAGTAGCTTACAGGCACCGTAGCGAGGGGTCTGCATGGGGAATCCTTTGGAGCTGCAGGCAGACCCTGTCTCAGCCTCGGATGATGAATCCGACATGGCTTCATTCGACGTAGACTGCCGGAACGATCCTCTCCTGCAATGTCCTTCCTTCATCCAGGTTTGTTGCTTCACTTTTCAATTGTAAGCCAGTCTGTTTAATTGGGCTTCCCTTTCAATGAGGATGTAAGGTCTTTACCGTTCATAATTGAGTCTGCATCCATCACTCTCTCGACTGAATTGGTGAGCTTGGTTGGGTCCATTCGCGTGTCTGCCAGCTACCACTCTTTATCCAGATAGGAAGAGGATAGTCTTACGGATAGTCTATCCCAATATAACAGATAGTGGAATGATAGTACAAAAGTCGTTCTAAGAAGAGCTCGTTTGTTTGTCAGGAAATGTGAACTGCATTTTGTTGACTTCTAGGACAACTCTTTGAAGAAAGAGGTCTTATTGTCTCGCTTTCCGTTAAAATTGTTCGTCCTCGATGGTAGGAGGAAACTTAATGATACTATCGCTCCATATTTTCTTCTACAGTCATGAGTTTGCAAGGGCAGATTAAGCTAAAATTCTGCAGATAAATGGTTTCTGTGAGGTTGGCCTGGATCACTGTATGTAAACTTGCCATTCCCCTCTCCTTCTTGTGCATCACAAAGGAATGGTGTTGAACAGCGGTCCATCTCATATTCAACCTGATGGAGTTGTGAATGCAGTTGCTGGAGGAATTCACCCAGCTGATGCAGATTGGACTGCCAGTGGTTGGAGTGAATTGTGTGGTCTATGTGAGGGCAATGATATCGGTTCTGTGCCTGGGGCGCTTAGGGGGCTTGCAGCTCGCAGGTGGTGCCGTCTCTGTGAGCTTCACCAATATAACAGGTTACTCTGTATTGTTTGGCTTAGCATCAGGCATGGACCCAGTGTGTGGCCAGGCGTTTGGATCAAAGAACTGGCCTATGATAGGGCTCACTTTGCAACGAACAATTCTCATTCTGTTGACAGCCTGTCTACCCATCGCCCTTCTTTGGGTAAATCTAGAGAGGATATTGCTAGGGCTTGGGCAGGATCCTGAGATTACAGCGGTTGCCAGCGTTTACTGCTTGTATTCTCTCCCGGACTTACTTGCCAACAGTCTGCTACAGCCATTTCGAGTATATTTACGATCCCAGGGGATGACAACTCCCATGATGTGGTGTTCAGCTGTGGCCGTGCTCCTCCATGTGCCCCTTAATATTGTTCTCGTCTTTGTGTTGGAGCTTGGGGTTCCAGGGGTAGCTATTGCTGCGGTATGGACGAATTTCAACATGTTATTTTTTATCTTAGGGTACTTGTGGTTCTCAGGCGTCTACAAGCGCACATGGGTGAGCTGGTCGAGAGCATGTCTCCGAGAATGGTGGCCTCTTTTAAGCCTTGCAGTTCCAAGCTGCCTGGCAATTTGCCTTGAGTGGTGGTGGTACGAAATCATTACACTGCTTGCAGGATATTTGCCGGATCCAAAAGTAGCTGTTGCGGCTACTGCAATTTTGATCCAAACAACCGCCCTTATGTACACATTTCCACTTGCACTGAGTTCTTCAGTGTCAACTCGCGTCGGGAATGAACTAGGCGCCAACAGGCCCGCAAGGGCAAGAATTGCGAGCTTTGTGGCCTTGGGATGCGCCCTCATGATTGCAATCATGAGCGTGATCTGGACCACAGGATTACGCAACACATGGGGTCACCTCTTCACCAAGGATTCTAAAGTGTTGGCCCTGACGGCAGCAGCAATGCCCCTCATTGGTCTGTGTGAGCTAGGCAACTGTCCTCAAACCACAGGCTGTGGTGTTCTGAGGGGGAGCGCAAGGCCTGCGATTGGTGCTCGCATTAACTGTGTTTCTTTCTATTTTGTAGGAACACCGGTTGCTGTGGTACTAGCATTCTGGTTGAATGTTGGATTTGAGGGCCTCTGGTATGGGCTTCTGGCTGCGCAGATAGCTTGCGCATCTTCAATTTTGTTCGTGGTTCTGCACACCGACTGGGCATGTGAAGCCGTAAGGGCAAGGCAGCTGACAGGATTGGATTTTGACGACAAAACTGAGCTTTGTAAGGCGAGCCACAAAGTGGTGCCAATTTTGGATGACGAACATGACGATCTATGCCTTGGCACAAAGCAATCAGCGGATTCTGCACTTGGTGGTGACATTGAGCTCTGTAAATCACGGGAGACTGCGTTCACAATCATGGATGAGGAGTCAGGGCTGCTCCTTGATGAGAAGAAGTTACTTCAAGAGACAGATTGTATATAGCACCCCGCCCCCTCCCCTTCCAGTCCCTCTTTCACTCCCCATAGGTTTTTTTGAAAAATATGGGTTTTTGCCTGAATTCCAGGTAACTCACGTCCCAAAGGTACCATATTGAAAATTGCATCAAAAATTTCTTTTTCTATGTTAGCGAAAGCTACATTGATGGAATTTTCAATGAGTGCAACAAGACCAAGAGTAAAGAGGCATTGTAACCTCTCATTTCTCACTTTCACTTTCTCTTTGTCACTTCCTCTGTAGCTGAGAGAAGTTCAGGTTTGATGTGGAAGAACCATGGCAGATCCCTGCCATGTCTCTGTGTTTTAAGTTCATAGTAGTATTACTGTTCCAGCAGCAGTTTTGTACAGTTAAAACTTCCAATGCATGTCAATTCTATGAATTGTTAGACCACAAGCCTTCTTAAAGTGCTGAAACACGGCCTTCCAAAAACTCTGTAGTTTAGGGGAAACTAATATTTTTAGGGACTGTGAGTCCCAATGGGAGGCATAACCAGACACTGCACCACAGCGGGTCCTCCAAATAAGGCTGTGTGGAGTGTGGATTTGCACACAGAAGCGCCTGCTGTGCGCTCATTGTGCCCTTAGCACTAGACTGTTTAGGGATGAACTCAGCTTGTAAATAGGAGCAATTTGACACATTGGGCAGGGAGCATAGGCCAGCCTTTCATTGGACAATCTATGGCCTAATTCAACCCTGCTTTTTTGGTAACACGGTTGTGTGTGATTGTGACATGGTTCTTTCCCATCAGAGAAAGGGCCTAAGCATTGTTTCTTCAGTTAGCACTCTCATCCACATTATCCGTACTGCTGCAAAGCTTAGATTGTAATATAGCCTAACCTTACCCAGTTTGACTTGTACGAGTGCTTGCAGCAGCACGTTCTCTACTGGATATCTGGATATCTGGATGATGCAGGCCCTTCTCATGCTCCTCTCTCTCATCTTTCAAGCGGCCATTTGCATCACAATAGAGCAACAGAGCTGAAATCTTCCTGCAGATCCACCATCTTGCAGCCTTGGATTCCGTTGACAGTCCAAGGAAAAATCTGTGTTGAAGCAAAACCTCGCAGCATTTAGGGTCAAGAACCATGCACATGTGGTTCCACATGCACCATCCGCACAACTCTATCCACTCTACAACATCGGGAGGGGATGAGGATGCACCACTTTACATTGGCTCAAAAGTTCCTGCCATAGGTTCAATTCTATTTAGTCCTCAGATGAAAAAATACCCTGCAGTCCCATCTAGTTACCAGTTGTGTAACCCATTAGCTTCCCATTCGCTTTCAGTGTCATTTTTATTCAATCCTTCTCAAATGGAAAGACCTCCCGCATTCATGTACACAGGTCTCCCGATCAAGGTAATTGTTGTAGCTACCCAGACTTTGCCAATGAGTGACAGGGGACTTCCACTGCTGCTGCAAGCATACTATGCATACAAGGTCTTCACCCAAGAATGTGACCCTTCCTGGCACCCTTTGCCATCCACATCATCCAAGGACCATGACATCTACAAAATTCTGACCGTCAGTAACCCAGTTGACTCTTTATTATCCCCAAGCTGGAATGAATGTAGTATCGCCTCTCCTTTCAACTATGCATGTATCTATTGGCAAAGCATCCATCAATAAGAATCAATCTCTCCTAACCGTATTGCAGCAGTGGCGTGACCTGCCGGAGCATCGTCACCAGAGCCAGTCCTGCTAGTGGCAACAACGTCACCCCCCTCTAAGCTGCTTCCCTCCCCCTCCATCCTTCCTACATCCTCCAGCAGGGGTTGCTTGCGCGCCTCCCCATTGCCATTGGTCTTACCCCTCAACACATTGACCTTATCATCATCATCACCACCGAAACCCTCTGGCACACGTCTACTTCTCAACTCACTGCTGCTAGCTAGCACTCCTAACCCAACTTCTGGTGACTCAGGCAGTGGCGGTAAGTCGCCTGGCTCTTCTTCATCTTCCACCGATTGCACAGAAGTGCCAGCCGGATACAGCTCCAATATCTGGTCAAGCTCCTCTCCGAACAGCTCCTCCCTTTCCATCACCACCTGCTCATGGAAACAAGCTAGTATAAGTAGAGCATAGACCAGCACAAACATTTGTATTCACAGGGCCACAGGGAAGTAGCATACACTGTCCAAAATGTACGGGTCATGTCAAAAGATAGTTCATGTCCACAACACTACATATATACATGATGCTAGAGAACAAGATAACAGATAGCACAGCTTTAATATTCCCTCATTCAGTGGAACACTGCACTTCTAGAGACACCCAAATTTCTACAAGTCACTACCTTCCACACAAAATAAGGCAACACCATCACTAAAGATGGATGGTCTCACATAAACAGCCTTAGTCAGCGCCGCATGATGTTGCTTCAACATCGTCAAAGTGCGCATATACATTTTGTCCAGAAGTGCTTTTGCGCGCATGCTTGTTTCCTCAACCATGTCGTAGTTAAGTGGCTTTTCTACAAACCCATAGTTATCGTATAATCCACCCTCAAACCCTAAAGGGGGTCCGGTGAAGCTCGCCTCCTGTGCCCATGGATTGATGTCTCCTGTTGCTGTGATTCCCCCTTCCAGATTCCATCTGCGAAGACATAACACGCAATGATTTCCCTTAGACCAACTCATCCGTGCTAAGGAACAAAAAAACCTGATTGTGATAAATTAAGGTTTGTTCTAGGGTCGTGGTCCATAAGACTTCCACACACGTCCACCCCATTGGAGCCACTGGCTCATGGGCCCTTTCAAGTTGTAAACTGTTCGTGTGAGGTTTGAAAAAATAGTTATGGAAGGCTCACATGGATACAAGTTTGCGGGCTAGCCAGGTGGCATCAGGCAAATGCAGCAATGAAAATGTCGATGTATCACGACCGTACATCACCTCCTCAGCTGCCCTACCTCCCAACATCACCTGCTTGCTCCAACCAAAAGAGCAGCATATGAATAAGTGTCGTCATAGACAAGCAGTTGAGCGAGAGCTAGAAAGATGTGCTCATAGACCATTCCCCACAAAACATTGGCTGGGACATATCCTTGAGGGCATAGCCCCTGGGGGCTCCCAGAAAGATAATGAACTTGAATCAGCACGGGTAGCCACAGCGCATGCACAAAGCCAAGAACAATCCAATGACAGGGTTGCATCAACAGAAAACACGAGGTTCAGTCGAGCACTATTCCTCTGGATCTTCCCTCAGATGATACACTTTGGTTGCATCGGAAATCACTTTCTGTGATATGTCTGCTAGAGAATACAAAAGGAGCCAAACACATGACTCTCACTTCGCTTCCACATATGTGAAACTAAGCGTCCCAAAAACAGGTGTGACATTGAGCAGTATTGTGAAAGCAGAGAGAAATAGTATTTAGGTGCACCTGCAAACGATGTAGAAGGGCTGGACGCCGCTCAAATAAGTACGCCTCATCATCCAGCCTATCAAAAATCGTGCGCGCCAGTGTCTGCACCATTGCACATCCAAAGCAACCCGTGAATACCAAAGCACTGACAGCCATTCTCCATCAATGGAGCCTTCACAGAACATAGGCATGCTACAGTGGATCAAACATCAGGAGTATGTCAAGGAAATAGAAAGCTGTTGGCATGTGGGACAGACACTGGCCAAATCCCATGACAAAGGTTTTACAGCTCCTAGGGCATCACCATCATTATATGAAATGTTGACTGTCTCATTGGAAATCTTTCATTGCAAAGCTACCCACTGATGGTTTGATCCATCCACATCTTGGCCAGAATTATAAGATGGTAACCACTCTCCTTGCAGTAGAAGCTGTGCATTGTCCAATCACAAATGAACAACAAAAAAAGAACTCCACTCCAGTTCATGCAGCTTTCCGGACATTGTTCATTTTGATGGGTGGCTCTTTCACTTGTTTTTAAAGACAGTGGAGGAGGCAGGGATTGAGAGACCTCGCCACGGGGCACAATCGAGACACGGTCACAGAACTCGGTCTCAGCATGCTCAAGGTGGCGGAGTAGGTGTGAGGTGAGGGCCAGGCCAGTTTCATGAGTGGCCATGCGACGGTGCACTGGCTGACGGCGTTGCAAACCAAGTCGCTCAGCCCCCATGGTAAGGCGATCGAGTGCCTGGTCCAAGTCGGGCCGCTGGATCAGCTTGCCCCCATGACGAACTGCCACCAACGCAGCCTCCTGAAGTAGCTGTGCCAGCTCAGCTCCTGACCAACCTGGGAATCTCCTGTCACAACTGTTAGAGGAGATTTGCTACAATAACTTCAATGGACCCTTATCTACAGATTCTGCCCTTGATTAAGTCAACCATCGTACATGAACAAGCAACAATGTGGATTTCTCAGAGCTATTATTTCCAAACCTTTCAAAAGTACTATCTTTTGCATCCCAGTTCAAGGAAAGAACATATTTCCAGAACCATGTGAGGGACTGCATGCCAACACCCTTGCAACCAATGTCGGGACAATTGTTGGGCATCCACAAAGAGAGGGAAGGCATAACAGAACAAACCAGGCAGGTTCTTGGCATACAACTCCAAATCAACTGACTCGTCCAGCTTCACACTCTTAGAATGCACTTTCAAGATCTCATAACGGCCTTTTGCTCGTGGAGGCCGGACGGCAATCTGCATGCATCATAAGCATGAGCAATCACACGTGGCTGGCAGCTGTTCAGAGGGTCATCAGCCTAACATCTAGATGCTACCACAACATTTGAAACACATAGAGATAACCAAATTTAGAACGGAAAATGGAGGGCTGGAGTGAGAGAGACTAACTTTGCGATCAAAACGGCCAGGACGTAGCAGAGCAGGGTCCAGCATGTCCATACGGTTCGTGGCGCCCAGAAACACAACACCCTTGCCTGTGTCAAAGCCATCCAACTCAATCAGAAGCTGATTGAGAGTAGTCTCACGCTCCTGTGCACCTGCATTATAACTCTCCATGCCTTCTTCTCCAGCCGCTCCATGCCGCCTGTCCTCCCACCCTCCCTTTGCTTAATCCTCAGTTTCACAGTCCCCAGCTATCACAGAGATCACCAACATTCTGCACCACCTAAAGCACCCCTACGTCCTTATCACCAGAAAGTCAGGTGATGTGCTCACATGGCTCCCAAAGCATCGATCTCGTCAATGAAAACCACCGATGGCCTGTTAACCTGCACCACTTACATATTTCCATTCCAGTCACTCACTCTGAGGTGTGATGGTTCAAATTGTCAGAGGTAGAAGCATCAAATAAGGATACATATTAAACCTGTGCAAACGATATGAAAAAGGATTTGAAGCAGAGAAGTGAAGAAACAGGGAATGCGATTGAGGGGATCTTGGATCACGCACTGATGTTTTGGCAGAGCTAAGAAGTATTCCATAGTATGAAATCAAAAAGCTCAATCATTCTGAACAAACATCTGAAGGAGTGGCAAGGAAACAGAGAAAAGCAGGATGTGAAGTGAGTGTTGAGAAGACCTTAGCACGCTTAAACAGGTCACGAATACGTGCGGCACCAACACCCACCAGCACTTCCACAAACTCAGAGCCGGCCATTTGATAGAAGGGCACTCCTGCCTCACCTGCTATCGCTTTTGCCAGCAGAGTCTGCCAAACAATAAGACACAATTGAAAATTTAGATAGACGTGGAGATGACAGGTCAAACTCTCAGAAGGTCAGTACTAGAGAGTTGCTCCAGCATTTACTCAATTGTAACTTCCTTCTCCGCTCCTTCAGCCGTTCCTGGCCTGATTGTCTGTTCCACCTGTAATGGTGGTGAGAATGATTGAGGCCAGTTGCTTTGTGAAGGACCTGAGGATGCAGAGACCCCCAGTTGAAGTGGAGCTAAAAGCCTTCAGACCCAGCCATGGATAATTTATGTTTCATAGCTGCTGCCTAATGCAAGACCAGATGGAACACAACTGAGGGTTGAAACTAAGATACCTTTCCACACCCAGGTGGTCCCTCCAGAAGAACCCCATGTGGAGGCTTCGTGCCCATTTGGTTGAAGCGATCCGGATCCTTAAGGTAGCTAACTAACTGCCACCCATCCACCTCAGTGTTAGACAGAAATACAAATTGTATCTGAAGAGCCGTACTGATCAGATTTAAGCTGTCTACAATGATCACAATAGTCAAATCTACGAGCATAGCTATACACCTCTCACTTCAGACACTGTTCTTCACCTATCTTCTTAGTACTACAAACAAGTAATAGTTGGTGGCCTTTGTGTGTAGTTGATGAAGACCATATATTTGCAGTTGGTATGTAGTAGGCTGACCAATTATACCTACCTTAGACGATAGAAAGAGTTTCAACTACAGTACTTATACTTGATCGAGCAGTTTGGTGCAATGGTTGTCTGGAGGTGGAGCATGCTCTTTGCAACACATAAACATCTTGCTAGTTGCACATATTTGTCCAAAGTAACATCTATGTTAACAAGTCTATACAGACACTTTAGGTGGTCCAAAAGTCCAAGTCAAAACCTAAACTAGCGCAACATAGAGAGTGCAGTCTTACCGTAATGCTGTCAATCACAAAGTCTCAGACCATCAACTTCATCATCTCTGGCAGTGACAAGCTGCCACCACTTGTTCAAAGTATCTATGGAAGGGGTATTGCTAGTTGTATGGAGTCTTTACCTCTTGGAGCTCATTGACAATATCGTCGATCCCTGCAACATCCGCAAAGCCAACACCTGTCGAGCCCTACATGCCCATCTCCCATTTGTCACATAAATACAGTCTTTGCAACAGCATGAGAACTTCAGATACTTAGTCAATTGGAAGATTCTCTACAACATCTCAACAAGGCCATATGCATATTATGTAGCAATGCAGGCCATACGAATGACATGCAGCCGGGTTAGAACTAACCTCCACACGTGCTTGAGGCTTGGATTGACCAAACTCAATTGCTTGCCACAAATCCTGCAACCAAAGCAACCTCCACTCATCCCCAATCAGACAGCTGCTTGCAATCTGCCACACAACTCTAATCCCCACATCAATCCCATCACTTGGCAGTGACAAATAATCATAAGTTGAAGAAGTCTGAAGCTAAGTCAAGAAACTAACGTGTTGGACGGACAAATGACGGAGTGTGCTTACCCATTTAGTGAAGTCCTTGGGTCTTCTTGTAAGAGTGAACTTGGCAAGAGCAGCCATCGCTACCAGCACAAAAGCAATTGCACCAAGAGTTCGTGCGGAAGAGAAAACCGTCCCTGAAGTTAAAAACCTGTAACTGTCGGAAAAAAATGCAGGCAAGCTTTTGCTGCCAATTTTGCCACCCGTCAGCAATCCAAAGAGGACATTACCCATTGCCCCCCCAAGTTGCAGGAGCAGACCAAGTAGGGGGCGAACTAGAGGTGCAGCCAACGGCCACAGTACACGGAGTAAGATTACAGAGAGCGCGCCCGTCACAGTGAAGAGCAGCACTGCTGCCAGCCCTCCCACAGCAAAAGCAGCAGCTGTCACCAGACTGGCCACCACTGTCAGCTCCAGCATCACCCGGCCCGATATAGCTGATGCCACTGGATGTGGCATTGCTGGCGGTGGCTCCACATAAGGCTGTGTTCATCCCACCCCTTGCCCTCTCAGGAAAGCTACCACTTATGCTCCAGAGCCAACTACATGACATGTACCGTGAAAAAGAATAGATAAAAGACATAGCCACAAGTAGACTGCCCATAAATGGATGGCAATGAATGTCCTTGCCGAACTTCTAACCCCCTTTCTTTCTCTCTTTGAGCTTTCTGCGGACATTATAAAATACCATGTCATTTCATTTCATTGCTCTTCCATGCTTTTGACAATGACTATTTGTGTGTGTAGAATAGCCAACTTTACATCACCCGGTAAACCTTTCACTCTGATACTCAATCATGTTTGCAATAATGCCGTGCTTAAACCCCAGTAAAAGCAACTAGCAGTCCTAAAAACCATTCCATCAACAATGTGATTTGGCAGGTGCAAAGTGTGGCAAAGCAACCCACTGATGAAGGGTGGAAAGCTGACCGTAAAATGAGTCTCAACTTCACACTGTGGCCCAGAATATTCTCTAAGTATACTTTGAGCCTCATCCTCCGTCAAATGCATAGCCCTAGCATTTCATAAACAGCACGAGACCCACCTTGTGACACTCTAAACCGTGATACAAGGGAGTAGCTGACAAGAAAATTGGAGCATTACAAGAAAACACTCCATACGAGTAATGAAGATTCCCAAATAACATTCAAATGCAAGTTGTTGCCAAATGTGAAGCAGAGTGTCCTATGACAGACAGATACAAACAAGGAGCCTAGGACAAAATCCAAAGTCATATCCAGATTGTAAGCAACACCCACCAGTATCTGCATTGCAGACTCTTCTCGCCTGGAATGTTCTTCAAAGTAACAATAAAGTCCCAGCACACAAATTCTCCACGTGGGGTTGCAATACCTCGCGAAGTCAACATCTCCACCTGCTGCGACTTCATTTCTTTCACAAAATCTGGAAACGCCATCTCCGGCAATGATTCTAGCCGTCTATTGAAATTCTCTAACTCTGAAACACGGGGTTCAAAAACCTCCTCTGGGACATACAAGTTTCCCCTATATTCTCTCAGAAGGTCAGATAGGTAGACAGGCTTGGCAGGCTCAGCTCCCTGACTCTCTCTTGCAGGCCACTGGACACCATTGACATCAATTAACGGTGCCTCAGACGGTAGTCTGGCACGAAGAGTGTGAAAAGCCTCTGATATCCTCTTCCAGAGTGGAGCCTCTAGTAGCTGCTTTTCTCGCAAGGTATAATATTGATCACCAATCAAGTACTTGGGTTCCACCTGGCTAGGCTTCTCCCTCAACAGCTTAGTCACGTAGTCTTCCTCATTTGAAGCTGCACGGATTCGAGGAAGATGGGTCCTGGTACGTAGCCGAACCCTGGAAGCGAAGCCCCAACATGGCACCCTGCCCAGCCCTGCCCAGCCATCGGACCGGCTTTAGCACTGCATGCCTTACCATTCCATTCTCCTCAACTCTACAACTCGTTGCATCCCTTGACAGGATGCAGAAAACTTTATATTCGCTTCTTAAACCCTCTCCCCCTATGGAATTCAGGGCAATCAGAGCAAATCCTTACCCACTTTCTGCTTGACAGCTGAATAATGCGGTGGATGCTTCTAACCTTAACATGGCACTGGATAAACCCTAAAATGTGTGAGATTGCACTGGCTTTCAAGGACAGCCACAGGTCGTGACCAAATTTCAAGGAAATCAGGGACTGAGCTACTTTTCCAGTTTTGATAATTACAATGTGAAAATGTCCCGAGGCTTTACAGAAATCATAGTTCATACCATGCATGAGAAACCAAAACCCAGTAAAAGTTTTGTACAGTACTCCACTTCAGCATATCGCATGTGCAATATAGCAAATCAAATTTACTAGACTCGAGGCTCAATCTAGACGGGAAAAATCAGCAGAAGACAGTACATGCCTTCGACAATGATGCCCAAATCATTTGAGGGTAGTCGAAGAATTGATACGAAATGGACACACGCAATACAAACCATGAGGAGGAGCGGAGACTCCCAACGGTTGCCATCGCAGAGCACTCGCTGTGGCCATCTCCATAGCCTAAGGTAGCAACTCCCTCACAGACGGTCGTGCATCTGCTCACATTTGAAGCTCAGGAAAGGCAAATGCAAATGGGAGAGACAGGACATTTGTCGTCCTCTCAACTCTCTCATTCCATCCACGCATAGCGCAGGACAATTCCTTGCCTTGAAGCACAATTGGACCCCTCCTCAGAGCAAAAGTGGCCAGGGGATAGAGAAGGGCACACAGGCGTGAGTATTTGTGTCTATTTTCCTGGAATTGGATGACCAATACAACTTGGTATTCTCTCTGGTGGCAGAGTTGAAATCCTGTGAGTCACACAGAGAGACAAACTCGCAGACTTCCAAATGGGTTGGTTTTAGGCAGATGTGGGGGCAAGAGAATGAGGGACTGAACACAGATTCAACCCCTTAAGGGAGGAAGGCTTTTGGAGCTTGCAAACTCGGAGCTAACACCAGCTGTTTCCCTTCGTAAATATGATCTTCGGCCAGTAACAGCATATCCAAAGAAGTTGTATAATCCAGATGAACCTACTTAAGCGAAATCTTAGATTCTTACCTGTCTACTTTTGTTTGAGTTAGCAACACTAATTCAGTTTGGCTAAGCAGGATCAGGCACTAGACCCAACCCTAAATTTGAGAGAGATGAACGCTGCCTAGTATATATGAGTAGCCGTAGTTAGAATCATAGAGAGGTTCTGTAAACAAAGCCTCGTCATTCAGAGTCGAACCTCTGCATTGACTAACTAAGCTGGCCGTCGATACTGGATTGGGTTGGTCTGAAGAGCACGTGGATGATTGCAAGTGTTGCAAGGGCAACATCGCACTTTGAATTTAGGGTTGTGATCTTTTTGGCCCAAAATTGACTAGATCGTCAACAAAATCAGCAGCCACGGGATGGTCTGTAGAGAGATTGCTGTGGTTTGAGGCTGCGATTGAACTCTACTATCGCGTCCACGATCCTCGTCTTGAGTCAGTGGAGGTTGGAGTGACCACATTGAGCACGTTGAATTGTTATGATCTTTGGAAGGTTGACGGTCGGAAGAACAGACTCGTCGTCCTAAGCGAAGATCGACCCAACACAACGAAGGCCTCCAGCGAGCGACAGCGAGAGAAGAGCTGCAGCTGCCCAGTGACCAACGATGGACGTCGCTGAAGATGCCGTACTGCAACCCAGCGTTGACGTTGCTCGGCTGCTGGCCTGCCCCTCTCCTGAAGCTATGCAGGTTCTCTCTGTTGCTCTCTCTCCATTCAGCATTTCACAAGCACTTGTGACTCTTAAAAGTGGATTTTGTCTTCTGGTGCATGTGGTCTTGCTTAGACTTTTCTTTTCATGAAATCATGTGGTGTTTGCCAGATAACAGCATTCAACATCTGATGAATCATACTAAATAATGTAAAGAGCTTCAGACAAAAATCTGGTACAGTCACAAAGTTTAAGATCTGGAATCCTGTCAAGTTCAGACTCTAGAGCCAAACCGGGTCAAATTTCCTATTCGTTCAGTTTGAAGTTGAGCTGTGCGCAACAACATCCTGGTGTAAAATTCTCTTGAGCTCACCCAGAGCCTTGAAGTCACCAAAACTTATTTTTAGTCCATCGTGTAGCACGTGAATGACGGTGAACGTTTACAGTTCATCGACGACTGTAAGGGTGAGGGATAATGACATTGTAGTTGGGTTTCTAGGGATATTATGATAAGCTTACAGCAGCAGGTGTGGGGCCAGGCCTGCGAGTGCAGCAAATTGGTGGAGAGATGGGCAAAGGTGAGGATTTGAATTGTCCCCCCTTTGTACATTGTTGCAAACAACTTGATTGTGGAACATTAATCGTTCTACACCTTGGCATATTAGTTCTAGAACTTCCATTGCCAACAGGGAGGTTGCTGCAAATGTATGAGCTCTGGTTATAATAACCCCAAGTACTAATGTAGTCAAAAGGTGGTTCCAATGAAGTTCAGATTGGGGCGGTCACAAAAATGGTATAAGCAAGCCTGAGACTGAAAGGGGTTCCTTGTTTTGTGTGGGGGATTCAATTGGTTGTAGATATATGTGTGCAAAGGGTTTAGGGTTTAGGAGATAGAGGAGGAAGAAGACCAAGTTTTCTACATTCATGGAACACCAAGAGGACCCTTAGGAAAGAGAAAGTGAGAGAGACAGCCAGTCTCATTGCAGTTGAAGGGTTGGGTGGCAGGCGTGTTTGCAGGCCGAGACTTTGAAGTTGATGAGTTGGTATTAAGAGAACCAAAGCTTGTGGGTGCTCAACACTCTGCCAACAAGGTTGCATTTAAGCCCACTGCTGCAGTCCATGAATATTTGAATGTCCTCTTTTGAGTCATCTTCAACTTTTATCTCTAAACCCAGTGGTGTTTTATTTGTTTGATGTTTTGTCTTGATCTGCCATATCATCGATGATGGTGCAAAGAGCAAGACTGGATGCTGACCACTCTCAATTACAGCAGGCAGATGCCCTGGTCTGCAGTTTCTGCTTTCGCTATGTTGGGTCCATTGAGCTCCAACTGGGACACCGCCTTTGTCCCAAGGAAGAAAAGGGTTCTTTAGGAGGTCAGTCAACCATTCATGCGGCTTTGGGCCACCATTTTATGTTGTGTTGCATATTGTGAGACGTAATAAATAGACATAGAGCTTCATTTCGACCTGTAACCGAATGTCGGAATTGGGGATAGTACTTATACATATGCCCTCTGTGAAGCAACTCTCCTACTTTACGTTCATGTTGTTTACCAGAGTGCTATCTCTTTGCACACACCTGCCATTTCTTTTGTCAGTATTAGCACCTTGTAAGTTTCAAGCCAGTCGAGCCAGTCAGATCAGCAAGCAGGCATGATGCAAGTTATCTGCATTGTGGTGGCAGTGGGAGAAGAAGAAAGAAGTGGGGGAGACTGTGTTGATCATGACGGCAGTGGCACAAATGGAGCAGGACACCTAGACGAAGAGACAAACTGTGGGTGTGAGAGAAGCTCAAAAAAGAAGAAGGCATTATCTGTAGGAGCTATGGCAGCACTTGCAAATGGTGGGCTTCGACTTCCCCACAGTGAGCATTTTGAGTTGCCACCAATAGTGAAGTGCAAGGGAGGCTGTTTGGACAACGTATACTGCAGGTTGGTGAATCCTGACTCCACCAAGATGGTGACAACGCAGGGTTATGTATGATGGTATGACGAAATCTTTGACCTGTATTCATAGAGAGAGTTCATGTAGTGACCTCTTGCTAGTATCTTAGCAGAGGAACATGGAGAGAGATCAAGTTAACTGAGCTGTGATGTTCATCCTACTGTTGGGCGTTCAAGCAATGACACCCAAGCAGCATAGTAACTGAATTGAGTCGTGTAGGCCTATATGCAGGTCAGCCATTGATGGTCAGGCATTGATGGTCAACTGTTGGCATGACAATTTTTGAGTTGCAACTATTACATCTTCAGGCACATGTACTTCTATTAGTGGGCAAAACATTGATGGCAGCTGGTTAGTTGCTAGCGCTACTTGTGCAGAGACAGCTTGGCAGACATATCATGCTTTGCTATGTTCTGGTCCCCTCTCACTTTCCAAGGACACAGACGCGTCTATCAGCTTCAAGGAATTTGCAGATGGTTAGTTATTCTCTATGGACATTTCTTATTGAATTTTATGTGGAGAATCCGATGCATTAAACATTCATTCAGACTTAAATGCCCTGCAAATTACTCTTTGTGATAGGAAATAGTTTATCAACCAGTGCAGGATGACAGCTCTTAATTCTAAGCTCTCTCCACCTAGGTGTTGTTGGCTCTCTATCTTAGGAATCTGGCTTTGGCTGCAGATTTGCACATGTCTCATTGCAATGTCAAACAGCCCATAAATGACATCCATTCTTTGTTTTCAACACTCCTTTCTATCTTTTGGGCTAATGTTCTCTTCCCCTTAGACTGTTATTTGTCATGACCAGTATAAGACAAATAAGCCGATGGAATTGTCCAAGAGCTTCTGTACCTGTATCATTTTCAAGTTGGGGGTACTGTGATGGTTGGATGGCAGAAACCAATGACATTTTTCATATCGCTGCTCAGGTGACCATGAACTTGTTTGGAAACATTTGAACTGCGATGACTTGGTTGTTTGTGAGGCCCTAGTTGCGAAGCATTGTTGCCTTGGTCAAGGGGGATCCATTTTGATGAACATAAAGAATCTTGACAAAGCTTGGCATTTTGGGATATCAATTTCTCCGATTTTATGTATCTCTGTCTATCCTTCTTTCTTTAACCTTTACCTCATGAATATTGTCCTGGCTGTCAAGATTGCAATCGTAAACTGTAATCTCAATTCATACCATAAACCGTGAATCCTTGACACCGCACCAGACACACAGCAACCTCTGATGGGCTAGTGAATTTAAGTTTTGTTGATATTGCGTATGTAATTGACAAGGATTTCCAAATCCAATGAAGTGACTAGCACTGGTGCAAATGAGACACCCATGTCAGAAATAAAGTGGCCATCTTGGTTTGACCTCTCCAGTAGCCTCTCTTATCCGTGCGCCTTTCTGACCTTTGGTTGGATGCTTTTCTGACAGGTTATTGCGACAACTATATCTAGGGCAAGGAAGCTCAAGACAGATATGTCTGGGAAGGGAGGAAATTGGTCTCTGAGTGAAGATGCTAAAACAATAGATACTGCAATGTTATTGGCTGCATGGGAGCCATTTGCCATGGGCTATAAACGCTTGTATGCCCTATGTCCCTGCTTTATCAATGGCTTTGCTTTCAGTGTAGGTTGGCTATGGATGTGAAACATAATGGTTGACCACTTTACTACATGTGTTTCTAAGTGCGTGTGTCAGTCAGTATTAACTGTGTGATGTGTTGAAGGTGGTGGGAAACAGTGGCTTTGCCTGAAGATGTAGATCCCTCTGATGAGCAGGCTTTCCGGAGTCAGATGAAAGAAATTGCAACCCATGTGGGTTCCATGGCCCTCCTCCCCTCTCTCGTTTTTTTAGTCTATTTAAACTTCAGAGACCTTCTTGACACGGCCCGGGGATTGGAGAATCAAGTAGTTACAGGGACCATGCTGTGGACATGCAGTTACTGTTGCAAAAATGTGGGATGTGCAGTCTTTATGTCTCCTAAGAGCAGCCTTGTATGAAGAAGAGTTCTCCCCCTGTATCCTTTCATAGAGTTAAACTTCTGGACTCATGTTTCTTCTATAAAGCAAAGTATATAATCTATTGTTTGATTCATTACGATGTCAACCAAGTTTGTGAGCAGTCCAACTATGTTGCTGAACTTGTTTTGTTCAAGTATAGTTCACGAATTTTAGCGGGTTTTTAGATGGTGGAGTTCAGCGGGTTTCCTTGACTTTCCCATCCACAGTGTTTTCACTGCAAGTGTATGGACATATAATCGGGATGTTTGAGATGAACAACCTGTGAGATAGATGCCCCTCCACTCCACCTTTGCCCGTCTTTTGCTCTGATATTTTTTACAGTAGTTCTTTTGTTTCAATTATCTGGCATATGTCTATGCTTTATGTCTAATTTTTCAGAAATTTAATGACATGTAATACCTCAACACACTATCTTTGCTCTCAATTTTAGAATAAGATTTTCTTTCTTGTTCAGTACATCAGTTTATGCCTCTTGAGGACATTATGCAACAGATGGTAACTTCATTCCTGTTCTTCTTTTATGTTGCAGAGAAATAGTGGTAGCATCCCCAGTGGAAGACTACTTCCTCTACATTGATGACCTCCCCCCTACATCCAGGGTAATGCCTGTTTTTTCAAACAACTTTCGGGCTGTGCAGGCCTCCTTATGGGTACAGCGATGCTAGACAGACGAGTGAGTGGGAATCAGATAGTCACTCTAATCTATTGTGACATCTTCAAGAGAGGTCCAGAGTCTAAATTTTGTCGGCTGATTATTGTCGTGAAAAATATTATTCAAAATTGTTATGAAAGATGCAACGCGAAGATGTGCAGGCAGAAGCAGAGGTGGTGACAAAGCCATATTTGGATGCCTTAGGTGACGACTATGCTGCCTTCTGCCAGGGTACTTCATCCCCATCCTCCTCTCCCTGTCTCTTCTTCCCTTAACTGAAGAAACCAAGGGTTGGGGGCGACTTCCCAAGGCTAAAATCTGATGAGTACCATTCTCTATCCCTCTGGGCTTGTGTGAATGGAATAAATCTCTCTTTCTCACTCACTCTGTCTGTACACGCTGGGAGCAGGGTCTGTGGCACAAGGCCATGGGTCTTATGAGTACATTCTCTCTCTCTCTCTCTCTCTCTACACATCCGCCCAAACTGGGAATGGGTTCTATGGCCACAAGGCTAAGGAAAACAATGTCTTATGAGTACATTCTTGCTATAATGTAATACACTTTCTTTCTTCCTGTTTTTTTCCATTTTGTCCCATAAGCTCTTTGAGCTTTCCGCGGACGTTATAAAGTACCATTTCATTTCATTTCATTTCCTCGTTAAACTCTTCTTTGTTTCTTTCTTACTTGCTCAAGCTTAGTAGTTCTTTGGTCTCTGGTTTTACACTTTGTTTGCCTTCTGTGGTTCTTTTGTTCTGTTTGTGTCCCTGTGGCCCTGTGGGCCTCGATAAATTCCTCTGCTTGTAAAATCAACCAATTCCATCACCACAAATTTGTTGATTTCAGTTACTCTGCTATTTGTTACCTTAACAGGCTCAGCCTTTTTCCCACTACAAAGCTGTCTCAACCATTCGTGCTGTCCAAATGCCAGAGCTTTCAAAAGAGACGAGGTAGTCTGTCTATACCCTTGACTAATGAATTTCATGTAGTTCTTGAAATTCTGATACTTTCTCATCCACTGATGTCTTACTTGATACTCCCAGGCAGTTCAATCAGATGTAGTTGTCTGTATAAACTATTAGGCTTCACCACTCTCCTGCTTTCTTTCAGCTAGCAATTATTTAAACCAAGGTGGACATAATACCATAAGTACTACTGCAAGCTTATTTAGTTAGTGCCATAGGTGATGGATTGGCCCTTGTCATGTGCAATATGAACCCAGGCAGGCTCTGCATCAAATTAGCAAGTTAACACAAACACCAATGTGCGAGTTGCAGCAATCTTTGTGGAAGTTCAAGTGTTAACTAGGCTCTTTGCTGATGTTTGACTCCTTTTTTTCTCACTTTTCTTCTGGTGCAGGACAGAGATGGGCACGCTGTGCTACTGGCAACCAGACGCATCAAAAAAGGAGAAGAGGTAACCATTGGTCGTACTTCATCCAGCTCTCCAGAATGATTTTTGCAGGGGGTGCAACTCTGCACATTGGACATCATTGTTTATATGTATTAGATCAACTAAATAAAAGAAAATCCCCTTAAGCGGCCCTGCTTAAATTTCTCTTGTTCATTCATTCACTGTGCAGTTATATCATCTTTTCATTATGGTGTTTAGCTAAAGGTTTGCATTGTTCTTGCCTCCATTGTGGCAGAGTTAGTGTTTCTGTTATGCATCATAGATTTCATGGCCGAGAGTACAAAAGTATTTGATTGAAGGATTATTCAACACGAGACTTTCCTTGAAATATCCATGATATGTTGAGTGATGAGGACAGGGTTGAATCAGGCTCATGTGTCGGTTGGGAATCAACCTGATATCAAAAAAATTTGAATCCTTCATTACCATGAATCTCAATCAGTGGAACACCCCTGAAGAAACAATTGCGCTTACTGGAAACAGGATCTCTTGTGCATTGATCTGCCCTCTTTATGAGTCTGAACAGTTTAGACATCTTTCACTCCAGTTCTTAAACTTGGAGAACAGTTACATTAGAAAGTTCAAAGGTGTTGTCTTCATGGTGTCTTAAAGCTGGGATGGTGATTTGTGGGCATTTCAGGTATTGATATCCTACATAGATGAGGATTGCCCTTTGGAAGAAAGGCGCGCGTTGCTTGCTGATTATGCCTTTGTCTGCCATTGTTCACGGTGTATAGATGAGAGCTAAAATGCCATCATCATTGCCTCAGAGCAAAAAAAAATTGGCAAAAAGACAACGGTTGTAATGTCTGTGAGTTGTTGATGTTTTCTCTTGCACATCTTAGTTTGTGTTTGAATAGCTCTAGCAGCTTATCCCACTTGTAAAATCCCCGAAAATAAGAGACGAATTTGATTTTCTCTCTCAAAGAAAAAGAAATCCAAAGCAATGACGTCAGTGCAATTTATGATCATGAAATGTCCTTGCAATTTGGAAAACTTACAAGGGACAGGACTTAAGAATCTATCCAACCAAGCAGAGTTTGTGTTGGGCCCTAATTTGAAAGCCTCGGGTTCAAATATATCATGAAATATGTCCCACAGTGACAATCAGACTTTTGTGATCAAATCTAAGAAGTGCATAGAAGTTAAGTAACAGAGGGATACAACAATGGGCTGCTGAGTAGCATCGCAACAATGACAACCACAGCGCTCAGTTAATCGCATGTACAACTACCACATATGTGATCTCGTCTCTCGAAAACATCCTCCATGTCATTGTATGTTGAACATACACTTGTATTTCAGAAATAACCTCCATATCAAGTCTCAGAAATGTTGCATATACACTCGTTGTATCAACATATTTGCATCATCTATTCACTTTAGTATTACCTCCCACTTACTTTCTGGTCTTCTGATTGGTTATGTCTTAAGATGGATTCTTGTCATAATCTAGTTGGAACTTATACTTGTGGAGCATAGTACTATCTCCTCTTAGGTCAAAACCAGTGTTGGACTGGTATATAGGGTCTTTCCGGGTATCAACCAGGGTATTCAATAACCGACCCGGCTGGTATTGGCAATTCCAATACTGTGGTTGATAACCGGACCGGCTGGTATTGCCAAGGCAATACCCGGGTGCATACCCGTATTACGGGCAAAAACAAGGACTATACCATGGTATGAATAGGAAATTGGTAGGGTGCACAATATGTCACTGTCGGGGAAGAGGGTGCACATGTCATGTCTAGGGGCCGCCTGCTTCATTTCTTACCACATATAGGGCGGGCCGCCCCTATTCTTTATTTTAAAGGATTAGCCAAATGATGTGCGGACGGATTACAAGGTGGTTTCGCACGGGATCAAGGATTTCTTTTTGTCGGAAGATAATTTGATTGATGAATATGAAGACCTCATGGTTTATTTGACGATGAGGGTTGCAATCAGTCTTCTTGCTTCAATTTGGATACTAAAATCTGCAACGTTGCTATTATGTAATGCAAAGACTGAATTTTGCAACATAATAATTAATTTCCTTGGGAAATCAACTGATCTACAAGGAATGCACAGCCATTACAGACTACCATAAGTACATGATTGTCGTTGACGCCTGTGAAACGAAAGAAATTGCAAGATAGGCAGAGTTGCAGGTCGTCAGAAACAAGTACGTCGAAGATCAGCTGGATGTGTGGGATGCCAATTTCCATCGTGAAAATGAACAATCGTTCGACCTGCCCTGACCGGGGATGTGTCCAAGTTGGAGCAGGATTTTAGTCACGGATACATAGAGGGGTCTCCAATGTTTTACGTGTCTTTGTGCGATGCCAGTGGACAGGAGGTCTTGGTGGACGAGTCAATTGTGAAAAGCTGGGATCCAATATGGCGAGAAGTAAACGAGGAGTTTGAAGCCCAGATTTCGAGGAGACTGTCCACACAGGTGTTCTCCAGGAAAATGTTTCATATTTGGGATGGCAATCACCGCTTCATGGCCTGGATGAATGTCATAAACAAATATCACAGCACAGACGAGGACTAGCACTACCTTGTGGCGTCCCTGGTGCTGGATCCGAAAAGAAACGTCACAGCACTTCTGACGGCTATGCATGACATCAACAAGTAAGTATAATGCTCACCCTTCATGCCATCAGAATTCTCCGATTTGTTCTGTCTATTTTGTATTTCCTGGTGAAGGAGGAAGTCATAGTGTTTGTGTAGGACTTCAGGGGAACCGAAAGTGCACACGTGACGACGAATTTGGTCCACACTCTATTCAGGATACAGAAGGTGGGCCAAATGCCACTGGGCACCTTCAAAAACCTTATCAGTGCTGAGGCTTACAAGAAGTGCGAGACCTCCAAATCCGCCGACACATGGTATAAGCTCACCAGGGAGGCTTTCTGTGACTACATGTACACTGTAAGTATTCCTTCCCAAGCTCTCTCTACTTGTTCATTCATAAAACCAGTTGACTAATAAGTTGTATACTGGAATGTTCAGCAAGAGATTGCGGAGGCTGGAGAGAAAGGGAAAACAGAGTACTATGCCAAAAAAGACCCAGGGGAGCGATCCTCAAAAGGAGTGGAAGAATCTATGAACAAGGAGATGGAGGTGGCGAAGAGGCACTACATGAGCGCGTTGTGAAACAACTCAGAATAGCCGACCCTGCTTTTGGTCTAGAGTTCTTGAATCAGGTCAGGATCCACTGGAACGTGAACACCAAGCCTGAAATGATGCAGGAGAAGCTTCATCGCCTGTCCACTGCCGTAGTGGAGCCAGAGGTGAAAGTGAAATGGCTTGAAATTTGGAACGCCGACCCGACAGTGAAAGATAATCACTGCTTTCCGAAGAGTGAGAAGAACAAGGAAACAGGAGTCATAAAGCAATTCAGTGACCATGTTCTCGATATGTGGCTGCACAAAGCCACGTACGGGGCACAGGTTTTTTCCTCTCCCTTTTCCATTTCCACTGCAAATCTGCATTGCGGGAAAAGTCACTTACTCTTCTTAAACATCTTTTCTCTGAATTGTAGAACTGTTCTTGCGCAGATAGAGGCTCGGGCACAGCTGGTGCTGGAGAAGCAGCTAAACGATTACAAGATAACTATGACTCCACCGACGGATACTCTAGAAGACTACGTCCGCGAGTGGAAAGCAGCTTGCTTCGGCACTTGCTTCTTCAGGGAGTTCGCCAAAGAGGGAGGCATCTCGCACACTAACGACTTCGAGCAGCAACATGGATCAGAATAGGCCATGAAGAGGGTTCTATACAGGTTCGTCTTGACACTTTTTTTCCACCCTTCTTTCCTGTCTCACGAAGTTTCGATTTCGTTGCAGCCCTGCTCTTTTGAATAAACAGTCCCAAAACTGTGTGCGCTGACGCACTCAGTAAAGGGGTGGGCACTTCTGTGTCTCCCAAGCTTTCATTCTACATACAAATATCCGATCATGTACTGAACCACACCTGCACTGGATTGTAAGTAGGGCCTGGGTGGACAGACCAAAAATTGAGTGCGCTGGCGCACACAGTCAAGGGGTCCTTAAACCATTATCTCACAGTTTCCCCACTCACTAATATTCCCTCTGTTTTGATTGTGTAGGTACATCAAGAACGTTCTCATTCCAGGCAAGAACCTGAGTCGACACCCGCACTTTATTGACCTATGGTGTGATCCATCCAACGCTCAGACAAAGTACACTGCAGGGATTTTGAAGGATTACGGGACCTCGCATCTTCGAGACTGCTACTGGTATATGGATATCCCACGGACTGGATGCCCTTGGTATGAGCTTGTGACCCAAAATCAAAATGATAATGCAGAGGCCTTGGCCCCTCTGACAGAGAAGGAGGTGCACGAGAGAAACTTGAGGATATTGGCTGAGAAAGAGCCTCTTGCACAGAATACGCCAGTCAAGCCTAGAAAGGACAAGGGGAAAAGGAAGGTAAAGGGGCAGAAAAACACTCCGAATGAGAATGAGATGGAGTCCGTGGTGCAACCGGGGCCAGTGCAGACCCCACCCCCAGCCAGAAAGCCTGCCCGAAAGAAGAAGGGTCTTAAAGAACCCTACGATGCAATGGAGCACTCATCTAGAATCGTTTTTCCGGACATGTGCGAGCTGGTAAACGACGGGTTCCTGGCCATGATGGAGACAAGGAAGTCAAGTTACAGTGGTGATCCTTCCAAAACGTGGGACAAGCTATGTGCTTTTCTCCAATCGGTAAGCAATTATCATCCATGTGTTTGAGTTTTGTTTTCTTTGTTTTATTTCTACTCGAATCAGAAAGGTCGCTTATAAAACATCTTCCCCTTCTTACACGCTATATTGCTTGCAGGCATGGAGGGGGAAGGAATCTTGGGTGAATGGTGCACTGAAACCGTTTGCTTCGGAGATGGTTATTGTGGACATTCCGGACGGGCATCCAGTCCCGGATATTCTGCCCAGTGACACCTGCCCAACATGGAACAAATTTGACGAGAGATATTGGAGTTGGGTGTTTTCCTTTTGCAAGTTTTTCCTTTCCGATGGAGGGGTTCTTGTTATCATACAATCTGTCACGATGAGATGTCGCCGGGAGCTGGCAAGCTACTTGAAAGCCTCGGGGATGCGGATTATCAAGACCTGGAATTGTGTCAACAGCCTATATCTGACTAAGGGGGATTGCCCTAGGCAGAAGGTACGTTTCAAATACTTTATTTTTATGCCTTCTCTGTTGAAGTTCCACTGTACTGACTGCTATGAAGTCATGCGGTTCGCACTACCTGAACTGAGTGCTTCAGCGCACTCAGTTATGGCGGTGCATGAGCAATGACTCTGAACCCGTTCCATGAGGAATGGGTCTGCACTCCCACCCAGATGTGCTATGAAACATTCCTCACTAATTATTGACCTCTTCATCGCAGACCCGTCTACTTGAGGCCGTCTGTCTTGTGAGGGTACATCCACTGTCGACTCCCACCACAGTGGTGGAGTTCGAGCTTCATGGGGGAGGATGTTTCATAAACGAGAGGTTCGATCCTGTCGTCGATGGCATGCACTACAACTATGTGGACTCCAACGTATGTTTGTGAAAGCCAAATGGAACGCCTTGGAGAGGGGCCCATGAAAAAACCCCGGCTTTTATCCAAACGATCATTGAGAGTTGTTCTCGGCCAGGGGCCCGCATCATAGATCTCACTCTCGGCACAAGTTTCTCTTCTTGCCTTTGTCATTGATTTCTTTCCTTCTACACCTTCTTTACTCAATATTCTAAAAATCTAATTCCATCATTCTATCTCTTGCAGGCGCTTCTTACCATGCTTGCAAGGCAGGTGGCAGGCACTTGTTTGGTATAGAAGGAGATGCAGATATTTTCACTGGCCTACTCGCCGAGTGGCAAGGGGGCTCGTCTACCTCCAATGTGAAGGATGTCACTGCGCAAATTGATATCTTCGACGGAGACGACAAGGACCTGGACAATGACTTTTCATGTGAGTAAGTTCATTTTCTGTCTATTTGATCCCTATGAATATTCTCTGTCGCGTCCCCTTCTGTTGTCTAATTATTACCCAAATGGTGCATTTCTGATTGCAGGAATGTCAACGCACTCCCGTGGCCCCTGTCTTCCATACACTTGAGGGACTTGTGCTGGAGCCCACCTCCTAATTATGTCCTTCTCGACTACGCGGAAGGCATTGCTCGTGTGCAAGCAGCTGTGCTTTCTCCCCCACCCTTGTGTTGGAGTTCCAGGAAGACGCTCAGGCACCTCCGCGCAAAGGTCTTTATAGATGATAGTGCCGCAGTTTCAGGTGGTAGCAGTACTTCTAGCAATTCAGCAGATTCAGGTGGTAGCATTAGCAGTGTTGACACCACCTACGGATGTACTTGAGGGCATTCATTTATGGAACATGAGGGGACACACTCTCCATTTTCCGTTGCACCACCATTTCTCTTCCCACCATCCGTTGTAATGAGCACGGACTACAATGAAATTCACATCCCTGAATTGAAACATTTTCTCCCCCGCGTCCTGCGAATTTGAAAGTGTTTTCTTTCTAAACATTGCTCTCCAATTCAACCGTGTGCATTCAATAAAAGTTTTTCAACAGAGATGAATATGTGCATAGTCCAGTAGACAGTCATTTGACATATGCCATCACACCAATATTTGGTTGGATGGATGGAGGATGAATGTTTTTGGATGGATGAAGCCAGATTGGATGTGCACTGTGGATGAATGTTGCATGCATGGATGGTCCCATGGATGATGTCAGTGTGCAGTATCATGCACAGGGGCGGGATGGCGAGGTTCACTGTCGGGGTTGAGGTGGGTCCCTAAGGCTGACAAGGGTTGGAGTTTCTGTTTGGGGTTGCAGGGTAAATATGGATGAAGACGTTTCTGCGGTAATGGGTCCTCTTCCACGGAAATAGACGCCGCATCTTTCCCAAAATCATGCCACGTGTCCTTGGCTCACGCTCCTAGGCTCACACTCTAGCATCCCCCGGGCCTATCGGGAAACGTCACCGCTGAATACCGCCATGTAGGCTCGCCCTCAAATGTCAACTTCTTCGCAGAGCCAATCCCACTCCGGTTTGACTTCGGAACCCGGACTACCGGTGACTTGGTAGCAACAGCAGCATGGCCAGGGCCTTGGACAAATTTGTTGTCCGAGTCACCCCCCTCGGCCCCCTCCGGCTACGCCATCATTTTGGCCCCAAAACTGGAAATATGGCGCCAAATTCCAATTTTTGGTGCATGCCACTCCTGGGACTTAGCCATTTTTGGGCCCCAAAACTGGAAATTTGGCGCCATATTTCTCGTTTCGGTGCCAGCCACTCATGGGACTTAGTCAGTTTGGGCCCCAGACTGGAAAAATGGCACCGAATTTCCAATGGGTAGGCACTCCCGCCCCTGGGACTTAGCCATTTCTGGCCCCCGATACTGGAAATTCGGCGCCATTTTCCCAGTTTGGGGCCCAAAATGGCTAAGTCCCTTGAGCGGCTGGCTCCGAAACTGGAAAAATGGCGCTGAATTTCCAGTTTTGGGGCCCTGAAATGGCTAAGTCCAAGGAGCGGCGGGCACCAAAACTGGAAATTCGGCACCATTTTTCCAGTATCGGGGCCAGCCACTCATGGGACTTAGCCATTTAAGCCTCAAGCTGGAAAAATGGCGCCGAATTTCCAGTTTCGGGGGCCGAAAATGGCCAAGTCCCAGGGGTGGCGTGCACCGAAACTGGAAATTCGGCGTCATTTTTCCAGTCACGGGGGCAGCCACTCATGGGGCTTAGCCATTTTGGGCCCCAAGCTAGAAAAATGGTGCTGAATTTCCAGTATCGGGGGCCAGAAATGGCTAAGTCCCATGAGTGCATGCACTAGCTGAAAACAATCAGGCACATGTGAATAAGGATACAGGAAACATGTGCACATTGCGTGGGAGAGCAGCTGCGGCGTCAGCGAAATGTGGGATGAATGTGTACGAAAAACTTCTTGATGAAGTAAGCTAGGATGAATGTGTTTCGGGAAATTGATGAATGCAGGATGAATGGTGGATGAAAATGATTGGATGAATATTGTAGCGTGAATGAGTGAAATAAGATTGCTTGTAAAAGAACATTCATGACATTCATCCCATTCATAACAGTCGTGGAGTATCATCTCATTCATTCATCTCATAGAAAGTAAAGTCATAAGCCAATTCTGCAAAACAAGATTGATCTCATTCAAGAAAGTGTTGCCATTAACCACCACGAAGCCAGATACAAGTCCACCTGGTTGGAACACAAACATGCATTGCAAAACAAGATTGAAAACAAATATTGATTGCAAAACAACATTGATCTCATTCAAAAAAATGTTCCCATTAAGCAAAGATAGCCATCTCCAAAGTCCGTTACACTCCAGATTTGAGCAACAATGACAAGGAGGGCAAACCGGCAGAGTTCCAATGCAAATCCCGACTACATCTCAAATTGTACCCGAAATATCTCGCTGTAGCATCGTATGAACGTCACTGGGTCCTATCGTACATTGGTGAATATACGTGTCTTGTTTAGGATCGCAAAACATCCTCCGAATGTAGATGTAGTAAAGATGCTTGCACGGGACAAATTTCACTCTCTTGCCAAGAGAGCTTGAGAGCGTGTTCTGAAAGTCCGGACAAGTGCAATTAGGATAATCGCCAATAGTAATCTCATAGGTCCTGTCATGAGCAACCAATCCAGAAGTCGCCATGGTGTACACCCGCCCATACCCTGGCAAGGGGACATTCACAATTTGGGTGACGCGACACTGCAGGGTTCTAGCAGACTCCATCTTGCACTCATTGTCTGCACCATCCTCAACGTGACATACCGCCTTTCCATTCATTTTGCCATGTCAAGGACGTGCCGGAAAGTAGGAAGGGAAAGCCATTGGGTTAACCGGTGTTACGACAGGAGGGGCTCTCGGAAGGCGAAACCCGGCCTCCTCTAGCATGTCAATTTCCAGTTTGGAGAGTGTGGTTCCAAACTTCACTGGCCACACGGCTGGAATTTGAGGCTTCATTATCACAGATTCCCGAACAGTGCCCATGACACAGCGCACAATGTCATTCGGGCAAAACCAGAACTTGTGAGGCCTAGACTCCCGCGACTGGTAATGTTTGAACAACCCGGTGAATGTCGGGGTAGGAGTTCCGCAAGTCCCTCTGGAAATTTGGGACTTGCACTTCTGAAACGAGGGTGCCCTAATAGCGGCACATTTGACTTTTGATCCATGGGGAGTTCGTTCTATATGCCACATTGCGTCTTTACAGTCCGACTCCTCTACCGGTAGCATGTTCTCCCCTTCTCCGGGGACTGTGGTGGTTGGAGACTCCTGAGGGAACGAATGCGAAGAAGATTCCCCCACAAAGGGGGTGGCCCACGAAAGTGGGGGGCACAGGCACTCGTGGTACTGAGAAGTTGTCCCTATCGTGCCGGTGCGAATTTGCATCTGAGCCTGGTGGGGTGTCAAGTTTGCGTTTGCACGAACCAAACCTCTCCTCTCCTTCCAGATGTGCAAGCCGTGATTGCAAAGGTGTTCCCATTGTGCACTCGTTCACAGCCCGTGCCATCTTAGTAGGGTCTTTTAATCTGTTTGCAGCCCTGAGCAGCAACTCTGCCCTGTCTGGCCCCTTGCCTGCACCCCGTCCCCGAAGAAAATCACGGTACCGTGTTTGTTGTGAGAGCACTCGAACCATGTCATCTGATGTGGCAACGTACAGATCCCGTCCGCTCTTCCCGGATTGCTTCATCCAAACAAGCTGTGCACTTTCTCGGACAGATTGTAGGAGGGCATATCCGCGATGTCCTCGAGCGACATATTCTGCAAGCAATCAGCTTTTCCAGTGAGTTTTCATATTTGAAGTGCAGTTGCAGTGGACAACAACAGGCATCAAATGAATCATTCCCTCATGATAAGTGGAAAAAAAAAAAAAAAAACCCCCTCAAAGTCCTAGAACTTATTGTTGTCATGAAACCCCCCCCCTGTTTGTATCGGAAGTGCCAAAACCCCAACCAGTCGTCAAGCTCTTTGAGACCTTCTTGGCTTGCTGCATCTGAGGAGTACCACCATGCTCGGATAGTCTGATACAGGGGAGTTTGCGTCATGCTCCGTCATTGCATTTTTGTACAAGCTGCATAGTCTCACGTGCTCGTCTTGCAATTCCACTTTTATGCAACTCTTTGTATGCCTTCGAAGGGACTGCGTCCAATGAAAGAGACAAGTGCGCTCCCTACCTTGCATAGGCGTTTTTGGGAGGTTAGCTATTTCATGAGCATGAGCGGCATGAGCGGAGTAGCAAGACAATCGGTTTTCATGAGCAGAAGTACAAATTTCGAAACTAAAAAACATTATAAAACATTAATTTAATGCAATGTGTCAGAAAAAACAAATATATTATTCGGCACCTTGAAGGGAAAATTGTAGTTTTGAGAGTTGTGCTCATGATATTTCGTCTTCCGCTCATGCCAATTCCCAGCGACATGTGCAAAAATGGCGCCGAATTTCGCGGTAATAGGGTCCGTAACCGGAAAGAACCGCGACGTATTTCGCAGTAATAGGTCTCTCTGGCGAAAAATGGTGCCGAATTCCGCGGCTATAGGTCCCCTCATGACAGGTGTGTAAGCCCAAAATTTGGAAATGTGGCGCCGAATTTCGGTACATGGTGCCGGGGATTGCACAGATGTTGGGCAGTTCTGGGCCATGTAACTGGAAATTCGGCGCCATTTTTCCAGACATCGTTCCCGAGCATGTTCGGACTTAGCCAGTTTTCGGCCCAAAATAGGGAAATTCGGCGCCATTTTTCCAGACACGGGTACCAGTGCATGTTGGGACTTAGCCAGTTTTCGGCCCAAAATAGAGAAATTCGGCGCCATTTTTCCAGAAATGGCCCCACAACTGCTGTTGGATCTCAGTTTGAATGGAATATTGCCTCATTCCAGGAGTTTTGGGGTGCATTTCATTACACTGCAAAAAAAAGTCTGATACATGAAAATGTAATTGAAAATATCCATATGGAGGATTCCCTTTGCCCCATCAATGATTTCTGGAATCCCTAAGGAGGAGTTTGTGCAGCTCGTTCACGCTCAGTGCATGAATAAAGTCATCAATAGTCACGTTCATCCTCAACCTCTTCAGGTAAATGTAATACAGATGCTTGCACGGATAATACTTTGAACCCTTCTTTGCTTCCATCAACGAGAAGTCCGTACAATTGCAAGTCGGCTCCACTCCAATCGTAATTGTGTATACATCGTCGCGTACAGCCGAGCCGGCCGTTGCCATCCGATAAACAAGTCCAAGGCCGGGTGGAGGTACGTCCACGGAGCTCTGAATAGTGCAAGCCATCCCAAGAGCATTGGCAATCTGAGTCTCATTCAACTTGTTGGGAGGGTGTCGTCTCTTCACTCTTCCGAATCGCATTGTGGGATGTGAAGAATTGTCCAATCCGTCTCTAATGGACTGAGCAGTTTGCAATGGCTGGGTCTGAGGAACTGGAAATGCGTGGGCCGGGACGTCTGTGCGTTGCACCATTCGAAATCCTGCTGCAAATAGAGCATCCGCCTCATTCTGAGATAGGCTGCAACCCGGTGCAACAGGCCAGACGCCTGGAGGCTCCGGCATTCCCTGAATCCCGTACTTGGGCTTGCCAAATACACAGGTCATTATGTCGTGCCTACAGAACCAAAACGTCTGCGGTGTGGCGTGAGCAAATGTGGGAGTCAAAAATCTACCGCTGAAACAAGGTGCAGGTACAGCACCGTGTGGGTTCCTCCGAATCATCTCACCACAGCGTGCTCTCGTATCCACCCGAATGGCGCAGCACTTCCCTCGAAATGCCGGCAATGTCCTTGCAATTCTCCACTGTGACTCCGACACTCTTGTCTCCACAATGGGTATGTTGTACTGCGTTACTATAGATGGCTCGTTATGTTCCTCGGGCACGTGCCCTGTGCTCAAAGGAGATGACGATCTTGAACGTGCAGGACTTGCGGTGCTCGACGAGACCTCCTCGGGCAACATCACGGGACCACAAGGGAGCGTGCGAATATTCTTGTCAGCTCGCCATGAATCCTCTTCCCCGCCAGGTGCCTCATCAAGTCTTCGTCTCACTGGACGGGTATGAACATCTCCTTCCAAATGTTGGCCTCTTCGAAGCAATGGCGTGTCCCAAAGGCCCTCTCGCAAGGCCGCCGCCCACGTCCGAGGATTCTTCGATCTGGAGGCAGTCCGCATCAGCATTTTGTGCCTGTCCGGCCCCAAGCCCCACTGTTTCCCTTTCAAGAACTCGTTGTACCTGCATTGCTGCATAATTGACCTCACAATGTCCTCCGTTGTGGCAGTGAGGATGTCCACCAGATGCGCCGCAGAGGAGGCACGCCAGGAAGAATGCACTGATTCGGCCATGTTTATCGTGGGCATGTCGGTGTCGGAGTCGAGACACATTTCCTGCACAAGCACATGTTGAGGTTACAAGCAAGTTACAAATAATGCCAAGAATAATATTCAACAGGACGCGAATTCGTGCAACTCACCTCCCGCATATAGTCGCCGAACTGGAGGAAACGATAATGCCACCATGCTAGCCAACTGACCATTGCTCCCTCGTCTGATTTCCTTACAGCACCTGACGATGTCCACCAAGCCCGTATACATGCAAACTGTGTCTCTGCATCATCCAAGGTGGGAGCGCGCTTCCACGCAAGACACATGGAACGGTGCTCCTCTCTGAAATCTGGCGCCACGAGCCTGGTTGTGTACTGCGAAAGGCTATGCAGAAAATGGAACCCACAAGATCTCTCCTTGCCTTCCATGGGAACATTGGGGTCTTGCCCGTACATCCTTCGGATGGTAGCCCAATTTGCTTGTGCGTTGTCCGCCATGAAACCACGGAAATTGGGAGGGGGCAATCCCGCCTTGGCCATCTGTTCGTTTATTCCCTGCCAAAGAAGCATCTCCGATTGTATTTCATCTCACAAATAGCAATTGTCATTAGCATCCTGCAGTGGGTGTCATAGACATGTGCACCCATTGTCACCCACTAGTGATTTGTAATTCGCTTGATATGGTCGAACATGACCCAACTGTTTGACAAGCCCCCACTCGTCATCCGGTCGACCAGTTTGACGCCGCTGCCAGGTCCACACGTGGACATTTTGAATACGAAACAACGATCTGCCTCAGTCCCTTGTCCTGGAAACCTACTTCCATGAATGTAGTCATATCCACATCGTCGCTTCACCTCCAGAATGGAGTGCATATCCGAGCCACGCCCAATTTTTTGTTTGCATGAGACAATGTGGTTTCGGACATTCGGTGAACAAACGTGGGACACCGACTCCAGCAATGCCTCCATTTCCTTCTCATCGAGAGGAACTCTATCGGAGCCGTCTTCCGACATAATTCTGGCCAATGCCATCTTATGGGCGGCTTGGAGCTGTATCTGTTTGGGCTTGGCACCCGGTCTCAACTTAACCTCCTCCTGAACGAGCTGCTCTGCCTCGTGGGCTGCCTCCCGCGAGTTCCCCCTCACCAATTTGTGACAATGGGAACCAACGTGTATGCAAGCTCGGGTGAGGTCAGGGAAACGGTGCAACACATAGAACTGCTTGGCATTACAAACAGTCATGCAGTGTGGTGGTTCTTTGCAATGCGCACACTTAAATGTGGAGTTCGGAACCTTCTCCTGAGCTCGAAATGGTTGATGAGTTGTGCCTGTCCAATCGGTCTCATTCCTGTGACCTCTGGATTTAAAATGGAAGCAAGTTGGGGAGAAACAACGTAGCGCACCCGCACACCATCAAGCATCTTCATGCTGGTGGTTTTGGTGACGCACTAAGGATGACCGTCATGTTTTCTATCCATATCTGTCAACATTCCGGACGCCCTCGAGTAGTCCGTCCGAGGAGGGAACTCAAAGAAGATATTACCGTCGACGTCTGCGGGAAGGCATGTAACCAATTTAATTGCGAACTTGCTGTAGTCCAGCCCGGCCAGCTCCGAGCGGCGTCCTCCATGTGAAGCCCGCGCAGAATTTCAAGAATGGATCGAACTGCGGTGCTCGTGCTGGGAATATGACTCCCTCGTCCACTGACGTCCATTGAGGACTTGCCTGATCTCCAGGACGATCTCGGAACTTCCATAACCTCGTCGGAGTCGGACAGGTTGTGAACAACCCGGTTCTCGCTCGTCTTCATTGATGGGTTGGGCTCTGGATTTACTTCGTTGCGGACTTCTCTCTTTGAGGTACCCACTCTCTGATTCGCGGATTGTTTCGTGGAAGGCGCCAGGATAGAAGGTGCATTTGGCGGGCAAATGAAGTCCCGAACAGCCCTGTATATGACGCTGTCCAATGGTGGAACTCGCCATTCCCTACCATCGCTGAAATCATCGTGGAGCACAACAATACTCGCGACAACAACGCCGTTTGAGTCCTTCCTTTCCTCCTCCAAAAAAACTGACCCCGGTTTCAGGTGGTATCAAACGCACAGATATTTCTCCATCACACGGCAGATGTCCCCTCTGCACGGAAATGTAGCTCTATGCTCGTGAGGAGGGCAGTACACTGTAGCGCTTGGGTTTTCCGCCATGAGAGATGTGCACACAAGACTGCCAGGATGGCATGCGGGCAAGCTCCCTGGTAGAAGGGGGATGCACCGATGGGAAGGAATGCGGTGCCGATTTGTCCGAGCGACGAAGCCTGATCCAAATCCAGGGAGCCAACTATCTCAAAAATCCACAGTCAGAGTGTAATGAACCTTGTCTCCGGAATGCGGCCCCTGGTCTTTGCGCAATAACTGCCAACGGTATGCAGTCAGAAAGTGGGGGGCCGCCCGGATGATGTCGGCTGAAGGGGAGAAGCCGGCACCGGGCCGTCACATTACAACCCCCGGATGGAAATTCGGCACCGAATATCCAACAAGGCCCGCCCGGATGAAGTCGACTCGGGCGGAGAGGCCGGCACCTGTCCGACAGAGAACATCCCCCGGATGGAAATTCAGCGCCGAATTTCCATCCGGGCCCCCCAAAGGAAGTCGTGTCGGGGGTCAGGCCGAAAACTGGCCGACATAAAAACCTCCCCGAATGGAAAAACGGCGCCGAATTTACATCCGGGGCCATTCAGGGGGGAGAGGCTGGCCGCCGGACGGAAATTTCCAACAGCCGGAAGTCGACTCGGGCGGAGGATGGAAAACCGGCGCCGAATTTCCATTCATATCGCGGCCAGATCAAATTTCCATTCAGCATTTAATCGCAATCGCGGCCAGATGGAATTCGGCAACGAATTTCCATGTAGGAACGAGGGATGGAAAAGAAGCGGAATTTCTCTCAACCAGTCGAGAATTCCCTGAAAACCGTGTCTAAAACTTAAGGTTGTCTTTTTAGTCCAAAAAACAAGCGGCCACGGAATTACCTGCAGGATGGTATTCGGCGCTTCGACTTACCTGGCGGATGGAAATTCGGCGCCGAATTTCCAATTACCTGGATGGAAATCCGGCGCCGGATTTCCCGCGCTCCGAATTACCTGGGATGGAAATTGGCGCCGGATCCGCGCTTTTACCTGCGGATGGAAAATCGGCGCCGGATTTCCATCCAAATTACCCGGATGGAAATTCGGCGCCGCATCCGGCCGCGCTCCGAATTACCTCACCATCTTACCTGGCGGATGGAAATTCGGCGCCGGATTTCCATCCGGCCGCGCTCCGAATTACCTGCAGGATGGAAATGCGGCGCCGGATTTCCATCCGGCGTCTCCTGGATTTGGCCTCGTTGCGTCTTCATCCGCTGGATGGAAATTTGGCGCCGATTTTTTCCATCCAGCGGGCGATTGAACCGTGACATTTAATGCGTAGTTGCGCATTAAATGTCCTCCGCCGTCGGTTTTGAACCGGGCTGGCGACACAAGGATTCCGCGCTTGCTTCCCGGATACGCCTTGGAAACCTGATGCTAAACTTGGATGAACTTCTATTCGAGGCATGTACGCAACAACTGCGAGATCTTTTTCTTTTGCTGGGACTTATGCCGCGTGGAGAAGGGCGTGGCTCTCCTGAGAGAAACCCCACATCCAGACCGCGGCGGAAGTTGAAGGCTTTGTACTACGGGCGACGTCCAACCTCTCGCATGGCCAAACTTAAGCTCCAGCAGGAAATTCCATTGTCTTGCTCACAGCCCGCGCCAACTGAAGCCGAGCACTCTCAGGCGCCCTTCCTCTTTCGTTTTCTTCGTTTTTTTAGTTTGTTTTACATCTTCGCTGGCACTGGAAGCGCATGGTTGCATCGCAAAAGCACGAGTTGTTGAGAAGAATGATCAAGGTCAGAGTGGTTAGAAAAGAGCCAGGTCGTTGCTGCATTCAGATTGTGCCAGAACAGGGTGCACACCTCGCTGTAGATAACAGGTTGCATCTCGGAATTAAGGAAATCCATGCTGAGCTGAGAAGATTGTCTGAGCAGATGAAGTGCCTTCAAAACATTTCACCCTGTTTTCCCGTCTTATGGAATTCGTGTTCATTTGTTCATCGTGTTTCATGTTGATTTCTCTGGTGAACCTTAGATAGTTTGCAATGCGTGTGCAAAGCCGCAGCTCTGGAGAAGGCTTGTGCATGTCATTCTTAGGCATTGGTTGGATTTGTTTTCATTGTTGTTCCACGATTGTTGCGATGGTGGTTGCGCTGCTCGTGGCGGATGGTGGTTTTCATTCCGATGTTGGTTTCACGATTTTCGGGAATGACAGAGTGACGACGAGCCCGCACGTATCATCGACAGCTCCAACTCATCGCGCATGTTTGGATCGCCCAACTTGGGGCGGGAGGGCAAACTAAAACTTTTGTTGGTGGACGGGAGGACCTGCAGCGAGAGTACGACAGAATAGGCATTGGGGAGGTTGGTGCAGGCGGCGGCATGGCAGGTGAAGGGCGTGAGGACGTGAGGACAGCAGATCCGGCAATGGAGGTTGTTGATGCACATGCAGTAGGGCCCGCCCACGCAAAGAAGAAGAAGAAAGCCAAGCACATGCAATCCCCGGCGAGAGAGCCGTCACGGGCTGCGGAGGGGGGAGTGAGCAGTGCGCGCGAGGGTGTCAGTTCTCCTCAATCAAAGGTGGTCGTCCTGGAGGGCTCCCCTGCTGCTAGCCCTAGTAAGAAACAGAAAGCCCGTGAGAGGGCAAAAAGAAAGAACAGGCGAGACAGAAGGCTAGCCAGGAGGAAAGAGAAAAGGCCACTGAAGAGGCCAGGGGTGCCCCGAAATGACAGATGCCCATGTAAGCGAGGGACGCACAGAGACGGTGGATCCCTCCAAGACACCACAAAGAGGCAGTAACACACCGGTTACACCATCGCGGACAAGAGCAGCCCCCGCAATTACCCATACGGTGGAGAGTGGAGGGAGGAGAGGAAAGAACACCACAAAGAGCACGGATTGTGCAAGTTCCAGTAGAGACGAGAGTGCTCGAGTGGTTTCGCCGGTGGTTGACCATGTTGAGGAGGACGACAGCTTTCTGACCAGGATGACATCCTCCCGGACATCCCCAGGCCCCAAACCCGCAGCATACAGGCTGGATTTGGCGGTCCTGGTGGGCTGCCGGAGAACCCCTCTGCAGCAGACGTCATGTCGGAGGCGGATATGAAGTTGGCCGCTGCCAAGATGTTGGAGGCAACCCACAGCAACATTGGCAGGGTGCTGGGGGGCATGGTGTACCCGGCCAAGCTTCGAATTCCCCTTTGCCGCTTGGTGTCATTGCAGGTGGTGAGACCTGCCCTCCCAGGCGATATCGACAAGCTGAAATTCTCTTTCCGGGATGGATATCGAATGGGGTCTGCCGCGTTTTACGTTTCCATTGAGAACGACCACGGAGCTTCCCGTGCCCACACTTCCGATGAGGTGGACAAATGGGGTCCCCATTGGCAAAGGCGAAATGAGGAGTTCGAGAGATCGATTGCTACTGATCCTCTTTTCCAGCACTTGTCCGGAAAGATGTTTTACGTGTGGGACGGCAATCATCGCCTCCTGGCATGGATGGAGCACATAGCCGAAGCCCACCCCAACGACCTCGATTGGCATTTCGCCGTGGAGTGTGTTGTGCTGAAGGTTGCGGGGCCCAAAGATCGCAGTCTTCTCAAAGCTGCAATGGCGGACATCAACTCGTAAGTTACAACGCCTCTTGCTTTGGACCCAAAATTTGTAAGTCATTTCATTGCGAATCCTCATATTTGTTCAAAATTCCCATTTCAGTATTGTTTGATGGAAATGTGGCATTGCAGGGTGACTGAGAATGCCTTCATTGCCACCAACTTGTCCCATATGCTCTTCCGAGTGAAGGATGTCGGGAAGCAGGGGGTGCAAGAGTTTGCCAATTCGCTCAGTGCCGACCTCCTGCGCAAGTCGGAGGCAAAGGCAGACAGAACCTGGTATAGGCTGAGCATGGACGCCATGGTGGACTACATATTTCGGGTAAAGCTCCTGACTGTTTTGTTGAGCTAATCTGTCTCTCCTCCCCAATAGAAGAAAAAGTGTTGAGCAGGATCTCTAATCTTATGTGCGCATTCTTGACAGACGAAAATTCAGCAGGATTTGGCACATGCGCGGAGGTTCTACATGGAGTCAGAGGAGAAGAATCTAACCCTCCCGGCACTCGAATCGTATCTCAAAGCTGCGGAGGCCAGGGCCCGCATAAAGTACAAGTCGCGGATGGTAAAGTACGTGGCCATAGCTGATCCCGCCCTTGGTGCGACTTTCTGGTGGAGGTGGGGAAGCACTACTCCCGCGCTCTGAAGCCCACGATGACATTGGAGAAGCTCCATCGTCTAGCCACATCCTGTGTGGATGCAACAGAAAAGGTGATACATTTAACCAAATTGTGGTGGCAACAACTCGTTTTTGTGGTGTTTGGCGCTTACGAATATGCTGGGTGGTTGGACAGACCCGGTGGCTCCAAATCTGGAATGGTTCCCAAAGTACAAGGGACATGTGGAGCTTCCCCAAACCGGACAAACTGTCTGACCCACATTCGACATGTGGATGAACCGCATGACATGGTGGTTTCAGGTACTTCCCCACGCTTCGTTTGGCGCTTCTACTCTTGTAGGGGGTGGATTCATTGTATTTTTTCAGGAAAGCGATCTGATGGAGAATCTCCACAGGTGACGACGAATGCGCAAGAGCAGCTGGACACACAAGCACATCAGTTCAAGATGGAGATTCTCCTGCAGCAGAGAGCCTACGCGACTATGTGACGAGGTACTTTCTGCTGTACAAAGACCTATTCTTTCGGGAGATACCCCATGCCCGCCGGAGCCACGAGTTCACCGACCAGCCGAACGCGGACAAAGCAGCAATGCGCCTTCTGTACAGGTACATACGCGATGCCTTCCTTTCAAGTCCTTGCATTTCAGGATGTTAGAGGCCTCATGTGGCGCAAAAATTGGAAAATGGCGCCGAATTTCCAGTCAGGGCACCCAAAATGGCTAAGTCCCTAGAGTGGCTGGCACCGAAAACCGAAATTCGGCGCCATTTTTCCAGTTCAAGGCCCAGTCAGTTCTGGGACTTTTTCTTTTTCCCTGGGTTTTGGACTTAGCCATTTCCTGGGAAAATGGCGCCATTTCCAGTTCAGGGCTCCCAAAATGGCTAAGTCCCTAGGGTGGCTGGCCGAAAACGAAATTCGGCGCCATTTTCCAATTCCAGGGCCAGTCAGTTCAGGGACTTAGCCATTTTCGGCCCGGACCTGGGAAAATGGCGCCGAATTTCCAGTTCAGGGCTCCAAAATGGCTAAGTCCCTAGGGTGGCTGGCCGAAACCGAAATTCGGCGCCATTTTCCATTCCAGGGCCTCAGGGACTTAGCCATTTTCGGCCCGGACCTGGGAAAATGGCGCCGAATTTCCAGTTCAGGGCTCCCAAAATGGCTAAGTCCCTAGGGTGGCTGGCACCGAAAACCGAAATTCGGCGCCATTTTCCAGTTCTAGGCCCAGTCAGTTCCCCCAACCTGGGAAAATGGTGCCGAATTTCCAGTTCAGGGACCTCATTCTGTGTTTTCATGAATGCAGGTACTGCAAGTTCTCCCTTTTGGAGAAAGGTCATCTGTCTTTTGAGCCACCATTCTTCCTGGCATGGAGGAACCCTGGGGCTGACTCCATGTACACTGACGTTATTGTGAAGGAGTGGCATCTGGAACATTTGCGTGATTGCCCTTGGTATGTGGACCTTCCGCCCGGCTCGCTCGACCCATCCGAGTTTCAATTGAAGCTGGATGCTGAGGCCCGACGAAACCGGGCTCCGCTGCCTCCGCTGGGTCCAAAAGAGGCAAAAGCGCTTGCAAACTCCAGGAAAGCGGCAGAGCTTGCTCAGGCAGGAATTCAGGAGAAATTGAATGAGAAGAATAAAGGCCAAAGGAAAAGGACAAGGAAACAGGTGAGTACAGTAACACCCAAAAAAAAGAAAACCATCGGGGCATCGGAGGAGGCGCAGGAGGGGACCCAAGGGAGTGACTCGGACGACGACTTTTTCAAGGTCCTGCGACTGCTGTGCTGCTGCTACCAAGTCACCGGTCGTCCGGGTTCCCAAGTCAGTTCGGAGTGGGACTGGCTCTGCCAAGAAGTTGGCATTTGAGGGCGAGCCTACACGGCGGTATTCGGCGGTGACGTTTACGCACAGGCCAAAGCTAGAACCTCCAACCATCATCCAATGCGTCAATGAGAGCTTCCTTGACGCTCTCGCTGCCAGGGCGAAGAAGGTGGCACACAGCAAGTCTCTGGCGGAGCAGAAGGGGAAAGCCAAGAAGAGGGCTGCCGTACAGAGCCTAAAGACACCCCTGGTTTTGAAGCCATGATGGAATTCTTCACGGCTGTGAGCACGGATTGCAAGAGCACTCGGGGGGGGGGGGGGGGGGTGGAGAGAGCTTGCGATATGATTCTCCTCGACATTCCAGATGGGGAGCTGCTGGAGGGCCTGGATGGTGTGCCCAACTGGAACAGGTTTACTGAGGACTACTGGAAAGCCGGGTTTGGGCTGGCGGGGATGCTCCTGGATGACGGTGGATGTGTGGTTGTCCTTGCCACAAGAGGGAAGACCACAGAGAATGCGGTGGCAAGATGGACACCGAAAAGTGTCACCCCGGTCCTCCTCAGAAAATGGTTCTGCATCAATACACAGGGGTTGCGAACAGAGGGCCAAAGTGTAAGTTATCAATCTATTGCATTCACCTCATATTGTGGTGTATCTAAACTAGATCCCGGAGTTATCCCTCTTTTGTTGGATGTGCAGACATTGGTGTTTGAGGCATATTGCTTTGTGAAGAGAGGGTCTACGTTCAAATTCGCAACGACGGTCGTCTTGTTGATGCCGCTGTGGACCCTGTTACCTACGATGTCCTCTACAACTATGTGCCCCACTCCAGTATGCCGAAGGACACAAAGACAGGCAAACCGTGGCGGTACAGCCGGACCCGGAGCCCTGCTTTCATCCAAACCCTCATGGAGACGTGCTCGGATGTCCAAGGGCGGATTCTTGACCTCACATGTGGCACGGGTAAGCCTTCACGTGCTCAGTTTGTCCCCTGGCCCGATTGCAATTGCATGCCGCAAGCTATTAACCGCCCGCTTTGTTCCTCAGGTGCTTCAATGTGCGTTGTCCGACAGGCATGTGTTCGCCTTCGAGCCAGATTACTGCCCTCCACAACTCGGAACTTGCAGCGGCTGAACGTCTGCCCAAAGAGGAAGAGGCACCCTCGGAGGATGAGGAAAAATCCGAGAAGGAGCAGGGGGAGGAACAAGTTGGGATCGAGGCCGAGGAGCCCCGGTTTACGAGTGAGTGGTCGCATTGTAAGTTGCCTCCAGATTTGTGAGGCACCTCCCTTCGCTCTCTTATTTCATTGAAAACCCTTTCTGCTTCTGCTGGTATTGACATTCTTGAAGTGGATTTGTTCTTACTGTAGGATGCCAAGTACTGCAGGAGGGACGTCTACCGGAGTTCATGGGCAGGAGGAACGTGCTTTTTTTGCCAGGGGGATTTCATGCCTAGTCCAGAAAGGGACTACATCCTTCCTACTTATGCTGCCGGCTTGCTTCGGTGTCCATTAGGAGGTCTTCCGAACCTAGTCGTGTACAACAGATTTTAGACGAGGCAAGCCTCAAGAAAATGAAGATGAGGGAGGAGGCAGCAGATATTAGAGCCCGTCGGGCTCGTAGATTTGTCTTGGATTCTGCTGAGGAAAGTGGGGGAGAAGAGGCAGAAGATTCCCAGGAGGTGAGGTGGACAGTCCCCCAAGGAGAGGACGGAATTTTTGAGAGGCATAGTGCAACCGATGCATCACAGAGCTCGGAGGATGGGGGGGATGAGGGGGATGAGGAAGAAGGAGGGCCAAGTTCCTCGGAAGGTGTAGGAGAGTAGTTCCCATTCCTGCTATGTCAGTTAGGACACACTTGTATAGACGTGGCTTGCCACAAAATTTGCAATAAAATGTTGCATTTCATTGCTATGACGAGTCCACATGACCCTATTTCCGTGCCTCCTAACCCTATTTCCGTGGACACACAATGGCCCGCTCATGTTTTTTTTTTTTCCGCTCATGCTCATGCCGCTCATGAAATAGCAGCCCCCCGTTTTTGGGTCTCTAGAACCAAACACACACTGTACCGCATTCCAGTTTGCATGTGCGCTATCAGCCATGAATCCATTGAAGTTTGGATCAGGCACACCATTCGAACTCATTACGTTCACAAGAGACTTCCACATCAGAATTTGAGATTCGGTGTCAGGGTGGGCCCTATAAATGCTAGTGGGTGCCCGGAGGGCACCCCACGGTCCAGGGGCGGGTGAATTTTGTAGGGAACCCCAAGGGTATCAAGAGGCTGGAGAAGTATGTGATTTGAGTTGCCTTTTGTTAGTGATAATAGCAGTGAGGGAACGAAGCGCAGTCAGGTGGATAGCTTTGAAACATTTGTGTATAGGGGAGAGGGGAATTTTTGAAGTTGTTGTGGAGGGCAGAAATACTAGCGGTGTGGATGCCACCTCTAGTACCAGCGGAGATGACTGTGAGGGGGCTGGTGGTCCAGCCCCGGTGGCGGATGGTTGAGATGAGCGGTGCGTATTTTTTTTTTTTTCTAAGGTGGCGGGGGTAGGGTAGCGGTCATTACAGTATGTAAATTCGATGAAGTGTGTGATAAGTTCGGGTGGTGGGGCGTTTATGGGCAGCCCTTGTACAAGGAGTATGTCAGGGCAGTGTCTAGCGGGACATGAGCAGGGCGAGCAGGTCTTGCACAAATATGGTAACCTAGGGAGGTACAGTATGGTCTGGGGGCCGGCCCTGATAGGTCCCAGCATTGATGAGAGAAAACCAACGTGTTTCAAGTCTATTTAGGAGCAGTTTATAGATATGCCAAACAACATGATTATGATGGGTAAAACGAAGGCCATGGACGATTGGGTGCGTGCATTGACTAAGTAGATGAGGCCAGGTGTCACGCGCCTGGTGGGTGTTAGCACAAAGTGGGCAGTTTGGGGAGGGATAGAGACGCGGCCAAAAAATGTGTTTGCGCTGGTGGCCCATGTATTGGGCATATCAAAATTAAGGGTTTGTTTTATTTGGGCATCCGTGGCGAGGTTAGTATGCCAGAAGTGATTAGATAATTTGTGGTGTAGTACCTCAGATTGTGTCCATTTTTGGACGTGTGATTTAGTGTGCCTGGCGGAGTTCGAGGCTTGTTTGTGGGCTTCACGTGTAAGGGTAGTGGTCAAATTGCGGATAGGACGGGGAGCTATAGTCATGACTCTTTGGTAAGTTGGATCGTATACATCACAAGCCATGGTTGTCCAATCCTTCACACGTTTGACATGATTGAACATGAGCCACAATTTCTCCAGATCGCCTCCGGGCTGCATTAGATGGTACAACGGTTTGTAGCACAGGTGCTCAATGAGGATCAGTTTGGACATATATTGGAGAAGGGCCATCGGAGGTATCGGGCATTGGAGGGCGAATGTCTGCATGGATTTGCCTATATTTTGATGCAAGCATCGATACGCCAAAGGATAGGGCAGTGGCTGAAGGCGCGATCATGGGAGGAAGGGTTGATCGGAATTGGTTAGCAGATTTGACAATCAATAGACCTACTGCCCTTGAAGTTTCTCAAGTGGACCTTGCGATGTTTGAGCGATGTCATTTCCCTGCAAACTCGGACTATGCAGATTTTGTTGGAAATGCAGAGGAGTTTTACCGTACTTCGGAGGATCGAACGATACCGGACTGGGAAGTATTGTTGTGGATGGGAAAGGATTATTGCCACACAGCCAAGGGGGACTAGATTGCCAAGTTGGGTTATCGGCCAGCGCCTATCAACATGCAATGGCCACGCAACATAATAGGGAATTTTGGAGTATGTTGTTGTCCTCGTCGTGGTCAATGGGGTGAGAATGAACATCTGACCTCTTTGCCCTATAACTGGCCGATAATTCCAGGAGAGTTCAGTACTTATGAGTCCTGCCATGCTGCTTACAAATCTTTCCAGACAGTTCATGGAGCTCATAATGATCCTTTGTGTTTTATGGCTTTGATTTTCTGTGGAGTCTTGGCGATGTGGTGTGACAAGTATCATCTGGTGGTTGATGTCAATAGATTTATGGTTGGCGGACATGAGTTTGGTATTGTCGCCAAATTGATGCATCATCCAGCTAGGTGGATCCGGGTTTTCGAATTGATGTGTCTGACCGGGTTTCTTCAAGACACTCATCCCAACATTTACAACGATTGGGGGTCTTCGTGATATCACCCTTATGTTGCTTTCACCAACGGACAGAAGGGGGGGTCTGATCGAGGTGATCATCGCCGGTCACAAGAGCCCGATACGAGGAATCCTTCTAAGGGGCCTAGAACTTAGCAATAGTAATAGTGTTTGCGGGGGAGCTGCACAACTAGGAGTGGGGCTATGTAGAATAATAGAAATTTTTGATTAAGATTTAATTCTAGGACTATTTAGTGCATTTTCTACTCGATATACTCTGTGATACTATCGATATGGATTCGATATAGTAACATTGCTCGATATTTTATGATAATTGATAGTCTGACTTTAATCGATAATGAAGGAAATAGATGGATGACTATTTGGATGGATAGAAAAGGTTGAGCAGTTATAGAAGTTGTTGGAACAACTCTGCTATTTATTTCGTTCATGTGAATCATATGGTGTCAGATGAGCCGGAGAGCCATACCAGAGCAGAGTAGAGTGAGTAGGAGCTAGAAGATAGAGTTATTTCTCAATGGTAGATTAGTATTGTGTTATTGTGGTATAATGTTTGTGAATGAATAGAAGAGAAGAAGGAGAAAAAAGAAGTTAAATTCAATTTATTATGTATGAAGAATGGAATGATGGAAGGTGAGTCCAATTCTGAATGCAATGATTGAAGAACTATGACTGTGTGAGATAATGAGAATGTGCACCATTGGAAGTGATGAAGATTCTGTGCGAGAATTAATCCTTGGGTTACCAAGAGATGTATCGATCTTGATATTTAAGAGATTATTCTGTAATGATGCAGAATTAGTAATAATAGAGAGTGTAAGTAAAGCCTGGCAGAAGGAATTATCAGTTCTATATAAACATCGTCATTTGGGACGTAAGTGGTTCAATATGTGGTGCTGTCCTTTAGATGAATATCCAGAATATATGAAGGAACAGATTAAAGACCTTAGGATAGAAAGTCTTCAATTAAATTAATTGGGAGAAATAATAGTGAAGTAAAATCATTTGCATGGCAGAGACAAATGATGAAGGGATAAAAGGATTATCGCAGTTGATTACTAATTTACCAGACCCTCTATCGATAAGAATCTAAGCTTTGTTGTAGTGATAAAGAGATACTCTCATTATAGCTAGTGAATAGAGGATGGTACAGAGAATTATCGACTCTTTACATAAATTGTTATTGGAAGCACAATTGGTTGTAGATGTGGTATCGACCTTTTGAAGGCTATCTTGAACTCATGGGAGATGGAATAAGACCTTTGGTGAAGGAAAATCCCTGGAGGAATTGAATAAGCAAGATTGGTGGTGAACAACAATTGATAGTGATGTGTGGATAAGATGGAGTGGAAGATCCTCTAGAGTTAATTACAAGATTATCTGATAGTTTGTCGATAGATATCTTTAAGAGACTGCGTTGTAGTGACATAGAGATAATTAATCTACAGCTTGTGAGTAAAGGATGGTATTGATTCTATATCGGGCAGATTACTGGAGGAGAGAATTAGATGAACAATGGTATTTAATCTCAGCCGATGGAATAGAGTTGGTAGAAGACGGAGGGCATATCTATGAAAGTGGGAGAGCATTAGTTGCTTTAGATTGAGGAAATCAATTGTAGAAATCTTTCTGCAGAGGGAATGATAAGACGTAGCGTAGTAAAGCATCATTATTTTGCAGTCGTATAGTGCTTTCCCTGTGAACGAACATCGAAACTAATTGATCTTTTTCCTAGGGTTGATTCTAGTTTTTATTCTACATTACACGTCACAGCGAGGGTTGCGACTCATGGGCATCGTAGGAAGCTGGGGTTGCGACGCCTCAAATATGTTGCGACGCCGTGGGGTCGCAACCTCACCCTGTTCCCCTCCGAGGGTTGGGGGGGCGCCCGGTTATCAGCGTCACGTCCGTCCGTCAACGTCACGTCACGTCAGACCTGACGCTGACGGGACCTCTGCCACGTCAGGTTCCGAGAATATTCCAGTAAAACAAAACTACGTAAATTATTGCCACTTAAGCAGCCACGTTGCCGACACGGTGGCAATGGCATTCTGGCGGTCGCTTTATATCTCGAAAAAAAAAAAAAAACGACCGCCATATTGGCAATCGCCTTATTTTACAAATAAAAATAAAACAATAGCTGCCCTATAGGCGGTCGCTTTATTTCAAACATAAAATAGAACGCGCGTACTTACGTTAAAAATATAAACAAAACAAGCGACCGCCATAGTGGCGGGCATTAATTTAAAAAAAAAAAAAAAAAACAAGCAACCACTATATTGGCGGTCGTTTTATTTTAAGAATAAAAATAAAACAAGGGACCGCCCTACTGGCGGTCGTTTTCTTTCAGAAATAAAATAAGACACGCGACCGCCACATTGGCTGTCGCACACCTCACTTCGGTAAACTCCCCTTCAAGTCATAGTTACTCGCTTTGATGCGCGCGCCTAACTCCCAACCTGGCCGCCGGGCCAACTTGGAGCTTCGGCTGCTCACCGGGACATAACGGTCCCCCTTCGCTTCCCTCTAAAACCCTCCACCTAATTGGGACTAGGAGAATTCCCTTTGGTAGATGGCAGTCCGGAACAGCTCCCCACTCTTTGGTCGCTTTCCGGCTCGCTCGCTTACTCACTAGTTTTTGGTCACCAACGGGCTTGCACCGTTCTCGGGGTTACTACTCCCTATATATACTTCTTTAGCTGTCCGCGGGGGTTTCACAACCAGCCATGCCATTTTATGGCGAACCACCACGAAACCCTCGATTCCCGGTGGTGAGTCGCGGTGAGTCTTGGCCCACTCACACCACGGCCCTATGGACCGTGATGAGTCCCAAGACTCCCCACGACTCCCACCACGAGGTCTCCTCCCCCATGGTGAGTCCTATGCCACCCCCACTAAGTCCCACTAAGCTACCACCACCCCTTGTGGAGCCACCCCACCGCAACCCGGTGTGCGGGCTCCACCTAGTGAGCGCCTCCGCCTCCTTGAGTGCCTTGGGCACTCAAGGGTGCTTCAGCCCCCGTACCTATCGGCTACTGCCCCCACCACAGGGGCAGCCCCTCTGTGTCCCGACCCCCTGCCCTCAAGGCAAAGGGCCGCGCGACACACACCCCTACCAACAGGGAGTCGATGTCCTCATCGACTTGTCCATTTGTAGAAACGAACATCCAAGTTGTGGCGTCCCACATCAAGGAGTTTGTTTCCGTACCATGGCGTCCCATGGCAAAGAACCAAACCCACACTTGACTCTACTCTCCACTAGCTAGTTCGGCCGACTTCCTCCAAGTCCCGGCCAAGGGTGGAGCCTCTCCAGCTCCTCCCAGTGCACTCTTCTTGGCCTACTTCAAAGGCCAAGGAACGATCCTCCCGAGGATCGAATCGCCTTACTGCAACAAACATTGCTTGCGATCGCTCATGATGCCGCTTTTGGCATCACTTGAGCAAGGGTTCACCTGGAACCCTCTTTGACTAGGAAGATAACCTTGAACCAACCGTGCGCCCCAATCACTACAATTGGGTCCGCCTTGGAATGCTGGCCTGAGGTACGGGAACACGCCGAAGCCGCACTACGACTTCGTCCCGAGGCTACACGATTATAGTACGTGAACGGAAGCACGTAGCTTCCGCGTTAGCCCGCACTACAAGGCAACCCCCTCGGTAGCGCAGTTATAGTACGCGCACGCGCCAGGTGCGCACTAGCACGTGAACTCCCAAAAAAAGGCGCAAGTTTCCTTGCCCCTTGGATGGGAGTCACCCGATTTCGGCACTGCGCAAACACACGATTAACCCAATTTACCTCTCCCACTTTTGTAAGCTAGCATGCATTCTACACACTAGCCAACCACACCATGCATCACCATTCCAAACAAATAGGACGCACAATATTTGGAACCCATTTCCTTTATAACAAATTTTTGTACAATACAAGTTTTTGCAATCGGATTCCTGAGCTAGCTAAACCGGGCTAAGCATGCATTTCCTCCCCCACGCTCCAAGGTTGATGTCCCCATCAACGCTTCTTCCGCTTTTGAGGTCGCCCTTCGAAAGCTGCAACCGCCTCGGATGCGTTTCCCATTTCTGAGGCACGCACCCAAGATGCCTCCACATGATGATAGCCCTTCCATTTGACGAGATACTCCGTTTCTCGTTCTTGAACCTCCTCGACTTAAGTATTGCCTCCACCTCGTACTCAGGTTCATTTTCATGATCCAACAGCATAGGTGGCGGACGCAACACTTGATGCCGATTCGGACGCGCTTCATCTTTGAAGTAAGGCTTCAAAAGGGAGACATGGAATACTGGGTGCACCTTGCTGTTTGCCGGCAGCTCCAATTCATACACATCCTCATTCATAACCTTCCGAATGCGAAAGGGTCCCGCATACGGAGGTACGAACTTCGACTCACTTCCGGAGGTAGTCGGAAATTCTTGATGTTCAACCAGACCTCTGTGCCTGCCTCAAACTTCACTTCCCTCCGCTTCCGATTCGCCTGCCTTTCATACCGTTTCCTAGCTTTGGCAATGTTGTACTTTGCGAGCTTCAACAAACGCTCGCGTTCTTCCAGTACCGCGCTACTGCCGGTTCCTCAACGTCCTGGGCGGCCCAACTTGTCGGCACCAGAGGTGCTTTTCCATAGACCAATACGAAAGGGGAAACTCCCGTTGCGGAGTGTTCTGTGTTATTATAACAGAACTCTGCCGCGTCTAAGTGTTCCATCCAGTCTGATTGGTCTGCCGACACATAATTCCGCAAGAATTGCTTCACTACGGAATTCACTCTTTCCGTTTGGCCGTCCGTCGTAGGTCGGAAGGCGGTGCTCATCTTCAGCCTCGTCCCCATCTTCTTCCAAAGTGCTCTCCAAAATTTACTCGTAAACTTTGGATCGCGGTCCGAGACAATATCCTTCGGACTCCATGATGCTTTAAGACGTGGGCGAAGTAAAGTCGCCCTGTCTCCTGCGCCGTTGCCGTCATCTCCTTGGTGGGGATGAAATGGCCCATTTTACTGAACCTATCTACCACCACCATGATTGCATCGAATCCTTTTGACAGCGGCATAGCAGTCATGAAATCCATCGAGACGCTTTCCCAAGTCCCCTCTGGAATCGGCAAGGGTTATAACAGCCCCCGCTTGCTTTTTGTACTCGCTCCGGTTTTGTTGGCATGTGATGCATGTCTTGACATACTCCTCTCCTCCTCCTCCCTCAGTTTGGGCCAGAAATACTCTTTCTTCAAGAGTGCCGCAGTGCGCTTGGCTCCGCCGTGGCCCGCAAGCGGGCTATTATGGCATTCTCTCAAGAGACTATCCCTGATCCCTCCCTTCGGCACGTAGAGACGCTTTTGCTTATATCGGAGCAATCCATTTTGCAAGTGGAACTGCGATTTAACCCCCATCCTCAAGTCCTGCATCACGGACTTCGCCAGCTCATCCCTTCCGGCAAGCCTTCCGGATCTTCCTTTGGAGTGCCGTCTCGCCCTTGTACACCAACAAGAGCTGCTGCTTTCTACTTAAAGCATCGGCCACCACATTGTCCCGTCCCCGGTTTGTACTGGATATCCACGTCGAACACTGCCAAAGTATCTTGCCACCTAAGTTGTTTTGGGGACAACTTGGGCTGCGTGGCAAAAATACTTCACCGTGACATTGTCCGTGAACACCTTCACTGGGTTGGAACCAACATAGTGGCGCCAGAGCTCAAGGCAATGCACCACCGCCTTCATCTCTTTTTCGTGCGTCGGCCACCGTCGCTCCACTTCATTCAGTTTCTTACTTTCGTAAGCCACTAGACGTCCATCTTGCATAAGTACACCCCCAATCGCGAAGTCCGATGCATCTGTATGAATCTCAAACGGACGATCGAACTCCGGGATTTTCAAGACTGGAGCTTCCGTCATCCGCTGCTTCAATTCAGCAAAAGCTTGGCCACAAAATGTGTTCCATACCCAGACTTTGGATTTACACAGAAGGTCCGACAGCGGCCGCGATCTTGGCAAAATTTCTCACATACTTCCGGTTATAGGAGACGAGTCCTAGGAAGGATCGCACTCCCGGGACGAAGTCGGAGGCTCCCAGTCCAAGATCGCCCTCACCTTTCTGTCATCCATTTGATCCCATCCTGTGTAATCACATGCCCCAAGAACTCCACTTTTCGTGACCCCGAAATCGCATTTTTTTGAAGCTTTGGCATACAACTTCCCTTCCCGCAATTTTTGGAACACACCCTTTTGAGGTGCTCCAGGTGCTCCTCTTTTTTTTCGAGTACACCAAGATGTCGTCGATGTACACGATCACAAAGTCATCCAACCACTCCTGGAAAAGGCTGTTCATCAGCGTGCTAAATGTCGCTGGTGCATTGGTGAGCCCAAAAGCATCACCAAGAACTCATATGAACCATACCTTGTCCTGCACGCGGTCTTCTCCTCATCTCCTTCCGCCACCCGAATTTGGTGATAGCCGAAGCGCAAGTCGATCCGGCTGAAATACTTCGCTCCTGCCAACCGATCGAAGAGGTCGTCGATCCTTGGCAAAGGGTACCGGTTTTTTTTATAGTCACCTTATTCAGAGCCCTGTAATCGACACACATCCGCAGCGTCCATCCTTCTTGTCTGCAAATAGCACCGGGGCTCCGTAAGGTGACTTACTCGGCCGGATGTACCCCTTTGACATTAGATCCTTGAGCTGAGTCTTCAGCTCGACCAACTCTCTGTGGCTCAACCGGTAGGGCGCCTTGGCAGGCGGTTCCGATCCCGGTATCACTCAATCTTGTGGTCAACTCCTCTTCGCGGTGGCAAGCCGCTTGGTAAATCCTCCGGCATCACATCCTAGTATTTCTCCAAAATCCCCTTGATCCAATCTGGGCTCGGCTCCCCATCGCCTTCTCCCTTCACTTCTCTAATGTAAAGCAAGAACTGGGGTTCGTGTGCCTCCTCCACGGCCCACTCCCTTGCTGACAGAAGGTTTATTCGCCCTCCCACGGTTTTGGGCGTTTCCGACACTCGTAAGACCTCGCCACCTTTCCCACATGGCAGCGTGACTACTCTCTTGCGGCCATCTATGACCGCTCCGGATTTGCTCAAAAAGGTCATCCCTAAAATGAGATCTACTCCATCGATTTCGCAGATGGTGAAGTTCTCAACGTCCCTCCCAACTACCCAGTTGACGAGGAACATCAATCGTCAATCTTGTCGCCAACTGTGGTTCTTCTTTGGCAGAACGCACCTCAATAGAGGCCCCCACGTCATTTGTCGGGAGTCCCAGCTTTTGTGCCGTTGCCGGTGTCATGAATGAGTACGACGCTCCTGTGTCCACCAACAACGACACATTAGTTCCGGATATTATCCCCATCCACGAACAGTAACTGACTCCCTTTTCGTAAGGCGCCAGTTTCCCTGATACAACTCACAAGAAAATTTGCCTACCTTGCAAGTCCTGGCGACCACCGCTTCCACCAAGCGACTGATGGTATCTTCGACAGCTCCGTGGTCGCCCGAGTCATGTTCAATTGCCGGGGCTTCGTGCACTTCTTGCCATGTGCCCGGGCTCCCCGCAATTGAAACACACTCCATCAAAGGTCGCCTTCTGTCCGCCATAAGCCGCTCCACCCGCTTTTCCTTTCGGAGCACCGGGTGCCGTCTTGACGTGTGAAGGCCCTCCCTTTGATTTCCACGTGCTATTTTCGCCGCGTGGCCTATCCCACTTCTTTTCCGGTCGGAAGAGTCACCTTCGCCGAATCTTTTTGTGGTTCAGCTCCGTACGACCTTGTCTTTCACCCCCTAGGGACATCCGAGAAACATTCGGCGGCCTCTCAATTGCCTCGTTCAAAGTCTTGGGTGGCTTCTCTCCTCCAACTTCCGTCTGGCCCATGGGGCCAGTCCGCCACAAAGTTGAAGACCATTTCTGGTTCTGCCATGTCCGCGACTTCGAGCAACAACACATTGAAAGCCTAGACATACCCCCGAATGTCATCTTTTTGCTTCAAATTCCTCATCTTGTCCCGGGCAAGCCAGGACGCGTTGAGGGGCACAAACTGTCTCTTCAACAATTCCTTGAACCCACTCCAGTTCAAGGTTTCCGAACTTGGACCTCGGTCGTGAAGGTTTCTGCCACCATTGTTGAGCATAGCCCCTCAAATAGGTGGGAGCCACTTCCACGCGATCCTCGTCACTCAACTTGGCCGCCCGGAAGTACTACTGCTCCAGCTCCAAGAGCCAGGTGTTGAGTGCCTTCCGATTTCGGATGCCCTCGAAGGTGGCCGGGTTCCTTAGGCTTCACCTTAAACTTTGCCTTAGTGGAAGTGGCATTAGCCGCCTTCAACACGTCTTTCAACGTCCCGCCAAACTGCGCCAACAACCCTTCCCAAAAGGCTGCCGGCATGGGAGACATCTCTTGGTTTTCGGAGCTCTCAAGGATTCCTCGGGCTCCGACTCCTCGGATTCCTCCCGCTCTTGGGGCGGCCTCGTTTTCGGAAACATGCATCGCTTCCTAAAACGGCCGCCTCGGTGACACGCCGCCCCCATCGGGCTCACCGGGATCATCATCTTTTGGGCCATTCCGCTTTCGCTTCGGCTTGCCCGACCCCATGATGAGGCCATCCCAAGGACGATCGCGTACTGAACTCTAAGCTCTGATACCAAGTGTCGCACACCTCACTTCGGTAAACTCCCCTTCAAGTCATAGTTACTCGCTTTGATGCGCGCGCCTAACTCCCAACCTGGCCGCCGGGCCAACTTGGAGCTTCGGCTGCTCACCGGGACATAACGGTCCCCCCTTCGCTTCCCTCTAAAACCCTCCACCTAATTGGGACTAGGAGAATTCCCTTTGGTAGATGGCAGTCCGGAACACAGCTCCCCACTCTTTGGTCGCTTTCCGGCTCGCTCGCTTACTCACTAGTTTTTGGTCACCAACGGGCTTGCACCGTTCTCGGGGTTACTACTCCCTATATATACTTCTTTAGCTGTCCGCGGGGTTTTCACAACCAGCCATGCCATTTTATGGCGAACCACCACGAAGACCCTCGATTCCCGGTGGTGAGTCGCGGTGAGTCTTCTTGCCCCGCTCACCACGGCCTTTATGGACCGTGATGAGTCCCAAGACTCCCCACGACTCCCACCACGAGGTCTCCTCCCCCATGGTGAGTCCTATGCCACCCCCACTAAGTCCCACTAAGCTACCACCACCCCTTGTGGAGCCACCCCCACCGCAACCCGGTGTGCTGGGCTCCACCTAGTGAGTGCCTCCGCCTCCTTGAGTGCCTTGGGCACTCAAGGGTGCTTCAGCCCCCGTACCTATCGTTGCTACTGCCCCCACCACAGGGGCAGCCCCACTCGTGTCCCGACCTCCCTGCCCTCAAGGCAAAGGGCCACGACATTGGCGGTCGCCTTACTCTTAAAATAGAAAAAAAAAATCCAACCGCTATAGTGGCGGTCGCACTATCTTAAAAATATATTAAAAAAACAAGCGACTGCCATAGTGGAGGTCGTTTTATTTCAAAAATAAAACAAAACACACGACCGCCACATTGGAGGTCGCCTTACTTTAAAACTTGAAAACAAAACAAGCGACAGCCATAGTGGCGGTCGCATTATATTAAATAAATATATATAAAGAAGCGACTTATTTTAAGAATATTGAAATATAAGCGACATAAGAAAATAAAAGCAACCGCAATACCGGCGGTCGCTTTACATTTCAAATTAAAAAATTATGGCGACCGCCAGACTGGCGGTCGCTCTATTTTACAAATATTAAGAATAATTCTTTTTGGGGTTAAATTTTATCCAGCGACCGCCAATTTTTTAAAATTAAAAACAAATCCCGTTTTTATTTATTTTCCTTTCCGGTTGAAGATCTTACAATGACCGCCACTTTGCCAGTCATTTTCCTTTTTTTATAGTAATAAGTGACCACCAGACTGGCGGTCGCTTAATTCCTTAAAATTAAAAAAAAATGACCACTATTTTTCTTTTTCTTTTTTTTAATTTTTTTGCTCTTTTTTGGATTAAACTTTAACCAGCAACCAACAATCTGGGGGTCGCTTAATTTTTTTAAATGAAAAACAAGCACAGCAGGTGGTAGCTCAGCTGGTAAGTGCACAGTGTGTCGCCCTGGTGGTTCGGCCACTGCCCTGCTTGGTGTGTGGATTGTTCGTGACCGGTTGGTCCGGTGGTGACGTTTCCCATCTCTGTGCCTAATGGCTTATCTGAAAGGGGGTTAATTTTTCCCCCTCCCCAAGGGCCTGAATTGTGAGCAGTCGCTCATAGGTAAAAAAATAAAAAATAATAGTTTTTATTTTATTGATTTTTCCGTCTGAAGATTAAACGGTGACCACCAAAGTGGTGGTCGCTTCATTTTCTTTTTTTTTATAATATTAAGCGACCGCCACATTGGCGGTCGCTTAATTCTTTAAAATTAAAAAAAATGACCACCATTGTTTTTTTGTTTTTTTTTCGCTCTTTTTTGGGTTTAAATTTTATCCAGCGACTAGCAATCTGGCGGTCGCTGAATTTTTAAAAATTAAAAACAAATCTCCTTTTTTTTCCTCTCTCTCTTCTCACTTTAAGTTTAAACAGCGACCGCCATATTGGCGGTCACTTTATTTTCTTTAAAAAAAATATCAAGCGACCGCCAGATTGGTGGTTGCTCAATTCCTTAAAATTGAAAAGAACAATTATGATTTTTTCAGTTTTTTAAAAAAAGTCTTTAAGTTGCGGCCGCCAATCTGGCAGTCTCTTTAATTTTTAAAATAAAAAAAACGACCGCCAATTTTTTCTTTCGATTTTTATTTTTTATTTTGTTGATTAAAATTTTAAAACAGTGACCACCAATTTGACGGTCGCTTTTTTTTTTTTTTTGGAAAAATATTAAGCGACCATCAGATTGGTAGTTGTTTAATTTTTAATATAAAAGCAAAATAGGGTTTGGTTGAACCAGACAGGCATCCAATTTGATGTGAAGATCTTCAATGAGATAGAGATGAAGAGGAAGTTGTCGAGACAGAAATCCAATTCATTAGGGCTGACTTAAATCATAGAAACAAGTTTTCCTACTCATAAAACATTGAATGCCACCGCATTGGGTATAAAGGCTGCTACAAGAGAGCCCAAACGTGGTCCAAGGGCTTCTGCCACAGAAAGTGAGAGTACTATGATTGCTGAAAAGGTATGGAGTTTGAATACACAAAGGGCTAACTCAATTTGCTGCATCAGATTGACAAAGGTTACATGTTTGAAATCTACTTGTGGCCTCCACTTGTCTAAGTTCCATTGAATGATCCAGTCAGCTACTTAGTTCACACCTTAAGTCTCCCTAAAAGGATGCTTGGGAGTGGGTCTGTACTGGGTAGAGGGTTCTCCGCAGTATCTGGGTTCCTTCTATTCATTTAATGAGTGTGTCTAGATTGATCAATGTTGTTACCATAAAGACAAATTGTTCCGATATGGCTTCCTCTGGTAGCATCAGGTCTGCTCTGGTGTCTCTTATTTATCCTACTTGTGTTCTTTTGCATGGCATCTGTTTGGTTAGGTCTAAAGCAACTATATTGAAAGCAAGCTGAAGAATCTGACAGTCAATGAATTGAAGAATTTTCTTAGCACACAAATGGTCAAGATAAGTGCGAGAAGGAAGGACGAACTCATTGAACGTGTGGTTAAGCTGCCAAAATGACATGTCTTGGCATATTCTGCTCTAATTTCTGTTCTTGACATGTAGCGGTCGGGTTGTGGAAAAGTATGCTCGAGTGTGGAACATGTACTCAGACAAGTGTGTATTGTGAAAACACCCTGTCACCTACCCCACTACTCAACACAACTAATTTTTCCCTCTGTTAGGAAGAAATAGACAAGTTTCTTTCACAAGAAGACACCACTGCAAGAGATGTCCATCGTCTCTGCTGACATCTCATCAGTCTCCTTGAAGGACATGGGAATTCTTTTGCCTTGATCTGAAGGTGGTAAATACCAGCATACGACAAAATAAAATCTTCAAGTTATTGAGGATGAACTTTGAGCAACCGAATATAATTTTTATTTTATTTTTCAAAAAATAAAGGGAAACACATGGGAGCGCTGAGAGATGAGACACTGCCCATGGGAAGGGGCATTTTTTCTTTATAAAAAATTAGGGAAAAAAAAACGACGTGACCACCAATATGGCGGCCGCTTCACATTTTTAAATTAAAGAAAAATAACCGCCAATTATGCGGTCGCTTAATTGTTCATTTTTTTTTTTAACAGCGACCGCCAATCTGGCATGGCCTCATAGATACTTGCCCAAGCTCCACAGACATCACTTCTAAAAACAGCCCACAACTCCTTCCAAACCCTTCTACTCTGTTTATGGCTTCCTAGCGGTCGTCTGTCATAAACTGTCGAGGCGACCGCCGACCGGTCGACCATGAAGATTCTCTAGAACCTTCCTAGGCCAGTCCAAATCATCGTGTATTTCCTTTCGTTGGGATGACATTGCAAAAAATGAGATATGGCCAATGTACAAGTACAAAACATTTGTGAAAATGTGTCACAAAGAGACATGAGGTGCAGACAATGAACAATTACGGGATGCATTAACTTGCACCAATCAACATTTCCGGCATACTGGCAATTGATGGTTGCCATCCAAATGATTTTTTTTGCTTTGAAACTTTTCCAGTCTGTTCACTATACCATCTGATAGGTCCCGGACAAATATGAGATTAAATGAAATTCATTCAAGGGGCGATCCAATCGTTGCCCATCCAAATGATTTTTTGTTTGCTTTCAAACTTTGCTAGCATTCTCTACGTACTATCCGAAATGTCCCGGACAAATATGAGATCAAACGAAACTCATTCAAAGGGCGATCGAATAGTTGACCATCCAAATGATTTTTGTTTACTTTGAAACTTTGTCAGTATGTTCAACATACCATCTCACAGGTCCCGGGCAAATATGAGACCAAACGGAATTCATTCAATGGGCCAACAGACAGTTTTCCATCCAAATGATTTTTGTTTGCTTTTGAAACTTTGCCAGTATGTTCAACATACCATCTCACAGGTCCTGGACAAATATGGCATCAAATGAAATTCATTCAAATGACGATCATAGTTCACCATCTAATTGATTTTTGTTTGCTTTGAAACTTCGCCAATAAAAATGATTTTTTTTTTCTTTGAAACTTTGCCAATATGTTCAACATACCATCTAACAGGTCCCGTATTAATATTAGATCAATCAAAATTCATTCAGTGGGCCAATGGATGGTTGCCTATCCAAATGAATTTTGTTTGCTTCGAAACTTTGTTTTAAATGTTCAACGTACTATCTCAAAGGTCCCGGACAAATATGAGATCAATCGAAATTCTTTCAGTGGGCCAACGGATGGTTGTCCATCACCATGATTTTTGATTGTTTTTTGAAACTTTGCTTGTATGTGCAACATACCATCTTATAGGTCCCGGACAAATATGAGATCAACCGAAACTCATTCAAAGGCGATCGAATCGTTGCCCATCCAAACGATTTTTGTTTGCTTTCAAACTTTGCTAGTTTGCTTCATATATTGATGCACTTGGACTTAGATGACATTGGGCACTTGGGCCAACAATACAAGCTACCCCAAAATTCGGGAAAATAGCAAAGTGGGCTTTTATGGACAATGATTGGAGCCTCGACATGACATATAACAATAATGATTGGACATATTACTATTCAATAAATTCATGAAAAAAAAAAAATTGGGCTTTAACATAGGAGACGAACTTGGATACATATGAGATTGCACTTGGGCTTAGATGACACTGGACACTTGGGCCTCTACAGAGAGATGCACTTGGATACATGAATAGAAGATTGCACTTGGGCTTAAATGGGCCTCGACATACGAGACGCACTTGCATACATAGGAAATTACACTTGGTCTTAGGTTTCAATTCTTCACACGTAGGCCAAAGGCGTAGGCTACACTAGAGGTCGCACTTGGCCTCAACAATAGTGGGATAGATAGGAAATTGTACTTGGTCTTAGGTTTCAATTCTTCACACATAGGCCAAGGCACATGCTACCCTAAAGGTCGCACTTGGGCCTCGACATAGAGGACGCGCTTGGTTACGTAGAAGATCTTACACTTGGGCTTAGATGACACTGGACACTTGGGCCAACGGCATAGGCTACCCTAATTAGAGCATCCCACCACGCCAACGGAACATGAGGGTATGGTGGGCGGAAACGTCCCCACCTATATCCCATGAAAAGCGCGCACTGAATATCGTTCCGTGCACTGAACCCGGGGCTGTATTCTGTGCAGAGAATACGCCCTTGAATCCAAGTCAACGTGACTAAGCGCATGCGTGTTACCATCTCGGCGTGGACCTCGCCCCTTCCTGCGAATGGGAGGCGAGGTGAGCGGGGATAGCGTGGGCGATTTAGGGACAATTGTGTGCGCGAGTCGGGCTGCCGTGCCACAGAACCCAGCATGAACCCAGCATGCCCTGGATCGATGACACTATCTTTGGCGTTATAGGGAGTTTTTCGGGCTCAAGGGTGGGGATGTTCTAAGAAGGTAAATAGAAGAGAGCACATTGTGCATCAAAAGGGGAGGGAGAGAGAAAGGGGGCCGCAATAATGGGGGGAATGAGGCAGGGCGGGCCCGGAGGGAGGGAGGGCGCGGCGACCGCCTGCATCTGTACGCGCCCTTCGCTGCTCGACCCGTCTCTTCTCTCGTCTCATCTCTCTTCCCGCTCTCCCGTGCGCCTCACCGCGCTGCAGCAACCGCGGCACAAGCGCGCGCAGGCGGGGGAAAGAGAGTAGAGAGTGGTCGGGTAGTCATCTTGGTGTTGGTGCGGGGCCGTGATATGGTGGCGGTGGGGCGCATTGGGTGTGGAAAAAAAGAGCTGTGGAGTGTGCAGCGAGCGTGATGAGGAGGATCGAGTTGTGTCCCCGGGGGGAGTGGAGGGAGGAGATTAGTGTGGAACAAGGAGGTTCATCCTGTGGTTTTTAGCTTGTGCATCCCCTGGCTGTGAACCCTACGAGCACATTTTTGGAAGTAGATGTGTAACCACGTTATTTTATTTGTCTAGGGGGAGCAGTGGCACAGACTGAGGGATGAGGGCGGAAGTGTAGCCGAAGGGATGTCGGGGCTGATTGGTTTTCACACTGAATGGCGATTCTTATTTGGACTGAGCACGATATGCAGGACCCTGTAACAGGGAACGAGCAGTGTGATAGGAGGAGGTGAGCACATGAGGCTGGTCGTGTTTCTGTAGAGGTGCTACTCTGGCTGACATTCCGACTCCAACTTTTGTTGATATCGATACCCTATGTAAGGTGTAAAGTGACGTCTTGTTCATACTGCAGACCAATGCAACATCTGGTTCCTAGTACAGACCTCTTCTGTAACCGTGCCATGTGCGAAACGGGCCTATGCAATATGGTGAATTTCCCAGGATTAAGCATTTGAAGAGTTGTTGATATGTCGTGTCGGAGATCTCCATGGGTGACGAAACGTAATGTGCACTTGTCTTAAGCACCGATGAGCACCTCGGCAACGTGATTCTTTGTCTAATGCAACAGGGGCAAAGATCTCAGCATCGTTTAAGGCAATCACATAGTTGGCACGATGAAGCGTGCCTACAAACTACGTATCCTCGCTCATCCCTTGGGGTCTTTTTTTTCATGGTTCGCAACATGTATCGGCACTATACACTTGCTACCCTCATTTGGCAATGCACGTTATCTTGCCATTTGTGATCATCTTCTTCTTTTCTCTGGCTATGCTGGCCTCATCCATGTATTTGCGAATATCTGCAATGCAGCGAAATGCAAGATCCGTTGTGGCGTCCTGCTATCTGCAGTGTTTGCAAAGTATAGGTAACGCACATATCGTGCTATGTAGAAGCCTGTAGCTTTTGCAGCTCGAGTCCCTGAAGCTAGAGTATTAGAAACAGATAGTCGACCTTGACAAGGAGGTGGCAGAGGAGTTTGTGGCTCACACATCGGATGTCAATTGCCTCAAAATTGGGAAGAAGTCATCCAGGGTGCTGGTCACTGGAGGCGAGGATCACAAAGTCAATATGTGGGCCATTGGCAAGCCAAATGCTATCCTGGTAGGTTTGCTTTCTCTTTTTCCTTCCATCAAACTGCTGATCTTCTGGGGTTTTTCCATGAAGTCTACTGGGTAGTTTTGTAGGTGCCACACCAAAGCAGTAAGGCAACAAAGGTTTCCTGTTACATCAACTTCCAAATTTTGTCTTTGGTTGCACTTTGGAGGTGTAGTGGGCAAAGGACTTGGCTGTCAATTAGGTGAAGATGAGTTCTAGTTATTTACTGAAGTGCTGGAAAGTCGGGATATCACAAGTGTTGAAGAGTTCAGTATCCAGTCGACCTAACTATCTCTCTATGACTCATCAAACGTGATTCTTATGCATTGATCAGCACGGTCATTTTGGTTGAAGCTGATGACTCATCAGTTTCATGATTATCAAATATCACCATCTGCAGAGTTTGTCAGGCCATTCAAGTGCTGTGGAGTCTGTCACATTCGATGCAGCAGAAGTTCTTGTCGTTGCAGGGGCTGCCAGTGGAACCATCAAACTCTGGGACCTTGAGGAAGCTAAAAGTAATCTGATCTGTACCCTTGCGTCTAGCTGACTTTATGACTCTCAACCTTCCCATTTTCAGTCTATGACAAGCTGTAGGGATTCAGTGTTGTAGAAGAGTGCATTTGCGCTTCACTTAATCTGCTAGTGAAGCCATTTGTACCATAATTGGTGCCCTGACAAAGAATGTGTCTGGATGGTTTTTGCAGTTGTACGCACCCTCACAGGTCATCGATCCAACTGCGTAGCTGTGGACTTCCACCCCTTTGGAGAATTCTTTGCTTCTGGATCTCTGGATACTAACCTCAAAATCTGGGACATAAGACGAAAGGGATGCATTCACACTTACAAGGGGCACACTCGAGGTGTCAACTCGATCAAATTTAGTCCTGATGGTCGCTGGGTTGTTTCCGGTGGAGAAGACAACGTAGTTAAAGTGCGCTCTCAACTATGCTATAATACCGTATTGAGAACTCTTTGTTTATTGGGGTTCCACTTTTAAATAGTTATGGCACCTTTGGCATCCAACCTTAATGGATCCTACTGGTGTCTTGACACAACGCAAGAGTGCTTAACAGAAAAATTTCTTTTTTCATGTAACATGAGCATGCTACTTGACTAGGAAGCCTACTCATAAATTCATAACTTCGTGTCAGTCAGTTTGTTGTACAGTTTTAACATGGCGATGAGTTCACTTAAGAATAAGCTCTGATTATTGCTAAACCTTAAGCAAAACAGTCACTCCAGTCAGAAGATACGCTTCTATGAAACACGCTCTTTGTACAGCAGTAAATAGCTATTTTACTTTATAGCTTGTAGTTTCAAGCTTAGAACCAGAATCCTAGGTAGGTTAAGTATGCATGCTCCTGTTGCTTGCACTCTAGCCAGAGCTGGGTGATCACCTGAGTCACATCTCCAATTCCTTGCTCTCTCTCTCTCTCTCTCTCTCTCTCTGTGAGTTTTGCATTCTGTCCTTAAGCTCCCGACGAGATGAATTCAAGGTCAGATGGTGGGGTCAGCTGCAACATATGCCCAACACCAGATATCCTAAGTTAATCGACTCTATATCTTGGAAACAAGACCGCCCTGTCAAACAGGCTAAGTCCTGGCAGAAGAGAGTAGAAGAGATCCTCAAGGACCTGGACCTGGATCCGCAAGTCTTGACCCTGCTGGATAAATCTGACTTAGAGGCTGTAGTGTCCTCAGCCATGTCTGTTGCCATGAGATTGTCTGATGAAAATGAAGTTAGGCAGAAAACTTCCCTGAACTTGTTTCCAGTCTGTGACATGGGGGAGGACATCTTGGATGACCTCAAGGGTCTACCCACTCTCGGCACTAGACTGAAATTTAAACTCAGGGCAGGAAGCCTACCTTTGAACAGCAAACAGAAGCAGAGAGGAAAGGGAGAGTGCAATTGCCCGTTGTGTGGGCAATCTGAAGACAGTATTCATTTTCTGATACACTGTCCGGGGTTCTCTCACCAAAGAGACGCTTTCTTCAAATCTATCAAGGGAATTGTGCCTGTACCCCTGTTTACCAACTTTGAAAGTCTCGAGGCTGAGCCAAAAGCCCAGGCCCTCCTGAGGCCTAGTTTTTGGGCAAATCACACACAGCAGATTGATGCTTGTGTGAAGGGATTTCTAGAGGATATCTGGAAAACCCGGATTAATTCTATATATGAAGGTAAGTCTTACTACCAACGTCAGCCCCTGACAGAGGTAGGTTCTGTCCCTTTTGTTCCCGCTCAAACTGGGCGCGGGGTCAATGGCCACAAGGCTACGGCAAACAACGTCTTATGAGTACAATCTCTCTCTCTCTCTCTCTCCTTGCCGCTCATAACTCTGGAATGACCTTCCTAGTTTAGGGGTCTGAGAAATAGGAAATTGACTGCATGATGTCATGTATGGCAGTTATGGGATTTAACAGCGGGGAAGCTTATGCATGACTTCAAACATCACGATGGTCAGATCCAGTGTCTCGACTTCCATCCACATGAATTTCTTCTGGCCACAGGTAATGGTGCTTTCTCCCCTTGAGGTGTAATGATATACTAACCTTTGGGATGCAAATGTTTCTTGGTAGGCAGGCATGTGAAGGGAATGCAGCCGCTGGTTAACTTTCCTCAGCAGCAAGCCGACCTAAGCCACACTTAACTCACATTTTCCTGGTATCCAGGAGGTTTGACAGAATGTCTATAGACCCGCATGGGGTGCCCCATTTTGAGCATGCAATATATCTAAGTCTGTCACTTTTTTTGGTCACATTGGACTTCGACATATAGGACTGTTATGCCACTGATAAAGCATCTATGCCATTAAATTTGGGTTCACATTTGTAGCTAGGTATAAGTCTCCGGGGGTATCTGCGCTTGACCTCTCTACTGCTAGGATGTGATCTTCCATACTAGAGTATGAAAGGTATTGGTGCAGACAGTAACTAACTTATTTTTGTCCCTTAACTGCTTGTCAAGCAGAGCCTAGTTGGAGAAATGGATCAATCTGGTACGCTTATTTGAAATGATGTTGTAGAATGATGTATACCTTGTTCTGAATAGAGCTGGTCCTTTTTGGTCACTTGCAGGTGCTGCAGATAGGACTGTCAAATTTTGGGATCTTGAAACTTTTGAGCTCATTGGCTCAGCTGGACCAGAGGTAACCAAAGTGAACTGTGTCACTATGTGTCAGCATGCAACTTGCTGAGTATCAGCTAACCATGACGTTTACCACTGCCTGGCAGGTTTTGCATGTAGTGATTTCATTTGTTGCCCATATCAATCTTGTGACCATATGAAGTACAACCCTTTTGGTGTGCTTGAGAATAGTTCTCTTTTGGGGAATTTTAGAGATTGTTACACAACATCCCTCCTGTGTATGTTAAACTCTACATGTCGGGTTTTTGTGTATGTGTTTGGCTGTGATTTCCTAGCATATGTGCTCAGTACATGAAATTAATATTAGAAAAACAGGATATGCAAGGTTGGAGATTTGTTTTTATTTACTGGTTCCTTTCTTGAATTAACATTGTGTAGGTCACTGGAGTGCGTTCGATGGTTTTCAATCCTGATGGTCGAACTTTGCTTTCGGCAATGCATGATAGTCTGAAGGTGAGAGTGTGTGTGTACCTTTACACACCAGGAAACTCCAATTTTTTAGCTGAGCTTATGTATGACTAGTGACTGTAATATTATGCTTTTCTATCATGTTGAGAGGTAGTACCGCCAAACAAAGCATGTATCAGTCATCCCAATTTTGTTCATTGCCTGATGATTACCCTCAAGATCCCTCCTACAGCTGTTAAGTAGGCACACGATAAGATCCTGAGATGTGTGGGAGGGCCTGGCAGGTTCTGTCATGGGAACCATTAAGATGTCACGATGTAGTGGATGTCGGCTGGCACAAGTTGGCTGATCTCTGCATACATGAAGGGAAGCTGCTGGGGTGCTCCTACAATCAAAGCTGCGTGGGTGTTTGGGTGGTGGATCTTTCGGTATGAAAGATGCATCTGCTTCCTCTGCACTGGTCTACTTGCTACAGTTGAATGGAAGTTCTTAAAAAGCTCCTCAAAATTTACCCCACTTGTGATTCTAGTCTGTGCAACTTTAATATCCCCACTGACCTTGTTAATATGTTTATTGCAGCGTGTTGCTCCATATCAAGCTGGAAATGCAGGTCGAGCTGGGAGCATCATAGGTGCCAAGTTTGGAGCCAATGGGCATCAATCAGGTCAGCAAATGAGTACTGCAAGCATGAAGAGTGACACAGTTACTTGTGGCCTTCCACAGATGATGGAAATGGCCATGAAGGGTGTGAAACTGGCTCCTTCCAGCAAGAGTAAGCTGTCATGTCTCATGATCCTTGTGGAGTTGGATTTTGGGTGTTTTATGGGTGTACTCTCTATCTTTTTTAGTTGTTGAGAGGGAAGATATGATCGTTTCAATGCTGAATCCCTCATTGGAGTTTGTACACTCTGGTTGGGAGAATCATACACACTAACTGAAGATCAAGATAAGGGTGACCTGATCTTGAATTGCAAGCTTGGATTCCACTCACTTTGAAGGCCCTTGGGAGCAGCTGCAGAGAGTGAGGCTCCACTGCAGCGTGCAGGGACACCGATAGGCAGCAGAGGAACTGCACCCATCACCACTTCAGCACCTGCTACCCCTGTGACACCACGTAGAAGCGGTTTGACAACACCCAAGGCTCCAGCCATGAACACTGTGTCCCGGGTTGTGAGAGCTGATGCAATACCAGCCACTCCAAGGTCTGGTGCAGATCCAGGTTCTGCTCGGCATGCTGCAGATGATAGCAGGTCAGCCTTAGGTGTTGGAGTAGGATCAGCTACAAAGTCAGATGAGCACAATACAGAGTGCCTGCAAAGTGATGCTGGAGCAGATACCCGTAGGATAGACGTTACGAGGCATGGCGAGGTTGCGGGGTCAGCTCAACGAAGCTCAAATGGTGCTGACAGAAGTATACTTGACTCAACCTTTCAGTGGTCAGACAAGCCTAGCTGTGACACAGGGGGGGCTACTGGAGAGGAGGATAGTAGTTGGAATGGGTCCAGAAGTTTCAGACGCAGTGCCTCTTTTGGAGTTCAGGGGGATGTGGTACAAGGAGGATCTCTTTCTCAGTCCTTTACAGGTCTGCACTAACAACTGGGTACTGCTGATTTCTTGCACTTTAGCCAACCTCTTTTACAGGCACTTGGAGTTCTAGTTGTTTCCTTCATATGGATGGGTTGAAATGTCTGAGAGGCTCATTTCTTTGAGTCAAGCATCCTGTATTGTCTTTGCCTGGGAGGGGATACTGTGGTGTGCTTGAAGAGGCAAGGATAAATGCAGCATGAACCAATGTTGGTGTTGCAATACGTGGATCACAGATGACATGGCTTGTCCTCAACTAGGGAGACACATGACAGGAACGGAGGCTTCTACAACAGGTAGCAACAGACGATACATGCAGTACACGTTCATTATGATGGTTTTGGGAGACGTAAATTTGGAACAAAGGATGACACCCTCAATCTATATTTTCGAGTTCTTTAGGACACCTAAAAACTACAGTAGACTGTTGAAAACGTATGTTTCCCAGCATTTATGCAATCAGCTCAATGATGAAAGCTCTTGGTACTGCATTGTGGTAAATAGTGCAGCTGGCAGAACATGTAGAGCCCGTACGCCTCGCATGGGTCATGTTTGGATAGCTGATTTGTACAAATACTCTTGCTCTCGCTTAGCTCTTAGATCATAGAGGCTAAGAAGGGGCACATGTTCCACAACAATGCTCAGGCGAGAGGAGCCCATCCAACTTTTGGGAACCTGGAGAGCATCATCCTTTCCGCATCTCTTTCAGTCTCCTTCTGCACTACAGATTCCTGCTGCTTCATTCTCAATTATCAGGAGAGAGCTTAATAGCTCAGTGGTATTCTATCACAGGGACAATTTCCAATCACGAGGATGTTTGATGTATCTGTGCAGCATTTTACTTCTTTTTACCTTATGGTAACATAGGCCAAAGTGGCTAAGGAGGGTATGCAGGATTCAGGCCACCTTGCAAGCATCATATTCGGACACAAAAGAAACATACTATAGCTGAATGCTGAAGCAGACTGTCTCTATCATTTGATGTCTATTAATGTGCTCGATCAGAAGACTTCTTAGAAAGTCATTTGTATGTCCCTTTTCAGCTGTCACCTGAGCCTGTAGTCTGTAAATCTTGTACACTGTCTTGTTGATCTGCTTTTGTAGAGTATATTATGGGCATGACTGTGTTGAAAATGTCTACTTCTCCATTATCCTGGTGACAGCTTTCTTCTAAATGTTTGGTAGGTCGTGTTGACGCTGGAAGAAGAAAAGCTTTACTGGCACAATGGGAAAGAAAGGACAGACCCAGTTCTGTGGAGGAGAGGAAAGAGAGGCCAAGTCTCCTCAGTGAGAGGAAAGACAGGCCAAGTTTCCTGGAGGAAAGGAAACAGAGGCCCAATTTTCTGGAGGAGAGAAAAGAGAGGTCAAGGTTTTTTGAAGAAATTCCAAGTTTTTTGGAAGCACCCCACATGTCTTCCAATGGTGCAGTGAAGACACTTGGGTTGGATATCAACTCATTCGTTCCGGTATGTTTTCAATTTAACCTCTTTATCTCTTGGCATGGTGGGAAATTGTCTTGAGTGATACACAATTTTGATCCAATTGCCAAGTATAAGACTCAGGACAAGAGGGATGGGTGGGAATACCAGATTATTTTCTTTTGGTAAGGTCACCCTCATGTGCATACAGTTTGCTGTGCTGTCATTAGTACGTTCTACCACAAGCAGAAAGAGATGAGCATTTGAGCTCAGCTTAGGGTTCATTATAGTTCAACAATGATGTGTGGTCTCTGCGAAATATGAGAATTTAAGCAACATGCAGAAAGGTCAAAGGCGCTGCAGCTACGCATTTGATAGAAGGGCTCTCTTTTGTTGCTTTGAGCTCCTTCAGATCTGCTATGCTGCAAACAAGTAACCTGTAAGAGTTAGCGGAGGAATTGTCGTCACACACTCTGTTCCCAATGTCATTTGAAGTGATCTCTGCTCTTGTGGCACATCTTTATTTTTTTGTTATGATTCAGTCTGTTGATATTTGTGGATTCTCTGCTGGATTTAGTGCTTCACAAGTAGGTGGTATCACAAGATTTTGCCTCCATTTTTTCAAATGGTGTGTATGTCTGTGTGCCTGTTTGTTGGAAAGTGCAGAAAGGTAGTCACATCACATCAGAGAGAGCAGGGGCAGCAGTGAAACATGACACAGAGGTTATTTAGGAGCTGATGAGACAGCACCATACCATGGCCAGCATCATGCAATCCCGTCTCACTAACATGCAGGTGTTCTCTCATCCCATAAGAAGCTTTAGCAGGGTATAGCTTTAGTCAGCTGCTTCTGGTGGAGTCATAGTTGATGGCCAGCGGTGGATTCCTCTTTGCATAAGAGTAGATCAATCAGGTCAATCACTCTCTATAGGTACTCCGGGAAGATTCTGGAATTTAAATGGTTGTTGGTGGAATGCAGAAGTGGTTACAAGAGGTTATTATTTCCTTAAAAATTGTATTTGTAGTTTATTGACTTTGATTTTCTCCATGGCATCTTAGTACGCCTTATCAAAGTAACATCAGGGTTGAAACTGGGGGTGAAATTTACTGTCATATAGATGCAGTAATGGTAGGAGACTTGACGGTTGCATAAGGGTGAATGCTTTATAAAGACTAACAGGGAAAATTTAATGTTTGCTGTTTGGACGTTGTAGCTTGGAGCTAATGTGCTGAGTGTGTGGGATACTATTCTCTGCGTAACCTGGTGATACCTTTGAAATGAAATTCAAGATGATAGTTCAGTGCTCCCACATCTAACTGCAAGCTGGACTGCAATGTATTGCAGGTGGTCAGACGATTTTGGACCAAAAATGACGTGAAAGGTGCAGTCGAAGCAATGAAGAAGATGACAGATCATTCTGTGAGTAGTGTTTTCCAACATTGTTGGAGTGCTGCTGTCCATGTACTTGATTCATCGAGTTCTTTCAATGTTTTGTCACTTCATCCTAAGGCCCGACAAGCAAACTGTTTCCTGTTCTGGCATCCACAAGCTTCCATCGGATCATTAATGAGAATGGCCTGACACGTACATAGCAGTTTATTCAAGGGACTCTAATGGCATGTCATGCTTGTTATGCTGGCTTGCATAATTGTGATTGTTCAATGCTGGTTGATCTGCAGGTGCTGGTTGATGTGCTCACGGTCTTGATGGACAAGAGTGACATCTTAACATTGGAGATCTGTGCAATGCTTATTCCACTCTTGAACGGATTGCTGACGAGTGACAATGACAGGTACTTCTACTACTTGAGTTTGTGGTGGTGTTGATCCCTTAAATATCCTTTGGGACTGAATTAGTCCTTTAGAGGTCCCAAGTGGCTGTAACTACTCCAATCTTCATGAAATTGTCTCAGATAGTTTACAAGAACCGGTTGGAGCTTTAATGCATTAGCACAACAAACAAGTCTAGCAGTAAGAAGTTTCCTGATTGGAGGCTAGATACCACAAAGAATAAATTTGAGTGACGAGATCAGCCCAAATCTTGAAATTTTTTGGTACCCAGAACTATAATAATCTTTGTTCCCATTTGCGGCTCTTGTTATAAAGAGGTGTGAGAATTTGAGTAGTTTGTTGGATAGGAATTTATAATAAATAAATTTCCTTATGAACCTATAAAAATCTGTTAGAAAATAGGGGGAGTTTTTCCATAGTATCAAGGTCATGTGGAACCGTTTTCACATTGAAATCCAAGTTTCATCTCTCTATCTTTAGGCTTAGAAACCATGGGCTTACGCACTCATTTGAGCCTACCTTTCGGGGGCTCTGGCTCGTCTCGACAAAACACAACTGTGAAGTGGTTTACCCCAGTACAGTTGGAATGTCGAGCTTGTCCTAGAATGTAGAACAACTTGCAGTGAACTAAGCAGGGTAGATGGGGTTCGCAGGAATCTTATTACGGCACTTTCGCTGCTTTCAAAGCTTGTCAATACCTTTGGGCCTGTTATCCATGTCACACGTGCTTCATCACCTTCGCTGGGTGTAGACCTTCAAGCAGAGCAACGGTATGGCCCCAGGTCCTTGGTTCCAATGTCAATTTCACATGCCAACACTATGGGATAGTTCTTACTAAGAATGGCGTCAGGGAACTTTCATGCATGACTTGCACTGACATGATTGATCAACCACAATGCAACCATTCCTACCGCAATTGCTTGAATTTTCACCTGTTAACATGGAATCAGTGTGGAGCTACATATGTGGACATGAGCCGCCTATGAATGCTGGGTTATATATAACCTGTTTGAGCTAAGGAGCTGGTTCCATCATCTGAAGCTTTCATACTGAGTTCAACCAACAGGGGCAGACAGTTGTTGAATATTGACAATCCTTTATGCTAGAATACTGCAAGCTGAGCTGTAAGTATGTCCAGGAGCAGTCCCAGAGAAGACATGGAGAAAACATGATAGCATGGCATTAGTAGCAGAAACTTAGTTGGAAAGATCTGTTTTGAGGGGTTAAATGGATTTTAGTGGATCACGTAAGTTCCTTAAATGGGGCATAAGGCTGAGATGATGAAGGGGTAAATGTGCACCTTGATATGGTTTTGCGTCAACTCTGTATTGGCTGTCTAGTCATGGTGGATCAGAGTCTTGTAGTTGCCAACCTCTGTGCCTAGCAGGCAGGATTCAGTGCTATGACTTGCTGGTGCCCATCTCGCAGGCTGGAGCGGTGCAACCTTTGTTATCATGAGTTGCAAGCAGCAGGCCATAGCTTACTACCCCTCTTGAGGTACTGTCTCCAGCTTGCGCTTTGCTTCTTCTTTGCTTCCTCTCCAGCTCACCTTGTTGACCATCCAATTGCCACTGTGGGCACTGATGGTATACCACATAGCTCGTCATGTTGTCATTGGTTGAAGGGTCAGTTGACAGTTATATTGAGTGTTCTTATCAAGAAAGTCTGACAAAGGAAGGGTGCTCTTGCATGGCACGGTCTCTGTTTGAAGATTCTGGGTTGAAGCTTTAAATGACAACTAAAAAATACTGTCATATTTATTTGTGTTTTGATGTGGAGGGGTTGTCTGCAATAAACTACGCTACTGCAATGAGTCGAGCAAACTGGAACATAATGACTCTCACAGGTAGTCGTTTATAACATAGGTGTGAATCATGGAGTGCAGTCAAACAATTCGAAATTCCGATGTGCTAAGAGTTCTTGATGTATGTTGTTGCAGACGAGGAGGGGATTTGGCAAAGGCTGCCCAGGAGCTACGTGGAGCTCTGGAGGAAGTGTGACTGGCAGATATCCGTGTGTCCCTTGCGCCCCCACACCCTTTATTCTCCCTTTTCTGAGTTTCCCTTTCTGTGCTTTCCTTTCGGCGTCCCTCTTATCCCAGCTGGGTAGTACTGCAAGAGCTGCCTAGAAAATGTCCACGACTGGAGTCAGCAGTGTACTTTGTTGACAACTGCCAATGGCAGCCCCTGACCTGCAATACAACATTCGTGCGCTGTGTATTACCACTGTCAAAGGATTAGTAGAGGGTTAATACCTGGACAGCATGAGTGGACAACATTGCAGGTGATTTTGTGAAGGGAATGGTCAAGTGACTGTATGCATATGTATTTGTATATCATTTTGAACTGCAAATTCTCAAGTAGCTGGAATCTACCAGCAAACAGTGCATTTAGTTTGAACTTGGATTTTGTGGCAAGCACCTTGACTAAGTGAACACAACCAACCCACGTTACTTTCTGATCAGAGGCTATGCAAACTTCTTCTCAGGTACGAGCAACAGAGGGAAGATGGCAAAGGGGTTAGCGCGTTGGGTGTAAGCAACACCACAATGGTATTGAGACTTCTTCTTTTCAATGCTAGAGCATAGTGTTGTTCAGTGGAACAAATCTCAATGACCAAATCTAGGTACTAAGACCAAGTTTTGGGGCAGCCAGAATTATCTGCATTGTGTATTAATTCTCATTTTTGTTTTGGAGATTGGTAGGCATGGCCCTGCTCTTTACACTTGGATTAGAATGGATAAAGTAATTGAAGTAAAAATGAGCCATGTAGTAACTTGACACCTTGGATGCTAGACATGTCATCCTTTGCAGCCAAGCTAGTCATCATCGTTATGCCCTCAAGTTTGAGGAGAAAGCTGATTGTGAAAGATGCTCTTCTGGGTAGTGCCAATTACCACTAACAACATCCACATTATCCCATCTTAGTTTGCTTGGTTACCTGATCAAAGCTATGAGGTGGTTGTCAACTTGACTTGACTGTTATTCTGGCCGGGAGATATTTATGGTTGTTGGAGGTATGATCAGGATGAATGTTCAGTTTGAAGCAGCTAGCTTCAGAGCGGACAGATAACATCCTTGTGTTGCCAAGACATTGATAATTTAGTTCTTGGTATATTCTTACAAACGGTTTTCACCGGAGTGGAAGAGTTTCAGTCAGTCCACTATGAAACAGTTTGGTGATTACTTTTTGGAGTGGAGAGAGTAGTCGTTCGCTCATGACAATACTATCTGCGCAACAATGTCAAGGTTTGCAGCAGCCCCACATGGTTTTCTCAGGGGATTGGTGGTTGGTGCTAAAATAGTGCAATTGTTTTTACTAGTAAGGCTCTATCTCCCACGCTTCAATTGCTCAAAGTTGTAGGCACAAACATGATTGGTAGCAGGCAGATATCTTGCTCGGTATACATATACGTCTGTATGTGGATTGATTCCCTGGGCCACACGTGCAAGTGTCAGGTTGAGGATCAGAACACAGTGGCAGGCTGCCTGCATTTTGTGTGGTCTCGTCCAAATGGGGGCAGTGGGGCCCACCACCCCATTCACCAAGGCCCAAACTACCTGCATGCCTTGGCTTAGGAAATTTATGACTACCTTCATGCGGGTAGTTATAGGACTTCTTGCATGTAGTTGTAAGAAAATGTGGCGAATTACCTGCATACAAATATTGACAAAGTACCTTCATGAAGGTAGTCATGATCAGCACCAACCACTCTATCTAGGAATGATCCCACAATCTGCAGGATAGGAGCAGCATCCTCCTATCACCAAGCTGCACCCTCAAAGCTTGCCACAAATCAATTGACTCTATGTCAAAAACAGAAAACAGAGAAATACGGAGCGTTTAAATGTAGTGGGGCCGCTATCAGGTCACTGTCGCCTCTTCCCCGGCCTCATTACGACGAAAATTCAGAGGCCTCGCACAGCATGCCACCATCTTGGCAGTCCCCACATGTGCTCCCAAGTATTGCAGAGTCCAACTTAAGCAAATACAGGGGTATATCATTGGAGATGAGAAGACAAAAATGTTTCAGGGTGAAGCATACCAGAATATAGTGCTCAGGCAACATTCCACCTTTATCACTGATTGTGGGCCATCTCGGGTCCAACATCACCTTTACAAGAAGCTTTTGCAGAGAATCTGTGCTCGTAATCATCATCTTTTTGTAGCATGAAGTCAGTAGCAACCACTGCATCCCTTTTAATTCATAAAACTGATGCTGCAACATGCAAACATTCTTAGTAGAATGCTGTTCGTGAACAGTGGTAAGCTTATCAACTTGACACTCTGAGTGAGAAGCTGGGTTGAGAAGGTGGTAGTAAGTGCTAACTGAATTTGGGCAAAATGCACATGTCCGTAAGCAAGGGAGATGGAGTGTGACAGTGTGTCGCTGGCTCTCACTGCTTACGATAGCTTGAGACCCATAGTAAAAGGTAAGAGGGATGGAAAATAGGCAGAAGAGCGGAGAAGACAAGTGGGAGTGATTGTTGTCAGAAATGTGCAACGTCCCATGCTTGCTTGGAACACAATGAGTGCATGGGCCAGTTTGAATTCAAAGGTCCCACCATCTCTTCTCTCTCCCTCTTTGCTCAGGTGGTTGCTCCCTTCGCCTCTCCAGACTGTGTAGTGCATCTCTTTGTAGGAAACTCTCTCTCTCTCTCCGTGGGCACATTGAAGAGCGTGGGAGGCCATGGCTCAGAGCCGTGTGGTGGGGAAGGTACGAAGTGTTGGTGGGGGAGGTGGGAGCAAGGTGGGTGGGTGTCCGCCCACCCAACTGCTGTTGATCGAGCTCAAGCACCGCATTCTGGCAGCGCTCAACAAGCTGGCAGATCGCGACACGCAGCAGCTTGCCGTGGAGGACCTGGAGCGTATTGCGGAGGGTGTCTCGCTAGAAAGTCTTTCGCTAGTTCTCACCTGCCTCTACGACACTGATGCGCAGAAGAAGAGCGTGGTAAGGCGGGAATGCGTGAAACTGTTCGGGACGCTGGCATTGTCGCACGGGGATTTATTGGCACCGCACGTTCCTAAGATTGTAGCCAACATTGTTCGCAGACTCAAGGATCCTGACTCCAACATCCGTGATGCCTGTGTTGAAACCATGGGCACCTTGGCTGCCCAAGTTGGAGCCGGAGACGCAGCGTCAGCCCTTAGTGTGTTCACGAAGCCACTGTTTGAAGCAATGAGCGAACAAAATCGCAGCTTGCAGGTTGGCGCGGCCCTGTGCCTGGCACGGGTTGTAGAGTGTGCCAAGGATCCACCTCCAGGCACATTGCAACGACTTTCTCCCCGCGTTGTCAAGCTTCTAGGTAGCTCCAACTTCTTGGCCAAGGCTTCCTTGCTCACCACTATCGGAGGCCTTGCTCAGGTTATTTCTCACTCCTTTTCTTTTTTCTATGTGCTTCTTGTTGTGGTGGTCCGCTGTTGTTAGCATTAACAAGGAGTGGCATCTGCAAGTCTGGTGGACCTACCTTCGCAATGCTGGTTATTCCCATTAAGCAGACCCATGAGCTCTAAAAAGCAGTTGTATTCAGGCATGTCGCAAAAAATGCAGGTATGCATGATGCTCGTACCACATGTGAGGAGGACTGCCAGTGGAGTTGCAGAGAATGTTGGTAGCCCTGGTTCCATAATCCTCAGCCAGGTTGACCTAGAAATAGATTAGAGCTTAATCCATTTTAGCCCCAGATGTCTATCTTCCTTCCCCTTAGCCCCCCCCCCCCCCCAACCCCTCCCAACTTCCTCATCCAGGCAGCAGGAGGGAGCAGTGGAACTCAACTGGCAGTACTCGTGACATGTACTCAAGAGGCATTGGAAAGCAGCGACTGGGCAACACGCAAGGCTGCAGTTGACACATTGGCACGCATGGCAACTACGATGGGACCGGGCTTGATGACCTTCAAGGCTCCCTGTAGTTCTGCACTGGAGCATTGCCGTTTTGACAAAGTACAGCACCTTCTTTCCTGCATTGATTAAGTTCTCATATGGTGACCTCCCCTCATCAATCAAGAATGTGAGTTATTTTAGGGAAGTCAGGTTGGCTGCAATGCAAAGAGTTTATACTGCTGGTAATACAGTGGTGAGACTTGTTAGGCATGGTGCAATCTGGAGGCCTTCTGTCTGGCATGGGGCAGTGTGTTGACCACACCAGTCCAAGGATACAATTTGACTTTACATAAATCATGGACTGATGAAGATGATTTTCCTATGGTTGCCAAATCTGTGGTGGGTTGTGGCATTGACGTGGTGGAATGGGTTGAAATCAGGTGAAACCTGTACGAGACAGTGTTGCAGAGGCCTTGCTGGTGTGGAAGACCATCCCAGATGCCAGTGACTTCTACACACCGCCACCCTCTACAGCCGTTGCCAAAGGTACGAGGTCAACCTTCTTTCTCAGTCTTATGTGTACTACAGTTGTTCAACTTGATGTCGTCTCTAGCATGGGAGGTAATAATGCATGACCCCTTGGGTGTGGTTTGCATTATGTGGGCTGCTCTACTCTGCATGCATTTTGTGATGTAACAGCTAGTACAGGGTCAGCAGGATGGCATTGAGTAGACGTGGGAGTTGTGACACCCTCTGTCTCATAGATATTGTTTTAAATGCAGGGGTTGCCATTGACAGCCCAGATCTTGCATCTCCTATCCGACCCATTGAACTGGACACGTCTAGTCCTACTCTCAGAAAGAGTGATGTATCTTCATCAATGAAGTCGGCCACCACGATAAGTGCACCACACTCTGCAGCATTTGAGACCAGTGCAACTGCTGCCTACTCCAAGTCTCCGTTGGAGAAACCAGGGGGCAGTGTTTTGAAAAAGAGGACCCCAGCTCTCAGTGACAAAAAGACGAATCCCAACTTCTTTCGGAGGTTGGAGAGTGCTAGGAGCCTGGAACAGAGAACCTCAGGTGACTGGCAGATTGAAGTGGCCGTTCCTCATGGATTTTCATCTATGCCTGCTTCACATCAACAAAAGTTGGAAAATGAAAGTCATATAACAGGGGACATCAGTGATGAACAGTTGGGACATCAAGGCAATGGATCGATTCCTGTTTGTGAAGTTGACGCACCAACTCTTTCCAGTGGATTTGTAATCCCTATTGAGACAACTATTATAGACCTCCCAGAGAAGCCAGAAGCAGGCGGGCGGTGCAGTGAGCTTCCCGAACAGAGCGAGACTGAAGGCACGTGCGCTCGGGTTATTTTATTTGCTAACAAATTGGGTGCTCAGTTGCATACACTAGTCTCTAGCTTAGTATAGTTCTTAGCCCTTGAGGTGATACCAGCCAGTGGGGCATGTCTTTTGATCCAGGTGCCTGACTGATATGACATATGCTGTCCTTAAATCTTGCACACCCATATTTTCATCCAAGCACCACTTCTTTGCACCTGATGGCACATTGGAAGGGAATTCTAGAACCTACTTCAATGGGCCCTGTCCCTGCTTGCTGCAATTATGTCTAAGAGTTGCTCTCACAAGAGTTGGTGGGAAGGCAGGCATGAATGGTGCAGGATTGAGGAAAGTACCAACTCCTGAGTCTCTGGATGATGCAATGCCATGGCAGACGGCAACACAGCAACAACAGCATTCTGAGCTGCATTCATGGGATCCCAGTGTATCTGTCACCAGCCCTTCAAGCAGTGCTGCTAGCTATGATGATGCTGCAGCTTCTGTTGCAGCTGGTGCTGACTGGGCAATGGTTCAACGGCAATTTCTCAATCTTGAGCGCCAGCAGTGCACTATCATGGAGATGCTGCAGGTGACCACTTTCCTTCTTTTCTGCTCAGCACACCTTTCCTTGTTGTGTGCACCCATCGGTATCATGCTTATTCCAATTGAGATGATTTGCAAGCCTTGGAGCCTTCCAAACTCGGAAGCCATTTATGTAGTGTCCAGATTCATGCCTCAGGCTGTCTTGTGAAGACACAATGTGCTCAGAATACCTGGATGCAAAATACTTTTTGCTTATCTTCCCACAAAGAGACTGTCGATTTGCAAAACCTGTTGGGTCCTTTGACAGATGATCCTCGTTTCGTTGATGAATTGTGTGGACATTAAAGAAGGGTTAGCGTCCTTGCACATGCCCATAGGGTCAATTACAGTACATTTGGCATCCATGTGAATCTGACTGTTATATGGCATCGAGTTTGGGATGAGATGTGCAGGAATTCATCAGCAGTGTGCACGAGAGCATGCAGGGTTTGGAAGGCAGGGTTCGCAGGTTGGAGTGTGTTGTGGATGACATGGCCCGCAGTGCAACCCATGCAGCCGAAAGATTGCCCAATAGTAGTTCACCTAGATTTGAAAGTGCCACCAGTCGCTCTCTTGGCAAATTCCTGGCAGGTGCAGATTTCTTGAGCTCCAAGCTCAGGAAAGTGAAGGAGAACCAGGCATATCTTGGAGAGAAAGTGTCAGATTCAATGTCTGCAAGTGGAAGAGGGAGCAGAGAGTTGTCATGGAAGACTGCTGACTCAAGTTCAGACATGTGGGATGAATACCCATATGGAGCTGGTCTTCAAACTGGAATGCCAGCAAACTCCACAGCTGAAGCACCACGTAGGGTCAACCTTGGGCTGACCTCTGACTTTGCTGGAAAGGCAGGTCGGGACAATGGAGACAGTGAGCAAGTCATGAACCGGGGAGCATGGGATAGGGTATCTGGTCCAATTAGGCTGGGTGAAGGTGCTTGGGACTTAGACGCTTTTACGGGTTCTGTGGGGTACCCTTAATTTTTGCGCAGACTTATGAATGGTAGACGCAGGCATCCAAGGATGAGGCCACGCTGGCTGCTATTCGTGCTGCCCCACCTGACAAGCCATCCCCCCGTCAACATGATACAGGTAGTGACTACAAGAGCAGCACAAACAACAAGGATGGGGGGCCCTTTAGGCTGCTATGGAGCCATGCCATGGAAAGTGTGCGCGCAGGTGACCTGGATGCAGCCTATGGGAAGGTTCTGGGTAGTGAGGATGAGCTTCTGTTGGTTCGATTGATGGGTCGCACCGGCCCGGTCCTGCAGCAGCTCAGCCCTGGAACTGCACTACAGCTGGTGGGCACTCTTACGCAGCTGCTCCAGCAGCACACCGTCCTCGACTCCCTTATTCCCTGGATCCAGCAGGTGCATTTTCTCTCTCTCTTCAAACAAAGTCTTATGAGTACATTCTCTCTCTCTCTCTCTCTCTCTCTCTCTCTCTTAATTTTTCCACTGCAGAGGGATCAAGGATCAACTCTGAAGTCAATAAAACCATACTTTGCTGGGTTATTAGGCCTGCCTTGGAGTATGCATCTGCAGTATGGATTGATAACTCCAACCAGGCCAAGTCTCTAGAATCCATTCAAGTGGGGTGCTTAAGGAGTGCATGTCAGCATGCTCCAAAACAGCCAATGTGGCTGTTCGGGGTGAGTTTGACATCCCTCCCTTAAGCTCCCAACGAGATGAATTCAAGGTCAGATGGTGGGGCCAGTTGCAACATATGACTAATATCAGATATCCTAAGTTAATCGACTCTATATCTTGGAAGCAGGATCGCCCCGTCAAACAGGCTAAATCCTGGCAGAAGAGAGTAGAAGAGATTCTCAAGGATCTAAGTCCGCAAGGCTTGACCCTGCTGGATAATCTGACTTAAAGGCTGTAGTGTCCAAAGCCATGTCTGTTGCCATAAAATTGTCTGATGAAAATGAAGTTAGGCAGAAAATTTCCCTGAACTTGTTTCCAGTCTGTGACATGGGAGAAGCAGAGAGGAAAGGGGGATTGCAAATGCCCGTTGTGTTGGCAATCTGAAGACAATATTCACTTTCTGATTCATTGTCCTGGGTGTTGGAGGTGTCAAGGCTATAGCCCTTGCACGGCACTCTGAGAACAGAAAGGGACGGGTAGCTCAATGGTAGAGCACCCCACCGGAATGGGGGAGGTCCTAGGTTCAATCCCTAGCCCGACCACACGCCAGTGGTTTTCCAACATGGTATCAGAGCCAAGGTTGGGGCGGTGGTCAGAATGGGTAGGCATCAGCTATAAGGGCTATGCCTTGAGGGGGAGTGTTGGAGGTGTCAAGGCTATAGCCCTTGCACGGCACTCTGAGAACAGAAAGGGACGGGTAGCTCAATGGTAGAGCACCCCACCGGAATGGGGGAGGTCCTAGGTTCAATCCCTAGCCCGACCACACGCCAGTGGTTTTCCAACACTGGGTACTCTCACCAGAGAGACGTCCTCTTCAAATCCATCAAGGGAATTCTACCTGTACCTCTGTTTACCAACTTTGAAAGTCTAGAGGAAACCACACACAGCAGATTCATGCTTGTGTAAAGGGATATCTAGAGGATATCTGGAAAACTTGGATCACTTGTCTGTTCCAAGGTAAGTCATACTACCGGTGTCAGCCCTTGACAAAGGTAGTTTCTGTCCCTTTGTGTTCAGCTCAAACTGAGCGTGGGGTCAATGGCCACAAGGCTATGGCAAACAACGTCTTATGAGTACATTCTCTCTCTCTCTCTCTCTCTCTCTCTCTCTCTCTCTCTCTCCCTGGTTCCACTCAAACTGGGTTCGTGGTCACTGGCCACAAGGCTATGGCAAACAACGTCTTATGAGTACATTCTCCCTGCCCACCAGGAAGCCTATTGTCATGGGTGGACTTGATATGAGAGTAGATAAATGTCTCTGTGACTAAATGCGGCCTTGTGACCTCGTGTCTTTGTTTGTTTCGACCTGAAGCACTGCTTTGGGTAAGGTAGTACATCGGATTTAGTTGGAGAAATTGTGGCCTCTCCCTCTTTAGAATATGTCTACCGGGGCCATTTCCTGCAGCTCCTTTGGAGTGATGATCTCTGAATCATGACAAGCGGACCCCTACCGCTTGGGGGCAGCCCCTCCGCTCAAAGTGGGCAGTTGTATGCTCTGTCTGGCATGCTCGGCACCTGGGCTAGGGTTTGCCCTTGTGCTTAAACATCTAGCCTGCTAATTATGAAAATTCAAATTTTGTCCGTACTACCCAGGGTAACTCCTGGAACCTGGTCACTTATGCCAAAGCTAGAGCTTCTTGTGTAGTTTTTAGGGTGAATACCAGGATGGACGATGTGTCCTTTAAAATTACTTGCTCAAATTTAGGCTTGGATCATGTGGCTGATGGCACCATCTCAAGACTTGGTATCAGAGGTGCATTGAAGGTGACAGTGCCTAAGAATGCTACAAGTAGAGATTCACTTCAAAGTACTCTCAGAGAAGTTCAACCTCTGACTGGTTGGAGAGCAGTCATAGACATTGGTGATTCAATGAGGAAGACAGTCAATGTCTACATGCCTCCCGAGGGAGCCCTTAGCATTGACGCCAATAAAGCCTTCGAAGACGTCAACCTGGATTGTGCTAAGGGACGAACTAATTGTCTGCAGTAGAGCAGTAAATTGGTGGACCAATGAGATCAACCTCAAGATTGCTGAGAGACGGGCACTTTATAAAGACTGCTGTAGTATCAAAAACGACAAATCTGTGGTCTAGATACTACAAATTGCGCAAAGATATTAACCGGCTTGTACCAAGACACTTGAACCACCATGGTGGTAATGATAAGAGATTCTAATTGGCCTTGCAGCATTTGTACGAGCCAAAGCATGGCCAGCAAGTTTGGGCTTTAAGCAACCACAAATGTGCATGGTGACTTCAACGGTTGACATTGTCAAAACCTTTGAAACACACTACAGCCTTCTGGGCCATGAATCAAGTATAATTGTGAGGGGCCTTCTAAAGAATGGAAGGACTCAGTACGGACAACTGTTTCTATATTCCAAGGCAGCCCTGATGAACTGGCTTATATCTCGAAGGGTTACAACGCACCCATTTGTTCTTCTGTGGTGATACAGGCCCTTGCCGTTCTCTTTAACCTTACCTAGCAGACTGAAGTGATCCCCTTTCGCTGGAGACAGGGAGTCATTGTCAATCTGTATGAGAACGGGGACAGAGAAGAACCTGGGAACTATTGCGGTATCGCGCTTCTTAGTGCAGTTGGCAAGCTATTTTGTAGGATTATGAGCACCTGTCTCGATGTGGATCTGGAGTCTAGAGGTGGTTTCCATGAAGGCCAGGTTGGCTTTCAGAGACATAGGGGCTGCACTGAGCATATTTTCACTCTAAGTCAGACCATACAGGGAAGGAAAATAGAAGGAAAGCCCACTTTTGTCTTCTTCCTGGACGTCAAAAAGGCTTATGACACAGTATGGCATGACGGGCTATTTCCGGCTTTGGGCTTCGGGATCAGGGGAAAGCTGTGGAGGATGGTCCACAACCTTTATGCAAACACCAAAGGTTGTGTTACGGTCAATGGACAGAGACTAGCTTCTTTGATATTGACCACGGTGTAGCACAAGGTTGTACCCCCTCACCACTGCTCTTCAATGTTGTCATTTATCAGCTTCTTGAAGATGTGGAAAAGTGAGGGGTTTGGGCTAAAGGTGGGTGATGCCACCATACCAGCTCTTATGTTTGCGGATGACTTCGCAGGCCTAGGGGATACCCCATCCAATCCAGGAGCTGATTGATTGCGAAGAGGTTCTTTGACCTGTGGAGGCTAGAAGCTAATGTTAGTAACTGCGCAGTGGTGGCATTCAACGACTATGGGGAAGGAGGAGGGGATCTCAAATGGAAATGGGGCGATGAAGAGATTCCTGTACTCCCTTCCTACACCTATCTTGGTGTTGATTTTTTTCTCCAACTGTAACTGGGATGCACATATATGATTCGATCAGCTAAACGCATTGCTTTGGGTCTCACTAAATTTTTCCACTGCAGAGGGATTAACACCGAAGTTAAGCGGACCATGCTTTGTAATGTTATAAGGCCCTTGCAGTACGCATCTGCTGTGTGGGTCGACAACTCCAACCATGCTAAATCCCTAGAATCCATTCAGGCTGCGGTGCTCGATGAAAGCATGTTGGCTTGTCTAGAACAGCTAATGTGTTCAGGGTGAGTTAGGAATACCTCCCTTAAGCTCTCGACGTGATGAATTCAAGGTCAGATGGTGGGGGTCAGTTGAATCGCATACCTAACACCGAATACCCTAAGGTAATCAAATTTATTTCTTGGAAGCAAGACCATCCTGTTAAACAGGCCAAGTCTTGGCGGAAAAGGTAGATGAGATTTTCAGGTATCTGAATATCAGTCCTGATAATTGATCCTACTGGATAAAGCTGACCTGGAGGGGGTTGTGTCCAAAGCCACGTCTGATGCCCAAAGACTATCCGATGAAAATGAAGAGGCATAAAACTTCACTGAACTTGTTTCCAGTGGGCGAGGACCTTAAGTATGATCTCAAGGGCCTACCTATCCTTGGCACGAGACTGAAATTTAAACTCAGGGCGGGAAGCCTGCCTTTCCACAATAAACAGATGCAGAGAGGAAGAGGATTGTAATTGCCCGATGTGCAGGCAACCTGAAGACAATATCCACTTTATGATACAGAGTCCGGGATATTCTCACCAAAGAGTAACCCTCTTCAGGACAATCAAGAACATTGTGTTGGCACCTCTGTCCACCAAGTTTCAAAATCTTGAGGCTGAGCCTAAAGCCTTGGCCCTGTTGGGGTCTAACTTTTGGGCTGCTCACACACAGCAGATTGATTGTTTGTGAAGGGCTTCAGTTTCAGTTTTAGCCAAATACTGTGCTCATACCGCAAACCCTTGTTGATAATTTCACAATTGTCCCACAAGAAATCACGGACAAAGAATCTAACCCCTTTTTGACCACGTTTGGCAGAGGCTGCCTTAAGAGCGCACATCTTACCTATCCACTTATAACATTGACATCTCCAACCAGTTTGTCCGGCGTTTCCCATGTCTCTTGCCCAGCACAGATATGAATGTCACTTGCCCGAAGAACTTGTCCCACTTCGAGTTGTTTCCTTTGGTTAGTCAGGCCTGAGAAATTGAAAGTGCCCAGCCGCAAGCCAGCCCTTTGCATGTGAATTGTTTGTCGTCTAGGTAGCCTATGGTTGCTCCTGGACGGCCAACCGTTCTGCAAAGGGGGGACCATTACCCCGTGTGTAGATTTTGCTCGTCTTGTGTAAACTTTAAGGATTGGTAAACCATTCAAGAAACTTTCAAGTTGAAGTCCCTGCCCTTGGTTGTCTTCCTAGAGCGCCTCATTGAATCACCAATGTCTAAGACTGCTCTCCAACCAGTCAAGGGACGAACTTCTTTGAGATTGAATTGATGTGAGACTCTATTGGTAGCATTTTTGGGCATTGCAACCTTCAAAGAGAGAGAGACAATGTACTCATAAGACGTTGTTTGCCGTAGCCTTGTGGCCATAGACACCGTGCCCAGATTGGGGGGAACAAAAGGGACCAGAAACTACCTTTGTGAGGGGCTCACTCCGGTAGTATGACTTACCTTGATACAAACAATTAGTTCGGGCTTTCCAGATATCCTCTTTGTGGGTTGTGTTTACATGCCCACAGAGGGGACCCTTAGTGCTGACGCAGACAAAGCCTTCGAAGACGTAAAGCTGTACTGTGCTAAGTTCCTTGCCAAAGGTCAGGTGGTTTTATTGGGTGACTTCAATGCCCCGGGTGGGCAAAGGTCTCCATCAGGATGATATCAATTGGCCTTTTGGTGAGGACGAGCTGAATTCTAATGGTAGACGGTTAATTAACTGTCTGGAAGAGCTTCAGCTTTTGACCTTGAATAATAGGTCAAAAGGAGACCAAGTGCAGTGGACTCGTGAGAAAGCCCAAACTGGGGAACGTTCCAATGTGGATTATATCATAATGGACAAAAATTTGTCTCCCCAGAGTGCCAGTGTGTCGATCGACAGAACTGATATTGGTACCTTTGACCACTTCCTGGTTTGGACTGAGATCAAAAGGTGTTTTCCCAACACCAAGAGATCTGTGAAATGTTCGATTCGGAAGTGGCGCATAGAAAAATTCCATAATGAAGAGGTCAAGGCTGAGTATGTCCAGGCCTTGCAAGAGGCTCTCCCTCATTTTGTCCACTCGCTCCAAGACCTTCAGTCTCCTCTGACAATGCAAGAAATGAAGTCGAAAGAGCAGTGGATTCTGGGAGGGTTTCGTCTCCTCTGTGGCTGACAAGATCATTGGGAGGAAACTAATTGTCTGTGGTAGAGCTGTTAATTGGTGGACCAATGAGATTAAACTCAAGATAGCTGAGGGACGAGTCCTCTATAAAGAGTGCTGCAATTTGAAAACCAACAAAGAATTGTGGGCTAGGTACTACCAGATCCGCAAAGATTTCAATCAGCTTGTAAGGTCTCAGAAGAAATTATACTGGGACAAGCTATACAGTGAAATAAACTCAAACCACCATGGTGGTAATGACAAGAGATTCTGGTTGGCCCTTCAACGTTTGTACAAGCTGAAAAACTGTCAGCAAGTAGAAGCGCTGAGGACTACTAAGGGTGCAGTGGTAACTTCAACGGTTGACATTGTCAAAACCATGGAAACCCACTACAGTACCCTTGGCAGAATTTCTAGGTCCAAAGTGAGGGGTCCGCTGAAGAATGGAAGGACACAGTTGACAATGCCATCAGGTCCACCAGCTTTATATCCGTTTAAATGCTCAATTGCTTCCACAATGTCAGAAGAACTAATGGGAGCGTTGTAAGCCTTTGAAATATACTCCATTGATCCCATGATAGAGGCCCTTGTACTTCTCTTTAACCTTATCTGGAGGATTGAAATGATCTGGCGACAGGGGGTCATTGTCAATCTATACAAGAAGGGTGACAGAGAAGAACCGGGGAAGTACCGTGGCATCACGCTCCTCAATGCAGTCGGCAAGATATTTTTCAGAGTTATACGTCTCGAGGTTGATCTGGAATCTAGAGGTTGTTTCCACGAAGGCCAAGCTGGCTTTCGGCGAAACAGGGGCTGTGTGGATCATATCTTCACTCTAAGCCAGATTATTCAAGGAAAAAAGAAGGGAAACCCACTTATGTTTTTTTCTTGGATGTCAAAAAGGCTTATGACACAGTGTGGAGAGACGGTCTATGGCTCCACCTCTGGTCTTGTGGGATCAAGGGAAAGATGTGGAGAGTTGTCCATAACTTGTATGCTCACACCAAAAGCTGTATCACTGTTAATGGACGTAAGTCTAACTTCTTTGACATAGACCAAGGTGTAGCTCAACGATGTACCCTCTCCCCTTTGCTCTTCAATGTTTTCATCAATCAACTCCTTGAGGATGTGGAAAATGAGGATTTGGGCTAAGGGTGGGTGATGCCACCATACCAGCCCTTATGTTTGCGGATGACTCCGCAGGCATAGGGGAGACTCCTTCCAATCTCCAGGAGTTGATTGATTGCGCGAAGAGATACTTTGACCTTTGCGGGTTAGAGGCTAATGTCAGTAAATGTGCAGTGGTGGCATTCAACGACCGAGGAGAGGGAGGAGGTGATCTCAAGTGGCAGTGGGGAAGCCAAGCAATTCCAGTCCTCCCTTCCTACACATACCTCGGTGTTGAAGTTTCCTCCAACTGTAATTGGGATGCACATATTCAGAAAGTTGTTCAAACTGGCAAGTGCAAAGCGCTGGGTCTCACTAAATTTTTCCACTCCAGAGGGATAAACTCTGAGGTCAAGAAAACCATGCTTTGTCGCATTATTAGACCTGCCTTGGAGTACGCATCATAACACCAACCAGGCTAAGTCTCTAGAATCCATTCAAGGGGGGGTGCTTAACGAGTGCATGTCAGCATGCTCCAAAACAGCCAATGTGGCTGTTCGGGTGAGTTTGGCAGTGGGGTAGCCAAGAGATCCCGGTCCTCCCTTCCTACACTTACCTGGGCGTTGAGTTTTCCTCCAATTGTAATTGGGATGCACATATCCGGAAAGTTGTTCAAACTGGCAAGGGCAAAGCTCTGGGGCTCACGAAATTTTTCCACTGCAGAGGGGTCAACTCTGAGGTTAAGAAAACCATGCTTTGCCGCGTTATTAGACCTGCCTTGTAGTACGGATCTGCTATATGGGTTGATAACTCCAACCAGGCTAAGTCTCTAGAATCCATTCAAGTGGGGGTGCTTAAGGAGTGTATGTCAGCATGCTCCAAAACAGCCAATGTGGCTGTTCGGGGTGAGTTTGGCATTCTGTCCTTAAGCTCCCGACGAGATGAATTCAAGGTCAGATGGTGGGGTCAGTTGCAACACATGTCCAACACCAGATATCCTAAGTTAATCGACTCTATATCTTGGAAACAGGACCGCCCTGTCAAACAGGCTAAGTCCTGGCAGAAGAGAGTAGAAGAGATTCTCAAGGATCTGAATGTGGACCCGCAAGTCTTGACCCTGCTGGATAAATCTGACTTAGAGACTGTAGTGTCCAAAGCCATGTCTGTTACCAGAAAATTGTCTGATGAAAATGAAGTTAGGCAGAACTTCCCTGAACCTGTTTCCAGTCTGTGACATGGGGGAGGACATCATGGATGACCTCAAGGGTCTAACCACTCTCGGCACCAGACTGAAACTTAAACTCAGGGCAGGATGCCTACCTTTGAACAGTAAACAGAAGCTGAGAGGAAAGGGAGAGTGCAATTGCCCGTTGTGTGGGCAACCCAAAGACAATATTCATTTTCTGATACACTGTCCGGGGTACTCTCACCAGAGAGACGCTCTCCTCAAATCTATCAAGGGACTAGTGCCTGTACCTATGTTTACCAACTTTGAAAGTCTCGTGGCTGAGCCAAAAGCGCAGGCCCTTCTGGGGCCTAGTTACTGGGCGAAGCACACACAGCAGATTGATGCTTGTGTGAAGGGATTTCTAGAGGATATTTGGAAAACCCGGATCAATGTTCTTTTCCAAGGTAAGTCTTACTACCGACGTCAGCCCCTGACAGAGGTAGGTTCTGTCCCTTTGTGTTCCGCTCAAACTGGGCGCGGGGTCAATGGCCACAAGGCTACGGCAAACAACGTCTTATGAGTACATTCTCTCATGACACGACTGTGGTCACTCAGTACAAGAAGCGACCATAGATGACTCCAAGCAACCACATAACTGTGGTGACTCTCTCTCACCCATGACATGACTCTGGTTGGAGTATGTGGCACATGGTTTCCATACAAGGCATCTACCAGCAGATAGAGATTCCTTTGTTTTTGGGACCTACCACAACTCGATAAGTTGGGGGCATGAAGATTTATTTTGTATGTAGTAAGCATGCTGGTCTGTGTCATGTTAAGTGGTGTGCATGCCTTTTTTGTAGGAATTCAGAGCTTGTCAAAATGGTTATTGCAGTAGTGTGCTTGTAAAGTTGGCTTCGAGTTACTTCGGAGTTCTGATACAATTTTTGCCATTGAGTCTGAGACCTCAGGATTTTCTTGGCTTGTCGTCTTTTTCTTCTACTCTCAAATATATATATATGTATATGTGAATATGGATCTATGGCTCAATTGATAAAGTGTCCAGCACGCATTGTGGCTGGTCCGCTTCTGTTTTTCCCATTTCAGCCACTGGCCAGGAGGATTGCCCAGAGGTGAGTTGGAAGATCCACATTTGTGGAAATGTGGATGGACTAAAGGTGTGACAAGCACTGACATGGGATGGTGTTGGGACAGGTGTCCGATTTGATCACAAATAATGGTGCTGACTGTCTAGAGCTGTCAGGCGAGGTGCGGAAGGAATTGGTGATATCTTTACAGGATGCCTCAACTATGGAGTCCGTGGAGGGCTGGATGGGTAGCACAGTAGCACAGCTAGCCTTGCAGTTAGCAAATGCATGGTCAATCAACCGTGGCCTACCAGAGAGTAGTTCAGTCCAGCTTATGTTTATCGTGTAGGTCACCCCAATGGGTTCAGCCATTTTGGTTGAAAGCCTTGTCAGAAAACTCAGTTACTTCTTGTACAGACTAAGGAGTAGCACTCTCTGGCACAGCTACATGTGCAAAATATTCTTTGTCCATAGGGAAAAGTACTCTTTAGAGTTGTAAAGTACAAATTATAGATTGGTGTTATCTATCAAGGCTCATCATCAGGTCCCATTCATACGTGCTAAGAGGATGGTGCTCAAGACTTTCACCATTGTTGAAACTTCAATCCTAGAAATTGCAATTGCACAGGTCAGTCGTGTCTTGGGTGCTAATAAGCATGTGGATCTCAAATTGTTGTCTTTCCTGTGGTGAACTAGAGAGCTATTTTTGCCTCTCAGACCCTTGCATTAGGCTCCTAGCCTTCCTAGGGATGTTCTCCCAGTTCATGTGCCTTCTGGGGCTTTGTGAATGCAGGGGTTTTTTCCACCACTGGACTATACTTGATTTGGGGTTCCACCCAGATTCACCTTGGGTGGACAATGTCTTCATCTTTCTGGGCAAGAATTAGACTACCATGTAGTGTACATCAGCATACAGCCCCCTCAACCAGCCTTGTACTCCCAGGCTGTACAGAAGCATCTAAGGGGACAGAGAGCCTGCAGACCTGAAAGATTGAGAGGACAAGGCAACTGGGTCGCTTGAAAATGAGCGGGTGATGTGGTATGCCACAGATCCTCAAAGAGTGCAAGTCTCAATAAAGGCAGTCTCTCAAATTCAAATCATTCTTCCTAGGGATAGTATGAGTTTTGATTCATCAAGTTCAATAAGTTGATTCAAACCTACAGTGACTCTTAAGAGATTCAGAATCACAGTATAGGTCGTGGTACAATACAAGGGCCGCTGCAATGCACACTCTCATACAATGTAGAAATGTCCCTATCGGCCACTCTAGTTCAATGTACGAGTTTTTTCGCGAGGACACCAACATGAGTGTCAGGCTTTTGTTGAACACACGCATGCAGATTAAGTGGAGGAATTGACCTTCACCTTGAAAGGCTTAATTTTGATTCTGAGAAAGAAGAATCCTCATCAGATAGAGGACTTCAAAATATTTCCGTGAGATGAATGTCAGCCACCAACAACAAAACATATACTACTATGAATATACATGAAGGCTGGGATTTCATGACAACTTCACAAGCAAGCAATCAGAAACAAAACAGTGACAGAATAAAAACCTGCACAACCACAGCACCTTCAAATCTGTTGTTTGCATTCATCAATTAGAAAGTCTTGAGGGCCAGGAAACAAGTGGACAGACGCACAATAGCACTGTACAATATGTGTGTCTCAAAGATACAATAAAGAGTATGTTCATCTGCACTTCTCACACTCTACTCCGGTTGCAACACTGTTGCACAAGCTTGTCAGAAAAAGTGAAGCAGCTGACAATTATATACAAGTGCATACGGAAGTAATGATCAGGGTAAATGGGGATTCAGGAATCTGACGCCCCAAAGGTTTTTTCTCCACTGTAGCTGACGTAGAGAAAGCCATCAACATCCTTATACTCCTTGTATATGGTCCCCAACAAGGATGCTGCAAAAACCCAGCTCATGCTTCAGTCGGCCATGCTCTGACCTTTTTCTAACATAGAACACACATATATATACATATATAGGATAATCCCACCAATTGCAACATTTGCTATCTGCTTTTAACTGCAGAGAATGATCGCAAACCTGTGGGAGGTAGCACATCGCCAACGAAAACGAACAGGGCCTGTCCAGCCTTGAGATGCAGGCGCTTGCCTATAATGTGCACAAACTGTCCTACAGTCACCTCCTCTGGCACCAGAAACCTGCCAGCCACCTGGTGTTATGACCCCCAAGCCCTGCTCTCACCCCAAGGAGATCCTCTGAAGACACGGCAACTAATGCAGACCAAAGAAATGGCCAAAACAATCTAGTAGATTGTGAGGTAAAGCATAAAGATAAATTATTTAGATCTTGACAAATGGTAAAGCAACAGGTGTAAAGCACACACTTTTTCTTGTCCATGTCAGGCATATCCGTGTGTGTGGCTTTCTCTACAATCACCTGCAATCCCCCAACGTGCCTGTCAGGTCCACACACCAATCCCGCCAACTTTTCAAGAGACCATTTCCCTGCACATTGGGGGCCATAACGTCTTAACGTCTGCACATTGGCTGACTTAAGTCTTTGGCCGTGATATATAGTAACCCATCCGACCTCGATGTAAGAAGCTGCTATGAGGGTTAGGGGGGACACACATGCACACACACACAGCTTACAGGAATTCTATCCGCATACTTCTTTCGCATCCTGGCCGATTCCGCTGTTCTTTCATCTGCAACCATAAATTCACACTGACGCGTTATAACGTCACAAGATAATTTCAAAGTAACTATTTTGCCCTCCAGGGCTGCTAAATTTTCCAGATCTACCTTGAGATTCAATCTGACATCGTGTCTATGCCATGGATGTACGGATGCACCAACCAAGAATGAAAAAGAGGGATGGACCCTAAATGACCATCATCAGACGAATTACCAGAGAAATTGAAACGAAGAAGTAAAGGAGAAGGAAGGACGTAAAACCTAGTGCGTGCGTCTCCTTGAAGGAAGTTTTTCCCATCTCCTCTCTGTAGCAATCCCTGCACCCTTTCAACCCACCCTAGACGACAATCACAATGGAGCACAACCTACGTTCTTTACAAGATATAAAGCTCAAAGGAGGGGAGGACCGAAAACTGTAGCCCACATAAGACCAAATACAACGGCGCCATCACGTGACTCATTCCTCACATGCACCCACCTGTTGCATGTAAACGCTGGAAAACCTTTTTAGGTCAGAATTGAGAATCTTCAACCTGGTTCACTACAACACCCAATTGCATCAAAGGCAGGGTGGATAAGAGAAGAAGAGACCCATCAACATGGGTTCCTTCCTAATGCAGCGTGAGAACCTTTCTGGAATTTGCGAAGGTAGGTTGCGTCCGTTCAAAATCTCTCTGCAGGCCACCACACCGCTCGTCCTTCTCCCCCTTTCTCTCTCACACACGACAAAGCAGGTGTGAAGCAGAATGTACTTTGTACTTTCCTCGACTTTCTTCCTTTCCTTCCCTTCCCTTTGCAGAGAGGATTGGACCAACCGTCACGTACAACTGTGAATCATCCATCCATCCTACTTTGGCCGACCTAGAGTCTGGTAGCAAACATTATGTAACGTTGGGATCTTTGAGTTGCACGTGCCACAGATAAATAAAGTGATAGGAACGCCCGCGGCTGGGGCCTTCCCTTTCCTGAAGCACCGTTCAGATTTTTCCGCATCTTACAAAGCGTAAGATGCGTCCGACCAAGCTGGGAGGATCTTACGTACTAGATAAGGGGCAGGGGTTGGCATATTATGCCTCCGAACACCGGCAATGACACATTGGCATTTTCCATCATGGGACAATCTTACATGAGTCATTCTATGTCACTGTTGACTGGGCAGCCTCGTGCAGTGGATAGGGAAGGTTTTGTTCAGCATGTTGCAAGCATCAAGGAACAGTGTACGATGGCAGCAAACCTTCTTATCAGTGAGCTTGAAAAAAGGTTTCCAGATTCTGGGATCATGAATGCTCTTGGTGTGGTGTACCCCCAATATTGGCTGCAGCTCGAGCGTGAGGCTACATTTCCTCTACACATGGCGGTCATCAAACGAGCTTATTGTGTTTCCAAGCAGGTAACACCTGGAGGTACTTGGATTTCTGAGCCCCTCAATGGCAATTTGCTGGAAATGCAAACTTCTTTCTTTAAATTGACAATGAAAACACAGGCAAAGAAGGCCATGGAGGAGCCTTTCGACATCAACCCCGTGACAAAACTTTGGCAGAAACTCTCTTCCAATGGCCTCATTGTTCAACGCCTTGGTGAATTCATGAAGTTTGCTGAAATTGCAGTGGTGCAGGTCCTTAGCAGTGTTGAGGATGAACGCACGTTCAGTACTTTGGCATTCATCAAGAACAAGCTACGTAATTGGCTGGTTGGTCACTTGAATACAACTGTCCATATGTATGCACAAGATTTTTACAACAGAGATACCTTCCCTTATCAAGAGGCTATCAGTGATTGGATGGAGGTGAAGACCCGTAGATCTACTGATGCTTAGGTCTCTTGGCTGCTCTCTTGGCTGCTCTCTTGGGGCTGCTTCCTTGGCAGGTCTCTTGATGATGGTTCGCAGGTCTCTTGCTTTAGGTCTCTTGGCTGGTGCTAGTCTCATCGTCTATAATGTGTTGTGACATATAATCTTCATTAATGTTTACAAGCTTTGTGAGCCAAGTTACTTGGTAATTTTATTTGTATTTCCAAGAGCCTTGCAAACATTAATACTTCTTATCTATGTGCCATGTAGCATTAGGCAGGGTCTTTTTGGGCCAGGGTTCAAATATGCCACTTAGTGTAGATTGACTGAAGTGCAGTATACGCCAATTTAAGGTTTTCTACTTATGAATGGTGGTTTCAATTGTTTTGGTGGTGTTTGGCATAATTTCGCCTAGTCTCCAATGATGCCTAAACCCTCCAATTTGCTATGTCAATTCTGGGTTATTCGCCTCAACAAGTCTACTATGTTTTAGGTTCATTCGCCCAATACCCATTCAAAATTTCATATTATCGCCAGCCATTACCACTACGCATTTTGTACAAGCGCCACATGCTCCTCTAAGGTTCTAATGGATGCCAGTTGGGCTACAATGTAAATACCTTAAAAGAAACGTTGCGTCCAGGGTGCTGGCGCATTCTGCATTCATAATTGGCAGTTTGACTGCCATAAATCGGTTGCTTGACTTTTACCTCCTCATTATGGCCTGCAGCCAATCAGAGGCCTCGCATAATCTGCCCCAAAAATCCTTTACGCCAGTTAACGGGCAGGGGTTGGCATATTATGCCTCCCCGTTCTCAGTAACCCAATGTTGAGTGATTCTATAAGAAGAATTCGAGACCACATCATTGAAGTCTGGGAAGTCCTCAGGCTGAAAAGCAATTGCTGGATCTGAATACATCCTATAGACATCGGCTTGACATATCTTGTCAGCGGCCACAAAATCACAAATAAACACATCCCTTGATTGAGCAAATTTGATGAGGGAATTGACAGCCTCCAACAAAGGCAAAACACATGGCAAACCCAATATGGTTTGAATGTCACACAAATGATCCAGATTTGCCCTCGCTGCTGCAACTGATCCACTGTCAAGTGACATTTTGACAATCAAGGTTTTATACTCTCCCAATACCCTTTTCAAGGGCTCTAGCATGCTAATCCACCTTGTCTTCACATTCCTCAATAGCTTAAGTCCTTCTGTTTCCACGATCTCAGCGAGCTTAGTAAATTCAAGATGACGCTTGGGAGAGGTGGAGAAATACCCAAACAATGATTGGAGGAGATCCTCCAACTTGGAGACCATTGGTAGAGTAGACAATGCTTGCACAGCCAAGTTTGTGCGATGAGCCATACAATGGACGCCAATCATGTAGGGTGCATGCTGATCCCTAAGTTGCATAGTCACTCCCGTGCGGATACCTTGGAAAACTGAAACCCCATCTGCTCAAGCCGCTCAGCAATTTGTTGGTCAAACAAGCCACCAAATGTCATTAGGGCACCCATCATCATCCATTTGAGGTTGTCGGCATTGCTCCCTTCAAGAACACGTTTAATTGTAAGCAGAATTGGAATCCGTCTCCAGTTCTGAACCACATATGCATGAACAGATAACCAACTTTGCACCGCACCCCACGAACCTTTCCATTTGCCCCAACAACAGATTCGGCCCAGGGTAGTTTGACAGCCCAAATATCCTGAAAATGACGGTTCTTGTTGTAGACCTTATCATGTTTCCTTGCCATGTCAAGTGCAGCTTCAACTTTTGCTGGATCCAACAGAATGGCCTCAGGCTCGGAAGAATCCACATTGACGTTACTGGACGAAGCAACATCTGTTGCAGGAACTTTGTCGCTAAAAAAATACTTGTATTTGAAGTTGTTTGGCACTCTAGGGGGAGCCATGAGACAGCAGACAAATGCAACTCAAAGTACACCTCACAAAGACAAAGTAGCATATGCACGAACCACATAAACTCTCAAATCTGCTTACAACATACAATGAATCAAAGAATGATGTGAGGCTCTTCCCTCCTCCATTGTCTTGTATAGTAGTGTCCTCCATCACGATGACGCCTCAATCCTGACCATGGCATCTCCCCAAACAGACCAACATGTATCATAGTAAAGGAATTGTCGACGCATTGCGGCTCCTTCTATTACTTTGAGCACGGAATCTGTACAGTTGCCGCTTAGGTCTATTCAATCGCAGCCTTCGTCTTAGCTCTCTTTAATCGCAGTCTTGAGTGATTACTGATACTAACATAAAGTGCATGTGAAAGCACGTTCTGCAACTTGCAAGCAGCCCTAAGGCCTAAAGAGAGGAGAGGAAAAAAATGAAAGAAGGAAGAAGATGCGTGTTTTAGGGTTTTATTTTATTTTTTATTCTTAAGTCCTAAACTTGCTGACATGTGTCCTTTCATCCCAAAAACAATGAATAAATGACATTCTCATTCCGTTTTTGTAACCCTCTGCCACCCTTTTGATTATCATCCTCCTCTGCAGTCACCCTTTTGCCCTCCTCCGCGGCCACCTTTTCATATTTAGGAACTTTATCACCCAAACCAGGTTGCTATCAAAAAACGTTGAGGTGTCAGGAACTGAACACCAAGTCAATTGACTAGAAATGGAGGTCTCTACCACTAAGCTACCATACACATGTTGTAAATGTATCACTACAAAATCTATCTATACAGACTATACTATACTTACCCATATATATATATATATATATATATATGTACAAAAATGGGCAACATAGCTGGCTCCACGTCCTCCCGCGCACTCGGAATGCGGCGATGTCCTGCACGTGGTCGGTGGGATCTGACTCCTCTGCTGTAAACTGTCTTCACTCAATATGGCGCCATGTGCCTCCCTGTGGCGGCCCCTCTAGCGAATGGTGGGCCCATCAGATCAGCTTTTGGCGAAAAGTGATGATTTTTCAGCCCCATTTCCCTTTACCTCTGTCGCCAAGACCCGCGCGAGGTCAAAATCTGGCGATTATTCGCCACTAAAAGAATGGCTGCCCGGACGGCGTGGAGCGACGATCTTCAGCATTTTAATTTGCCTCATAATCTGCCCCCAAAATCCTTTACGTGATTCTTCGTAAGATGTGTCTGATGCTGGGGCCTATTTCTGCATGGGGTGGGGCGTCAAATAACAAAGGAAAAATCTGAACATAGCGGTCTCGGCATAATTGGTCCTCAGTCTCAAATCTGTGCACTCCGGGCCAAATGGGTTCCTAAAGTCCTAACGAACATCACCTCTTCATGGAGCATGTTGGTCAGACAATATGTTCTCAATTTGACACCTTCTACCTCAACTCGCTGGCCTCCTTCGCTACAATGGGTAGTTCAAGGGGGCTCTTCCACTTCTACATCTAAGAGTTCACAAGCCTGAGCATCTTACATGCCTTCATGCGTGCAATGAGGCCAACGTACCCATGGATCTTGGCATACTCCATCTCCTCAAGGGAGGAATGTCTCCCAAACCTTTTTTTCTACACAAGAGTAGAAACAAATAAAATTTCGTGTTAGAAAGAGAGAGAGAAGATTAGAAGAAAAAACAAATAAACAAAATCGAGAGGGAATGAAGATCTTACAAAGCGAGTGGCAAACGATTTGGCTCCTCCCGGGCCAAACTTGGGCGTGGAATCCCCCTTCTCTAGGCAGAGGGTGGCTGCCTCACAACCCCGAGAAAACTTTGGCTTCTTCTCACCAGCAGTCGCCTCGGCAATGAGGACCTCCCAAGACTCCTAGGCATCCATCCTCATTTTACTAGTTCTTCATATACATGAAAGCATGTATGAAGAAGATTACACATGGGGAAAAAAATAGAATAAAAAAGACAAGAGACGGATATTTAGATAGCATACACGCGAACAGGTTGGAGGCCTCTTGGGAACGAGCCCCCTCTTTGTTGCCTGCCGGATCTCCATCCTCGCACTGTATCGCTAGAAATGCCCAATTGCGCCAAGAGCGCCGCCATCTCGCTGGGAGAGGCGGCATCCCAACTTGGCAAGAGGTTGCCGGCACCAACCAAACAACGTCTGGTCGAGGTGGAGACACCCCCGGTGCTGCCATGAACATGTGAGGGAGAGGGCGCCACAACACCGGGGGATAAGGATAATATAGCTGCCGCCGCAGCCTCGACGGCGACCTCATGTTGCCGTGATGAACTCCCCCTAGCATCACCACCCTCCTCCACCTCTGACCCCAACCCATGGCTCAAAGTATGTGAGGTATTCCGCTCCACCTTCTCCATCTCTCTTGCCTGAAGCAGGGCTGCCCGTGAACGTTCCATGACAGCCTGAATATGCGATGATGGGCTAGGGCCACTCATGTGTCCACCAACAACGACACGTTAGTTCCGGAAATTATCCCACTCGCGAACATTAACTGACTCCCTTTACGCAAGGGGCCAGTCTCTTGATACAACTCACAAGAGTAGTTGCCTACCTTGCAAGTCTTGGCAACCACCGCTTCCACCAAGCGGCTGATGGAATCTTCGGACAGCTCCGTGGTTGCCCAAGTCATGTTCAATTATCAGGGTTTCGCGCACTTCTTGGCCATGTGCCCGGGCTCCCCGCAATTAAAGCACACTCCATCGAAGATCACCTTCTGTCCGCCATAAGGCGTCGCACCTGATTTTCCTTTCGGAGCACCGAGTGTTGCCTTGACGTGTGAAGGCACTCCCTTCGATTTCCATGTGCCATTGTCGCCGCGTGGCCTATCCCGTTTCTTTCCCGATCGGAAGGAGTCACCTTCCCGCCGAGTCTTCTTGTGGTTCAGCTCCGTACGGCCTTGTCGAGGTAGCCTATACTATATGCACACACAAATGCATGCATATGGAGGAATGTATGCGTGCATACAAATTTTAGATATGCATAAGAACAATTTTATATGCACAACACTTAAATAAGGGTACCCAAAAATAAAAATAAAAATTGTGATTCATCTAATCTTAGGGTCCATAGTCAAAATATCAAAGGATGGAATAAGAATATTCCATATAGAATATTTCATATTCATTGTATTATTATTCCACATGGGTGAGTATAGGAATGGGAGAGGAACATGTTGCTTTTATGGCTTTCCAACATGAGAAAAAAGGTCGAAAAATTAAAAAGTGACGAGGCACGGCTCCTTGTTAGATACAAATGGTGAAGGTACGGGTCTTCCAATCGTGGGAGTCTGGTTTGAAGTTCAGAATGGAGCAATGCTAAGGGAATGCTAGGGAGCTTGACAATGCTAGGGAGCTTGTTACATAGGTTTTGCAGTATCTATATATCTATCTTCTGAAACATTTTTATTCTACAAAAACATAATGTCCATCAGAGATAGAACCCACAACCTATCGGGTATCAAGCCTAGTTCATACCACTACACTACCCATTCAGACTTGAAACACCAATGAAATAAAACACTAATGAGATAAAGATAGTCACCATGTGTGTACATAACATGCCACAATACTCATAAGGGTTGATCTTACTAATGATGAAATTTGATAGTGCTGAAGTGCATGTCGAACTTGCATTCATGTAAAGGGATCTATGAAATGCAGTAGAGATCTATGTACAAACTATTACATAGATAAATCAAATGACAGGAAGATAACATGAAATCTGATTTCAACACCATGTCATTTGCCCCATTTGTTTTACCTTATACTAGAGAGAAATACATGTATCATAAAAAATAACAAAAATTCGGACTGACAATGAGGACAATGTATTGTATATATAATTTCTAATTACCTACATAACATCATCAGCTGATACTTCATCATCCGTGTCATAAGCCTGTGATTCAGAGGCATATACATCCATGAAAGCCTCAACTCTACGCAACCTATCCACGGATTGTCCAACAATAGCTGCTCTTCGGTCAAACAACAGATCATTGGAAAGACCTACATCACGTTGTTGATGTATTGAATGCAAAGCTTGGGACTTGGCATACGAAGGTAGATAAAACGATGAAAAAGGACTTTGGGGTAGACTATCGTAGATGGTCCGCACAATCCCATCACTGCATCACACATACATGTATACTTATGTTAACAAATCAAATGGGAATGGTTTGCTTTGCAAATAATATAGAGATTGCAACAAAGGGATTGGAGGCGAGACATACTCACTAGGAAGTACTGCCGAGATGAAGACCAAGCTTGCGCGCCACCTTAGGAGCGGGGGGTTCCAACAAACTCACAGGACATTGAATGGTTGGAGTTACCACAGATGAAACCAAAACGGGTTGAGTATTTTGAAGTGCAGAGAGACGTGCTGCATACAATGTCTGGTCCCCCTCAAGACCAAATACGTGACGTCCAGACTCGCGGGCAGCAATAAATGTAGAACCTGCAGGAAAAAAACATGCAATGATGATATTATATCGGATAACAGTTAATGATCATGAATCAGCTCAGAAGATTTTAATTACAAAATGGAGACCAATGCAAACCTGTGCCAGCTGTGAGATCCAAAATGCGGGAGCCAGGAGGTGAGCATGTCTCCAACAACACTTGCATGAAGGCGGGACTACGGTCTCGCGCACCCCTCCAGGCTTGTTGAGGAGTTTGCATGGGTAGTGCAACACTCCTTCATGACACTGGCAACGGCACGTAAGCTGGGGCTCCCGACAAATGATATGGAGGCCTCTATTGAAGTGCGTTATGCCAAAGGAGAACCACAACTGGCGACGAGGTTGGCGTTCGATGTTCCTCTTCAGCTGGGGAGTTGGGAGGGACGTGAGAACTTTATCATTTGCGAGATTGATGGAGTGGATCTCATTTTGGGAATGACATTTTTGAGAAAATCAGGAGCGGTCATAGATGGCCGCAAGAGAGTAGTCACGCTACCGTGTGGGAATGTTGGCGAAGTTCTACGAGTGTTGGAAACACCCAACCCAGTGGGAGCGAATAAACCTGATGTCAGCAAAGGAGTGGGCCTTGGAGGAGCCACACGAGCCCCAGGTTTTGCTTTACATAAGACAAGTGGAGGGAGAAGGCGATAGGGAGCCGAGCCCAGATTGGATCAAGGGGATCTTGGAGAAATACTAGGATGTGATGCCGGAGGATTTACCAAGCGGCTTGCCACCGCGAAGAGGAGTTGACCACAAGATTGAGGTGATACCGGGATCGGAGCCGCCTGCCAAGGTGCCCTACCGGTTGAGGTTTACTATTTCATGAGTAGAAACCATGAGCCATGAGCCGCATGAGCGGTGAGCCAAAGTCTAAGACACGCGGATTTCATGAGCGGACTCCTCCAAATTTGGAAATGCGGCAGATTAAACAAGTATTAAAATAATAGTTTTTTATTTGACCATGCCGTTTTTGGAAGTTCCAGATCCTGTAATGCGGCGAAGATATGTCGTCAGTAACAAGTCCGCTCATGGTTTTTTTAGATCCGCTCATGGAAATGAGTGACCATGCAACGAGAAATCCAGTATACCACGGCAAAAGGACGTCGCATACTGGCCTGTATAGAGTATTCCGCGGTTTTACATGCCTTAACATTGGAATGAAGCTGACCCTTTTGCCGCGATTGAACCAATAGAGTCTGCACCAATAGAGTCTGCAATACTTCACAATTCTGTCATCTTCGGGTATTCGGCGGGAAAGGTTTGCGACTCAACTGGGAAATGCGGTGCCGCATTAAGGTTCGCACGTGCGAAATTTTGGCGAAGGCCGCATCTACCAGTACCTACGACGTTACTTGGAAATGCGGCGCCGCATTTCCTTGCCGGGGGTCGAATGAGGAAAGCAAAGTTTGGGAGAGCAGAAAAACAGGAACCCTCCAACACACAAAAATACATGCACGTGGAAACACAAGTGAATGACATAGTATTATCTTAGTTCGAGCAAAACAAGTTACTGGTAGGCAAGACATAAGTCGGACCTTTATGTGGCCAGAGTCAGAGCTACTTGCAGCAGTACAGTTCTACTATCCGAAAAGGATGGGCGTACCATTGTGTTGGGACCGCAAGCCAAGCTCACTGGTCCCCTGGATCCATATTCAGAAGAGTGTGCACCTCTTGGGGGCTCAACCCTGGTGCATGTATGAAGTGATGAGTTGTGGAATTACACCGGAGTATCTTTAGGTACACGTAGTACAGATGCTTGCAAGGGCAGTATGTTGCCCCCTTGTTCGCCATGATCTGGAAGTCGGTGCAATTGCAAGTGGGTAATTCTGAAATGGTGATGGTATACACCTCATTGCGAACAGCTAAGCCTACTGTGGCCATCTGATACACACGCCCGAAGCCTGGTGGGGGCACTTCTATCGAGCTCTGGATTGTACAGTTCATCCGAAGTGCATTCCCCATCCTTGTCTCGTTCACTTTTGAGGAGGTCGCCGCCTCTTCGATTTCCCCCAACGGTGTGTAGGATGCTTAGAGCTGTCGTGTCCCATTGTTCTTGCTCTCACAGGGGTCGGTGGTGGAGGCTGTGGAAGCGGAAATGGTTGTCTAGGGACGTCAGTGCGCTGCACCATCCGAAATCCTGCGGCGGTAAGGGCGTCGGCCTCAACCTGACTCAGATCGCAGCCTGGTTCCACCGGCCACACCGGGGGAGCCTCTGGCGTTGTTTGTATGCCGTACTTGGGCTTTCCATACACGCAAGTCATAATGTCGTGCCTGCAGAACCAGAACTGGGTGGTTGTCGCCTCCGCAAACTTTGCATGGATAAATCTTCCTGTAAAAGTAGGAGCAGGGACAGCCCCATCTGGATTCCTCCTTATCATCTCTAAACAACGTTGCCGTGTATCCACTCGAATTGCGGAACACCTGCCTCGAAACGACGGCTTTGTGCAAGCAATTCTCCACTGTGACGCAGACACAGTCGTCTCCACAATGGCTTGGCCATACTGCATAACAGTGGGCAGAATCTGGGGCAAGCGAGCGGTGAGAATTTCTTGCACGGAATCCCCGCTTGAAGGCAATGGCGATCTGGAATTTCTTGGGCTTCCATTGCTGGAAGACACATTGTGTGGCAACATGACGGGACCTCGAGGTGCTCTCCGAATGTTCCTGTCGAATCTCCAGGAATCCTCTTCGCACCCAGGTTCCTCTTCAATCCTCCGCCTCACAGGGCGAGTATAGACGTCCCCCTCTAGGTGTTCACCTCTGCGGTGCAGAGGCGTCCCTTTGATCTTCTCTCGCAATGTTGTCGCCCATTTCAGTGGATTCTTGGACCTCGAAGCTGTTCATACCAACAATTCCTCCCTGTCCGGCCCAAAGCCCCATTGTTTCCCGCTCAGGAACTTGTAGTACGTGGCTTGCTGCATGATTGCTCTGTCGATGTCCTCCATTGTGGCCATCACTACGTCCACCAGATGTGCGGCAGAAGACGCTCGCCAGGAGGAGTGCACTGATTCTGCCATATTCGTGTTCGGCATGTCCGTGTCGGAATCCAAGCACCGCTCCTACAAGGACACAAAAAATGGTGAGGGACCAATGGAAAGGTCCGTAATAGAAAGACAATTGCACGAAAATGATTGTATCATACCTCCCGCATGTATTGTCCGAACTGTCGATACCGGAAATGCCACCACCCCAACCAGCTATGCAAGGCTCCCAGATTGGTTGTCTCCACTGCACTTGACGTGTTCCACCAAGCCTCGATGATAGCAAACTTAACCTCCGCGTCATCAAATGTGGGTGCATCCTTCCACGCCGTACAAAGGACACGGTGTTCAGCCTGGAATGAGCTAGCAACAAATTTGGTAGTGCAGTGAGATAGACTCTGCATCCAATGGAATCCACAGGATCTCTCTTTCCCCTCCATTGGAACATTGGGGTCCTCACCGTACACACGCCGCACCGCTGCCCAGTTGGCCTGAGCGTTGTCTACCATGAATCCCCTGAAATTGGGCTCTGCCAATCCCGCCCTTGCCATCTGCTCGTTTATGCCCTCCCACAGATGCATCTCCGACTGTGTGTCCTCCCCTTTCATCTCGCAGATTGCAATCGTCATGAGCCTCTTGGAGTGATAGTCATAAACATGCGCACCCATAGTCACCCACTGATGGTTTGTAATTCACTTGATGTGATCAAACATCACCCAAGCATTCGACAAGTTTCCAGTTGTCATGCGAGTGACCAAGTCGACTCCACTCCCAGGCCCACACGTCGACATTTTAAAAATGTAACAACGATCAGATTCGTTGCCTTGCCCTGGAAACCTGCTACCTTGGATGTAGTCATATCCAGTCATTCGTTTCACCTCCAGGATTGAGTGCATGTCCGACCCCCGGCCGAACTCCTGCTTGCAAGATACGATGTGATTCCGCACATTTGGACTACAAACGTGCGAGACGGACTCCAACAGGTCAAGCATCTCCTCTTCGTTCAAGGGCACTCGGTCTGAACCATCTTCAAACATGATTTTGCCAAGAGCAATCTTGTGGGCTGCCTTCAACTGAATCTGCTTTGGTCTGGCTCCGGGGCTCAATTTCACCTCCTCTTTTATGATGTCGTGTGCTTCTTGCACAGCCTCCCGCATGTTGCCTCTCGCCAAGGGGTGGAGTGGACCCCAACGTGTATGCAAGCTCTAGTCAAGTCCGGGAGCAAATGGATTACGTAATATTGCTTGGCTCTGCACATGGACATGCACGTCGGTGGTTCTTTGCAATGTGCGCACTTGAAAGTACCCGCAAGAGCTTGGCTGGAGACAATGAATGGATGATGCGTTGTGCCAGTCTAATCCATCTCGTTTCTCCGCCCTCCTTTGGAGAGAAAGTGGAAGCAGGCGGGATTGAGGCACCTCAGCTTCCCCGCACAGAGGACGTATCGTACACAAACACCATCAGCAATTTTCGTGCTACTGGTCTTCGTCACACACTAGGGGTGTCCGTCATGCTTTCGATCCATGTCTGTTAACATCCCTGAGGCTTTGTTTGACGAAGTAACAGGTGGAAACTCAAAGATGACATTGCCATCGACTTCGGGAGGCAGATACGTTACCTTCCTGACTGGAAATTTGGCATAGTCGAGAGCAGCCAGCTCGGAGCAAGAACCATCGAGGTGATGTTGCCGTAGGAGCTGCACAATGGACCGGGTTGGAGTTATGCTCGAGGGTACATGCGTAGCACCTGCAGAGACGTCCATGTCGGATTTGAACAACCGTGTGGAGGACATGGGGACCTCAATGCACTCATCTTCCTCGTCGGAAATGAATACGTCCACACGAGAAGCTATGGAGGGTCTTGACGGTCCAGGTCGGGAATGATTATCGTTGCATACCTCTCTGTTGGCAGTGGCCGCCTGTCGGTTTCCCGACTCCTTTGTGGATGGTGTGGGCAGCGACTGATTCGGAAAGGGAATGGGCATTCCCACAGCTCGGTACAGGATGGTGTCTGATGGGGGTACATGCCATTTCATTCCGCAACCTCCATCGTTACCTAGCACGACAATGGTCTCGTTAACTTGTCCAGGAACATCCTTCCTTTCTTCTTCCAAATAAATTGTGTCCGGTTTGAGCTTGAATTTGGAACAAAGGTAAGTTTCAGTCACTCTGCAAAGTCCTCCCTCGTTTGGGATCCAGGTTCTCCCAAGTTGCGGAGGACAGCAAACTATAGCGTAGAATTCGGAGCCATCGAAGACCGCACGAAGTTGGCAAGTGCGAGGTTCAGTATAGCGACTGACCAAGGCTCACAGGCACCACGTAAGTGGATCTGCGGAGTCCATCGACGATTGGAAGTCGCACATTGAAGTGGAAAGTATTGTTTCAAGCTACATGCATAAAGGTGGGAGGTGTGATTCCATATCCAGTAAGTATGACAATGATGGCCGATTCGGCGACGAAATAACATCTCCTGACAGTTTCTCCTGAGGGTAGATCAACCAGTATTCGCGGTGCAGACATGAACGTTCGAACTGACAAATGCCAGGACTGTTAGTTAAAATGGTTAGACAACCAAGTTGTGCTCATTAAGATAGGCTGCAATTGTGTTGTTTCGGAACAATGTAACCCATTGCATATGGCTGAATGGGAATGCGGTCCTGCATCTCAGTTCGACATCATCCTCTCGTTGATTGTTATCAGAAATGCGGCACCGCATTTCCGTCAACAGGGAAACCAAAATACTGGTGCAACGGAAATGCAGTACCACATTTCAGTCCACTGTAAAAGCAGGCCCATGGTGGAACGGAAATGCGGTATCACATTTAGGTCCAACGGGACTAAGAACACACGGTAGAAAATAATTGCGACAGCGCATTTTCATCGACTATGACACTTTGGATAGGCAGGAACGGAATCCAGTGGACGGAAATGAGGTTCCGCATTTACGTCCGGTGTGCTACTTTTGATTGCTGTTGGACGGAAATACGGGGCCGCATTTCCGTTTTGCATCTTAGTCATGCACCAGTGCGACGGAAATGCGGCATCGCATTTCCGTCCGGGGGAGACCTTCATACTCTCCAGAACGGAAATGCGGTACCGCATTTCCGTCCGAGTCGCACCTTCCGACATTCCAGAACGGAAATGCGGCGCCGCATTTCCGTTTTGTATCTGTGGCATGGAGCTGTGGGACGGAAATGCAGCACCGCATTTCCGTCCGAGTCGCACCTTCCGACATTCCAGAACGGAAATGCGGCGCCGCATTTCCATTTTGTATCTGTGGCATGGAGCTGTGGGGCGGAAATACGGCACCGCATTTTCGTCTGGGGGAGACCTTCATACTCTCCAGAACAGAAATGCGGTACCGCATTTCCGTTCGGACTGAAAATCGTGAACCACCGGAACTGAAATGCGGCACCGCATTTCCGTCCGAGTCGCACCTTCCGACATTCCAGAACGGAAATGTTGTATCTGAGACATGGAGCTGTGGGACGGAAATGCGGCAAGGCATTTCCGTTCAACAACTAAGGTATGTGAAGGTGGAATGGAAATGCCGTACCGCATTTCCGTTCAGATTGAAAATCATGAACCACGGGAACTGAAATGCGGCACCGCATTTCCGTCCGAGTCGCACCTTCCGACATTCTAGAACGGAAATGCGGCGCCGCATTTCCGTTTTGTATCTGTGGCATGGAGCTGTGGGACGGAATTGCGGCACCGCATTTCCGTCCGGGGGAGACCTTCATACTCTCCAGAACGGAAATGCGGTACCGCATTTCCGTTTTGACTGAAAATCGTGAACCACCGGAACTGTAATGCGGCACCACATTTCCGTCCGAGTCGCACCTTCCGACATTCCAGAAGGGAAATGCGGCGCCGCATTTCCGTTCGTGTGAGACCTTCATACTCTCCAGAACGGAAATGTGGCACCGCATTTCCGTTCAACAACTAAGGTATGTGAAGGTGGAACGGAAATGCGGTGCCGCATTTTCGTCTAACAAGTACGGCATGTGGAGCTTCGGGATGGTACTTAACGGAAATGCGGCGCCACATTTGCATTTTCACTCTAACTCATAAGATGCTGGGACGGAAATGCCATGATATGTGAACACGTGGACTAACGGGATCGCGGCACATGTCTGCACTCTATCTGACTGAAGTGGCAGGATGCGGTGCGGCCTGACCGTTGGTTAATGATGTTTGTTTTTCGGACAGCAGGCGTACCCTTGACGATTCGAATTTCGTAATGACGCATAGTCCACGAGGAGACACTTCCGTCCAAGCCTTTCGAACCCAAGTGGTGCATCACCGCCGTTTCATCTTCTTTTGTCGTGTCTACTCAGTCACCCCTCTCGCTCCCTTTCCATCTGCACTCTTCGCCCCTTTTCCCTATCTCTGTTCTTTTTATGCTCGAACCTGAGAGGGAGGGAGTTTGTGCACCAGAGAAGAGACATTGTCGCAAGCTCGGAAAATTGTACTTCGGACGTAGGCCAATGCCAAAGGGGAGGAAGCAGATGCGTCTACAGGAGGAGATTGCCATCTCGCAGCAGCAGGCCACGCAGGCAACCTAGCCACCAGTGAGAGCTCCGTGCTATCGGGATGCGCGTAGCTGATCGAGCACCGAAACCCCCCTCATTTTTCTTCTGCAATTCTTAGACTGTATGCTAGGAGACTTGAATACAGAAGATGTTTGCATGCCTAACCGGAAAGGTGGACGTGCTGGAGGGATCGCAGGAATCCAAAGAGCCGCAGGAAGAGTCCGTGGAGCTAGCTGCAGCACGCACACCCAGCCGATCCACGAGCACGGGTCTTCCTGTCGGGCCTAGCCCTGTGCGTTTCAAGGACGCGGCTTCGAAGGGCAAGTCTTTGCAGTTCAAAGCCCCAGAGAGCGACTCGCGTTCGAAGGTCATGGAGAATCGCCAGCAGGGGTCGGGCCCTTCTCCAGCAAAGATGAAGAAGAAGCAGCCCGTCCTTCAACTGGTTTCTGAACTGGACCAGGCCGTTTCCCCCCCCACCCACGCGAATGAAGCAGAAGGGTACAGGGCAGATTCAATTGCAGCAGACACCTTCACCTGTAAGAATGAGGAAGCACAAGGCAATCAGGGGGAGGGCGGAGCAGTCTCCCGCAAAACCGATTCCTCGAGCTGAAGCCCAGTTCCTGCTTGATTTCCAGCCTCGTGATGGTGGGGTCGTCTCTGCTGCAGCGAAGGCAATGGGATCGACCGATTTTGTCGATCTGTTACCGGAGGAGGGTGCTGCCGCTCAACGTTCGCAGCAAGACCTGACCACCGTTGCGGAAGATCTTCATAATACTGCAGGCCCGGAGGAGGCCTCTACAATGGCAGAATTGCCCGCAAAGATTCCCCAGAGTGCAGCTCCAGTTGGGGATGCTCCAGCTGCTCAGCCCCTATCGCCACCTACAGAAATGTCTCCGGAGGAATTCCAAAGTGCAGCGGATACAATGTTGGAGGAGACACACAGTAGCATTGGCAGAGTTCTGGGCAGCAGGGTATTCCAGCGGATCTCTTCGAATCCCACTCTGTCGCATGGTCTCCCTTCCCATCGTCAGGCAGGCACTTCCCGGAGATGTGGATAAGCTCAAGTTCGCATTTCGAGAAGGGTACCATCTAGGTTTGCCAGTCTTCTACGTTTCCATTGAGAATGAGGACGGCGAAACTCGTGGACCCACTGCAGATGAATTGTCAACATGGGATACCCACTGGCACACTCGCAACGACGAATTTCGAGGCAACGCTGAAGGGTGATCCAGACTTCGGCCATATGTCGGGTAAAATGTTCTTTGTGTGGGACGGGAATCACCGACTTCTTGCCTGGTGGGAGTACATCAAGCAGAACCATGCCAAGCACATTGGCTGGCATTACATGGTGGAGTGTGTCGTCCTCAAGGTGAAGGCAGCAGACTCCTCCCTGCTCAAGAATGCCATGGCGGACCTCAACTCGTAAGATACTCATACCCTCCCAAGCACGTTCGAAATCCGGTGTCGCATTTCGGTTTCCAATCTGTTTTGTTTCCGTGCTTCCGTGGACTGAACTGGAGAGTGTGCCTTGCAGGGTCACTGAAAATGCGTACGTGCATACCCACATGGCACATATGTTGTACGGGGTGAGAAAAACTGGCCTCACTGATCCGCACATGTTTGCGGAAATGCTGGAGCCCGAGCTCATTCAGAAAGCCGTGGCAAAAACTGACCGGACATGGTATCGTCTCACTATGGATGGAATGGTGGAGGTGATATATGAAGTAAGTCGTCCTCCCATTTCCCTCTGCTCATCCTTCCCCAATTTTCAGTAATCTTTCCACATGAACGCTTCTGCATGTTTTTGTTGGCAGTCAAACATCAAGCTGGATTTGGCCCATGCCAAACGCTTCTTCATGGAAAGTGAGGGGCAGGTCAAAATGTTGCAGTCATTGACTGAGCACTTGAAGGAAGCCGGGGTCAAGTCGAGAACAAAATACAAGTCAAAGCTTGTGAAGCTGGTGGCAATTGCAGATCCGGCACTTGGAAAGGACTTCATCCCCGAGATTGCAAAACACTATTCTCGGGCCATGCAGCCGACCATGCAGTTGGAGAAACTGCATCACCTCTCAACGGCATGTGTTGAGGCGAAAGAGAAGGTGAGGTTTCAATGCACTGAAGTTCCTTCCTAGCAATAGCCACTCTTCTTCCTACTCCTGACATTGGATCGGAAATGGCAGACACGGTGGCTGTCGATCTGGAACGCATCGGAGAGTATAAGGACAATGTGGTCTTTTCCACTCGAAGTTTCCGACCCTGCAGTGGATGTGTGGCTCAACCGCATGACTTGGTGGTTCCAGGTAATTCAAGGTACTTCCCCAGATTTGCTTTTCTGAAATGAATTCCCTGAACTGCTACGTGACAATGCAGGTGGGAATCGCAGGTAATGACGAATGCGAAGGAGCAAGTCGTAATGCATACAAATTCGTTCGGCTTGTACGTCAAATGGGATGGAACACAGACATTGGAAGACTATGTGACACGTTTCAGATGTGCGTACAAGGACAACCTCTTCGCCAGGGAGCTACAGATAACAAGAAGGAGCGTGGAGTTTACACATCAGGACGGAGCGGGAAAAGCTGCAATGCGAATTGTTTACAGGTGAAGCCCAGCTGCCCTTGTATGCGAAGCCTGGTTATGAGGTTTGTCTCGGAAATGCGGCACCGCATTCGCATTTTATGTTTTCGGTTGCACTTTGCGAGTACGTTGGTCTCAACTTTTGCTCACGCATGCTGACTGCCTTGCAGGTATATGAAATACGTGCTTCTTCAGATAGGGGCCCTGGCTCAAGAGCCCCCGTTCTGCATGGCTTGGACCGTGGCAGGCCCAAGCTGTGTCTACACACCCGAGATGCAGAAACAATGGCATGCCGCACATCTCGTTGGATGCCCGTGGTACCAAGACATGTCTGGCGGAATTGTTGACGAGTCTGAGAAAGATCTGCACGTGAAAGCAGAAGAGAAGAGAAAGGAAAGACGTGTCCCTGCTAGGCCAGAGTTGGCAAAGGAAGCTGCTGCTCTGGTACAATCCAGAAAGGTAGCTGAGATGGCACAGAAGACGGTGGATGCAGCTGTGCAGACTCAACAGAAGGGGTCGAAGAAGAGGACTCGCCAGCAAGGAGCAGCAGTTGTGACACCCAAGAAAACGAAGAAGCAGAAACAGATAGAGTGGGAAGAGGGTGACGAAGAGGACTCCGATGGAGACTTTGCAACCAGCCCACCCCCCGAAACGCAGCCGAAATCCCCTGTGCCCACCGTTGTCACGAGAAGGACGAGAACAGGCTCGGCAAAAAAGACACTCTTCAACCCCCGGGGGGGCACCCTTTCGAGCTGGTGGAAATGAAGAGGCCGAAAGTGGATCCCGATACAGTAGTCCAGTGTGTAAATAAGAGTTTCTTGGCGGCTTTGGATAGACGGGCAGCCAAGTTGGCATACATGAAGACCATGGAGGGTCTGAAGGGCAGAGCACTGAAGAAGGCGGTTGCCGAAGAGCCTTCCGACACCCCTGGGTTTCTGAAGATGGTCTCGTTCTTTGAGAGGGTGTATGCAGACAAGGATTGTAGGAGGGGCAGAAATGCCACAGGGGCAGCCCCTCTGCGACCCAACCCCCTGCCCTCAAGGCAAAGGGCCGCGACACACACCCCTACCAATAGGGAGTCGATGTCCTCATCGATTTGTCCATTTTGTAGAAACGAACATCCAAGTTGTGGCGTCCCACATCAAGGAGTTTGTTTCCGCACCATGGCGTCCCATGGCTAAGAACCAAACCCCCACTTGACTCTTCTCTCCACTAGCTAGTTCGGCCGACTTCCTCCAAGTCCCGGCGAAGGGTGGAGCCTCTCTAGCTCCTCGCAGTGCACTCTTATTGACCCACTTCAGGGCCAAGGATCGATCCTCCCTGAGGATCGAATCGCCTTACTGCAACAACATTTGCTTGCGACCGCTCGTGATGTCGCTTTTGGTATCACCTTGAGCAAGGGTTCGCCTTGAACCCTTTTTGACTAGGAAGATAACCTTGAACCAACCGTGCGCCTCAATCATTACAATTGGGTCCGCTTTGGAATGCTGGCCTGAGGTACAGGAACACGCCGAAGCCGCACTACGACTTCGTCCCGAGGCTACACGATTATAGTACATGAACGGAAGCACGTAGCTTCCGCATTAGCCCACACTACAAGGCAACCCCCTCGGTAGTGCAGTTATAGTACGCGCACGCGCCAGGTGCGCACTAGCACGTGAACTCCCAACAAAGGTGCAAGTTTCCTTGCCCCTTGGGTGGGAGTCACCCGATTTCGGCACTACACAAACACACGATTAATCCAATTTACCTCTCCCACTTTGTAAACTTAGCATGCATTCTACACACTAGCCAACCATACCATGCATCACCATTCCAAACAAAATAAGACGCACAACATTTGGAAACCATTTTTCTTATAACAAAATTTGTACAATACAAGTTTTTGCAATTGGATTCCTGAGCTAGCTAAGCCGGGTTAAGCATGCATTTCCTCCCCCACGCTCTAAGGTTGATGTCCCCATCAACGCTTCTTCCGCTTTTGAGGTCGCCCTTCGAAAGCTGCAACCGCCTCGGATGTGTTTCCCATTTCTGAGGCACGCACCCAAGATGCCTCCACATGATGATAGCCCTTCCATTTCACGAGATACTCCGTTTCTCGATTCTTGAACCTCCTCGACTTAAGCACTGCCTCCACCTCGTACTCAGGTTCATTTTCATGATCCAACAGCACAAGTGGCGGACACAATACTTGAGGCCGATTCGGACGCGCTTCATCTTTGAAGTAAGGCTTCAAAAGGGAGACGTGGAATACCGGATGAACCTTGCTGTTTGCCGACAGCTCCAATTCATACACATCCTCATTCATAACCTTCCGGATGCGAAAGGGTCCCGCATATGGAGGTACGAACTTCGGACTCACTTCCGGAGGTAGTCGAAATTTTTTGATGTTCAACCAGACCTCCGTGCCTGCCTCAAACTTAACCTCCCTCCGCTTCCGATTCGCCTGCCGTTCATACCGTTTCCTAGCTTTGGCAATGTTGTACTTTGCGAGCTTCAACAAACGCTCGCGTTCTTCCAGCACTGCTGCTGCTGTCGGTTCCTCAACGTCTTGGGCGGCCCAACTTGTCGGCACCAGAGGTGCTTTTCCATAGACCAATACGAAAGGGGAAACTCCTGTTGCGGAATGTTTTGTGTTATTATAACATAACTCTGCCGCATCCAAGTGCTCCACCCAGTCCGATTGGTCTGCCGACACGTAATTTCCGCAAGATCTGCTTCACCACGGAATTCACCCTTTCCGTTTGGCTGTCCGTCGTAGGTCGGAAGGCGGTGCTCATTTTGAGCCTCATCCCCATTTTCTTCCAAAGTACCTTCCAAAATTTACTAGTAAACTTTGGATCGCGGTCCGAGACAATATCCTTCGGGAGTCCATGATGCTTGAAGACGTGGGCGAAGTAAAGTCGCCCCGTCTCCTGCGCCGTTGTCGTCTCCTTGGTGGGGATGAAATGACCCATTTTACTGAACCTATCCACCACCACCATGATTGCGTCGAATCCTTTTGACAGCGGCATAGCAGTCATGAAGTCCATCGAGACACTTTCCCAAGACCCCTCTGGAATCGGCAAGGGTTGTAATAGCCCCGCTTGCTTTTTGTACTCGCTCCGGTTTTGTTGGCATGTGGTGCATGTCTTGACATACTCCTCGGCCTCCTCCCTCAGTTTGGGCCAGAAATACTCTTTCTTCAGGAGTGCCGCGGTGCGCTTGGCTCCGCCATGGCCCGCAAGCGGGCCATCATGGCATTCTCTCAAGAGACTATCTCTGATCCCTCCCATCGGCACATAGAGACGTTTTTGCTTATACCGGAGCAGTCCATTTTGCAAGTGGAACTGCGATTTAACCCCCATCCTCAAGTCCCGTGTCACGGACTTCGCCATCTCATCCTTCTGGTAAGCCTTCCGAATCTTCCTTTGGAGCGCCGTCTCGCCCCTGTACACCATCATGAGCTGCTGCTTTCTACTTAAAGCATCGGCCACCACATTGTCCCGTCCCGGTTTGTACTGGATATCCACATCAAACAGTGCCAAAGTGTCTTGCCACCTAATTTGTTTTGGGGACAACTTAGGCTGCGTAGCAAAATACTTCACCGTGACATTGTCCGTGAACACCGGGTTGGAGCCAATATAGTGGAGCCAAAGCTCAAGGCAATGCACCACCGCCTTCATTTCTTTCTCGTGCGTTGGCCACCGCCGCTCCACTTCATTCAGTTTCTTACTTTCGTAAGCCACTGGACGTCCCTCCTGCATGAGTACACCTCCAATCGCGAAGTCCGACGCATCCGTATGAATCTCAAATGGGCGATCGAACTCCGGGATTTTCAAGACTGGAGCTTCCACCATCCGCTGCTTCAACTCGGCAAAAGCTTGGCCACAAAAGGTGTTCCATACCCAGACTTTGGATTTACACAGGAGGTCTGACAGCGGCCCCGCGATCTTGGCAAAATTTCTCACATACTTTCGGTAATAGGAGGCGAGTCCTAAGAAGGATCGCACTCCTGGGATCGAAGTCGGAGGCTCCCAGTCCAAGATTGCTCTCACTTTTCTGTCATCCATTTTGATCCCATCCTGTGTAATCACATGCCCCAAGAACTCCACTTTTGTGACCCCGAATTCGCACTTTGAAGCTTTGGCATACAGCTTCCCTTCCCGTAATTTCTGGAACACCCTTTTGAGGTGCTCCAGGTGCTCTTCCTTTGTTTTCGAGTACACCAAGATGTCGTCGATGTACCACAAAGTCGTCCAACCACTCCTGGAACAGGCTGTTCATTAGCGTGTTAAAGGTTGCGGGTGCGTTGGTGAGCCCAAAGGGCATCACCAAGAACTCATAGGAACCATACCTTGTCCTGCACGTGGTCTTTTCCTCATCTCCTTCCGCAACTCGAATTTGATGATATCCGGAGCGCAAATCGATCCGGCTGAAATACTTCGCTCCTGCCAACCGATCGAAGAGGTCATCGATCCTTGGCAAAGGGTATCGGTTTTTTATAGTCACCTTATTCAGAGCCCTGTAATCGACACACATCCGCAGCATCCTATCATTCTTGTCTGCGAATAGCACCGGGGCTCCGTAAGGTGACTTACTCGGCCGGATGTACCCCTTTGACATTAGATCCTTGAGCTGAGTTTTCAGCTCGACCAACTCTCTGTGGCTCAACCGGTAGGGTGCCTTGGCAGGCGGCTCCGATCCCGGTATCACCTCAATTTTGTGGTCAACTCCTCTTCGCGGTGGCAAGCCGCTTGGTAAATCCTCCGACATCACATCTTGATATTTCTCCATAATCCCCTTGATCCAATCTGGGCTCGGCTCCCCATCATCTTTTTCCTTCACTTGTCTTACGTAAAGCAAAAACTGGGGCTCGTGTGGCTCCTCCACGGCCCACTCCCTTGCTGACAGAAGGTTTATTCGCCCTCCCACGGGGTTGGGCGTTTCCGACACTCGTAAATCTTCGCCACCATTCCCACATGGTAGCGTGACTACTCTTTTGCGGCCATCTATGATCGCTCCGGATCTGCTCAAAAAGGTCATCCCCAAAATGAGATCCACTCCATCGATCTCGCAAATGGTGAATTTCTCACGTCCTTCCCAACTCCCGAACTGAAGAGGAACATCGAACGTCAACCTCGTCGCCAATTGTGGTTTTCCTTTAGCAGAACACACCTCAATCAAGGCCCCCACATCACTTGATGGGAGTCCCAGCTTTTGTGCCGTTGCCGGTGTCATGAAGGAGTGTGACGCTCCTGTGTCCACCAACAACGATACGTTAGTTCCGGAGATTATCCCACTCACAAACATTAACTGACTCCCTTTACGCAAGGCGCCAGTTTCCTGATACAACTCACAAGAGTAATTGCCTACCTTGCAAGTCTTGGCGACCACCGCCTCCACCAAGCGGCTGATGGAGGCTTCGGATAACTCCGTGGTTGCCCGAGTCATGTTCAATTGTCGGGGATTCGTACACTTCTTGGCCATGTGCCCGGGCTCCCCGCAATTAAAGCACACTCCATCAAAGGTCGCCTTTTGTCCGCCATAAGCTGCCGCACCTGGTTTCCCTTTTGGGGCACCGGGTGTCGTCTTGACGTGTGAGGGCCCTCCCTTCGATTTCCATGTGCCATTGTCGCCGCATGACCTATCCCACTTCTTTTCCGGTCGGAAAGAGTCACCTTCCCGCCGGACCTTCTTGTGGTTCAGCTCCGTACGGCCTTGTCTTTTGCTCCTAGGGACATCCGAGAAACATTCAGCCCTTTCAATTGCCTCGTTCAAAGTCTTAGGTGGCTTCTCCTCCAACTTCCGTCTGGCCCATGGGGTCAGTCCCGCCACAAAGTTGAAGACCATTTTTGGTTCTGCCATGTCCGCGACTTCGAGCAACAGCACATTGAAAGCCTTAACATATCCCCGAATGTCATCCGTTTGCTTCAAATTCCTCATCTTGTCCCAGGCGAGCCAAGACGCGTTGAGGGGCACAAACTGTCTCTTCATGAGTTCCTTGAACCCACTCCAGTTCAAGGTCTCTGGGTTTGGACCTCGGTCGTGAAGGCATTTCTGCCACCATTGTTGAGCATAGCCCCTCAAATAGGTGGGAGCCACTTCCACCCGATCCTCGTCATCCAACTTGGCCACCCGGAAGTACTACTCTAGCTCCAAGAGCCAGGTGTTGAGTGCCTTCCGATTTTGGACGCCCTCGAAGGTACCGGGTTCCTTAGGCTTCACCTTAAATTTTGCCTTAGTGGAAGTGACATTAGTCGCCTTTAACACGTCTTTCAACGTCCCACCAAACTGCGCCAACAACCCTTCCCAAAAGGCTGCAGGCATGGGAGACATCTGTTGGTCTGTCGGAGCTTTCAGGGATTCCTCGGGCTCCGACTCCTCAGATTCCTCCCATCCTTGAGCGGCCTCGCTTCCAAAGGCATGCATCGCTTCCTCAAATGGCCACTTCGGTGACACGTCGCCCCCATCGGGCTCACCAGGATCATCATCTTCCGGGCCGTTCCGCTTTTGCTCTGGCTTGCCCGACCCCATGATGAGGCCGATCCCAAGGACGATCGCGTATTGAACTCTAGGCTCTGATACCAAGTGTCGCGTACCTCACTTCGGTAAGCTCCCCTTCAAGTCATAGTTACTCGCTTGATGCGCGCGCCTAACTCCCAAACTGGCCACCGGGCCAACTCGGAGCTTCGGCTGCTCACCGGGGTATAACGGTACCCCTTTACTCCTCCACTAGACCCTCTCCCAATTTGGGCCTAGTGGAAATTCCCTTTGGTCGATGGCAGTCCGGGATAGCTCCCCACACCTTGGTCGCTTTCCGGCTCGTACGCTTACTCACTAGTTTTTGGACACCAACGGGCTTGGACCGTTCTCGGGGTTACTACTCCCTATATATACTTCTGCGACTGTCTGCGGGGGTTTCACAAACAACACCACCATTTTATGGCGAACCACCACGAAAACCCTCGATTCCCGGTGATGAGTCGCGGTGAGTCTTGGCCCACCCACCACGGTCCCCTTGGACCGTGATGAGTCCCAAGACTCCCCACGACTCCCACCACAAGGTCTCCGCCCCCATGGTGAGTCCTATGCCACCCCCACTAAGTCCCATTAAGCTACCACCACCCCTTGTGGAGCCACCCCCACCGCAACCCGGTGTGCGGGGCTCCACCTAGTAAGTGCCTTTGCCTCCTCGAGTGCCCAAAGCACTCGAGGTTGCTTCAGCCCCCCCCCCCCCCCCCCCCGTACCTATTGCTGCCACCGCCCCCACCATAGGGGCAGCCCCTCTGCGACCCGACCCCCTGCCCTCAAGGCAAAGGGCCGCGACACCTCGGATTCGTCGGAGTCGGAGGAAGAGACAATGGACATTGATGCCGAGGAGAACCCGGAATATGAGTGAGTGCAAACATTGTAAGTTTGCAAAGCCTTCTGGGTGATTTTTTGTCAAACACATTTCCGGACTGTGGTTCTCATTGGTCTCATTGGTGATTGTTATGTGCAGGATTCCAGGATCCAGGTTGAAACATGTAGGGCCTACACTTCCTGCCAGGAAGAATGTCCTGTTCTTTGCGAGGGCCGACTTCATGACGAGCCCGGTGAAGGACTACTCCCTTCCTAGTTATGCAGCTAAACTCGCAAATACAGCGATTAGACGATGTGAGAATCCCAGTAAAGTAGAGCAGATTTTGGAGAGGGCTAGGGAGGACAGAAGGATAAGGAAAGAGTTGGCAACAGCTGAGACAGGTAGACGGGTGCGAAAGTTCATATGTGATTCAGCGGATGAGAGCGATGCAGACAGGGAGAACAGCGACCCAATGGAGGTGAGATGGTCGGTTCCGCAAGGGGAAGATGGGATTTTTGAAAGCCTGGCCAACGAGCAGTCCGCTGGAGATGAGAAAGACAATGACGGGGTGGAGGCGGAGCAGGACAGTCAAGGACAGGACGACGATACTGATGATTTTCAAGATTAATAGAATTTTAATGAACTCTCTGTACATTTAAATTCTCTTCCAGAGTATATAAAGGAAATTCTCCCCGTCTTCATGTCCCCTCTCCCATGTGCTTCTAAACGACACCATCGTCCAAACCACGTCCCTCCCAAAATCGGAAATGCGGCACAGCATTTCCATGTAGGAACGGAAATGTGGCAACTGCAATAACCTCCTTTGGAAATGCGGCACCGCATTTCCAAAACCGGGGCAAGAACAATTTTCCGTTTCATGGTTTGGACATCAGAAACTGTTCGGCCGAACGAAAATGCGGTGCCGCATTTCCATTTTCGACACGGTAGTTTTGCCGATTGCCAGCTCCTTCCATGGAGGTAAATGGAAATGCCACCCCGCATGCGGAGGTCGAACACGTTATCTAAATGGCGGACATGGAAATGCGGTGCCGCATTTCCATTTTGGAGATGGACGTTTTTCCAACTGCAGACCCATCGACGGAAATGCAGCTCCGCATTTCATGATGCTAGACGGGAATGCGGCACCGCATTCCATTGTCCAATAAGAAATTTCGATGACGTACATGGAAATGCGGCGCCGCATTTCCAGAATGGACATCGTTGTTTGTCCAATTCCAGACCCTTTGACGGAAATGCGACACCGCATTCCATCGTGCTTGACGGAAATGCGGCACCGCATTACATTGTCCAATAAAAACTTTCGATTGCCAAACATGGAAATGCGGCGCCGCATTTCCAAAACAGACATCGTTGTTTGTCCAATCCCAGACCAGTGTGGGCATTCCGTCTTGTTGGACGGAAATGCGGCACCGCATTCCATTGTCCAATAAGAAATTTTGATGAGGGACATGGAAATGCGGTGCCGCATTTCCAGAACGGACATCGTTGTTTGTGCAATTCCAGACCCTTGGACGGAAATGCGGCACCGCATTCCATTGTCCAATAAGAACTTTCGATTGCCAAACATGGAAATGCGTCGCCGCATTTCCAAGGCCCACATCATTGTTTGTCCAATTCCAGACCCGTGTGGGTATTCCGTCTAGCTGGACGGAAATGCGGCACCGCATTCCATTGTCCAATACGAAATTTTGATGACGGACATGGAAATGCGGTGCCGCATTTTCAGAACGGACATCGTTGTTTGTCCAATTCCAGACCCTTCGACGGAAATGCGGCACCGCATTCCATTGTGCTCTCCGGAAATGCGATGCTGCATTCCATTGTCCGGTACAAAATTTCGATGACGGACATGGAAATGCGGTGAAGCATTTCCAGTATGGACATGGACAAGCATTGGGCGATTGGACATGCTTGGACAATGCCGCATTTCCAATTCGAAGTATGGTAATGCCATGTCAAGAAATGAAATGCGGTACAGCATTTCCGTTACGACCACAACGGAGGAAAGGGAGCTGCCAGAAATCGCTGCATGGAGAAAAATGAAATGCGATGCTGAATTTCCGAGCTTCGGCATGTACATGTTTCCTTTTACTCATACATGGATTTCCTTCACCTCGGGACTCTGATATCGCTGACTCTGGTATATTCATCTGGACAGACACATTGTAGAAATGAAACCACAAATTGTAAACAGTGGGCCAATTACGGAACCGGGACAACTGCCCTTATGGAGGCTTCGATTATGCAATGTGTTCGGCCACATCGGGAGACATCGTTATCTGGTACACAGTTTACACAGAAGATACTGGTTCGAATGTGGAAACATTGTCCGCTTTTGAGTATATCCCAGGCCACTACGCCTTCGAGCGGGGTGACGATCTTGGTCTGAGGAGTCCATGGCTCCTGCGCATCCTTGATTCCGATTTTCCCAGCTACGACGGGCACCCATGCAGAAGAATGTGCACTGCTATGCTGTTGCGGTGGAACTGCTGCCAGTGGACGTGGGTGGACTCCATCGGAGAGATGTATACTCCTGAAGGAGTGCGCTCCTCTTCTCCATTGTATGGGGACATTCGCATTGGTGTGGACGACAAAAACGTGAAGCTTTCCATATTCGATGGTGGTATGATTCAAGGGGGGGGTTGCTATTTCATGAGCGGCATGAGCATGAGCATGAGCGGACCATTGTGTGTCCACGGAAATAGGGTTAGGAGGCACGGAAATAGGGTCATATGAAGTTGGAATTTGGCACCAGTGGACTCGTCATAGCAATGAAATGCAACATTTTATTGCAAATTTTGTGGCAAGCCACATCTATACAAGTGTGTCCTAACTGTCATAGCCGGAATGGGCACTACTCTCCTACACCCTTTGTGGAACTTGCCCCGCCTTCCTCCTCATCCCCCCCATCCTCCGAGCTCTGTGATGCATTAGTTCCACTATGCCTCTCAAAAATTCCGTCTTCTCCTTGGGGGACTGTCCATCTCACCTCCTGGGAATCTTCTGCCTCTTCTCCCCCACTTTCCTCAGCAGAATCCAAGACAAATCTACGAGCCTGACGGGCTCTAATAGCTGCTGCCTCCTCCCTCATCTTCATTTTCTTGAGGCTTGCCTCGTCTAAAATCTGTTGTACACGACTAGGTTCGGAAGACCTCCTAATGGACACCAAAGCAAGCCGGGAAGCATAAGTAGGAAGGATGTAGTCCCTTTCTGGACTAGGCATGAAATCCCCCCTGGCAAAAAAAAGCACGTTCCTCCTGCCCATGAACTGCGGTGTAGACGTCCCTCCTGCAGTACTGGGCATCTTGCAGTAAGAACAAATCCACTTTAAGAATGTCAATACCAGGAGAAGCAAAAAAGGGTCTTTCAATGAAATAAGAGAGCGAAGGGAGGTGCCTCACGAAATCAGGAGGCAACTTACAATGTGACCACTCACTCGTAAACCAGGGGCTCCTCGGCCTCGATCCCAACTTGTACCTCCCCCTGCTTCTTGTCGGATTCTTCCTCATCCTCCGAGGATGCCTCTTCCTCTTTCGGCAGACGTTCAGCCGCTGCAAGTTCGGAGTTGTGGAGGGCAGTATCTGGCTCAAAGGCGAAGACATGCCTGTCAGACAAAGTCCCTGCCCACATTGAGGCACCTGAGGGATAAAGCGGGCGGTTAGTAGCATGCGGCATGCAATTGCAATCGGGCCAGGGGACAAACTGAGCACGTGAAGGCTTACCCGTGCCGCATGTGAGGTCAAGAATCCGCCCTTGGACATCTGAGCACGTCTCCATGAGGGTTTGGATGAAAGCAGGGCTCCGGGTCCGGCTGTACCGCCACGGTTTGCCTGTCTTTGTGTCCTTTGGCATACTGGAGTGGGGCACATAGTTGTAGAGGACATCGTAGGTAACAGGGTCCACAGCGGCATCAACAAGACGACCGTCATTGCGGAATTTGAACGTAGACCCTCTCTTCACAAAACAGACTCAAACACCAATGTCTGCACATCCAACAAAAGAGGGATCAACTCCAGGGTATAGTTCAGATACACCACAATATGAAGTGAATGCAATAGATTGATAACTTACACTCTGGCCCTCTGTTCGCAACCCCTGCATATTGATGCAGAACCATTTTTTGAGGAGGACCGGGGTGACACTTTTCGGTGTCCACCTTGCCACAGCATTGTCTGTGGTCTTCCCTCTTGTGGCAAGGACCACCATACATCCACCGTCATCCAGGAGCATCCTCGACAGCCCAAACCCGGCTCTCCAGTAGTCCTCAGTAAACCTGTTCCAGGTGGGCACACCATCCAGGCCCTCTAGCAGCTCCCCATCTGGAATATCGAGGAGAATCATATCGCAGGCTCTCTCCACCTCAACCCCACCCCGAGTGCTCTTGCAATCCGTGCTCACAGCCATGAAGAATTCCATCATGGATTCAAAACCAGGGGTGTCTTTAGGCTCTGTACTGGGAGCCCTCTTCTTGGCTTTCCTCTTCTGCTCCTCCACAGACTTGTTGTGCGCCACCTTCTTTGCCCTGGCAGCCAGAGCGTCAAGGAAGCTCTCATTGACACATTGGATGATGGTTGGGGGTTCTAGCTTTGGCCTCCTCGGAAACGTCACCACCGAATACCGCCGTGTAGGCTCGCATGGTGGAGGAACAAGTGGTCATGGTGGGATTTCCTAAGGAGGCACCACGGGGTAGTGGTGCTCCTAGCCAGCCACTACCTGAACATGCTCAAGGCAAAGGGGGCTCAGGTGAAGCCTAGGGAAGTGCAGAGAGAACCTCAGATGCAGGGATCTCTCCCTTCATTTGCAAGCCAACAACGGGGTGCGGAGGTGGAGTTGGATCCACAGCGCGGGAAGGCAAGCCGTCAGGCTAGGCTTCCTCAGTCATTCACATTGGCGGAGACAGTGTCGACGCCGTCCATGGCACCTAGTTCTCGCCCGACTGTTACCGAGGCGGAGGTTACTATGCCATTGGGGAGAGCTACACGGGCAGCACCACTACCTAGTGTTGCCAAGGCTACGGTAGCTAGTGTGCTGCTGGGAGCGGCCACATCTGTGTGCCAGGCCCCATTGTTCTCGGCTACCATGATTGCAACGCCGGGGTAAAACCAGCTGAGATGTTCAGGCTGGCAGCTATACTTTGTGAGAGTAGGGAGGTTACTTCATCTTCTGCGGAGATAGTGGGAGGTGTAGTGCCGGAGGGATCCTCGGATGTGAGGGTCAAGACTGCCACGACGGCGCCATGGCAAGCTGAAACTGCCAGGTTGATGGAGCTGCCAGCTAGGCCAGCCATTGAGCGCACCATGGTGACACCTGGAGTTGTCATGTTAGACAACCAGGATGGCATTTTCTGTTTGAGTGGACCGGCAGGCAGGAGGTACCAGCCACTGCGGGTCTTGTTGGACTCGGGAGCTCAGCCATTGATGCTAGGCAGAGCTGCTATTGCAGGCTTGGGCCTCACGGAGGCGGATATGGAGCCGTGCCCTTTCCAGATACAGACATCTCTGGGAGGATCAGAGCAGGCTCGGGGCATGACACGGCGTGAGTTGGCTATCAGACTACAGCCGGATCATCCTACAGATGGCTCAGTGATGAGAGCCAAGGCCATTGTGACAGACGCGGTCTCGTACGATGTCCTTGTTGGTGGGGCAGTGTTGTACCCCATGGGCTTCACCCGGGATTTTTGGGAGGAGTCAGCTTCCTATAGGCCTGGATGGCAGTCAGGGGAGGGCCGGCGTGTGCAGCTCCCTGTGACGTTCATAGGAGGAGTTGCGGTTGCCCAACGAGGCAAGATGCCAACACTGACAGCATTCACCGCTGCAGTGACTTGGCCTGGAGAGTTGTTAGAGGGCAACGCTCATTCAGAGGATGTGTCACCTCCGGTAGAGCAGGATGACATGTATGGTATGGCGGAGTTGCCTGCCATGGTTGCTCACACTCCATTGTGGGGCTCGAGCAAGGATTTGCAGCGGGTTGTTGATTGTTGTGTGCAACAAGCCTGGGTAGAGACTTTTGTACCGTCAAGAGAGGAGAACAGTGCGGGGATTGCACCAGGACCACCTCAGTTGTCACCATTGGACACCACACCGATCGTGTGGCAGTGTCCAAATGAAGGCATTTGCCTTCTGGACTTGTTTGGCGGGATCAGCACCGGGTTGGCTGCTTTTCTACAGGCGGGTGTACGAGTACGACGTTACCTGTATGTGGAGAGGGATGAGACTGCACGATGCATCTCCCTACGCCATGTTGCTCAGTTGATGCAACAGTACCCTGAGTTGTTGCCGGTGTCTGCGGTTTGTGGATATCAGCAGGCCTTGCCAGCAGACATCTCTTTGCTGGGGGCACAGGATTTGGAGCGGGTCAGCTCCATTGATTTGGTAGTGGCAGGTTGGCCCTGCCAAGGGCATTCATCAGCCGGGCATGGCAATGGATTGCGAAACTCAAGGTCGAGTCTGTTTTGGGAGATGGTGCGGGTTTTGCGCCACTTACAACTTCAGCAGGTCGTATCTCCAGCATACATCTTGGAGAATGTGCCGCTGATAGGCGATTCTCGGGCCAGGGTGATGGCCAGTGTGCATCAAGTCCGGTCGTGGCTTGGGTCAGCAGTGTTGCTGGATGCAGCTACAGTGGGGTCACGGGCTCATCGTCCACGGCTATGGTGGACTAACTTGATGCCACCCGCACTGCTCAAGCGTGCATTTGATGGGGTGCAGCGGCCAGCACACCTCACAGTGGATAGCATTTTGGACCCAGGCAGGCAGTCTCAGCGTGTGAGACATGATGACCGTTCGCCTTTGGCAGTGGTCAACAAGGTGGGTCAACCACGAGCAGTACTACCTACACTGCTCAGCTTCCCAGGATCGCATTCTTTCCGGGATACAGGACCTGGCCTCCTGTGGGATGCTCAGTTGCAGCAGTTAGTGGAGCTTAATGCCGACGAGCGAAAGCGGGCTATGGGTTTTTCCACTAGGACCACGGCGGTGCCTTCTCTTTCTGAGGCATCACGTCGTTAGAAGTTGGGGCAAGCAAAGGATCTAAATTGCTTGACCTGGATTATCAGCTTGGCTATGGCTGAGCAACGTAGAGTGCGGAGTGCACTTCCCTTGACGGTCTCTCTGCCTACCGAGACGGTACAGGCAGTGAGTGGGGGCAAGCCGGTGAGGACCACGGGGTGTAGACATCCATGGCACACATCGGAGGTGCTCGAGGTTTAGAGGGAGTTGGCAGCCAAGGCGGCTGTGATGGATGATGTTGGGGATTTTTCTTGGGTTGAGGAGGTCCTCAATGATGAGATGATGGGGCAGGATGAGGCCTTGTCATTGACTGAGCAGACAGGGAGTACTGTTCAAGAGGTTGCGGCATAGCAACCACGGGACGCGTCCTCTACCTCTAAGTCTACTAGACTGAAGGTTGCAGTTACGGAGGACAATTGGGAGCCTGACATTGGACCCATTGTCACTAGAGAAGAGAGACGATGTATACGGCGGTTCCTGAGGCTTACAGGAGTTGCTTTGTCTCTCATGCTATGGTGGAGGAGCATGAGAGACATGTTCAGGTTGTGCATCGACCAGGTTTGGTCAATAGGGATGCGGATGGATTGAGTCGCAATCCATGCACGAGCCAGCAGGATGACACTAGAGCTCGGTGGCATGGTGAGACGGACGAGGAGATGGTGCCAGGATGGCATGCATCTGCCTTTTTGTGTATCTTGGCATCGGGAGGTCAGGTTGGACCTACAACATGGATGACTGTAGACGGAGTGTCTGAGGACCCCGAGGCTAGTGATGAGCTAGGTGGTGCCAGAGATATACATGAGGATTCGGTTGTGTTGGACTACCTCCGCACTGGAGACACGACAGCTAGTGTGACTGCCAAGGAGAGGGATCGGATCCTACAACGAGCCAAGAGGTTTAAGTGGGAGGGGATACACCTGCTTCGAGTGTGGGAGGATGGTCGGGTGAGTATCGTGCCTCACCCAACACAACGTGCACGGTTAGTGCGGCATGCCCATGAGGAGTTGGGGCATTTTAGAGTGCGACGCACTCATAGTTTACTGCAGGGGCAGTATTGGTGGCGTGGGATGCACACAGAGGTGCAACAGTTCGTGGCTAGGTGCATGGTGTGTGACAGGGTGCGTGCTTCATTCAACGCCCCTATACCACAGTTGCATCCATTACCCATCATGGGATTGGGCTACAGGTGGAGTCTTGACTTCGCAGGGCCGTTGCCATTGACGATGCGCCACCACAGATATGTGTTGGTGATGGTGGAGCACTTCTCCAAGTGGATTGAGTTGGTTCCATTGCCTGACAAGGCTAGTGAGGGGGCTGCGTATGCATTCCTGGATTGTGTGCTTAGCCGATTCGGTGCTTCAGCTGAGGTACTCACGGATCAAGGGAGAGAGTTCTTGGGGGAGTTTCAGGTTTTATGTGATAAAGCCTTGATAGACCACCGTACCACTTCTCGAGATCATCCTGAGGCCAATGGCTTGGCAGAGAAAGTGGTGCAGACGGTGAAGAGGGGTTTGCGCAAGTATGGCTTGCAAAAGAGACACCTAGGAGATTGGGATCTTCAGGTACTTGGTTAGCCATGGGCTACAGGTTCAGTAAGCAAGCATCATTTGCCTCCTTCTCACCATATTTCCTTCTCTTTGGCCGAGAGCCGGATTTGCCTGCATCTATTCGTAGGCAGGCTGCAGTAGTCCTCAACCTTAATGATCCGGATGTGTGGACACAAGCCTGTGCCCAACAGGTAGAGTTGTTCAAGAGAGTCATGCCTATGGCTTTTGAGAATATTGCTATTGCCCAACACCGAGACACATTGAGGTATGCCACTATACGTGGAGGGGGATATCGGCCAGGTGTTCGGCGTTTCCACCCTGGGGACTATGTGTATCTGCAGCAGACAGCGCCTACGACCTTGGATGTCACAGCAAGACGTGTGATTCTAAGGGTCAGGGAGGTGTTGCCTTCAGGAGTGTTGATTCTGGAGGGTCGAGATGGCATGGTATGGAAGGACCATGTGCGCAATTGTGCACCATGTCACCTTCCACATGTGGATGAGAAGATAGATCCCAACCTTGCAGTGGTACCTGCAGGATTGCGCTGCATGCTATGTGGGCATGCTCGTGGTGCCATCACTATGCTGGTGTGTGATCGATGCTCAAGAGGTTGGCATATGGGATGCTTGACACCACCTCTTGAGAGGGTTCATGATAGAGATTGGTTATGTCTACACTGCTTGGGATAGTGGCAGTGGATATGACTAGTGGCAGCTAACAAGACATGGGAGGCCAAGCTCATAGAAGTCAATACCCGAGATCTTAGGCTCAAGTTCACAGGTTGCAAGACGGTGACTAACGATGGGGCAACTCTTGTACCCGGCCTCTTGATCTATCGAGTTTGAGTGTAGTAGGGATAGTGGTAGAGGACTTAATGAGACTATGACCACTATCACATCTTATGGCTACCTAGACTTAGAGGGACCTAAGCGCCAGCTAGGGGGGCGATTGTGATGGACTAGTGGCTGCACTAGTGGTGGCTAGTGGCAGCCTAGTGGTAGGACTAGTGGCTGCACTAGTGGTGACTAGTGGTTGTCTAGTGGCAGCCTAGTGGTGCACTAGTGGTGGACTAGTGATAGACTAGTGTTTGGTGTGCACATATGTTGTGTGGTTTTTAACAGCGATGTAGTTGTGTAGCGATATGTATGCGCACGACAGCTGTGAGAATCCACCGATCATGAACTGCAATGAGAGAGAGATTAGAAAGCTTGGAGTGAGAGAACGAAACGACCTTTGGGGGTTGCTGGGCTCCGCCATCACCATCATCCTCCACAACCGACTGTCAATTGAAAACCTGTACCCATCATCAATTATCATTTAATGATGACATTAATTATAGAATAGGTAAAGCCACCGTCCCCTCTTGAAATAATAATAATAATAATAATAAAGTACTCGACGACGCCATCCATCCCACCCCTCGATTAGCCGGCGGATGAATTCCCATGAGCCACCATCCTCTCCGGACCAATGTTTTTTTTTTTGGCGAAAAATCGCCAAATGGCGACCTCGAAACATTAAAATGGAATATTCTGTCGTAAATTCCCAATTTTTTCATGGATGAAATCGCCAAACTTCTACAAGGAAAAAAATAAAATGGATGAATTCGCCATAAATGGATGATATAAATGGATGAAAGTACATAGGAGGATGATTCTATCCAAATTTTCAATGGATGAACAGAATATATAGCTATTTCCTGTAGCCACTCGTGCTATTTTTCAAATTTAAGAAAAAAATCACTGCTCCGGTCCTGGGCTCGAACCTTGTATATCTCACATTGCTTTGTGGTGTTTGACCAGGTTATTTCAATAAATGTGTGGAAGATCTTATAAACCTAATTTAGTCAGCTTTGCACCGCCCTAGAGCTTGGTGGGACCACGAACTATTCCACTCTGTGCATTTTAAACAAGACCGAATAAGCTCTGAATACGGAAATGATTGCTCTTATCTTGGACTGGACGACTGGACCCAGCTTTCTATATATTATCTGAGTGATTGCAATGGATGGAGACAAGTGACGACCGTGTGTGGATTCGAACGCAAGATCGGCTACAAGGCGGCCAATGTGCCCTAAGCACGGCGCGGAGTAATTATACCAGGAAGGGGGGCGTTGCCCCTGGAACAAGTTTGCACTTAAGGCCAGCGCACCGGAGACCACCGGTCGGCCTGAAAGAGCCGCTTTGATCGCCCAGATGCGACCGGGGATTAGCGGTTAGGCGTGTGCTTTCGCGCCACGTTGCAAAGAAGGCGACTGGGTAGAGCCGGTGGGCGGCGTCACGCTCGTGGGCCAACCACCGACGCGTTCATGGCACGCCCGCGCTCTTATTACAAACACCCCCGCACTCGCTTTCATCATAGTCGTCGCAGATTCTTCGATTCTCTCGATTCTCTCGATTCTACGATCCCTTCCTGCAGCCGTTGCTGTGGGTGATCAGCTCTGCGCACAATTCGCTCGTCGTCTTGCCGCACTGCGTCGGCCAACCAAGATCTGCTCCAACGTGCTGAACAGTTCTTCCATCAGAGCATTTCACAAATTTGTAAAATTCTCCCCGCATTCTCCTGGGATTTAATAGAGAGTGATCGTTGTCTCCTTGTCTGGTCTCTTGCTCTGGACGCTCACCGCACCTTGCAGACCTCTCGGAACATTGCCAGCAGTTGCTCTAACAGAAACTGTCAATCCCGGCGCTCTTATTTCAAGCACCCGATCATTATTTCATATCATTTCCCACTTTTGATGCTTTATCTTATTATGTTTCGCTGTGTAGCTGTGGTTCTGGCTTCCTCATTGAGCTGCTTCATCGTCTACTCAGTGGAAGTTGCTGAAAGACTGGAAGAGGCCCCGTTAATAGGTATCTGCTGCTTTTGCTTTCCTCTCACCCTTCAGCTCACTAAGGTGCGGTATCCAAGTTGTGGAAATCGACCTCAGCATCAAGAAAAGTCCAGCAGCTTGGAAACTGTATGTTTCCCCCGCCTCGCATTACAAACACGCGATCTCTCGTCATGATCATCACTCCGTATCTGCTAATCTCGTTCTCCTTTCGGAGCTTTTGCCTTCTCTGTTGACTTAACCTTTTCAACTGTTCGAATACGGGTTTTTCGTGGACCTGATTCAGCATCAGCATCAAGAGTAATGCCAGCACCTCCGAAACTGTAACGATCCCAGGATCGCCCCTCTCTCACACGCAGACACATCGCTACATTGTGAATATATTTCTTCTCCACTTTACGCTTATTTGTTTCTGCACCATTGCTCCAACTCTAATCCTTCGACATCCATTTCCTTGCAGTGGTCCTACCACTACAACGGTGTCTGTGCAGCAGCTCTGATTTCTGAAGTATATTCCGACTTCAACAGTAGCAAGAGCTCTGAAGCCGTAGCTACGTACGTTGATTGCTCGGTCTTTGCAGCGCATCAGACGTTCAGTCGGGAGCCTTTTCCCTTCTCAGCACAGCGCTATGCCTGAGGTCTGCTCAATACTGTATTGCTTCTATGAGTTGTTCAAAGCGTGCGTTATCTTGTGACTTAATGCTATTCCGTAAATTTGGCGATCGACATGATCTTGCCTGGTGCTAGTCCATCTTGTCCTCACAGTCAGAACTGGATTCGGTCTTGCTTATGTGAGCTTGTCATGATGCCTTTCAAACTGTGCTGTGTTCTCAGGCTTGGATTGCATGTCAATAAAGCGAGTTTTTCGTAGAACCCCCTCCGGATCCAATTGGTTTCTAGACGGATTCAGGGTTCTCCAGACAGGGGAACCGGCTTGACATTTTGTCTTGTGGTGTGCATGTAACTGAGCAGACTACGGTCCTGAAGGTCGGGTTGCATTGCGAAGGTTGTGTAGCGAAAGTGAAGAGACATCTTGCCAGATTGGAAGGTAAAGGTTTTGTGTTGCGTGCTTGTCCTCATTATCTTGTTTAGAAGCTCTGTATTCCAGAGCGTTGTTTCCACCTCATCAGTCTGTTCGAAAACAATCGCACATCTTTCAAATGAAGTGGCAAGCAAAGTGTCAGAGGATTGAAGGAATGTCATCAAGGCCATGAGTATTGTCTGTTTGCATCAGCATTGTCATTGTTGCACAGCTTTGTGCCTGGTCCACGACCGTTTCGGACACTTCTTTCCACTCGCACGTTTCTTGGTGAAATTGTCTGCTTATCCGGACTGCTTTTGTTCAGTAAAAGAGGTTATCTCCTCTTTCGCCGCAAGTCTAGAAAACGGTAAGTCAAGAAACTTCATATTGTCCCAGGGATTCATTAAAAATCTGGCTACTAAATACAACTTTGGCCACATCATTACATTGTTTTTCTTTGCATTGACTCATGATTGTCGTGCTTGTTGCAGGTATAGATGCATTCCATGTTGACATGAAGAACCAAAAAGTTACGGTAGTTGGGAATATAAAGCCTCAGACAGTACTCGATAAAGTTCACGGTGCTGGGAAAACGGCAGAATATTGGCCTCAAGGTGGTGAGGGTGGTGGCAAGAAGAAGGGTGGTGGGGGTGGAGGTGGAGGTGGTGAAGGAGGCAACAAGAAAGGTGACAGTGGTGGAGGCGGAGGTGGTGATGAAGATGAGAAGAAGGGGGGGGGGGCGCGGCGGGGGTGGTGGTGGTGGTGGAGGCGGTGAGGCTGGTGGTAAGAAGGGTGGAGGTGGTGAGGCCGCCAAGAAAGGGACTGGTGATAGTGAAGGGGGTGCCAAGAAGGGTGGAAGTGGCGAGGTAGGTGGCAAAAAGGGAAACAAAGGTGTGGTGGCAAGAGCTAGCTGAGCTCTGCTTTTCAATCCTTGTTAGTGTTAGTGCTAATGATTTTTACGCATTATCTGGGTTTCACAATACTCTAATGGTAATGAACTGTGGCTGGAGGTTTTGCTGTAAGAGCATGACATTGGTGCATGCCTGCCTGACCACCAAGTCGCTAGCACAGCATAGTCATCCTTTGTTGAGCAGCCGTGTGCATCTGTGATGAACTTTCAAGTGTTGCCTGAGGCCTTTTCCAGCTTTACTGCAACATGATTACCCCTCTGTATCTAAAACATTGAATAAAACAGTGTTAGACTTTCTACGATTGTGTTCTATGGGCCTTGAATGTGTTTGGCCAGTAACTGTCTGCTATGCCTAACACCTTCTGTGTTATTCCCTGTGTGTTCCTGAATTTCTAGGATGAGGATAGCCTTTGCTGGGTTTCTACTTGAACAGCTTCTTTTCCTAGTATAGGTAATTCTTTCAGCCTTGAACTGTGTATCTTTCACACTCCAATCTAGATCAGTTCGCAAATCCTTTGCTAGTAGACAATCCCTTCACATTTTTAATGTTTGGTGCATTATTTCTCAATTCTGGGATGTGAGAGTCTCTGTTTGAGTGATTTTTTGTGGCACTCAGTTTGCAAAGTTTGTGCCAGAAAACCATGTGAGTAATTTTGATCCTCAGATTTTGGGGGAACCACTTGTTTTCTTTGAAGAAGATGGATTCAAGCGCTTGACAAAGTGCCAGATTAAGGCCTTAATCTGGCTTGTCTTCTGGTGTGCTATTTGGGGTGAATGGTATCTACAAATTGCTTGGCTTATGATTCGTTGTCATGTCATTCTTGCAGGTGACCAGAAATCCATGCTGGGTAAATGCCAAGTCTTTTGCTTGCAAAGCAGGGGTTGGGTTCGTTTGCAAGTTTTCCAAAAAACAAAAAAAACAAAAAATATTATTTTTATTATTTTTTGTTTTTTCCTGTCTGAATGTCCCTGATGAAGGTGGTCTTTTTGGCCGGAATTAAGCTTCCACCAAATTAAAATACACCTATTTAAACTCAACAACACATGGATCTATGGGCACATGTTGTTGCAGTCATCCATGGTTCACTCATATTGGCAATTTTTCATCCAACACTCATCTAATGTTCATCCATTCCCTTTTACGTTCATCATAGATACATTCATCCGACAGTTTTTCATCGCACATTCGTGCCACATTGTCGTCATGGAGTCTGTCTGTCTTTGGTCCGATGGAGAGAAGATTGCGCCGTTGCAATGGAGTTTGTGTCCACGGCAATATGCCCACTTGTTCCCTCGCTTTTAGGGTCCGCATCAATAATCTGCTCACGCTTACAATCTGCTCACGCTTGGGGGAATCTGCTCACGGATAAGGGAATATGCTCACGGGTTCTGCTCACGCCTTTGCTGCCCTCGTTACAACCTTTGCCGATTCCAGAGGGGTCTTGGGAAAATGTCTCAGGAAAGTTTCTTGATGGATTTCATGACTGCTTTGCCGCTGTCAAAATGATTCGATGCAATCATGGTGGTGGTGGATAAGTTCAGTAAAATGGGCCATTTCATCCCTACCAAAGAGACGGCAACGGCGGAGGAGACAGGGTGACTTTACTTCGTTCACGTTTTCAGGCATCATGGACTCCTGGAGGACATTGTTTCAGACCACGATCCAAAGTTTACAAGTAAATTTTGGAGGGCACTTTGGAAGAAAATGGGGACGAGGCTCAAGATGAGCACGGCCTTCCGACCTACAACGGACGGCCAAACGGAAAGAGTGAACTTCATGGTGAAGCAGATCTTGCGGAACTATGTGTCAGCACACCAATCGGACTGGGTGGAGCACTTGGATGCGGCAGAGTTCTGTTATAATAATACAGATCACTCCGCAACGGGAGTTTCCCCTTTCGTATTGGTCTATGGAAAAACACCTCTAGTGCCAACAAGTTGGGCCGCCCAGGACGGTGATGAGCCGGCAGCAACAGCGGTGCTGGAAGAATGCGAGCGTTTGTTGGAGCTCGCAAAGTATAACATTGCCAAAGCTAGGAAACGGTATGAATGGCAGGCGAATCGGAAGTGGAAAGAAGTTAAATTTGAGGCAGGCACGGAGGTCTGGTTGAATATCAAAAAAAATTGACTACCTCCGGAAGTGAGTCCGAAGTTCGTACCTCCGTATGCGGGGCCTTTTCGCATCCAGAAGGTTATGAATGAAGATGTGTATGAATTGGAGCTGTCGGCAAACAGCAAGGTGCATCCAGTATTCCACGTTTCCATTTTGAAACCTTACTTCAAAGATGAAAATGAACCTGAGTATGAGGTGGAGGCAGTGCTTAAGTGGAGGAGGTTCAAGAATCAAGAAATGGATTATCTCGTGAAATGGAAGGGCTATCATCAAGTAGATGCAACATGGGTGCGTGCCTCACAAATGGGAAACGCATCCGAGGCGGTTGCAGCTTTCGAATGGCGACCTCAAAAGCGGAAGAAGCGTTGATGGGGACATCAACCTTGGATCGTGGGGGAGGAAATGCATGCTTAGTCCGGCTTAGCTAGCTCAGGAATCCGATTGCAAAAACTTGTGTTGTACAAAATTTTGTTTATAAATGAGATGGTTTCCAAATGTTGTGCTGCCTATTTTGTTTGGAATGGTGATGCATGGTATGGTTGGCTAGTGTGTAGAATGCATGCTAGCTTACAAAAGTGGGAGAGGTAATCGTGTGTTTGCGCAGTACCGAAATCGGGTGACTCCCATCTAAGGGGCAAAGAAACTTGCGCCTTTTTTGGGAGTTCACGTGCTAGTGCGCACCTAGCGTATGCGCGTACTATAACTGCACTACCGAGGGGGTTGTCTTGTAATGCGGGCTAACGCGGAAGCTACGTGCTTCCTTTCACGTACTATAATCGTGTAGCCTCGGGACGAAGTCGTAATGCGGCTTTGACGTGTTCCCGTGCCTTAGGCCAGCATTCCAATGCAGACCCAATTATAGTGATTGGGATGCACGATTGGTTCAAGGTTATCTTCCTAGTCAAAAAAGGTTCAAGGTGAACCTTTGCTCAAAGTGATGCCAAAAAGCGGCATCATGAGCGGTCGCAAACAATGTTGTTGCAGTAAGGCGATGCGATCCTCGGGGAGGATCGTTCCTTGGCCTTAAAGTAGGCCAAGGATAGTGCACTGGGTGGAGCTTGAGAGGCTCCACCTTGGCTGGGACTTGGAGGAAGTCGGCCGAACTAGCTAGTAGAGAATAGAGTCAAGTGGGGGTTTGGTTCTTTGTCATGGGATGCCATGGTACGGAAACAAACTCCTTGATGTGGGACGCCACAACTTGGATGTTAGTTTCCACAAAAAGGGACAAGTCGATGAGGACATCGACTCCTTATTGGTAGGGTTGTGTCGCGGCCATTTGCCTTGAGGGCAGGGGATTGGGACACAAGAGGGGCTGCCCCTGTGGTGGGGGCAGTGGCAGCAAATAGGAAAGGGGGCTGAAGCACCCTCGAGTGCCAAAGGCACTCCAGGAGGCGGAGGTGCTCACTAGGTGGAGCCCCGCAAACCGGGTGGCGGTGGTGGGGGCTCACGAGGGGTGGTGGTAGCATAGGGAGTCGTAGTGGGGGTGGCATAGGACTCACCATGAGGCTAAGGCCTTGTGGTGAGAGTCGTGGGGAGTCTTGGGACTCACCACGGTCCATTGGGGCCATGGTAGGTGGGCCAAGACTCACCACGGCTCACCACAGGGACAATCGAGGGTCTAAGTGGTGGTGCACCAGATTTGGACTTGGCTACTTGTGGAACCCCCGCAGACACCTACAGAAGTATATATAGGGAATAGTAACCTCGAGAACGGTGCAAGCCCGTTGGTGACCAAAAACTAGTGAGTAAGAGTTCGAGCCGGAAAGCAACCAAGGTGTGGGGAGCTGTTCCGGACTGCCATCTACCAAAGGGAATTTCCACTGCTCGCCCAACAGGTCGAGGGTCGAGTGGGAGTGTGAGGGGGACCGTTATGCCTCGGTGAGCAGCCGAAGCTCCGAGTTGGCCCGGCGGCCAGTTTGGAAGTTAGGCGCGCGCATCAAAAGCGAATAACTATTACTTGAAGGGGAGTTTACCGAAGTGAGGTGCGCGACAGATGGGGTACGACAAGAAAGGCGACGGAACTCGCAAAAAACGGTTCCGGATGGGAATCAAGAAATAAAAATGATGGCAGGGATGAAGGAAGACGAAAACTCATTCTACCACCATCAGGGAACTTCATGGAAATTGTGCAACACTGCAATGGCCACAATGTTAATTGGGCGGGCATGATGAGAAACAATGTTTTGAGTGAGATACGCAGGGTGTAGGATATGGGCAGCAGGAAGAGATGCCATGTCATGCACCTTATAAGCATCGTGCCACGACATATATCGTTGTCCACCACACATTCTAAGCACACAATCCTAGAAAGTTATGCCACAATGATAAGAGATGATAAATGGGGGAAGTGGAAGACAATGAACACTCTCCAAGCATGAAGCAATCACATTAAGAACAAACAATAGTCCTTCCAAGTGAAATCCACTCTATCACATCAACTAAGTCAAGCCAAGGGTACCTTTGCTAAAGGAATCCACCCTACAAAGTCCTCAATACACTCCATCTCAATACCTCTGAGCTATGGAGGTGAGAGAGGCTCATGAGGCTCCACTACAAGAAGATGAGCCCTCCTCCACCCTCACAAGGAGAAAATCCCTCCCCATGTCCCAAGTAAGGCTTGACACCTCACTTGGCATATGAGACCAAATGAAGTTCCAACACACCAAATGCAAATATAAATATCCAAAATGTCCTAGTTAACTAGAAATAGGTAATTCTAGTTAACCATGACTAAAACCATGAGAGTTGTCGTGCACCTAAGCATCGTGCCATAACAAGTTCATACATCCTCATCTTCATTCCACATCCGAGGGGCTTCCTTATCCACCCTTGTCAAGTACTCCATGCAGTATAACATAGCCTCTTGCAATGCATACCCCTCCGCCATGCTACCTCCGGGTGCGCCATTTGTCTTACATGTGCTTTCAAAGTCTTCATGTAACGCTCAAGGTAGTACATCCACCGAGAATGAACGGGGCTGGCAATGGAAACCTCTTCCACTAAGTGCACTACCAAGTGCACTTGGATGTCAAAGAAGGAGGGAGGAAGGTGCATCTCCAACATACACATTATCTCCGTTGCCTCCTTCTTCATGCGTGGAAAATCCGCTTCCTCCAACTCTTTGGAGCAAATCCACCGGAATAAGCCTCCCAATCTATAGATTGTCTCGCGAACCTCGGGAGTCAATATCCCACGTATTGCAATGGGCAAGATGTCTTGCAATAGATTCTGGTAGTCATGATACTTCAAACCATGGACCCCGTCTTCGTTGAACTTCATACGGAGGGATGACCCATAACCAGTTGGTGTTCGGACAACACCTATGGTGGCTATCACATTCTTGTATTCCTCCTTTGTCCATTGCCAAGGTGCGCACTTTTTGTCTTTGCTAATGTGGCGGGATGTCTACATGACTTACTGTTTGCTCGGGGCTGAGCACCAAAGGGTACCACGCATGCCTGCATTGTGGCGATGAACTTGATGCACAAAGCTCCCGCAATCTTTGCAAGATGGTGTATCCCAACTACCTCTTCCTATGAGCCATCGTTGGAGAAGAAGAGACAAACACTTGTTTGATGGAAAAGAAGAGTTACGTCCCCCCCCCCCCCCCCCTGTGACACCATCCGGGCACTTTTGGGAAGACCGATGGAAGGAGGCCCATGCAAAGGTGTTCGGTGAAGTGGATGTGCCCGGCATGAAACGGCTTTCAATCTTCTACAAGTTGTCATATTGGGCGGTACATATTCCACAAAAACACCATCAATATTGCTATGCATGCATGTGATATTGCATGTTTTGTATGATTTCCATTGTCACTTTCACGACAAAAATATGCGTGTAAGAATTTGTGGGTGGGGATATATTTAGGACCTGAAGATTTGTCATCTTCTAGATCCCATGCATTGTGGTGTGAAAAGACGGGCCTACGCAAAATGCCCTAGTTACTAACCTTTCACCTACAGCTCATGTTCATACCCGTTACCTGCTGCCCTGCAGCAGAAGAGAAAAGGAAACAGGAACGGTTCCTTCAATTCATCATCAGAGTTGTTTAAGACACCAAGTTCATACCCGTTACCTGCTGCCCTCCAGCGGAAGAGAAAAGGAAACAATAACGGTTTTTTCACGTCATGACCAAGTTGGTAAAGATATCACGTTCATATTCGATACCTGCTGCTCTGCAGTGGAAGAGAAAAAGAAACAGGCTCGGTCACTTTAAATCGACGGAAAGCAATTGCATATGCCAGTAGCTTGTCGTGGCCGGTACAACAAAATCACCACGAAGGGATGCATTCCCATGAGATGTCATCATTCACTAGCACACAGTATTTTCCTCTTCACCATGAGGCCACAGGATGCATTCAGCCTCTATCTCTCCATGCTTCCTCCTTTTTTCCTCTCTCACTCATCATCCTCATTTGTCTAGCCTTCAAGTAGAACCAACAGAAACTGGTCCAGCACCCTAACGCCACACATTTGCTGATTGCACACCCAAGAGCAACTAGGAATCAAAAAATTAACACCTTTCCATCATCAGCAGCTCTAAGGTATGAGCTAGCAATCTCTTTCTACATCATGCAACTACAGAAAGTGGAACAGATCAGAAATCTCCCAAGTGTGCACGCATTGGAAACTCAAAATAGAGAATGTGATGCCCACTGCCTATCTGCAGTGGGTAGAATCCAGGTCTAGACATCATCTTTCTCCTCCTCTCAGATTTGGGCAAAGCCAGCCCATCCTACTTGCCACCTTCTCTCATGCATCACCCTACAACTTAACCTCCATATCACCTTTCTCTCACAAAACCAAAATAGAATCAAAACCAGGAGAGTGTCATCCCTACAGCTCAATCACTCCCCCTCTAGTATCGTCCCTTTCATGATCACCCACAATTCCCCATCTCTCTCCTCCATCTCTACCTTCCACGGAAAGTCGAGTGGTATCGTAAGTGCCACAATCCGGTGCCACCATTTCATGTATGTCCCTGGAGCTCTATCCCTTGATCGTAGAGAAGGTGCGAATCATCCTCGAGCTAGAGGCAAAACTGAGAGCCAACGTACAAGTTGCACAAAGGGCACAAAGGAAGGCTTATGCTCAAGGTAAATTAAGAGGGAAGTCGTTACCTGAGCTGGCTGAGGGGACACTTGTGATGATGATCAAACCTGGTAAGAAGCGAAACCTGGAATCCTCATGGGAAGGCCCTTACACTTTTGTGGGCTATGTCGACAAGCATCACGATGAAGCGATGGGAGAAGGAGAGCGAATCTGCAAGCTGGTGGATGGAGCAGGAAAAAGTTGGAATAGATCACGAGGAGACCTCAAATCAATTCATGTCAAGTAGCTGACGCGTTTGGCCGGGGACCTGCCAATCAAATTTGGGAGTACTTACAGCTGTAGGGCAAAAGCAAGTGATAGAAAACAATGGCGGGAGCAAAGCAACAAGCAGTGAACGATGGCATGGAGCGGGACCTGAAAAGCAAAATTGGCTAAGTATAAAGATGATGCAGCGAGAATTTAGGGTAAAGGGATGGATGCAGGATGATCAGTGTTTTTCATTCAAATTGTCAGTGATGGATGAAAATGGAGAACAGATGGAGAAACAAGTGAAATTCATACAACGGATGGAGAAGAGGATGAAAACAAAATCTTGAAATACATTCATCTGTTTGTCAACGGATGGAAGTAGGGGATGAAAAGTGAAATCAGGGATGAAAATTTGACAAAGGAATTTAATTGTCAGGTTGACTATTTGAACCCTAAAAATGGCAAATTAAGTTATGATCGGCGCACCGTATGGGCAAAGGGATGGTTTGAGACCAAACTAAGATCGAGGAGATGAGGATGAAATTAATGTAGCCTCAATTTTATGTTTAGGTGGGGTTAAGGCAAAGGGGGATAATACCCGGCCTTGTCGTGACATTCCACGATGAAGAATCTGATTTAAATTCTCTGTTTGTAGTATATTATGAGCCCATGTGGGCAGTCAGTGGTGTTGTGTGGTGAAGAAGGAGAGTGAGCACGTATAAATGAGAGCTCTAAGACGTGGACACCCTTCAAATTCAAGTGGATGAATTGATCTCTGGCATAGAGAAGCGCCAACAATTGGAGGTCCACGAGGCACAAGCTAAACCGGACTTGCCTACAGGAGCTACAGCATCACAATCACCTAAGGTAACATCTGTGGATTTGGACACTCAAGTGCAAGACACTCAACTTGCTGTCTGGAATGAACCATTTGTACCACCACAGACTTTTGCTTCTGGCAGGCCTATAATGATGCTGTACTTCTACCTCTTGGGCAGATTCCCCAAGTCATGGAAATGGCTTGGATATATTTCTCACCTGTGCAGTCATTGGGGCAATATTACCACATCATGCGTCATTGGTTGCCATTGGCAACAAGGCATAGAGTTTTTGATGCGAACACACAGTTGGAGGATCATGTCTTTGCTCAGTGCTGGCACGGCGCAAGTGACATGATGAGGGAGTTGTTGGCATTCCAAGTTATTCATGGTCTGGTGTCAACCAAAACCAAGGAGGCAGCCAGCATTGTCATGGGATGTGGTACTTACTATGCAGCCTGTTTTCTACTCAGATATCAGATTGAGCGACAAACAATGCATCAAAGGTATCTTTCTTTTTCCAATGGACCTCAATGGCAACTGCCTTTGCCTCCCCAGTTCACATATCATGATGTCAGACTCATGCTTCAGCATGACACACAGCTCAGGTCTTGGTTTCAGCATGAGTCCCTCTGAGTCTCAGTATCGTCACTCATCGAATCTGTCTCAGAAGCAGAGTCTTTGGAATGCAAGTTTCTCTCATACCATACTGAAGCATCATCCGCCGCCCTCTCACGTAGCAATCGGCAATTGGTATACACATATACCAATTTTTCAACCCTCACGGGATTCAACCTGTTGCAAATCTTTTGTGAACAAATGAGTAACTGCTCCAATTGCGTTTGCAAGATGAGACAGAGCACACTTGGGCAAGAATACGCCTTGAATGTTCTTGCTCCAGCTCCAATCAAATCCCACCATTCATGTGGCAACATGTTAAGCTCTTTCAGATCCGGCATGTCCTCGAAAGGGTCGCGGCAATCTGATAAGCATTGGTACTCGGATATACTCTCTCTGCCATGTTCAAAGGAGCCAGTCGCATGAGCACCCGTACGAGATCGGCCTTGGCATCAGCGTCGTCTTGGAGCATGGTATTGTCGAGCAAGAAAGGATTGAGCAAAGCCCTGCATAATGCAAGTCCATTCGAACCATCGACCGACGATCGTAAAATGCATTATCAGCACGGTCCGCAAGTTCAGGTTCCAAGGAGAATGGATGATGCCTCAGGGATTGGACACGCTTCTCAAGATTTTGCATTAGTAACCATGCCTTGCCCATTACTGGTTGTTTTCCATCAAACTCCCGCAAGATGATTAGCACCGGCTCTACCATACAAACAAAGTTTTCACATTTCTTTCAGAAATTCCGAACCTTTCGACTTTTGCCCAATGACTTGTTTTTTCTCGAGTCCCACAACGTCCATGTGTACGCCTCCCATTGAGGATCGATGATGGTGTGCTCGAGACTACTCTTCACCGTCACCAACCGATCCACCATCAAGAAGTTAGTGGCAAATGGGTTTCGCCTGGATTTCGGAGGCCGTATTTTGGTCCATGCCTCCTATATATTGCCAAAGGGATGTGGTGTGTGCGGATGAACGACACAACGGTCTTCGCTCGCTTGACAAGTTGTTTTACCCACTGTTTTTTTCCCCAATCTTCCCAAAGGAGGTCAAGGATATGAGTAGCACAGCCTTGATAGTACACCAACGACGCAATGGCGTGAGCGTTGCACGTGAGCGCGCGAGCGCGCGAGCGTACGCTCACGCCAGCTGACGTGGCGTGAGCCTGCACACACGCTGACGTGGCGTGAGCGTCATGTCAGCATGCTGATGTGGCGGTAAATGATGACGTGGCACTGTCCGTCAACTGCCACGTCAGCATTAACATGCGCCGCCTATAACCGTGGATGGTCCTATGACCGTGGAATTAATGCAGGGAATCTTGCCTAAATAGAATCAAGACGAGCGTTGAGGCCTACAATTGCAGCATCCAACATTGTGCAATTACAAATGCTTGTTTCACTTTTACAATTACGAAGACGACAAAATATCCTCACAAAGTGTGCGCCATAAAGGCTGCCACGAGAAGACTTCCTCCCTCCTCAAATAACAATGAGAGTTATGATCATCTTCAAAAGATGATTGTAGTGCATAGCGACAACAAGACATGTAGACTTCGAACGGTGCAATGACAAATGTGCACTACCTAAAAGTTGTCACTCAGACCTCACTCCGTATAGTTGGAGGCCATATCATTGCACAGCCGACGAATTGATGTGAATTACACATTTCAAATCATGGTCATCCACATACCACATTACATAGTTCATGCTACCCATGTGTTGTATCCCGCTGCAAAAGAGTATCGACCTCGTTGAAACTCATAGTGGCCTGGTGAATGAAGTTGTCACGTTTGGGATCGCAAACCATCCTCCTTAAAAATATGAAATACAAATGTTTGCAGGGTATGAATTTACCTCTCTTGCCCAAACTGGTTGATAGCATATTCACAAAATCAGGACATGTGCAATTGGGGAAATTGGAAACCGTGATGTCGTAGGTCCTGTCATGAACAGCAGATGTGGAAGTGATGATTGTGAATACCCGACCATATCCTGGATCGGGTACTTCCGTGGTGCTTCCGACACGAGCTTGGAGCATTCTTGCGGACTCCACTTTGCCAAAGTGTTCAGCGGTTGGAGGGAAACGCCGAACGAGCTTTCCATCTCGTTTGGTTGGCCACAAGTCAGGATTTGCCGGGGGGACCCGGGAGGACGCAGAAGTAGTAGCACATGCATGGAGTTGGGGTTGTCTCGCAAGGGAAAAACCTGCCTCCTCCAGCATTTCAATCTCCTGAAAGCTGAGATGTGTTCCCACCTTCACGGGCCAAACGGTTGGAGGAGATGGCTTCATCACTACGGAAGGACGCACAGTTCCATGCACACATCTGGCACAATCATCTGCGCAGAACCAGAACTTGTGGTTCTTGGCTTCTGGTTGACCGTATGGACGCATCAAGCCCGTGAAAGTCGGAGCAGGAGTTCGGGCACCACCTCTGGATATAGATGAAGTGCACTTCTCGAAATTAGTTGCCCTGATCGCTGTACATTTCACACGAGACCCGACACTTGTGCGTTCTATGTGCCAAACGTGGTCGGGGCATGCGGACTCAAGCACATCAAGGGGGTTGTTTCTCTCCTGCACCATTTCAGTGGCACGGTTTGATGCTGGAGCTTGCCGTCGTGTTGGAGGTTCCTCCACAATGGAGGTCCCGGACATGGAGCTGTCATGCAGGGGAACACGAGGCTTCGAGAAGTTATCACGGTCTGCCCTGTGGGAATCTGAATCCGAACCAGGTGGAGTGTTCAATTTCCTCTTACAGGAGCCGAATCTCTCCTCCCCTTCAAGATGTGGAACTCTAGAAACAAGTGGCGTTCCCTGGGCATACATGCTCACCGCCCGTGCTATCTTGATTGGATCCCCAGATCTGTTTGCAGCACGCAACATCAACTCCCATTTGTCCGGACCCTTGCCACCAACCCCACCTCGTAAGAAATCACGGTATCGGGTTTGTTGTTGCAAGGCACGTATCAAATCATCTGTTGTTGCCACATACAAATCCCGACCTCGTTTCCCAGACTGCTGCAACCATGCATTGTGCACAGTTTCTGCCAAATTGCAAGATGGCATGTCCGCCATTTCCTCAATGGACATGTTCTGCAAAGAGGATAACCACACTTCAGAATAGTGCACAGGAAACAACATAAAGAAAGCAATGAGTCAAAAATATGGAAAGCAAATGTATGAATAAAGCATGAAATAGAAGCCTCGTACCATTGTCATGGCTGCTCCCCACTGTCTATACCGGAAGTGCCAAAACGCCAGCCAATCTTCCAATGCTCTCATACTCTCAAGTGATGCAGCTCCAGAAGAGAACCACCAGGCACGAATTGTCTGGAACAAAGTGTCCGCCTCCTTCATTGTTCTAGCATCTTTGTACTCTTTGCACAATTTACGGTGCTGAGTCTGCATCTCTGGTTTGATGTCCGACTTTGTATGTTTTTCCAGAGATTGTGTCCAATGGAATAGACATGTACGCTCTCTTCCTGGCATAGGCACTTTTGGGTCGCCCGATCCGAAGACAATACGAACAGCATTGAAATTTGCTTGAGCACTATCCGCCATGAAACCTGCGAAATTTGGAGATGGCAGCCCATGACACGTATCAGGGAATTCCACATGAGCTTCTGGGATTCCGTATCCTCGGATTGCATGTCACAAACTGCAATTGTCATAACTCGTTGGTACACTGGATCGTAGACATGACAAGCCATTGTCGTCCAATCCTTCACTCGTTTCACATGATCAAACATAAGAAAACAGTTCTGCAAGTCCCCAGTCTTCTGCATCCGCTTCACGAGGCTAACCCCACTGCCCTCCCCAACAGTCGACATTTTGAAAAGAAAAACTTTGATGGCACCTTGACCTGGGAATACATTGTCCTGGATGTAATCGTACTTGCTCACTCGTTTCAATTCCAAAATATTGTCTATGTAGCCTCTGATCCCAGAGCCCATTCTCAATGCATTGATCTGATGCCGAATGTTAGGTGAACTTAAAGTGGAGAAATGATCCATGACCAGGTCCAATGCTGCACCGTCAAGTTTAGTCCCCACAGAATCTCCTTCACTCAAAATATGGCTTTCCAAGAAGGACTTGCTTGCGCCAAGAGCAATTGCAGATGTTGTTGCGGATGGGTTTCTCCCGAACTCCTGTTTGATCAACCTCGATACTGTCTCAACACTCTCCCTGTAATCCCCCTTCGAGACAGGATGGTTATGGAATCCAAAATGCACACAAGCTCTCGTCATTGTATTCAAACGGTGGACAACATAGTACATTCTTGCTCCGCAGAGCGCCAAGCAGGATGGCACAAGTTTGCAGAATTTGCAGACGAAAGTGTTTGCCGGTGGAGGGGCAGTCCCAGGCTGAAATGGATTTTCGGCCAGACCCTCCCATTCGCTTTGATTATGAACCCCAGACTGAAGAAAGTGTCTGCAATTCAAATTATCACACCTAAGGTGTCCATTGCAAACTGTCCTCCTGAAAACAAGCTTGTCATCATTCTGAATATTGGATGTTTTTGTTCTGCACCACGGGTGCCCGTCGTGTTTCTTGTCCATTCCATGCATCATGATTGTTACACCTCCAACTCGCGGAGGAGGAGGCAGCTCGAATAGGATATCGCCATCAAAAGTCTCCGGCAAGAACTTCACAGGCACCTGCTTCAAAGATTCCCAATCAATTCCCCGCAACTCACTTTTGAATCCAGCCATTCCTCCCATCGCCCGCAATTTTGGAATGACACTACAAATCTCTTCTTCATCAGCTTCTGCAACCACAGTTGGAAGGACTGGATTTGGAATTTCACTTATGTCATCATCGGAAGAATCCGAAAGCTCAACGATTGGAGTGGAGGAAGTCTGTTCTTTTTTCACCACCACCTCCCTCTTGTCTTCAACGACCGAAGCAGCAGTCCCGGGCGTCACATATGACCCAAGGGACTTTCGCCGAGGCTCTCCAAGTACTCTGTATCGACCAGGACGCACTCTCCACTGGCTGATATGAGCCGTCTCATCACGGTTTTGGAAAGAATATTTCACCAACTTTTTCAGATCGTAAACCTCTTTCTCCAAAAAGATGGAGCCATTCTGCAGCTGAAAACGGGTAGCCAAGACATGTTCCAGAACAATTGCAAATCCATTGTCAAGGACTTCCTGGGAGAACGGCACTGGTTTGTCGTCTGAGAAGAACTCCGCTTCAGAGGAAGCCATCTTCCTTCCTCGAGTATGTTTGTACCTTGCTATCGCAGATCTAGTGTAAATCGGTTTACTGCTGTCTCCAGAACACAGTTGAAGAATGAGCAGAGAATATGGCGGAGGAAGCTCAGATAACGACTGTGCATATTCTGTTATTCATTCCAGATATGCAGCCGTCCATTTTAATTACTTTTCTTGTGGGCCCAGTGGTCAGAGTATCCCTAGGGGCAGTGTCGGCAACTGTTAAACCGTTAATCAGAACCTCATCAATAAACCCAATAACAAAGCCGACTTCCTGGAAGCATGCCACAGGATCTGAGAATGGGATTGCAGATTAAGTAAATGTATCTATATACTACTACCAATGATCATGCGCACCTGGAAAGTTCCAAATGTGAAACGAATGTGGGGTTGGCTAACAAGGATGACCGTGTATGATATTCCAAAATTTGTCATCAAACTCTCGTTCATTTATATTTATTTGTTTAAGACTGCGCATCAATTTCTGGGATTCGCTGTTCTTTTTAAATATTGAACCCGTTATAATAAAGAACACGCCGTTTTTTTTGGGCGGCACACGTCAGACATCCATAACTGAATACGAACAGCTGTACACCAATTGCTGGCATGTGCACTAATAAGGAAACGACTATGTGTAACGGTCACGCGGGAGGGAATCCGATGCTTCTAGAGACACGCAAGAACGCAGGCAATCCCGCAAGAAATCGGGAGTCACTGCGTTTTTCTACTTTTCGCGCTTAGAGGGAGAGTGGTAGTCAAGCTGGAGAGGGTTCCTTCTAGAATACGAAAGAGAAGAAAGTCTCTTTATTTTACTTCCCTTAGAGAGAGACGCAGAGCAAGAGAGAAAATGACGAGACGTCGTTTGTTGGAGAACACAGGGCCAAGGCAGCAGGTGAACGCGGAGACTGATTCACAAGAGCAGACGGAGACTGAGGCAGCGGCTGCGACACAGTCGGCGATAAGAGTGCGCCAGCCTGTGGAGGCAGAGATGATCTGCAGGGACACTGAAGAAGGTGGAAGCACGCGGAACGCCGAACCTGGAGAAGGTCAAGAAACCCTTGCGCAGACAGAAACTCCAGCAGATGTGAGAGGGAAGAGGAAAGCTGCAGAAGGGGATCAAATTTCAAAACCTAAGAAGGTGCCAGTAAGTTTTATCATATAGTCTGTTTGATTGCCTTTCAAGGAGTCCTTCCTCTTCCATTCTTTAGCAGGAACTACTGAATCGCGAGCGTCGTTAACGCCATTCGATTCTCCTCATGAGATTTATGTACCTATGTGTTTGAAGAGAGAGTCTGCACTTACTATTCTCCCTAAACTACACTGAATGTCGTTGCCGCCAATCAGTTGCACATGTATGTCATTACACAACACCGATCCGGCAGGTCGTTATCTTTTGTGATTGTCGTTAACGCCGTTCGCTATCGCTCTCGCTTTTGTTTTGAATACGGCAGTCTCGGCTTTGCATGTGTAGATTGTGCTGAATTCTTTCACACCATTCATGGTGAGTTTCCTTGATACAGAGTGATGGTCGTTACCGCCATTCACTATTTGCAAATCACTCAGTCAGAACTGAATGGCATCGTGCAGAAAACTGTGAGGTCGAAGCCTACAGGATCAGAGGGGAAAGGATCTGGAGATGGGGACAAGTCCGCAAAAAGCTCAGAGAATACAGATGAAGCAGATGAATCCGAAGTGCACTACCTGACAAGGTGAAAGAACTCATGTCATTCCAGAAGGTAAACTCTCAGGAGGTTATAAGGGACATGCTCGTATCTGGAGGGCGTCTGGACATACCTCTGTGCCGGATGATATCAATGCCTGTTGTGCGTCCACCTCTTTCCCATGACATAACAAAATTGGAGAGTGATTTTGTGCATGGATATAGACTTGGTGCACAAGTTTTTTATGTGTCACTGACGGATATAAATGGGAAAAGCACATTAGTGTCTCCAGAGATCAGTGATAACTGGGATGAGTGCTGGAAAGATGCCAATGAGGAGTTCGAGCTGGGCCTCATGATGGGAAAGAACACCCAGCAATTCTGCAACCACATGTTCTACGTCTGGGACGGCAACCACCGATTGCTGGCATGGATGGGATACATTCAGAAACACCATTCGAAAGACAAAGACAAGCATGTTGCTGTGGAGGCAATGGTTTTGGATCCAGGAAACGACATCGCTAGGCTTCTTACAGCTATGCACGACGTGAACAAGTAAGTCATCCAGGAGATTTCATTCCCTCTGTAGTGTCTTGTTAATCCTCAAAAAACAGTGTTAAGGAATGCAATGTTTCCAATGTTTTGCAGATCGACAGAGAAATCGCATGTGACAACAAGCTTGGTTCACACACTATTCCGAATTCAGAGGATTGGTCTGATGAAGCTGGATGATTTTCGGACAGTACTACCACCCAATATCATCAAGAAGTGCGAAACAGGAAGAGCTGCAGGCACTTGGTATTCTTTGACACGAGAGGCGTTTCTGGAGTACATGTATGCGGTAAGCCCGAGTCTGTAATCTGTTTACTTTTCGAATACATGTTTGTAGTCCCTTCGGAGCTAATCACTACTTGAATGAATGCAGCAAGAACTGGCAGAGGCAGCTGAGAAGGGAAAATCCGAATATTACCGCACTACACCAGAAGAACTAAGGACATCAAAGGGTGTGGAAGCTGCAATAAAGAAGGAGTTTGAAATGCGAAGAACCAAATTGATGTCAGCCTTCGGAAAGCAGCTTAGAATAGTAGATCCTGGACTTGGTCCTGAGTTCCTTCAGCAGATCAAAACACACTATGACAAGCATGTGCATCCGGAGATGCAGCAGGAGAAATTGCACCGGCTGGCCATATCGATGGTCGACCACAAACAAAAATAAGGTGGCTGGAGATATGGAACTCAGATCAAACAGTAAAGGACTTGAATCAGTTCCCAAAGAGCACCATACAGCCTGGCACAAAGGTGGAAGGAATCAGTGATTTGGTGTTTGATAACTGGCTCCACAAGGCTACATTTTGGAGTCAGGTGTGTATTCGAACATGCTGTTTCTTCTCTTCAAGTATGTGATGTGTATCTTTTTTGCAATTCTGACAAATATACTATTTGCAGCTCGAAAAGCGCGCCGTCATTGTGCTGGATCAGACTTTGAAGGACCTGAACATTGCGATTGTTTCCCCTCCCCAAATGTCATTGGAGGCATACATAAGGAAGTGGAGAGGTCTCACCTGGAGATACTGTTTTTTCCGGGAGTTCTCCAAAGATGGTAACATTTTACGGTCCAACGACTTTGACAGTCAGGTTGGAGGAGAGTGGGCCATGATGCGAGTTGTGTACAGGTGCAATGTCATACTTGAAACTCTACTGTTTTTTTTGGGAAAAAATGTGGCTTCATATGGATTGCAATCTTAGATCCAGATTGAATGTCGTTGACGACATTCACTTCTTTGTCTGAGTCATTCTTAAGCGAGTATATGAATTCACCTGGTTAGGATCTAAGGGTGCAATTATATTGTCCCTGATTAGAATTGATAATGTCCTTGAATGGCGTTGACGACATTCACATACGGAGTTGTTGAGAGGTCCTCAAAGTTATTTAAATTTTTGTAATGTCCATAGAGGTTACAGTGAGGGTTCCTCACTTCATTTTGCTGAATGTCAATGCAGACATTCAGTTGTTCTGCATTGTTTTTGCCTCTTGCGATGAATGTGGAGGCTTGATAAGCTCTGTTTTAAGAAATCCAAAGTGAATGTCGTTGACGACATTCACAGCTGTGTCTGTATTATTCAACAGCGACAAATTCAATTTACATGGATTGGGGAGCTAAGTAATTGGTTTCTTTTTTGTATTTTTGTGAATGGCGTTGACGCCATTCACATACAGTGATGTTGTGAGGTCCTCAGTGATAGGTTCGTTATGAATGTGCATTGAGTTTTCCTGGAGGGTTCCTTACTCAATTTTTTGATTTCCATCCTGTGATTTTGCTTCATTTAAGTAATAATTTGGCTTCATTCTTGAATGTCGTTGACGACATTCACTTCTATGTCTGTGTCATTTCTAAACGATTATTTGCATTCACCTGGATTAGGATGTATTTACAGTGTCATTGAATGGAATGTTCTGAATGGCGTTGACGACATTCATATCTGGAGCAGTAGTGTGGTCCTGAAAGGTCCTTGGAGCAGTTGTCAGAGCCATTTCAATCTATGTTTTATTCTTTCTGTTCTACTTGCATCTTACTCACTGAGCGCTTTTGTGGGTTGGGATTATCTCCTTTTTTCAGGTACACGAAATATGTGCTTATGGAAGGAAATCACCTGAGCGGAATTCCCGACTATCTTGACATGTGGTCGGACCCTGCAAACGATCCAACCATGTATACTGCAGGGATATTGAAGGACTGGAGTCCTTCTCACTTCAGAGACTGTGGGTGGTACCTTGACTGCCCACCTGAGCACACGACCTTTCAAGAACAGCATATGAAATACTTGAACAATAACGCTGAGATGCTGGCGCCTTTGACTGACGAAGAGTATCAACGAAACATAGCAACCTTGGCTGCCAAGGAGCCTGATGCTCAGGGAACGCCGCAGAAGGGAAAGAAGGCGGGCCGCAAACCAAAAGACAAGGCTGTTGATGTCATAGCCATCTCACCAGCAAAGCCAAAGGACAAAGACAAGTCCAAAGAGAAGGAAAAGGACAAGGGGAAGGAGAATGAAAAGGAGATGGAGAGTGGGCAGGACTTTACTGCTGGAAGATATACCCGCACTCTTCAGTGCGTGTTCGATGCCAAGCCACACCCTTCCCGTTCTGATTCAGCAGGAGAGATGAAAATTGTTAATGAGGGTTGGCTTTCGATGATGCAGAGTCGAAACAGAGGATACACTGGGGTGCCATCCCCTACCTGGGACAATATAATCTCATTCCTCAATCTGGTGAGAATTCCAGTTTCTTTCCTTTTTCTCTGAAAGTTTCGTTGGCAGTATTTCAGTCTCGTTCTTTGAAAACATTCTTGCCATCGTTCTTATAAAAAACATGTCTGTTGCAGGTGAGCACAGGTCCCACCTTCGTGTGCGGTGTGCAGAAAACTTATGCGGCCGACATTGTCATTCTCGACATCCCGGATGGCCAGGCTGTGCCAGAAGTTCTTCCAAAGGGCAAGACGCCAGGCTGGAACAAATTCGAGGACAACTACTGGAGTTGGGGTGTTCGGGTTCTGTAACAATTTCCTCTCTGATGCAGGGACACTTATGCTTTTTCAGTCATGTGACAATGATAGTCGTCGGGCATTGGCATCATACCTCAAGTCTTCAGGGTTTGAAGTTTTGCGCACATGGAATTGTGTGAACAGCCTCTACCTTGTGAAAGGGGGTTTCCCTGGTCAGCTGGTATGCCGTCTCCTTCTGCTTGTGCTTTGATCATGAGTTTCAATTTCTCTGCAGCTCCACTCTAGTAGAATGTTTTATGATCGACACCGATCATCAACGATTCATGATTTTTTTGTGTCAGAGTTCTGAATAGCCGATGTACACACTTCCACTATAGATTGTGTTTACCACACTAACCTGCTATCTTTGCCAGACGAGGATGTTCGAGGCGATCTGCCTGCGGAGGATTCGCACATCAAAGACACCATCCTCCATCCGCAGCTTTGAGATTTCTGACCAGGGTTGTTTCGTCAACCCCCCCTATGAGCCCCATGTCGATGACATTTTGTACACTTCATGTCATGCAGTCCAGTCAGACTCTGAAGAGACCAGATGGCACTCCCTGGAGAGGTGCAAAGGAAAAGTCACCAGCATTCATGCAAATACTGCTGGAGTCATGCAGCCACCGCACCGCTCTGCACGGGTGGTCGATCTTTCTGTGTCCACAGGTTCGTTTTTTCCCTTCCGAATTGGTTTCCTTTCAACAGTTTCATCTGCTTAAATCCCCCTCCCAACTGTTCATGTTCTCCTGTCTGGTGCAGGAGCAACTTACCACGCATGCAAGGCAGGCGGAAGAAGCCTTTTTGGCATGGAGGGTGATTCTGACCTCTACAACACAGTGCTCCTCCCCCTTTTGTCTGGCTCCACTTCAGGCACACAGACTGATCGGATTCAAATTCGAAATGATGACGATCCCGAAGATAAGCAGGTCGACAACGACTTTTCATGTGAGTAAGTGCTAAACCCTCTTTGGGAGTCATACTCAATTTCTCGATAACATCAAAGTTACAGTAATAACTTTTTCAGGCTGTCTTTCAGGAAAGGCAGCGGTGGATCTTCAGGAGATACAGTCATTTCTGGCGAGTCTGTTTTCGACAGCCCCCTTTCCAATTTTCTGCTTCCTGTTTATGCCGAAGCAATGGCACTTCACGCGGCCGAGTCCCTATCCCCTGACTTTTTAGTGGCCAGCCGTAGGTGTATCCAGCGTGGATCCGGTGTTCTAAAATACTTAGACTTAGATGCAGAGGAAGAGGGGATACATTGTACTGACTCTGAGTCAGACTGAACTGTATTCTTTTAATATTCATTTTCATATTATCTGGAAAACGTTGAATCCCCTTCCTCCACCGTAGTTGTTCCTTTAGAACAAATAATAATCACAGAATCAACTTTCGTTTAAATTGCTATATGTATGAATCCATCTCACAAACCTTCCTGACTCTTCTCATATCCATTGTGCATTCATCTACACTGTATTCATGCGTGCTCCATTCATGAAAGCTTCCTTTGTACAACATCCATTGTACATTCATCCTCTGTACTCTTTAATCCACCCCACAAACCTTCCACACTCATTTCATATACTTTGTGCATTCGTCAAAAGATTTGGTCATGCATCTTCCTGTCATGAATTTTTGTCATTGCTCAACATCCATTATACATTCATCCATTTTACTCTTATCCATCCGTCATTCATCCATCTACATACATTTTTCACACTCATCCATCTGTTTATCATCCAACTGTACATTCATCCATCCTTTATTCAATGCCTTTTATTATGTCGTCCAGCTTGTTTCACCGCGTAAAGGTGCCAATCCGCGGAATACACTCCACTTCTTTCTGGGCGCGTGGTGACTCGGCCTTTCACGTGTGATGACGTGGACTGAGCCCCCGTGACGTGGCATTTGGCGCAGGTGACGTGGCGTGAGCGCAGTTGCGCTCACGCGCTCACGTGACCAGGCTCACGCCGAGGCATCCCTGGATAGTACACATGGGGATATCGTGCCAATACCATATCTGCAGTATTTTTCATGTTATCGTCATTGTCTGTGCATATTTGCACGATTCTATCACTTCCGACCTGTTCGATGAAGTCCGTCAATAGCTGACAAGGTATGACGTCTCCTGAAGGGAGCGTAACTTATGGTGTCTATTCACCACAAGGGCTACTGCCTTCCGGCTAAAAAGTGGACACCTTCATGACACACCACGCCGTGGTTTGAACCCACAACCACATCCAACGTGGTATGTGCCCATTACCACTGGGCTACATGCTGGTTGTCCAATAGCTGACATGAATAACGTCCATCTTTCTTCTCGCCGCTAGTGTCCACCGATCCCAAGAATTGTTCCCCCGCTGGACATACAAGCATGACATTGAACAATGGTCTATTTGTAGCAAAACTCCAACCATCAGCACATATAGTGCTTCCATATTTTCTGAGATACTCATCCGTCCTGTCGTTGACCTTTTGGGTAAGCTTTGTCATAGCGTCTTATAGCAATCATGTGCGGAGATTGTGATAAGAAGGAGGACGTACGTGGATTTGGACTCCGAGGTTGCTCTAACGACAGAAAGAAATGTCGGAAGCCTTGCCACATTAAACCGTATGTTGGCCTCGAAGAAAAATTGCGCCCATTTTTTATCCAACTGCCTTTTCGCAGACAAGTTAAGACCTTCCCGCATGGATTGCTGCCATAATCCTCTACTCTCTCCTTTAATGTAGGGTACAAAGAGGTGTTGAAGCAGGTGTTGCTTTGGCACAACCCACTTGTGCAAGAATACCTGAAGGCTCACAAGAGTCCCATTGGGTACTAATGGGGGCATCCTGACGGGAAGATGGAGTATTCTGCTCAGAGGTTGTGTCAAGATCCAGAGACATTGGAATATTGCCTCCACACTGGGCAAAGAGGGCTTTTATCCGCATAGATGCTTTAGGCCATAACCCACCCCGACGTTTTTCACACCTTTATAGCCGAGGTGAGCGAGCAGCCGATCCTTACGATAAGAAAACTTCAGTCCACATAGGTTGCACTCAACACTGCCAGTGGCACTGACAGTGTTCGGGATTACCGTATACCAAGGGCACCATTCTCCCTCCATCTTCACCCAATATCCACTCCCCTAGTGATGTAAGCAACAAAAAACAGTGACCTATATATGAACCTACAAATGTAGAGTGCAATGCGATGTCATGGCAGGCCGACGTCGCTCTGAATGTGGCATAGATTGCGGGCGCTTGCCTGGGGGTCCTGTGACAATCTGCAACACATTTTGCCCAAGTTTTTTTTTATTTCGTTATAAGATTTTTGTACACCATTGCCAACAAAGCGGAGGTATTGATCGTCTCCTTACAGAAGGTATTCAGGCCCTCGCTGTTTTGTTGTAATTAAGTAACAGGTCCAGTGGGCCAATGGCAGAAAGGCTCCAGTGCCTGTAGAAGACCTTGATCAAGGGCCAGATTTTGGCCGGAGCAATACAGGTAAGAAGGCAGTGCTTGTGGGTTTAAATGATCCCCGAGGAGCAGCATGCACACAATAGAGTTTCAAGGATTGCAACCCTTCACCTACTTTTAGGGCTCTGTTTGCCACCTGCCATAGAAACGCCGAGATCTTGGCGGGCCTAATTTTCAGCCAGATTGCTGACCAGTTCTCGTTGGAAAATCCAGAGTGACTCCATTTGCTATTCCACTTAGGGGAGAGGGCAAGCGGGTTGTTGAGCGCCCTATAGGCTTTCTTGGGGGGTATAGGTGAGAAGGGGTGATGGGGAGCGACCAAAGGCCCACTCCCACTCTTTGGGGTCCAACTGGAGGTCAGAAAGGGGTCTTCCCAAGATCCACACAAATGTGGATGCAGCAATCTAGGACAAGATAGGGACGGTCAGAGGTGGCTGTGGATCAAACTCTTTGATTTTAGACGACCAATTGCAGATTCTCACCCGGGTATGAACGAACCGAGGGAAGAGGGATTGGGATTGAGAGACTAGGATTAGTGTGAGTGTTACGGGATTGATGTGGAAAGCGAACCCTGAGAAGTGCGTGTTCGTGACGTGAAGCCCCATTAGGATGATGAACCTGCTATTTATGACACCTAATGTCCAGAAGTTCGTGGAGGGGGGTAGAGGTCCAGCCTGCAGAGCCACGATCCAGTTTTGAGGTATGGAATTTATGACCCTATGAAGTCCCGCCTTGGCCCTGTTTGTTCCAACACAGGGGAGATGGTGTCGAGATGCAGGAAGCCTGCGGGCGACTATAGGTGCTTTAGCGGACTTATTGCCCTGTTGTCCCAAGCAAACCACCTTTTTGCTAGGGATTTTTCCATTGTTGTGGGCACGTGCGGTGTGTTCAAAAACAGATGTTGGGCGGAGGTTTTCCTCATACGAGTTGTGCTCTTTTTTGCAGAGAAATGGTCTGAGTGCAGCCCAAGCTTTCCAGATAACAGTCCATAGGGATGAGCCAACCATTTTATGCTTGAAACCTTGTGTGATCCAGCGAATGGAGGGTTGCCATCTAGAGGTCTTGAGGGGGCTTGCCATCATGAGATTTCCCACCACCAAAAACTTCCACCAGCCTCTTTCTGGGCCCAAGAATCTGGGCAGCCACTTACCAAGGAGGGCTGTGATCTGGGTTTCCGGGTCAAGCACCCCTAGTCCACCTAGTTTTTTTGGCTGGCAGATTTGTCTCCAGGAGACCTGTGGTCTGACCTTTTGCCCTGCCTTGCTAGCAACCCATATAAACTTCGCAAACAAAGCTTTGTATTCACGGATTTGCCTTTTGGATGGACGCCAAGATGGTGCATAGAACCATAGACCAGCCAAGATCATCTGGTTGGCCACCAGTGCCCGACCTGTGATAGAGAGAAACTTAGAGCCCAAAAAAGTGAGATTCTTCTGATTTTGGATAAAATGGGTGTTCGTCAGTGATACCAACCCCATAGGTATATCCTAGCAGCGTTGTCGTCTAGCCAGGTTGTAGCCATGAGAGACCTAAGGCATGGCCCCAAGAGGGCACAAACCCCAGAAGGGATTTGGATGTGTCTCCAACGAGAATGGCACAAGTTTTGTTCCAGTTGACTTTGAAACCGGAGGCTTCACAGAAGGCAGCTAAAGTGGCTGAAGTTCTGTCTAGATTGGTTTGGCTTGCTTGAAGCATAAGGAAAGTGTCATCCACATACATGGATTCCCTGATATAGGCAGGCTGGTGAGTTATGTAACTAGTGATTCTAAGACCCAAAATCTGCCTGTCTGCCTGTAGCATGTATCCCAGCGTATCGGCCGCAATAGGAAAGGAGCCAGGGGGCAGCCCTGATGGACAGAACGATGAAGGTTGAATGGCTTTGACACGGAGCCATTGATAATTACCCTGCTAGTTGAGCCGCTCAGTAAAATGCAAACCCACTAGCAGAACGAGGGAGGCAAACCAATCTTGGCCAGGGTGCCCATCAGGAAAGGCCATTCTACCCTATCAAACGCTTTTTCAGAGTCCAGTAGAATCAAGGCAATAGCCTGCTGGGTTTGAAGGTCGTACTGAGGAAGCTCTTGTGCTAGAAGAAGGTTATCCATAATGTATCTCCCTTTAATAAACCCAGATTGGCTTGGTCTGATGATTGAAGGAAGAAGAGGCTAAAGACGTAGAGCCAGCCCTTTGGCTATGATCTTTTATGCAACATTCAGTAGAGTTATGGGCTTGTAATTGCTTAAGTCAGTCCTGTCTCCCTTTTTGAAAAGCAGGGAGATGACACCTTGTGACATAGCTTCCGGCATATGGTTTGATTGGAAAATGTGGTTGGACATGGCCCAACAATCGGACAAGATGTCAAACCAGAGCTTTCTGTAAAATTCCACAGGGACACCATCTATCCCTGGACATTTCCCATCCTTCAGCTTAGACAAGGCCTGTTCAAGTTCTTCTTCCAAGAGAGGCCCTTCTAATGTCTCGGCCACAGGAGGGGATATGAGAACCGGAGAGTGTTCCAGGCAAGCATTAAGGGTGGCTGGAGCTGCGGGCATGTCACTTTGAAAGAGGGTTTGAAAATGGCTGGCAACAAATGTAGCCATAGGTTTGGGGTCTTTGAAAGACTCACCAGAGGCACGGTCAGCAAGTTCAAATATTGTCTGCCCTGCCTTTCTTAGCCTTGTTTTTGCAAAGAAGTACTTAGACATTTTTTCACCCTTGGATGACCAATTTATTCTTGCTGACAGCTTGAGCTTCTGCTCTTGCAGGTCTTGGAAGAATCGAAGATTTTGTTTTCCTTCCAGGTAGGTATTGAAAGTCTCCTCATCACAGCGTGGGGATTCCATTTTTTTTACAAACTACAAGGCACTTGGTGAGCGCCCTTACCCTCTTTTTTCTAGTGGCTGCAATATCTCTACTCATCTGTTGGCTGGCCACCCCCACTGCTTTGAGCTTTGCCATGAACTTGTCTGATGGGTTTTGAGAGCCAGCCCTAGCCTGTGACCAAGCTGTCCGCATGCCTTGTGTGAACTCCGGGATTTCTAATACAAAGGCATTCATTTTGTAGAGACCCTTACCCCTTGGGCGGGTGTTTGGAATAGCAAGGGAAGCCTGGATGACGGCATGATCAAAACCCGGGTGGATGGGCTGTTGGGGCAGCCTCTGGGTCCATTGGATACAGTCCATGGAGGCGTAAAATCTGTCTAACCTAGCCATCTGGAGGTCCAGGAGGTTCCTGTTCTTGACCATGTGAAGACTGGGCTAGAGGGGGGCATAGGCCCCTGGTTTGTAGTTTCTATTTCCACCAGGTTGTGATTGAGCATGAGGGAGTGCCAATGTTGTGTCTTTGCTGCGTCTGGGTTAAACTGGCCAAGACCTCTTATGTCAGCAGGAGACTCAACCAATGAAGTCCCCTACCAATACCCAGAAATCTATGTCCTGTTCCGTTTCCATGTTGGCATTTATGGATTCCCAGACCTGTGCCCTCTCCGCCGGGGAGTTTGGAGCACAAATATTAATTAGTCCTAGCCTGCCCCCTTTGGCCGGGAGATCTATGGCACAGAACTGAACTCTACCTGGACCCATGACCTTTCAGAGACCATATATTGAAAGAGGGATGGGGAGATGAGGATGGCAGTGCCTCCTCTGGAACCTGCGGACGTTGGTTTCCAGAGGGAGTTAGCACGGGGCCAAAGATTGTCTAAGAGAGAAGCAATTTTCCCTAGATCCAGCTTATGCTCTTGCAGGAAGAGAATTGCATCTTTGCAAAGGTAGGGGGATAGAAAGTTCTTAACACTTGCGTGCTTTGGGGAGGCACTATCTGCCCCAAGCCCTCTGATGTTCTAGGAGGCCATGTCAATCAACATGGGGGTGGAAGGCAAGGCTGAGATGGTCTATCTCATTTGATGGCCCAGGATTGAGACAGTTGAATTTTACCCGCTTATGGTAAGGGAGGAGACTGTTAACCCAGAAGTAGGGACTGGGAGGGGAGGGGGGTCTGCTCGAGATTTGAACCATGATGAGCTGGGAGATGTTCGACTGGGAAGCAGAGATGATTTGATTTGGATGAGGGGGGGTGCCAAGAATAGAGGGACTTGGAGGAAGTTTTTTGAAAAAAGATGCGTTACGTGTGCTAAGGATGAGAGAGTCATTGAGTTCGGAGAGGAGAGGGAGGTCAACAGGGGATGTTCCTGCAGGCAGACTTATAGCCAGGAGTGTTTTCCTGGCGGATTGCTTTGCAGAGGCAGGTGGGCAAACACACAGAACCCAACATCTCTTCCTATCCTTGGAGTCAGCCTGGAACAGAAAGAATGGCAGGGTCTGGGGAAGTACCTTAGAGAGAGGAGAACCCGTCTCTTGGGTGGCAATCGGAGGAGAGCCCGGGTCTGGGGTAGCCGTAGGGATGGAGGATGAACGATTGCAGTTTGTACTTCTTGGATGGAAGGGAGCAGATTGGATGCACTCCGTGTGACATCTGCAAGCTGGATCCTGTTTTGACTGGCTTGGCCCAGAGGCTCCTGTTGGGGTGGGGCCTCCTCTTCTCTGGCCAGTGGCTGCACCCCTGTGGAGCCACTTGAGGAAGATGATCCAGAGGGAAGCGGTCGAATCCCTCTGAGGTGATCTCTTGTTCTCTGCAGGTCGCCTTGGTGGTTGATATCCTCCATGCGCTGGTCCAACAATCTGGAGAGGAGGGTAAAGGCATTTGATAGCACATCCTTGGCTCTGATGTGAGCTGGTTGCTTGCCCCGTGGTTTGTCCAAACAGTCTTCCCTGATCCACCATGACTTGCCTGGGGGAGTGTGGTAGATGTCCGCATCCTCCATTAGAGCCAACACCTGGGTGTTAGGCTTGCAGTTTAAATATGGATGTTCTTCCACATACGCACCCCAGGTGACGACAGAGGAGGGGGCAATGAGATAGCACGGTAGATGGTTGGCAAAGAAGTCCTGGATCTTGGTCATGAGCATGCATTGCGGGCTGCTGTTGGGGGGACACTTTTCAATAAAACTTAACACATCTTGATTGGTGATCCACAGAGATTCCAGGTCATGCCTATCTTCAGATGTAATGAGGATTGAGGCTGGGGGGCCTGTTTTGAAGAGGATGGGGGTAACGCATGAGGCTTTGGGGGCCTCCTTGGTGGACAAGGCTGAGCAGCCTGGCAGCACAAGGTCTGGGAAGGAATTTATTTTAGAACAATGGCCACCACCGGGTTACCTGCAACAGCAGAAGGAGAAAGCTTCATAGAGGGATCTGTATCTGGGGAGATTGGGGCTGAGGGAGCTGGAGGGACATTGGAGGCTTGCGTATTGATGAGGAGAGGACACTTCTGGGCAATCTGATGGGCAGTCAGTGAGTAGCTAGCCTCTAGATGCATAGGGTCACGGATCGCCCAGTCCCTCACGTAGGATCGCTTTACCTTTCTACCAGGAAAGTGCAGCAATACACCAGAGTTCTCCATACCTGGGATTCTGTTGTGCAGGTCCTGTATATCCATTTTGATGAGGGGGAAGTCATTGCACATTGCGTGTTGCTCCTCTAGGGGGTCAGGGAAGAACTCCTCATCGTTTGGCACTGGCGGGGAGACACATTGCTCCAGGATTGACGGGGGCCCTTCCTCCCTCGGCTGGACTCTCGGTGACTGATCTGTCGGTGGAAGAGGGATTTGCTTTGGCCTATAAATTTGCCTGGTGTTGGCCGATCTCTCTTGGTGGGCCATGTAGAAGCCTCGGCTTGAGATGGGCTGGGACCCACTAGGTGGGAGCCTGCTTGACTGACCCAGGTGGCGACGTGGCCAGGCTGAGGACTTGGAGTGCTAGAACATTCTGTTAGGACCCATGGGATAACAACATAGAGAGAGGGTGCAGATAGGGAAGGATTGAGGTAGAATGGATCAACTGAGACTGAATCAATTGAAAGGAAGAACTCTAAACAGGGAATTAAGAGAATTGAGAGCTAGACTAGAAATTGAAGACACAGTCTAACACTATCGGGAAGATTGAGCCGGAAATCCAGATCCGCTGCTGAATCCTCTGTGGAAATTAAATAGGGAAGCTGAGTGAGCGAGCTGGAGCTTGGAAGAACACGAAGACGCTATCCTCTACGTAGCGAGAGCTGGGGAGAAGGCCGAGCTCAGAGTTAGCGCCAAGTAGAGTGAAAGAGACAGCTCAAAACGTCATTAATATTAGCCGGCAGTTGAGAGGGGGGAAGCGAAGTTAAGAGGCTGAGGCGGCGATAGCACGCACAAAATGATGAATGAAACATGGCGGGTTTTAGGATGATCCGATTAGGATGCTTAAGGGTGTCACGACTGTTCAGCAAAGAGGCTTAAAAGGATTTAACCAGATCGTAGAAAACCATGCAAACCATGTGTGTGAAATATGGGAGCCAAACACCCCAGGGGGGGCCCGTCACAAGCTGGCTTGTTAGAAAACCACATAGCCTAGGAAATCAAAGAAAAAGCCGATTCGCATAGAAGGCGAAAGAACAAATTCAAGTGAAACATTGACGCGGCTCCTGGTGAGAGAGACGAAGAGATCGTTGGGGTCCTTTCTCAACATGAAGCAAAAAAATCAAAACCATAAAATGGAACATGATATCACCGTAGGAGGATCGATTTTGCATATCAATAGGGAGCCAGCCGTGAAAGGAAGCTGATGGAAATAGAGCTCTAGAACTAAAGAGAAGAAAACAGGCGATGGTGGTGAAGGATAGAGGCGGTCGCTTGTTTTTTTATTTATTTAAAATAAAGCGACCGCCAATATGGTGGTCACTTTTATTCTTAATATTAAAATAGAGCGACCACCAGTATGGCGGTGGCTTTTGTTTTTTCTATTTTTAAGTTTAAGCAACCGCCAGTGTGGCGGTCACCATTATTTTTTTATTTTGAAATATAAAGCGACCACCGATATGGCGGTCGTTTTTGTTTTCTTATGTTTTTTTTTTATAAAAATAATTGTTTTTAAGAAGAACAGGGGGATTATAGCCCTGAAGAGAGAGAGAGAGAGAGAGAGAGAAGACTCTCGCCTGAGCCGGCGTAACTAAGAGCCACTTCACCTTTCGGCTACTTCCCCCTGTCGGAGGTGGGCCCTATTAGCCCTGAAGACTTTATTAATAGAAGGATGGGTAAGGAAAAAATAACCTTACATTTAGCCATAAAGGTCCTTTTTTTTTTTTTTCTTTTTTTTTTTTTTTTTGCAAACAGGGGGTTATATCCCTGACATATTTATTATATTTATTATTAGATGGGGAAAAAAATTAAAACCCCGGTTACACCATGAGGTACACACACTGTGATCAGTGTAGTTCGAGCCAACCTCTCCGAAGATAAAGTCCAGGATACGAAAATAACTCCTATCTGACTCTACAGTAAATTCAAAAAGAGCAAAGATTGTTTCTACGAACCAAACAGCCACTTTGTGGGCTAATCCAGGAGACCAAAAAACCGGGCACACTGCCCTAGACCTGAAACGAAGGTTAGGGGAGAAGAGTGTCTTGTTGGACTTTCTAAGACTGTCGAAAAGGGCAGGGGAGGAGTGGCGATGAGAGTAAATAGTCCATTGACCTTCTCCACGATAGAGACTGAGATCTATCTGTAGTGCAGCTTGGAAGCTGTCGAGGAGGGCTTCAGATGCTTCCAGTTAATGTCCCTTTCAAATTTGGGGGAAAGAGTGTAGCGGCGAACGGAGATCTCGCCAGGCTGCTGGGGGGAGATCGTTCCAGTAGCATCGGTCCTGCACAGGGCTGTTGCATATGATCCCTTGTCTACCCCAGGTGTGCTGAAAGTTCCTGTGGATGGCCTCCGCGTTCCTGGCATCCCGCTGTATGACTGCACATATTTTGGCCCTCGCCTTCCTAGCTTCAGTTTGTAAGTCAAGAAATGATTCTCACCGGCGTTAGAGTCATGAGATTCAAGTGAACTAGGTTTGGGTTTGTAAGTGTAAGCCTAAGAGAGAAAGAGTCAGTAGAGAAGGTGTATACTGACATATCATTCTGGTTGAGTTCATCTAGAAACAGAATGGTAAGCTTGTTTTGCAGAATGACTAAAGCCCATGAGTTGGGAGTTGGCTGCGGAGGGCCAAGTGCCAGGGTGGCCAGCCACTGTGGTGGGATAGTTTGAATAATATCCTGGTATCCTTTGGATGCACGGGGTCTCCCCACAAACAGGGCCATCGCCTCTTGAGAGATTAGACTATCTCCCGACCATATGTTATGAATATGTCTGACCCCAAGGCAGTCCCATTTGGACCATCTCATAGCCTGGTTTTTCTGAGGAGCAGTTAGAGGTATGTCATTGAGAAACAAATGTTGTCTTTTGATTTCATAGAAGTTGCTTGGCTGGGCTTTTGTGAGCAGTTTTCTGAGCCTTCCTCAGGCCAACCAGATATTGGACCATAGAGAGGAGCTCACAGATTTAAGGTTGAAGCCTTGAGTGATCCAGCGCAATGATGGGGTCCAAGGGGTGTTTTTGAGTGGCGAGGAATTGGCAATGTGGTCATAGACCAAAAATTTCCAGCATCCTCCTTCTGGTCCAAGAAAGCGCGGTATCCATTTTCCAAGGAGGGCCACTATCTGTAGTTCAGGGTCCAGCACTCCCAGCCCTCCTTTTTTTTTGGTAAACAGATCTGAATCCAAGCTACCTGTGGTCTCTTGTTGTGAATGGAGCATTCTGCTCCCCATATGAAGTTCCGGAGGAGACGTCTGATTACTTGCATCTGTTTAGAGTTAGGGCGCCATGAAGAGGCATAGTACCATAGACCAGCTGAATGAATCTGATTCACCACTAAGGCTCTACCAACGAGAGAGAGATGTTTTGACCCCCAATAGGTCAATTTTCTCTTTAGTTTGGATAATGTGGAGGCAAAGATTTGCTAGTCTGAGAGGTTAATACCAAAGGTATATCCTAACAAGGTGGTTGTTTCGCCAGGCTGGAGCCAACTGAGACCCTGATCCACCCCCCAAGAGGGTGGTGAGCCCATAGTGGAAGCCGTTAGGTCACCAACGAGCAAGCCTGAAGTTTTGTTCCAATTAATTTTGAATCCCGAGGCTTTGCAAAAGGTATGCAGATCAGTATGTCCTGCTTGGTCCAAGTTTTCTGACTTTGCTTGCAGCATTAAAAAAAGTGTCATCCACGAACATAGAGTCAATCAGGTAGATGTATTGGCCCATTATATAGTTTGAGACTCTAAGGCCTGTTATGAATTGGTTTTGCTGCAACATATACCCAAGGGTATCTGCCACTGCCAGAAACAGAAAGGGTGAGAGGGGACATCCCTGTCTAACCGATCGCTGAAGAGGGAAGGAAGAAGACAAGTGGCCATTAACAGTAAACCTACTGGATGAAGAAGTAAGAAGAATCTTGACCCACTTACAAAACAAATGAGGGAAGCCAAATTTTACCAGGGCTCCAAGCAAGTAAGACCATTCCACCCGATCGAAAGCCTTTTCAAAATCCAAGAGAAGAAGGGCAATGGCCTGATTGGTCCTTAGGGCATAGTCCGGGATTTCCTGTGCAAGGAGGAGGTTGTCTAGAATATACCGGCCTTTAATGAATCTTGTCTGGTTGGGCCGAATAATGAATGGAAGAAGAGGTTGAAGTCTAAGGGCGAGAGCCTTGGCAATGATTTTGTAGGCGACATTCAGAAGGGTTATAGGGCGGTAATTCAAAATATTCGTTCTGTCCCCCTTTTTGTACAGCAAGGTAATTACCCCTTGAGCCATTGAAGGTGGCATCTGACCTTGCTGAAACAGATGGTTGGCCATAGCTGTAAAATCCCCTGAAATCTCTGGCCACAATGCTTTATAAAATTCAACAGAAATGCCATCTATACCAGGCGATTTGTTGTTCTGCATCTTAGATAGAGCTTCTTCTAGTTCCAGGTCAGAGAAGTCTCCCTCAAGCTGCGCGGCATATTCGGGAGAAAGCATGGTAGGAGTGTGAATCAGACAGGCTGTCTGGTCATTAGAAGGATCTAGGGAGATGTTGTCACTGTGAAAAAGGTGCTGGAAATGGTCCCCAGCATGGGCTGCCATCGATTTAGGTGTTGTGTTTGAGATCCCGGATGGTTGGGCAACAAGTTCAGAGATGGTCTGTGAAGCTCTTCTCAATCTGGTCTTGTCAAAGAAGTATTTTGTCATCTTTTCCCCTTTTGTTGACCAGTTAACCCCTGCCTGTAACTTCCACTTTCTTTCCTGGATTTTATGGTGAATGTCAAGATTGTTCCTGGCTTGGATATAAGTTTTGTAAGTATCTTCATCGCAACAACTGGATTCCAAAGCAGATTGGCATACTTTGAGGCATTTAGATAATGCCCTAACCTTTCTCTCTCGGATGAGTGCTAATTCTCGGCTCATTTTTTGGCTTTCTGTATTGACCGCTTTTAGCCTGGCCAGGAAAAGCTCAGTTGGATTTAGGTCTGGGTTTCCAGCCTGAGACCAAGCCTGCAAAAGACCCTGTTTGAAAGAGGGTAATTTGAGGAGGAGATTATTCAGCTTGTAGAGGCCTCTGCCCCGTTGGCATGAATGAGGGATTGAGATAGAAAGGGTGATTGGTGCGTGGTCAAATCCCAAGGGAATGGGTTCTTGCGGGGCTCTTTTAGAGAATTGTACCAAATTGAGGGAAAGGTAAGCTCTGTCAAGACGAGCCATACTAAGGTCGGTGAGGGTTCTATTGTTGGTCCATGTAAAGGTGATATTGGATGCTTGACCAAAAATAGGTGCTGCCTCCTTGAGACTATGTGTTTGAGCGCAATTGAACCATTGGTCCATCTCCTCTAGATTTGGGGTGAAGGTTCCAGCCCCTCACCTATCCTCCTGGACTTCAACCATATTAAGATAACATGCTACAATCCAGCTGTCTATGTTTAGTTGATCTTTCATTTTTGCATTGAGAACTCTCCAAAAATCTGACCTTTCTGCACATGAGTTTGGTGCGTAAATGTTCACTAATCCAATCGAGCCAGCTGCATTGGGTAGGGTTATTGCGCAGAATTGCAATCTGCCAGGTATCCAGATATCTTCTGCTGCGAGAAAGGGTTGTAAAGAGGGGGATAATAATATCGCCGTCCCTCCTTTGGTGCCTGAAGAGGTTGGTTTCCAAAGAGAGTTTGTTAAAGGCCATAGATAGTCTGAAAGGTTGTCTATTTTGGTCTGGTCTAGCTTGTGTTCCTGTAGAAAAATTATAGAGTCACCGGAGAGGAAGGGAGCCATCCAAGTTTTGATTCTCAGCCTTTTGAGAGATGAAGGGTCTGATCCAAGGCCCCTGATGTTCCAGGAGTGAAGGTTAAAGGTCAATGGTAGGGTATGGAGGGCCTGGACTGGAAACCAGGTTTGATAGCCCTTCGGTATGATATACGAATTTTACCCTATGATCCTTAGGTCGCATTGAGTTGACCCAGATGAAGTTGTTCGGGGGTTTGCGGGTTTTGTTGTGGATGGTTATGAATACACCCCTAGGTCTACATGGATATTGGATGTCTGGTATTGGTTGAAACTGCTCCTTTGAAACAGTGGAAATAGTAACAGTCTGGGTAGTTACTCCAGCCAAGAAAAAAGCAGCTGAAAACAGGTGCTGGAGCTCTGGATATCTTTGGAGAAGAGAACCATCCAAAGGAAGATTTCCACACTACAGCAAATGGGGGGGGGGGGGGGGGGGTTTGCGACGCCAGCCGTGCCCCCACGCCCCGCACGGCGCTGAGCGTGCGACGCCGGGCCGTCGCAGCAAAACCCCGCGGGTCGCCACCTGGCGCCGGGGCCAGGCGGCGACGCCTGGCCGTTGCACGGAGTGATGAAGGGCAAATGGCAGCCCTTCCGTGCAACGCCCAAGCGACGCCCCCAGCAGAAGGCAGCCCTTTCTGGTGACGGCCGCTCGTCGCACGCTGGTAAAAAAAAACCCTTTCTTGCCATTTCTTTCATCGCAGCCCTTTCTTGCGACGCCAGGCCGTCGCATGGTGGCATGAAGGGCAAAAGGCCCCTGCAACGGCCGGGCGTTGCAAACAACCCGGCTGCCCTATTCTTGCAAAAAAAAAAAAAATGGGTCACAATTTGTGACGGCTGGCCATCGCCGTGTGCGACCCCAGGCCTCATAAATCCATTCAAAAAAACAGGTCGCAGATGACGACGGTTGACCATCGACGTTTGCGACCCCCGGCCTAAAAACCGCGTCGCAGGTGGCGACGCGTGGGGGTCGCAGGTAGCGACGACAGGGCTTTCTAGGTTTAGGTTTAGGGCCTTTGGGGGTTCTTAGTTTTTTTTTTTTTTTTTCATATGGTACTGGAGTTTTTCTTTATGGTTTAGCTTGTTGTTGTGGACCTTCTTGTAGATTGTGACATTCATTTTGATAATTCTCTTGATACCACATCTGTATGTGTTGCTCCAACATATTCATTGCCTCTGCATTCTTTCTTGAAAAACTACCAGCCACAGCCATATTTGATCAATCATAGAAATAAAGTACAATATGCATGTACATGTACAATCAATCGGAGGGATGGGTCCAGTTCAGTGCGAGAATTGTTATGTAGCTTTGATTTTGTGTCTAATCAACTTGAACATCATCATCCGGAGCCTCTTCATCCTCATCAAGCTGCAAGCCACAAGATGTGGCTGGAACCACCTTCCCTTGAAGAGAAGAGGCCGGTACCTTGTATACTGAAGTTGGAGTATGCTCTCAAGCTCTCCAATGTACTCAAGTTTGCTCATAGCAGGTCGTGTATCTCCCTTGCCCCACACGGAGTCTTGCCAATATGTGGCACACAAGCTATAATCAAAGGTTGTTTTGCGATTCATGTCAAGAGCACGAATGCGGAAATGACGACCGTGAACCCAAACTGCCATGTATGAGGTCGCGAATTGAGAGGGGCCCTTTGCAATGTCTTGCACCAAATCTGAAACCACCTCTCAGCAACGGCGTCATAAACTGAAGTCTGAAGCCACTGTTGGAATGAACTTAGAGGCTGCAATTCCATGGGCAAATTTTGTGAAGGAACATTCCGGCGGCCCGCTCCTCGTCGTGGGCGTCTAGTAACCGGCCTTGGATGGTTCCGCCTCCATGCAAGCGTCTCTTCCTCTCGTTGTTGAACAAGATTATTGTATCTTGCCTCCCACTCATGTATGGATGGGGTGTTCTTCAGTATGAAGTCATGCTCTTGCTCAATCACGAAGGTCGGCAATTTTACCCTCTTCGATTTTTTGGGCAAAACGATGTCCTTGGTTCGTGCATCCTCCTCTTCCTTCCACATCCGAGAGGCTTCCTCATATACCCTTGCCATGTACTCCGTGCAATAGAACATAGCTTCTTGCAACGTATACCCCTCCGCCATGCTACCCTCCGGGTGCGCCATTTGTCTTACAAATCCTTTCAAAGTCTTCATATAACGCTCAAGGAACTACATCCACCGAGAATGAACGGGGCCGGCAATCGAAGCCTCTTCCAGTAAGTGCACTTGGATGTCAAAGAAGGAGGGAGGAAGGTGCATCTCCAACATACACATTACCTCCGCCGCCTCCTTCTTCATGCATAGGAAATCTGCTTCTTCCAACTCTTTGGAGCAAATCCACCGGAACAAGCCTCCCAATCTATAGATTGTCTCACGAACCTCGGGAGTCAATGTCCCACGTACTGCAATGGGCAAGATGTCTTGCAATAGATTGTGGTAGTCATGAGACTTCAAACCATGGACCCCGTCTTCTTCGTTGAACTTCGTACGGAGGGATGACCTATAATCAGTTGGTGTTCGGACAACACTTATGGTGGCTATCACTTTCTTGTATTCCTCCTTTGTCCATTGCCAAGGTGCGCGCCTATACTTCCACCGTACAACACCCTTTGGGTCCACACCATTTTGTTCGGCCCATAGATGGCGCATGCGACCCTGCTCCTCAAGCTCCTTTCTAACACCGAGAGAATCTCCTTTTGCAGCCACTCCCTTCTTTGCTGGCGTGCCATGAAGAACCCAAAAAAGGGACGAGCAGACATTCTTCTCAATATGCATGGGATCTAGAAGATGGCGAATCTTCAGGTCCTACATATATCCCCACCCACAAAGACTTACACAAAAAAATTTACGTGAAAGTGACAATGCAACGCATACCAAATGTGCAATATCACATGCATGCATAGGGATATTGACGGTGTTTTTGTGGAATATGTACCGCCCAATATGACAACTCGTAGAAGATTGAAAGTCGTTTCATGCCGGACACGTCCACTTCACCGTCCGTGCCCACATGGGCCTCCTTCCATCGGTCCTCCCAAAACTGCCCGGACGGTGTCATAGGGGGGGAACGTACTTCATCTTTGCCATCAAACAAGTGTTTCTCTCTTCTTCTCCATCGATGGCTCATAGGAAGAAATTTGCGGTAGTTGGGATACACCATCTTGTGAAGATGGCGGGAGCTATGTGCATCAAGATCATCGCCACAATGCAAGCATGCATGGTACCCTTTGGTGCTTAGCCCCGAGCAAACAGTTAGTCATGTACTATACATCCCGCCACATTAGCAAAAACAAAAAGTTGTCATGTGCATGGCCCATAATGCCATCTACCCCATTACGGTGCACAAAATTGTCGCCGCTACTTCAATCAATCCCAATCCTCATCGATATTATCCGGCATTGACAAGTGAATGTACGCGGGTTGTTCATGGGGAACATAATATACCTGGATAATCATGCATTGTCCAAAGCAAGATGCATCTCATCTGAAAAGATTGTCCGGCCATAGGGTCAAGTGAAGCATCCAATGTCGGGATTCCCCTCCATAGCTCTTTAAGTTCATCAACAAGAGGTCGCAAGTACGTGTCCATGTTTGCCACTTGTTTTTTTTTCTATGAGACATTCACATCATTGTTTCAATGCTCCACCAATATGCAGATTATACTACAAAATGAATTACACGTCTTACTCCATGATTATGTCACTCATCAATCTTGCATCCAAATTGCGTTAGAGATCAGAAGTTTAATATAAAGTCTAAGGCAATAATAAACATGAAATGAGTACACTCACCTGGCACAATGGCAGCCAACATGATATGGCCTTTTCTAATTGAAAGATACGGAGGGATGTTGTAATTCACCATGGTCACCGGCCAAGTGGAATGACTACATGACTGGACAGAGAATGGGTTGACCCCATCCGAGGAGAAGCCGAGGTGGACATGTCATGGGTCCTCCAAGAGAAAAGACCACATCTCTTCAATATGCCTCCATGCTTGTGAATCTTGTGGCCCGCACACCTTTCCCGGGGGGCTCCGATGCGAGGCGTGCCATCTCATGAGTTTGGCCAATTCGGGGCTTCGGTACTGTGCCCTCAATCGCGGGATGATCGGAAAGTAATGCATTTTCTATGATGAAATACCCCACGCCCCCCAAATGTAATCATCCCATTAGCACACATAATACAACACCTTTATGCATTTCCCTTTATGCAGCCTCTCCCTCATTTGGGTGTGAATGGTCAAAACCAAACGTCGCTCCTTCCACTCCTCACTCACTCTTTCCAAAACCACAATCAGATCTTGCATGAGTACTACTCTCTAAACCCTAAACTTTGTGGAATACACTTTACATACATTGAGAAGATTAAAGAAAACAATCTCCATGCGAGGGGGAATGACGCTTATACCTTGCGTGGTACTTTTTTCCCTTGGACATCATCCCGATATCGGTCTTTCTTGCACTTTGGGCACTTGGTGAGATGTGAATCCTCTCCGTAGTATAGGGTTTTATCACATGGACATGCATGAAAAATCTTATAGTCCATCCCCATAGAGTCCAAGACTTTGCGTGCCTCTTTTCACGACCGTGGCATCTTGGGTTTCAAGTGTGGAGCAAGGATATAGTCTGCAATAGTTCGCATTATGGCAGACATCCCAACATTATTTATGCCAAATCGAATTTGAAGATTGAGCAAAAGTAAGATTGTTGAAAGTCGACTCACTTTCGCCCCTTCGTACAAGGGAGTTCTCGCCTCCCTCTCCATGTCATTTGAGGGGGCCATTTCAGGATCATCGATTGGCCGGGTTCCCTCTTCATGGGATGCATCAGTGCCCACATGATGCATTAAGAGATCCTCCATGGCTTGCACATCCTCCTGGTTAATTCCATGCTCATTGTTGTTGTCACTGTCACTATCACTGTCATCGTCATCATCATCCGGTACCGTGGGGGGGCGTCTCGCCCACGGCTCCCGCCTGATGTACTTGGGTTGTTTTCGGATGGGGTGCCAAGAGAAAAGACCGGGAAGGGATGGACAAAGTCCTGATACGAACAAATGAACATAGGGACATATATTATAATGTGTCCTTGCAACCATACACTTCATTATAAGCGAAATGCAAACAACAACCTTCAATGTGTGTGTGCATCAAATATGTCATTCAATAATTACATGTATGTGCGCAACGTACACGCATGCAAAATTTCAAACCCAAACAAAATCATTTGCCCCCCCCCCAATGACACATTCACCCTATCAACCAATTTTTGTTTATTAATGTGAAAGAAAATCCTCTCATGCCATTGCACCCAACAAACGGATGTGGCTCAAGCTTCATTTTTTCCTACATGTGCTTAAATATGTGTGCAACACCTGTACAAAGATCCAGCAGGAAAAAAAATTTAAAAAAAAAATAAAATTTTGCCTCCCCAACGACGCACTCACCCTTGCACCAATTTTGAATTAAATCGAATTTAAATGAATTTAAAATAAATATTTGCATTTAGAAAATATATGATTGCGGTTTTGAGGGGCGTAATTATTTTATTTTTAGCTCTATTTTGTTCTGTGACATCAGGCTTTGCACCACTACATCCATGCAAAAAATGGGACAAAAAAAAAATAGAACAAAAATAAGTGTGTTTCTAGGGTCATTTTTGTATAACTCTCTATGAAGAGTGCATGAAGTTGAAGATAACTCAACTTTGGAGTGCAAATGAGAGAACAAAATCTGGTTATGGGTCCAAATGACTTTTGTTTACTCCCAAATTTTGCACGCACATTGCATATGCTATCATTAAGCATATGGCTTGAAAATGGAATAAAAAAAAATCATCTGCAGGCGAAACACAATTTTCCGTCTCTATGACACGTACCTGCGTTCAACACTAGAATGACCCATTGAATAAACTTGGTTCATGCTCATATTTGGTCCACATGTGCATAAGTATGTTTAGATCACATATGCAAAGTTGCAACCCACACGAGCAACAAGAATTTTTTTTACATCAATCGATTAATCAGATGTATACAAAGTACATCATGAGAATATCTACAATGCCCCTCTACGCGATCCCTGTCTCAAAAGAACCCTATTTCTATCATACACATCCCACTCACGCTGTAATTGGAGGTCCCAATCATTTCGGGAGAACTCGTATGATGCAAATAGTTCGCTGTCAGCCCTAATAGTCCTACTAGCACTGTCATCACAAACATGTGCATCTCCTCACAGTATACCGACGTATGACCACAAAAGCTCTCATGCCCATCGCTTCGCTCGTCCCATACTACATTGGTTCTCCTAGGATGACCAAAAGAACTATTGACCAGCCCAGCAATATTGCCGAAGATGTCGGGGTCACCATCACAAAATCTGATCTCAATGGGAGACAACCCCCGTCTACGTACATCCTGTCCGTTGACACACAAAATGTAGGGTAGGATGTATGGGGCTTCGAGGCGTAATGTACGGAACTCCGCGGAGGTGTATGGTGTTCCGTAGTAGGGAAACAAGTCCACCATGCTGTTTCTCCGAGGAGGAACCACAATATCATTGACCGTGAATAAACCCCGACCCATAGCAGGGTCTGTAGCGGCTCTCACAACATACCGTCTCCCCCAATACTCGAACTCCACATTTTCTCGGATGGGGGTGGGAGGGTCGAGATGATTCCCCCAACAACGAGGCTGGACGGTCCTCAGTAACATAGTCCTATACGCTTCCCATCGGGGGCGAGGATCCGGCTCAGGCCGCCCAAGCCGAAGGGGAGGAAACCTAGGTTGAAGCCGACCCCTCCTAGGGGTTTGGGGGGCACATGCACGTGGAGGTGGAGGTGGAGGTGGTACTGCTGACGGAGGAGATGAAAGTGGAGGTGGTTGAGGATGTAATGTCGGAGGTGCAGCCGGGGGTACAACGTCCGGATCAGGCACAACCGGAGGTGGATCAGACAAAGAAACAGACGGAGGGGGGGAGGCCACAATCAGGGGGACCGCCTGAGGAAACTGGGGGGGGGGGGGGGGGGGGGGGTGGGCCTGCTCGTCGCCGGCCATAACGCCTACGACACCTACGATACCCCTCGACCCTACGCATCTCATCTACGTGCTGCTGGGGGAACCAACTGGTAATATCGGGCACATGCCTTGGCACAAATTCTGCAAGTAGACCGGCGCGAAATGCCTCCTGTGCAATGTGATTGTGAGCTTGGGCATCAAGTCGTGGCTGCAATGTGCGTAGTGAACGACGCATCAATACTTATGTCGTAATTTTGATTCATGTATGCTTACCAATCCTACTATATTATTAGATAAACATAAATGTACCTTAAATGAATGTTAATGAGAGGGGTGGGAAAAACACTCACCTTTGCCGCATCCGCAATCTTGTTCTTCTTGTAATGTTTTTCGACAACATGCGGTCGCCGCCTCGGTGGTCTGGTGCTGCCCGGCGGTATCCGTTCCCAACACTTAGTGCACCAACACTCAATCCATCGGGGGGTCAAAGGTGGACGTGGTTGGACGGGGTGGCCCGCGAGGGGGCAACCCGCGGCGGGGCAACCCGCGGCGCGCCCGACTCGATCCCGGAGTGTCAACATCCCCCGCATCACCTGAAATTTGGCCCCGGTCCCTTCTACGATTGTGCCCGACAGCCTGTATTGGATCAAGTGCAATGGGTGGCTCCTCGCCACGAAAAATGGTCGCTCTAGGGCCACAATCGATATGTGGTACTACCTCCCCATCCTCGAGGGAGACGGGTCGATGTTTCCTCACCATTCCATCCTAATTAATACACACCACCAACATTTTCATTTCTCAAAAACCGATGGCAAAAAAAACCCTATGCCTCAGCCTCGGGGCTTTCAAAATTGGTAACCAAAGGCGGAAAATCCCTATGGTGCTAGAGCCCAAGACAATAAATCCTTCCTCTCGTTCTATCTTCAGGATGCTCACACTATGGAAAAATTTGTTGAGACCCAGCGCTTTGCGATTATCAGATTGAACCACATTTTGGGTATGTGAATCCTAATTACACCGTTTATCCTTTTAACCCCAAGACCCACAACTAAAACCGCCAATCCAAAACCCAGCACCATAAAGAAAAGCAAACACCCTAACCCAGTACCATATGAAAAAATAAAAAATAAAAATAAAAACTAAGAAACCCAAAAGGCCCTAAACCCTAAATCCAGAAAGGTCGGTCGTCGCCTCCTGCGACACCCTGACATCGCATTGGACGACGAGTTTTTTTTTTTTTTTTTTTCTAAGAAACGACGGCCAGACGTCGCAATCTTCATTTTTACATTTCAAAAAAGGGCGGGCGCAGGCGTGCGACGGCTGGGCGTCGCACGTGGGCGCCGCGTTTTTTTTTCCCCTAAGTGCTTGAAGCATCTCTTTCCCCTCCCATTTTCGTTTGTTCTTTGGGAGATATGTAGTTCAGAGAGTGGGGTTTAGGGTGGAGGAGAAACACACTTGCTGCTGAGCCCGAGGTGGTCGCAAGGCCCCAAGGAGTTTGCCCCAACGCCGCTCCAATGCCCAAGGTAAGCACCACCTCCTCCCTCACTTTCTGTCTTTCTTTCTTGCCCTAAGCACGGGCTGATGTCTCTCTCTCTCCCCTGTGTGGTAGGAACGCCGCGCAGAGGCGCGATCTAACGAGCTGAAGAGAGAGAGAGCCGTGGTGAGCGGGGGAGAGACGCCCTGCAACGGCGGGGACCCGCGCCGCTGGCAGCCGCGACAGCACCGCATCAGCTCGTCGCGCCAGCTCGCTTCAAGCACCAGTAGCAGCAGAGGTACGTCAGGGAAATTGCACTCTCCCTTTCCTCTCTGCTTCTGTTTACTGTTCAAAGGTAGTTTTCATGCCCTGACTTTAAATTTAGGTCTGGTGCCAAGAGTGGGATAGACCCTTGAGCGCATCCATGATGTCCTCCTCCATGTCACAGACTGGAAACAGGTTCAGGGAAGTTTTCTTCCTAACTTCATTTTCATCGGACAATTTTCTGGTAACAGACGTGGCTTTGGACACTACACTCTCCAAGTCAGGTTTATCCAGCAAGGTCAAGACTTGCGGGTCCAGATTCAGATCCTTGATAATCTCTTCTACTCTCTTCTCCCAGGGCTTATCATGTTTGACAGGGCGGTCCTGTTTCCAAGATATAGAGTCGATTAACTTAGGATATCTGATGTTGGACATATGTTGCAGCTGAACCCACCATCTGACCTTGAATTTATCTCGTCGGGAGCTTAAAAGAGAGCAGCACAGAAGAGAGGGAAGATATTCATGTCATGTCAAGACATGGACAAGACCCACTAGGGTCATTGTCAATTAAAGACATAAACAACCCAAAACAGGGCACCATCTAACATTTACATTCTTGTCATAGCTTCCCATGAATTGACATCACCCAATCAGTCATGATAAAACAGGGTGGGAGGGCGGGGTGTGTTCATGTAGGGGATGCAAGCATCTTGAACACCCGAGATCCGGCCATCTTGGCCAATGAATCATGTGTTCATGTGTGGGATAAGATACGATATAGTTGCCCCTGTGCAGGTTGCAAGGCCTCTTGGTTCAGCCTGCACACATACCTTACTAGCAGGTCATGTATTGAAGGAGCATAAAAATGCTGAGGTCATGCAAAGGGCAAGGTACCATGGTCCAGCCTGCCCTATTACCATTTCAAGACACGTTTTCACACATACATCTTGGATATGACCCACAGGTTGCAGCATCTCACCTTTTCAGCCATTAATTATGGCAGGTCATGCATCAGCCAAGGCATAAGGACCAGCCTGCAATTTGTCAGAATCACAATATGCCACCAAGCAGTCCTACTTGGGCATGATGAAATAAATTCCATATCATTTGTATTCACCCCGAGACATGTGATCATACAAGGTGTCAAGGGAATGTGAACTCAGCCTGTCAAATTGTAGGTTCAAGACTTGTACATACAAGCAGCTTGAACAGCCGAGATCTAGCCTCTTTTGCATATAAAAAACCAGATTGCAGGTCATAGGCCTGATGTCATGACCAAGCCAAAACTATAGGTAGGATCCCATTGTAGCTTACCATCCTCATCCTTCAAGAGTTCCATGCTAAAGCATACAAAGAACACCTCACTGTGATCCAGTACTCAACAGAAACAGGCCCGAAAAGGAGCAGGTCGGTGCCTTATCAGGCTGCCGCCATACTCTTCAAGGCCCACCATGTCCATAGAGACCCAAAACCGCCAAAAACATACCACCTAAAACCAGATCCTCTTTGGCCAAAAAAACTTATAACCTAGCTCAATAATCCACAGGCCCTGCTGTCAAAGATCAAGAGGTAGGGTATGGTTTGTATGCAAGCCGCAGGAGACAGGCCAGTCAGGCCGAGCTGCGCATCAACGGCAGAACGACAAAGGCCAAAAACCAGGCTGTAGCATGCCAAACCAGGAGTAGTCGGGTTGAAATCGGGGCTGCAGGCAGCAGCCACCTCACAGCGCACAAACCCACAGGTGTTCTCAGCCCATATCCCAATCTGCATGCTCAAGAAGCTTCAAAGTAGGTGAGGATCCTCACCTGGTCCCATCACAAGCCCCCACAAAAACCAACAAGTTAGTGAGGATTGTGGAACCCAGGTGAATCACAGACCCTCACACTTGTCATCGATGTCAACTAAGAAATTCAAAAGCAAGAGAAAGAGATAAGAACACGAGAATCCCTAAACTCCAAAGGCACCTTAAGCAATTGGGGAAGAGGGTTATGCGCCATCACCACCCGCAGCAAGCCGCCTCCACAAAGCACATAAGCAATGAAGCAAAGCAGGCACAATCGCAAGGCACTAGAAAGGAGGGAGAGAACTTCCCATCATAAGCACCCTTGCTAAGCACAAAAAAAGCCAGAGGAGGGAAGATGCCACTGCATTCATAGCGGTGTTTCCCGCTGCAAGAGAGACAAGGCACCGCCTTCGCGCCCCCCCAGGGGCTCGTCCAACATGGGTACGACACCACAAACGGGGTAGCCACTGAAGCACGTCCGCCATAACACTCTCCTCGCGAGCTCAGAAGCACGTCGCGTGCTTCTGATAACGAGAGAGACGACATAGGGTTGTTCCCCAATTATTCATCCGTGGATGAAAAATAGTAGGACACATCCGTATACCCTGACGGATTTCATCCGCAGCAAGGTTAAAAATAGGTTTTGGGGTAGGGGTTAGGGTTTCTAACGTAATTAATCATAATTAGGGGTAATAAAGATCAATTCCAGGCCATAATCACATCATCCATAGACAGATCACTTGTGTCAGGATGAGAAAGTAGGGAATATCATCCGTGGCAGCGCCTTACCTCCATCTAGGTAATTCTATCATTCCTCACCAGACCATCCGGTATGGATAAAAAGAGTCAATAAAAGAGGAATGAATATCACCCTGGTAGTTTTTCATCCGGTACGGATGGAAAAACAGGATGCTGTTGGCAACCTCCATAGAGGTAATTCTTTTCTTCCATGGTGACTCATCCGGTATGGATGAGAGTCAATAAAGGAGGAATGAGGGAGAAGGCCAAAACAACCATCCTAGAGGTATTTTTCTTTGTTGCCCCCTCCTGGGGAAACAAAAGGGACAGATCCTACCTCTATCAGGGGTTGACGTTTGTAGTAAGACTTACCTTCATATATAGAATTAATCCGGGGTTCCCAGATATCCGAGCTACAAATCCCTTCACACAAGCATCAATCTGTTGTGTGTGAGATGCCCAAAAACTAGGCCTCAGAAGGGGCTGGGCTTTTGGTTTCAAAGTTAGTAAACAGAGGTACATGCACAATTCCCTTGATAGATTTGAAGAGAGCGTCTCTTTGGTGAGAGAACCCCGGACAGTGTATCATCAGAAAATAAGTATTGTCTTCAGATTGCCCACACAACGGGCAATTGCACTCTCTCCTTTCCTCTCTGCTTCTGTTTGTTGTTCAAAGGTAGGCTTCCTGCCCTGAGTTTAAATTTCAGTCTAGTACCGAGAGTGGGTAGACCCTTGAGGTCATCCAAGATGTCCTCCCCCATGTCACTGACTGGAAACAAGTTCAGGGAAGTTTTTTGCCTAACTTTATTTTCATCAGACAATCTCATGGCAACAAATATGGTTGGACAGTATAGCCTCTAAGTCAGATTTATCCAGCAGGGTAAAGACTTGCGGTTCCAGGTCCAGGTCCTTGATAATCTCTTCTACTGTCTTCTGCCAGGACTTAGCCTGTTTGACAAGTCGGTGGGCGGTCCTGTTTCCAAGATATAGAGTCGATTAACTTAGGATATCTGGTGTTGGACATATGCTGCAGCTGACCCCACCATCTGACCTCCCCCCCCCCCCAACCCATTTTTTTTCATTGTTGCCCCCTCTCTCCCTCTATCTCCCTCCTCGGAATTGGCCGGTTGCATCAGTGTTCTTTTCATGATTTTCCATCTATACCAGATGGACTCTAAAAGGTGTTTTCACCCGACTTGTAAAGGTTTTCTATCCATACCGGAAGAATCACCTGGGTGGACACTAAAATACCTCTAAAAATGACCTATAATTTTTCATTCCTCTTTTATTGACTTTCATCTATACCAGATGAGTCACCAGAGAATGAGGAATTACCTCCATAGGGGTTGTGACACTGACATCCTATCTATAATTTTTCTATCCATGCCGGATGAGAAATACCAGGATTTGAATTCGTTTTATTCCTCCTTTATGTTTTTCCGTACTAGATGAGGCTTTCTCTTAAGGGATGACGAATGACCTGTTAGGATGAGAAACCGCTGCCCTGGATGATGTATACTACTTTTTCATCCTGCTGATGGACCTCATCCAAATAAATGAACCCATTTAGTTTTTCATCTGGACCGGATGAAAAAAACAGCTTATGATGGCCATGGAGAATTTTTTTAATTACCCTTAATTATTGCTAATTAAGGAGTGAAACCCTAACTCATACCCTATAATCTACTGTTTAAACCTAGCGAACGGATGACATCCGTCGGGTTTTTGAGATAAAGGGTATTGATTATTCATCCTCCGGATGAAAAATCAGGCTCTGCCCTAGGGTGTCTCTTCCGCTGTCAACTGCACTCTGCGTGCTGCTGAGCTCGCGAGTTATGGTGTCTGAGCTCTGCTGCTTCATGCCGGACGAGCTCTTGGGGATGCGCAATGGCGACGTCTTGTCTCTTCTCATAGGCGGGAGAACCCGCTGTGATGGCATCGTCCCTTTCCCTCCTTTGGCTTTTATGTTTCGCAGCGGCGCTTGGGTGGGGAAGTATATCGCTCTCTCTCCCTTCTTAAACCTAGCATTTGTATGCTTTACTTCTCCTTAGCTGTGCTGGAGGTGGCGTGTTGGTGGCGATGGCGCAGTGTTACCTTCCCCAATCGCTCAAGGTGCTTTTGGTGTTTAGGGTCCTTTTACTTCATATCTTCCTCTCTTGTTTTTGGGGTTCTTAGTTGACATCGATAACAAGTGTAGGGGTCTGTGATTCACCTGGGGTTCCACAATCCTCACTAACCCATTGGTTTTTGTGGGGGCTTGTGATGGGACCAGGTGAGGATCCCTACCTACTTTGAATTTTCGTGAGCTTGCAGATAAGGATGTGTGCAAAAGGAACATATTGCTGCTGCCTGCAGCCCCCATTTCGGCCCGCTTGCTCCCGGTTTGACATGATGATGCTTGCTTTTGACTTATCTTTTGCTGCTACTGATGGAGCACTTCGGCCTGACAGCCTTGTCTCATGCAGCACTGCATGTGAATCGTACCCTGTCTTGAATCTTTGACAGCTTTGCCTGTGGATTTTTAGACTAGATTTTCTTTTTTTTTTTGCCTGAAAAGAGGATTAATGGTGTAAGGGAAAGGTCATAAGTGGTTGTTTGGCTCTAAGGATGAGGAGACCTGAGTTTTGTTAAAGAAGATAGCCTGATAAGGCAATGATAGGCCGTTTTCAGACTGGATTGTGTGTGGAATGGAGCATAGTGAGGTTCTATGCAAAACACATGGCATTAGCCTCCTGTGAAACAATGACGGTAAGCTCTAAAGGACTCTGGCCAATGATTATTTACTTTATTTTGCCATATGAACAGCCACCTGCATTGTATGATTTATCTTGGCCAAGTGGGCTTGGTCTTGGGCACTCAAAGTGTATGTGTGTCCAGATCTGGAAGCTATGACAGGGTAGGCCTTTCTTCCATGCCAAAACGCCTTACATGATGTATATCTTGGGGCAACTGTACATGATGAAGAATGAAGTCGCAGTCAGTCTTGTCATGCCCAAAGTGATCACTTGGTTGCATGTTTGGAGTCTGATTGGGGGCTGCTATTTCATGAGCGGCATGAGCATGAGCGGAAAAAAAAAAACCATGAGCAGGCCATTGTGTGTCCACGGAAATAGGGTTAGGAGGCACGGAAATAGGGTCATGTGGACTCGTCATAGCAATGAAATGCAACATTTTATTGCAAATTTTGTGGCAAGCCACGTCTATACAACTCTGTCCTAACTGACATAGCAGAAATGGGAACTACTCTCCTACACCTTCCGAGGAACTTGGCCCTCCTTCTTCCTCATCCCCCTCATCCCCCCCATCCTCCGAGCTCTGTGATGCATCGTTTGCACTATGCCTCTCAAAAATTCCGTCCTCTCCTTGGGGGACTGTCCACCTCACCTCCTGGGAATCTTCTGCCTCTTCTCCCCCACTTTCCTCAGCAGAATCCAAGACAAATCTACGAGCCCGAAGGGCTCTAATATCTGCTGCCTCCTCCCTCATCTTCATTTTCTTGAGGCTTGCCTCGTCTAAAATCTGTTGTACACGACTAGGTTCGGAAGACCTCCTAATGGACACCAAAGCAAGCCGGGCAGCATAAGTAGGAAGGATGTAGTCCCTTTCTGGACTAGGCATGAAATCCCCCCTGGCAAAAAAAGACACGTTCCTCCTGCCCATGAACTCCGGTGTAGACGTCCCTCCTGCAGTACTTGGCATCCTACAGTAAGAACAAATCCACTTCAAGAATGTCAATACCAGAGGCCTCATGTGGCGCATAAAAATTGGTCCTTGGAAAAATGGCGCCGAATTTCCAGTCCAGGGCACCAAAAATGGCTAAGTCCCTAGAGTGGCTGGCACCGAAAACCGAAATTCGGCACCATTTTTCCAATTCAAGGCCCAGTCAGTTCTGGGACTTAGCCATTTTCAGGCCGGACCTGGGAAAATGGCGCCGAATTTCCAGTTCAGGGCTCCCAAAATGGCTAAGTCCCTAGGGTGGCTGGCACCGAAAACCGAAATTCGGCGCCATTTTTCCAATTCCAGGGCCAGTCAGTTCAGGGACTTAGCCATTTTCGGCCCGGACCTGGGAAAATGGCGCCGAATTTCCAGTTCAGGGCTCCCAAAATGGCTATCCCTAGCGTGGCTAGCACCGAAAACCGAAATTCGCGCCATTTTTCCATTTCTAGGCCCAGTCAGTTCCGCCCCAAACCTGGGAAAATGGTGCCGAATTTCCAGTTCAGGGACCTCATTCTGTGTTTTTCATGAATGCAGTACTGCAAGTTCTCCCTTTTGGAGAAAGGTCATCTGTCTTTCTGAGCCACCATTCTTTTGCATGGAGGAAACCCTGGGGCTGACTCATGTACACTTTATTGTAGGAGTGGCATCTGGACATTTGCGTGATTGCCCTTGGTATGTGGACCTTCCGCCCGGCTCGCTCAACCCATCCGAGTTTCAATTGAAGCCCAGGAAGTCGGAGCGCCGATCTCCGTCATGCAGGTATTCGGAGCGCGGATGATGGAAATCCGGCGCCGAATTTCCGTCATGCAAGTAATTCAAACGCGATGTTCGGAATTACATCTGAGGTAATTCTGAGCGTGGCCGCTTGGTGGTCTAAGACACTTAGTGTGGCAGTGTGGTGCTGAGTGGCCGTTGCGTTTTGCGTGTTTCCGACGTTTCATCAGCCGGTTCCTCGACAGCCGGTTGTAGAGAGCTAATGCTGTTTTCGACCTCAATTTTCAGCCGGAATCTCCAATCGCTGGTAGAGAGAATTCGTTGCTGCCGATTAATCCGCTTGCATTCGATATATTCCATCGCCTGGCCAGCTTAATCTCCGCCGGATCAGGAAATTCGCGCACTCTCCCCAGTATCCGCAATCCTCATCTGAAGAAATTCGCCGGTTTTTGTTCTAAAAAGACACCATTTCATACTGTCAGCGCGCTGTTTCTCGCGCCCGCTCCAAGGCCGATGTGCGTGGGCCGGAGCCCGCTGATGAGTAATCATGGTGACACGTTTTTCAGGGAATTCTCGACTGGTAGAGAGAAATTCCTTGCTTCTTTTCCATCCCTGTTAGTTCCTACATGGAAATTCGTTGCCGAAATTCCATCTGGCCGCGATTGCGATTACATGGCCGAATGGAAATTCGGCGCCGGTTTTCCATCCCCTCCGCCTGAGTCGACTTTACATCCGGCGCCCCCTGTTGGATATTTGGTGCCGAATTTCCGTCCGGGAATTGTAATGTGACGGCCAGGTGCCGGCCTCGCCTCCCGAGCCGACTGCATCCAACGGCCCCGGATGTAAATTCGGCGCCGTTTTTCCATCCGGGAGGTTTTTATGTCGGCCAGTTTTCGGCCGACCCCCCGACACGACTTCTTTTGGGGGGCCCGGATGGAAATTCGGCGCCGAATTTCCATCCGGGGGATGTTCTCTGTCGGACAGGTGCCGGCCTCTCCGCCCGAGTCGACTTTATCCGGCGCCCCCTGTTGGATATTCGGTGCCGAATTTCCGTCCAGGGTTGTAATGTGACGGCCAGGTGCCGGCCTCTCTTCCCGAGCCGACTGCATCCAAACGGCCCCGATGTAAATTCGGGAGTTTTTATGTCGGCCAGTTTTCGGCCTGACCCCCCGACACGACTTCCTTTGGGGGGGGGCCGGATGGAAATTCGGCGCCGAATTTCCATCCGGGGGATGTTCTGTGTCGGACAGGTGCCGGCCTCTTCATCCGGGGCCCCTGTTGGATATTCGGTGCCGAATTCCCGTCGGGGGTTGTAATGTGACGGCCATGTGCCGGCCTCTCCCCCCGAGCCGACTGCATCCGAACGGCCCCGGATGTAAATTCGGCGCAGTTTTTCCATCCGGGGAGGTTTTTATGTCGGCCACTTTTTGGCCTGACCCCCCGACACGACTTCGTTTGGGGGGGCCTGGATGGAAATTCGGCGCTGAATGGAAATCCGGGGGATGTTCTCTGTCGGACAGGTGCCGGCCTCTCCGCCCGAGTCGACTTCATCCGGGCGGCCCTTGTTGGATATTTGGTGCCGAATTTCCATCCGGGGTTTGTAATGTGACGGCCCGGTGCCGGCTTCTCCCCTTCAGCCGACATCATCCGGGCGGCCCCCCACTTTCTGACTGCATACCGTTGGCAGTTATTGCGCAAAGACCAGGGCCGCATTCCGGAGACAAGGTTCATTAACACTCTGACTGTGGATTTTTGAGATAGTTGGCTCCCTGGATTTGGATCAGGCTTCGTCGCTCGGACAAATCGGCACCGCATTCCTTCCCATCGGTGCATCCCCCTTCTACCAGGGAGCTTGCCCGCACGCCATCCTGGCAGTCTTGTGTGCACATCTCCCATGGCGAAAAACCCAAGCGCTACAGTGTACTGCCCTCCTCACGAGCATAGAGCTTCATTTCCGTGCAGAGGGGACATCTGCCGTGTGATGGAGAAATATCTGTGCGTTTGATACCACCTGAAACCGGGGTCAGTTTTTTTGGAGGAGGAAAGGAAGGACTCAAACGGCGTTGTTGTCGAGAGTATTGTTGTGCTCCACGATGATTTCGGCGATGGCAGGGAATGGCGAGTTCCACCATCGGACAGCGTCATATACAGGGCTGTTGGGGACTTCATTTGCCCGCCAAATGCACCTTCTATCCTGGCGCCTTCCACGAAACAATCCGCGAATCAGAGAGTGGGTACCTCAAAGAGAGAAGTCCGCAACGAAGTAAATCCAGAGCCCAACCCATCAATGAAGACGAGCGAGAACCGGGTTGTTCACAACCTATCCGACTCCGACGAGGTCATGGAAGTTCCGAGATCGTCCTGGAGATCAGGCAAGTCCTCAATGGACGTCAGTGGACGAGGGAGTCATATTCCCAGCACGAGCACCACAGTTCAATCCATTCTTGAAATTCTGTGAGGGCTTCACATGGATGGACACTGCTCGGAGCTGGCCGGGCTCGACTACAGCAAGTTCGCAATTAAATCGGTTACATGCCTTCCCGCAGACGTCGACGGTAATATCTTCTTTGAGTTCCCTCCTCGGACGGACTACTCGAGGGCGTCCAGAATGTTGACAGATATGGATAGAAAACATGACGGTCATCCTTGGTGCGTCACCAAAACCACCAGCATGAAGATGCTCAATGGTGTACGGGTGCGCTACGTTGTTTGTGCGGGCGCGTTGCGGTGTTTCTCCCCAACTTGCTTCCATTTTAAATCCAGAGGTCACAGGAATGAGACCGATTGGACAAGCACAGCTCATCAACCATTTCGAGCTCAGGAGAAGGTTCCAAACTCCACATTTAAGTGTGCGCATTGCAAAGAACCACCACATTGCATGTCTGTTTGTAATGCCAAGCAGTTCTATGTGTTGCACCATTTCCCTGACCTCACTCGAGCTTGCATACACGTTGGTTCCCATTGTCACAAATTGGCGAGGGGGAACTCGCGGGAGGCTGCCCACGAGGCAGAGCAGCTCGTTCAGGAGGAGGTTAAGTTGAGACCGGGTGCCAAACCCAAACAGATACAGCTCCAAGCCGCCCATAAGATGGCATTGGCCAGAATTATGTCGGAAGACGGCTCCGATAGAGTTCCTCTCGATGACAAGGAAATGGAGGCATTGCTGGAGTCGGTGTCCCACATCTGTTCACCGAATGTCCGAAACCACATTGTCTCATGCAAACAAAAAATTGGGCGTGGCTCGGATATGCACTCCATTCTGGAGGTGAAGGGACGATGTGGATATGACTACATTCATGGAAGTAGGTTTCCAGGACAAGGGACTGAGGCAGATCGTTGTTTCGTATTCAAAATGTCCACGTGTGGACCTGGCAGTGGTGTCCAATTGGTCGACAGGATGACGAGTGGGGACTTGTCAAACAGTTGGGTCATGTTCGACCATATCAAGCGAATTACAAATCACTAGTGGGTGACAATGGGTGCATATGTCTACGACACCCACTGCAGGATGCTAATGACAATTGCTATTTGTGAGATGAAAGGAGAGGACACACAATCGGAGATGCTTCTTTGGCAGGGAATAAACGAACAGATGGCCAAGGCGAGATTGCCCCCTCCCAATTTCCGTGGTTTCATGGCGGACAACGCACAAGCAAATTGGGCTGCCATCTGAAGGGTGTACGGGCAAGACCCCAATGTTCCCATGGAAGGCAAGGAGAGATCTTGTGGGTTCCATTTTCTGCAGAGCCTTTCGCAGTACACAACCAGGCTCTTGGCGCCAGATTTCAGAGATGAGCACCGTTCCATGTGTCTTGTGTGGAAGCGCGCTCCCACCTTGGATGATGCAGAGACACAATTTGCATGTATACGGGCTTGGTGGACATCGTCAGGTGCTGTAAGGAAATCAGACGAGGGAGCAATGGTCAGTTGGCTAGCATGGTGGCATTATCGTTTCCTCCAGTTTGGCGACTATATGCGGGAGGTGAGTTGCACGAATTCGCGTCCCGTTGAATATTATTCTTGGCATTATTTGTAACTTGCTTGTAACCTCAACATGTGCTTGTGCAGGAAATGTGTCTCGACTCCGACACCGACATGCCCACGACAAACATGGCCGAATCAGTGCATTCTTCCTGGCGTGCCTCCTCTGTGGCGCATCTGGTGGACATCCTCACTGCCACAACGGAGGACATTGTGAGGTCAATTATGCAGCAATGCAGGTACAACGAGTTCTTGAAAGGGAAACAGTGGGGCTTGGGGCCGGACAGGCAGGAAATGCTGATGCGGACTGCCTCCAGATCGAAGAATCCTCGTAAGTGGGCGGCGGCCTTGCGAGAGGGCCTTCGGGACACGCCATTGCTTTGAAGAGGCCAACATTTGGAAAGAGATGTTCATACCCGTCCAGTGAGACGAAGACTTGACGAGGCACCTGGCGGGGAAGAGGATTCATGGCAAGCTGACAAGAATATTCGCACGCTCCCTCGTGGTCCTGTGATGTTGCCCGAGGAGGTCTCGTCGAGCACCGCAAGTCCTGCACATTCAAGATCGCCATCTCCTTTGAGCACAGGGCACGTGCCCGGGCAACATAACGAGCCATCTATAGTAAAGCAGTACAACATTCCCATTGTGGAAACAAGAGTGTCGGAGTCACAGTGGAGAATTGCAAGGACATTGCCGGAATTTCGAGGGAAGTGTTGCGCCATCCGGGTGGATACGAGAGCACACTGTGGTGAGATGATTTGGAGGAACCCACACGGTGCTATACCTGCACCTTGTTTCAGCGGCAGATTTTTGACTCCCACATTTGCTCACGCCACAACGCAGACGTTTTGGTTCTGTAGGCATGACATAATGACCTGTGTATTTGGCAAGCCCAAGTACGGGATTCAGGGAATGCCGGAGCCTCCGGGCGTCTGGCCTGTTGCACCGGGTTGCAGCCTCTCTCAGAATGAGGCGGATGCTCTATCTGCAACAGGATTTTGAATGGTGCAACGCACAGACGTCCCGGCCCACGCATTTCCAGTTCCTCAGACCCAGCCATTGCAGACTGCTCGGTCCAGTAGAGACGGATTGGACAATTCTGCACATCCCACAATGCGATTCGGAAGAGTGAAGAGACGACACCCTCCCAACAAGTTGAATGAGACTCGAATTGCCAATGCTTTTGGGATGACTTGCACTATTCAGAGCTCCGTGGACGTACCTCCACCCGGCCTTGGGCGTGTTTATCGGATGGCAACGGCTGGCTCGGCTGTACGCGACGATGTATACACAATTACGATTGGAGTGGAGCCGACTTGCAATTGTACGGACTTCTCGTTAATGGAAGCAAAGAAGGGTTCAAAGTATTATCCGTGCAAGCATATGTATTACATTTACCTGAAGAGGTTGAGGATGAACGTGACTATTGATGACTTTATTCATGCACCGGCGTTGAGCGTGAACGAGCTGCACAAACTCCTCCTTAGGGATTCCAGAAATCATTGATGGGGCAAAGAGAATCCTCCATATGGATATTTTCAATTGCATTTTCATGTATCAGATTTTTTTTTGCAGTGTAATGAAATGCACCCCAGAACTCCTGGAATGAGGCAATATTCCATTCAAACTGAGATCCAACAGAAGCAGTTGTGGGGCCATTTCTGGAAAAATGGCGCCGAATTTCTCTATTTTGGGCCGAAAATTGGCTAAGTCCCAACATGCACTGGTACCCCTGTGCCTGGAAAAATGGCGCCGAATTTTTAGTTACATGGCCCAGAACTGCCCAACATATGTGCAATCCCCGGCACCATGTACCGAAATTCGGCGCCACATTTCCAAATTTTGGGCTTACACACCTGTCATGAGGGGACCTATAGCCGCGGAATTCGGCACCATTTTTCGCCAGAGAGACCTATTACCGCGAAATACGTCGCGGTTTTTTCCGGTTACGGACCCTACTACCGTGAAATTCGGCGCCATTTTTGCACATGTCGCTGGGTTTTGGCATGAGCGGAAGACGAAATATCATGAGCACAACTCTCAAAACTACAATTTTCCCTTCAAGGTGCCGAATAATATAATTGTTTTTTCTGACACATTGCATTAAATTAATGTTTTATAATGTTTTTTATTTTCGAAATTTGTACTTCTGCTCATGAAAACCAATTGTCTTGCTACTCCGCTCATGCTCATGAAATAGCTAACCTCGTCTGATTTACTGCAGGCTGGACCAACAAGAGTCATATGTGCACAGATACTGAATATATACAATGACATGTTGTTCTTACATACCCAGAAGGCCTTGCACGATGCATGCTTTGGGGTGCTTACATTTGGCCAAATGTGAAGCTGCAATATGGCTTGTCATGCCCAAGAAGTGTATTTGGTGGCAGGCTCGAAGTGTAATTAATTGCAGGCTGGTCCTTCCTGCTGCCGGTGTGAACACTCCCTGAATGTGTTGTAGGGCAGGCTGTTCTTACCTACTTTGCATAATGTTTGTCTTGGATCACCTCAAGGTACTTGTGTATACATATCTTGGATCTGTAATGTGGCAAGATGCTCCTATATGCCCATGATATCTTGCATGGTGCATATCTTATGGATAACTATGGATGATGTAATCTGAGGATGCAATCTGACTTATATTGTGCAAGTGGGTCACTTGGGTACATGACAAGAATCTGATTATGAACATACCCCGCCCTCCCACCCTGTTTTATCATGACTGAATGGGTGGCGTCACTTGGTGTGTTATGACAGGACTGGAAATGTTAGATGGTGCCCTGTCATGGGGCTGTTTATGTCTTCAATTGACAATGGCCCTAGTTGGTCTTGTCCATGTCTTGACATGACAATATCTTCCCTCTATCTTATTAACTTTTTCCACCCCTTCTTTCCCTCTGTGGTTTTTTTTTTTTTGTGAGCAGCACGAAAGAGAGGGAAGATATTCATGTCATGTCGAGACATAGACAAAACTTTTAAAGTCATTGTCAGAAAAAGACATTGCAGCCTCCTTAAAGGCACTATCTAACATCTCCATTCACACATAACATCCGATTTGATTGAATAATGAAGACTTCAGGGTATCTGAAATCTCTGGGTGGGAGGGTGGGAATTGTAAGATATTCATCATAGAAAGAAAAAATTCCATCACCATCAAAATAGACTGGTTTCATATTCCATAGAGCAGAGTAATTGTATCTCTCAGCCATATTGAGATATATCTGCCACATAGCAAGATATGTTCCCAAGAACAGCTGGAAAGTTTTAAAAGCAACCATGTCTTTTAAACGAACATCCTCAAGAGCATTTGCATAGTGGTTAGCAAAACATAAAATGCATTTATAGGTTGTATTTGAACTTATCAGCAGCAGGCCCAGGCCTGAAGTGTTTGCTTCAGGGCTTTATCCACATTCTACTAAAGTACAAAACAGATAGGCTTCCATAAGGCATCTTTTAGGTCTGGGGTACCAGTACCTAATAGTTATAAGTGTGATTGCCCCATTGTTCCTGGTTCAAACACTATAACTATGTAGCAGGTTACGTTCCCAAAATGACTGGCAGCATTTAAGCGAGACCAAGTCTGCTAGAGAGGCTTCCATAAAAACATTGCGAAGTACTTTTACTAAGCAATGATTGCAGCAGCAATACTATTTGAGTTTCCTAAGCAGAATCAGGCCTAGAGTTGATGTTCCAGGGCCTTATCATCATTCTGCCAAAGTAAGAAAAAAGCTCAAGATGTACATGTTTGTTATTAGATCAAAACCAACAGCATGTGGTAGCTTAAAAGAATGTATGTATTATGAAGAAACTAAACAAGCACTGCCAGGTATGATCTGAACACAAGCTGCATAAACCAGAGCTGTCTTGACTCATCAAAAGACAAAAAATAGTGCCTGAAAAAGGCAACATACTGCCTTGTCAAGCTGCAGCTAAGGTAAAAAAAATGCCACAATGCGGCTATGTCAAGACAATAGATACCTTTCAGTAGAATATGTGTATTCTATGAATGCTAGCATATGCCTGCCCTTTAATCATGTAAATTGAGTTGTCAACAACTAGAGAACAAGTTAAAGAGTACAAAATAGGTCCTCCCCTGATGTCTCATTGGAGTTGTAGTTGCATTCAGCATCAGCCACATTTTATGCAGAGTTCTTCGCATCTGCAAGCTTCAAACATTATGTAAGGTGAAGATCCTCACCTGCGCCCGTCCCAAAAACCACCACAAAAGACATTTTGTGTGTTAGTGAGGATGCATCGGGTGAGTAACAGACCTTCACACTTGCTATCGATGTCATCCATATAATCTAAAGCAAGCATATACAGGGAACAAAGCATTAAACCACCAAGACCTTAAAGGCTTGTGGAAGCGGCGAAGCCTGCAACATGGTGTCCAAGACGTGCATTCAAAAAAGTGCAAATAGATTGCTTTGCTGAAAAGAATGAAGAATGAAGAGTTTATCAAGTGAGAGAGACTCCCTGAAAACCATGCAGGTGCTGCAGCTTCATCAATGAGCATTCAAGGGTTCAGCTAGCAACCAAATTGATTGATTCGCAGAAAAAAAAAAAAAAGGTACCAGTAAGGGAGTTGAAGATCCAGCCACACTTGCGCATGAAAAGTCTGGTAATCAGACCTAAATTTCAGATGCCAGGCTGCATAGCCCTCAATGTGAGGTCCAGAAGCATCAAAACACCTTGGATTCATTCAATTCCAGCCACATTTCCAGTGTGAAGACATAGCCGCCAATGCACATGGCAATTAGGCCTGGAATCAGGCTGCAAAATCTTCATAAGGCCCCACCATGGGCATGAAATGCTTCATATTCCTGCAGTAAAAGCACTTAGCAGCCCCCATTCACACCAGCAGAAGCTCACATTTGAAATCAGGTGTGAAGACATAGCCGCCAATGCACATGCTGAGACCAGCGATTAGGCCTGGAATCAGGCTCGAATGCTTCGGATTCCTGCAGTAAAAGCACCTAACAGCCACCATTCACACCAGCAGAAGCTCATGCAATCAGGTATGAAGACATAGCCGCCAACGCACATGCGAAGACCAGCAATTAAGTCTGGGATTCTGCTGCCAGGCTGCAAAGCCTTCATTACGCTTCTCCATAAGCATCAGACGCCATGAATTCATGCATCAGGAGCACTTAGCTATCACCATCCACTCCAGCACAAGCTTAAGCACGAGCTTCGTGCTTTTTTTAGGTTTAGCAAAGTGATAAGGCCTCACTCCACGCGATTTCATCCAGTGTGGATGAAATCGTGTATAACTGATAACATTAATAGGCATTCATCTCTGATGTCATCCTGTATGGATGTCATTTGTCCACTATAAATGCTTGTCAACTTTGTCCACCCATAGCTCTCTACTCGTCTCAAGTCTCTCCAATCTACTCTCTAGTGATCACGAACTTCCTCCTTACCAAAAGCAAAGGGCCTCAAGGCCTACAATGAGCTAGACACCTTGTCTTAGCTCTCCAAAAGCACACCTTCCTAAATTAGGGAGCTTCAAGCTCCACTCCCTAGGACCTATGCTCCCTCTAGCAAACTAAACTACAACAAAGCAAGAGCAAAGCAAAGAAATGAACTAGGTGAAGAAAAAAGGAAGCCTTGCCCTTCTTTTATACTTTTTTTGGGGCTCTTAAATTATTGTAACTATTATAAACTAGAGGGAGATATAATATATTTTTTTTAATAAAGATCGGTGGATCTAGCACAGCAAGACATGGGAATGTGGATGCACTGCCAGAGGTTTCAGGAAACAGTGACTGCAAAGAGAGAAAGAGAGAGAGATTGTCCTTTGCAAGAAATTTTCAACATTCATGTTCTTGTCAGCTTCTACCTTACAATGACAAGCATTCTGATTGCCGCCATTGTCCCACCATTGCCTGGGGTTTGGGAAACAATCGTCCCAAAGCTTCTTTTTGTGTATTTGGACTTGGATATTTGCATCTGCTGAATGTCACCGTGGATGAGATGACCACTGGTTGTCTTTCACCTCCAGGTAGCCTTCTTGCCCATTTTCCTGTCCATAAATTTCGTCCTCCTGTACTGGTCTCCACTACCCTGCATTGGTTTGACACCGTTCGTAACAAATCTCAATACTGCGTCTACAACCGCTAGGTGGCGGTTAACATCCAAAACCTCCCTAGGGCGAATTTGAGTAATTTCATCCATAGAAATCATTTAAATCGGTCGCTGCAAGTGCCGTAAGCTTTGTAATTTGGTGCTGCTGCTAACCTTAACCATAAATCCCAAGAATTGGTGATAAATTATGATTAGGTGCTCCGTAAGTGCCTGTAAATCCTCAGGTCAATCGGAGTTAAAAACCATTTCCAAACGCCATTTTTCATGGATCCGTCGTATAGGAAGTTCGCTGCTTCCTTGGAAAAAACATTCTAATGGTGATGCTTGTGGAGTTCTTGACCCTGCCACTTGATCATAAAAGCTCGGAAGTCACCTCTAATTATCCTTCTGCACCATTGGTTTGACCACGCTCCGCTCCAAAGTCGTTCGTTCTGCCGTAAGATGGATGCAACATCCTGCTGTTGTTGCGATATTTTATCGCTATACAATTCTTATGCTAAATTGCCAAGTGCCCTCACTGTGTGATCCTACTCGATAAGAGAAGAGGGGGAATAGACAGAGCGCAACCTGTCCATACAATCACCCTCGTACGGTTCAAACGATTCTAAGATGCCGCTGGTTGTACCCACTATAGGAAAAGGGGGGCCTTTGCGACGCCCGAGCCACGCCGCAGCGTCGGGAAAACGCCCTTTTTGGGCACGCGGCAGGTGCAGAATTTGCGACGCCCGGCAGACGCATGGGCGTCGCCAAAATGACGTCGCAAAAATGCGATGTATGGGGGTCGCGAGCCCCCGTCCCAACTCCCGCGACTGTCGGACGTCGTTTTTCAGGCCGTCCGCGCCGATGGCAGGGGCCTCCGTCGAGCAACGTCTCGCCGTCGTGGCCCTCCAGCCGACGGCATTGGTGGCGGCGTCGGCGCGGCGTCGCATCCTTTTTTTTCTTTCTAACGTGCCCGGGAGTCCTATCCTAAGACCCAAAAACACGTGGCGTAAGCCGGGTGGTACGCCAAGCGACTATTGGGCGTGGCAAAAAAAAACAGCAGGAGCAGGAGTCGGGCTCCGCCACGCCCGGTCGTGGTTTTTTGCGACGCTCTGGCGTCGGTTTTTTTTAATATATTTAATTTAAAAAAAAAAAAAAAACGTGGTGCAGGCAGGGTGGCGGGCTCCGCGACGCCCTGCTTGCGACCCTCCGGTCCAAAAAAACACGTCACAGGGGGTGTCGGGCGTTGCCGCCCGCAAATGGGATTTGCGACGCCCGACTGTCGCGGCTTACAACCCCCGTGTTAGAGGGCTGTCTGGGACTTAGACACTTTTATGGGCTCTGTGGGGTACCCTTAATTTTTGCGCAGACTTACGGATGGTAGACTTAGACCAACAGAGGCCTTAGGGATGACAGGCACAGACTTTAGGAGTGGTAGACAGGTTTACACACTCAGTCACAGTATTACACAGTCGTACACAACCTATCATAGTCTGTCACAGTCAATCACAGTCTATCACAGCTCGACACAGCTTCACACAATTTCACACAGTCAGTCGTAGCCCGACACAGCCAGTCACAGCTCGGCACAGTCACAGCCCGACACAGTTTGGCACAGCCCGTCACAAAGTACATAGGAAACGGTTATCTTTGGCAGGAAATGACTGTGTGGGAATGACATTTGCAGAGGGAACGTCCGTGTTGGAGGTACCGCCATCTGTGGCCCTACACCTTGCCCCCTGACAGATGTTGGTCCTCTTGTTGGTGCTGGTCCTTGAGGACCTATTGTTGTAGTGGTGGATCTTCTACCAGATGCTGGCCCCTGAGCACTCCCTGCTACTGGCCCTTCTATACTCACAGTATTCCCAGCTCTAGTTGCACTACTTCCCACACTCCCTGTCCCCCCAGAGCCAGATCCAAGCTTCTCGCCTGATCCCCCTGAGCCGACACCTTCGTTGGCCTGTAATTCAAGTGCTCCACTTGATCCAGGTCCACGGGTTGGGATGTCCTGGTTGTAGTCTCAACCTCAACTGTTGGGTCTACTTCTTCATACCCCTCATCTTCCAAATTCTTCTCTTTGTTTTCATCTTCCAAGTTCTTCTCTTGGATTTCTTCTTCTTCACTCATGTATCTCAATTGCAATGGTGTTGGAGAGTCTGAACTCTCCGTTGGCTCTGTCACATCTTCCTCTCCCTCTTTATCTTGTGATTCAGAAACTGGAGTTCCTGCCTTTGGTGTCCCATACCAACTCTTATCAAGATTTCTGTCAAATCTTTTATCCAAGGATGTACCTCAGATCTCTCCCCTCGTGGCTGATCTTCTTCCTGTACCAAATCCCTTAATCTTTCTTTTAAAGAATAAGAAGGAGTGGCATCCAACTCTGGTTCCTCCGGTATGGGTGATGTACTCTTCAACCTTAATGGTGTGAGAGGTCCAGATGATTCTCCTATGTCTATTCCTCTCTCCCAAAGATATAGATAATTAGCTTTCAAATAAATTTCTCTTTTTGCTGAATATCTGTGAAGTCTAGCTTCTCTTTCATCACTCATGTCCCATGTCTTTCATATTTTCAATGAGGCAATAACCAAAACTCTCTCCTATAGTATCTCTCGTATATGCCTGGATTTCTTTCAAGCTTCAATGCATCCTTAGCTATACTAGAAGTCTCTGTTACCATATAACCGTATGGCAAACATGTTTGGAAAGCTGTTCTTGGTGTAAGTTTGATCCACAAGATATCCTTGAGAATCCAATTCTTTACCAGTACAAGTTATTCATGCATATGAGTGTAAACATTCACTTTCCATTCCTCCCAGCCTTCAAACTCCACTCGTTTAATGGATAGCAATGCTATCACATAAACCAGTGTTGGTAACCAACTTGCTCTCCCTCTACAGGCCACTTGATAAATCTTTATCACTCCTTTCTCCAAACCCCACTCAGGATCTGCATCATGTACTCTCTTAAAGAATGTTTTCTTTGCAACCGTTTGGCAACTCCAAGAATCTCTGAAAGAATTGCTTGGACAACCTCTCTTTCTCAAATCCACAGGGAATTTGATTCACATCAAATTCTTTAATTCTCCATCCACCATGATCCCACCAGATGCCTGTCGCATCTGGTTGTTCTTGACCCCGTTCCCCAGTATGGTCGCCAAATGTCGAGCGGCTTTTACTCACCAATCCCTTCGCTATTCGAGGTGGGAACTCCAAGATAGAAGAGTTGGATATCTCTAAGCACTCAGCCCGTTCAGAACAATCAGTCATGACCTACAGCTAGTGAATCATGGTTGTGCTTCCTGTTTATATTTCTTCTTGCCTTCATGTTAGCAAATTACCTTACTGTGTATACTGAAGCATCAGATTGCTTCAGTATCTACCAGGTTCCGTTCACTCATCCATTCATTCCACAGCTTCACTCAAGTCTCTCTACACAGTGTGATTGTAACGAATAAGTATCAGATTAAGATTTATCAGGTATCAGGCCGAAGCCATAGTGTCTCTAATTTGCTCTACAGTATCACTACAGCTTTGCATGTAACGAGTATCTACTCATCATCTCTCCTCCTTCGCCATGCTCTCCTTCCTTGCTCCCGTTCCTGCTCTCCCTCCGATGTCCTTCCGTGAATCACCAAGAAGCGCTCTCCGTGAAAAAGTCCTCCATGATGCTTGCTCTGCCTATTTTATCTACAAGCTGTTCTAACCCCCTAACTAACTAACTGTCACCTAAGACCTTTTCCAATATATGCAGGGAAAGGGGATCCTGATGTACACATTAGCCAATTTGAGCACATGTGTATTGTGAACAATGAGAATGGCGATGATGCCAAGATGAGACTGTTTCCTTGTTCACTTATCAAGAAAGCAAGTGAATGGTATGCAAGATTCCCTGACAATCATTTCCTAACCTGGAATGACCTTAGTACAGCATTCCGAAACAGGTTCAGGACAAGCAAAACTGAGGATGAAGTGTATGGAAGTTTACAACAGCTAAAGCAAAAGAAGCATGAAACTGTTGAAGATTACATGGAAAAGATGGAATTGATGATGAAAAAGTTGGCTGTTGTACCAGCACCAGGGTTACAGAAGACCTGGTTTGTGAGTGGATTAAGACCTGAATTACAAAAGAAAGTGGATATGCTACCCCATAATACAGTGGAGGAGGCATTTGAAACAGCCAACAGAATTGAGCAATTGGGAATGCTTAGAAGAGACAAAAAGGAAGATGAGGACTCTGAGGATGAGTCAGATGAGGAAGAAGAGCAAGAGCTCAAGAGGAAGAGTAAAAATAAATAAAAATTGAAGAGGGACAACTATGAGAAAAGACTGGAGGAGGTCTTGAAGTATGCCACAGAGGCTGCAACACATTGGAGGAAGGGTGCTTGGTGTGCAAAATGCCAGAATGAAGGCCATACCACAACTGAATGTCACATGAAGGAGAAACACTGTACTATTTGTAAAATGAATAACCATTCTACTGAGAATTGTTACTACAACAGAAGGGCAGCTGCAAGAGAACCTAGGCAAATGAGGGTGCATCAAGTGCAGGCCCAGCAAAGGAGAAACAATGATCAGGACCACTATGGAAGGCCTGGTGGTTATAACAATGGTATGGCGGGGAGAGGTAATCCAAGAGGGAATTACCAAGGCAATCCCAGAGGCAACTACCATGGTAATCCAAGGGGGAATTATCAGCCAGGGAATCAGGATTATAGAAATAATCCCAGAGCAGACCAAGGGCAAGGACCCAATGGTGAAGAACTGTGTTACTACTGTAATCAGGCGGGACATCACAAGGTAGCCTGTCCATTCTGGATCAGACACCAGAATGAGATGAGAGCTCCTGTAAATGAGGCCCCAGTGGTGGCAGCTCACATAGTTAGGCCATGTTTTGTACCAGAAGTAAGTACAATGATAGTAACCAGAAGCAAAGCTAAACAAATACCTCCAGTGGATGAGGAAGAAGAGGGTAATGAGGATGGCAGTGAGGTGTCTGAAGATGATGAGGCTTGGAGAGATGAGAAGGAACTTCACAGGGAAGTGGCTGACACCATAAGGGAAATGCAGAAGAATACTGATATCCCCATGGTAGATACTTCTGACTCTAATAGAGAAGATGGAGAGGGTGAAGAGGAAGTGAAGAAGGAAGTTGCACAAATGCAGAGTAATGAAGAGATTTTGGCTAAAGTAATATGCTAGACCAAAGCTGAGATTACCACGGGACAGCTATTGGCTGTGGCACCTCATTGTAGGCACAAGCTGTATCAAGCAATTAATCAGATTGCTCATGTGACAGAGAACACAGACCTGAACAGCAAGGTGACAAGTTATAATGTGAGGCCTGAGGGGTGAGAAATAGTCATGGACTTTGATGATTCTATGCCAGTAATCCAATTGAGAATTGGAAGCACAGACTTGACTGATGTACTGATAGATGGGGGCTCGGGAGTGAATATTATGACAGAGCAATTAAGGCAGAAGCTTGGTCTGAGTAACACGAAACCAGCCCCATTTACAGTAACAATGGCAGATCAAAGGAGTGTACAGCCTTTAGGCTTGATAAGAGGAGTAAAGATACAGATCCAAGAGATGATTTTTAAGATCACGGTGACTGTGTTGAAAATGGATGATGTCATGGAAGCTTACTCCTTATTGCTGGGTCGACCATGGCTGAAATAGGCCAGGGTATTCCATGACTGGAATTCCCAGTTACTGACTGTGCATGATGGGAAGCACAAGATACAGGTCACCACTAAGAAATCTAGTAGGCTACCTGCTACTAGAAGACCTCGTGGAGTCAGAGAGTATGACTGGAGAGGAGGACTCGATGAGGAGCAGGAAGCTACTTTGTTTGCTGCGCACCCGGAGTGGGAGTAGGTTGCAGAAATGCAACTGGGAGGCTTGAGTTGTTTTAAAGGTTTCTATTGTGGAGCGGTGACAGCAACACCAATTGAGGGGAAAACAAGTAGTTACCCACCACATTTCTATGAGGAAAGAAAGAGAGAAATGGAAATCCTAGAAGAACCAGCCACTGTGAGTTTACAGGATGAAGTAGTGGCTGGACGGACAATCACAGCTGAAGAGCAGGTGAGAGACGTGAATGTGGGAACTGAGGAGGAACCAAGAATGGTGAAAGTAGGGGCTGACTTGAAGCCAGAATTCTTTGAGGAAGCTAAGAGCCTATTCACCAAATACAGAGATGTATTTGCTTAGAGCTATGAGGATCTGAAAGGGATACCACTTGAGATTTGCCATCATAAGATTGTACTGGAACCAGGGTCAGTGCTAATCAAACAGGCTAGGTACAGGATGAATCCTAACTATGCACAGAAGGTTGGGGAAGAGATCAAGAAGTTGGCTGAGGCTAAGTTCATATACCCAATAGAGTATGCAACTTGGTTGTCACCCGATAATCCCCAAGAAGAATGACAAACTGAGAGTTTGCGTAAACTATAAGAAGTTGAATGCTTGTACAAAGAAAGATTCATTTCATTTACCATTCACAGAAGCGGTACTGGACACTGTGGCAGGCCATGAGATGTACTCATTCATGGATGGCTTCAGTGGGTATAACCAAGTGCAAGTGGCAGAAGAGGACCAGGGAAAGACAGCTTTCATCACAGACTGGGGTGTTTATGCATACAAAGTCATGCCTTTTGGATTTTGTAATGCACCAGCAACTTTTCAGAGAGTGATAAGTGAATCCTTCCATGAGTATCTGGATGATTTCATGCAAGTGTTCTTAGATGACTTCAGTGTGTACAGCTCTAAGAATGAGCATTTACAGAAGCTAGAATTATGCTTGGGCAGATGCAGGATGAGAGGTCTTGGGTTAAATCCAGAAAACTTTCTGTGTGAATTCAGGGGTACTTCTGGGACACATCGTGTGTAAGAGGGGACTACTTGTGGATCCCAGAAAGACAGAGGCCATTAAAGCATCTCCACCACCAGGAAATGCTAAAAATCTAAGGAGATTCCTTGGACAAACCAGTTATTACAGAAGATTTGTCAGACGGTATGCACAGATGGCAGCACCTTTGAGCAGGCTTCTGAAGAAGGATGCAGTGTTTACATGGACAGCTGAATGTCAACAGGCTTTAGAGGAACTTACATTGTCAGTAACAACTACACCTGTGTTGATTAACCCACACTGGCATGTAGTACTTCATGTACACTGCGATGCCTCAGGGGCCGTCTCGCGCTCCTCCCTAGCTTCCTCGCCATCCAGTGGGCTCGGAAAGGGCTACCCACCTCCGTCTTTCCGTGTCTCTCTCCATCCGTTGACAACAATAGAGATTTGTTGCCGGTGCAGGAAAGAACTTGGGTGTGAGGAAAGTAGAGTGAAATGCCGCACTCGAGGCTATTAGCGAGAGTTGACTCTCCCACTGTAGATGTGCTGGTGGACTTGGGCCATCCTTTTCTGACTACACTTTGGACGGCTTCATCAAGATTGGAGGGGTGGGAGCTGCTCATGGAACATTGCTAGAGGCCTTCTCAATGTTGAAGAACGAAAGGGTGACAAAGCGTAATCTTGAGAAAGTGGTCAAGGAATCAGGCAGACAGGCCTTTCAATGGGGTATGGTAGCAGGAATCTACACAGGCATGGATATGGGATGGAACGTGTTCGGGGCAAACACGATTGGAAAAATGCAGCATTAGGAGGGGCACTGACCGGTGCCCTTCTTTCGTTGGGAGATACCACTTTTAATCGCGACAAGATGATTCGCACGGCAATCACTAGTGGCGCCATAGCCACTGCTTCAGAGTTTATTTGGTACCTCACCTAGGTTGCCATTGTATGGATTAGATTCTCCGGGCATTTACGGAAACCCCTCCGAGAAGCAGATGAGGCTCTCGGCAGATTGCCCGACAGGTTTTGCTTGTAAATCAATCTTGTTAGCCAGCGATTGCAAGGCCTGCACCTGAAGCTCCAGGAACATCAAATAATCAGCGATCTCCTCTAGCAAAATGGGAGTGTCCATACAGGTTGTCTTCCGGCCAGTAGACAGAGATTTGAGCTCCCACCTTCAACTTCTTAGCTTGCATATCTTACTTCGTCAGTCTCTTGCCTGTTGCCCCACTGGGGCTTAGTGCCTTTGATGCGTTGGCCCTGCATTGCTATATGCGCATGCTCAGTCCAGGGCCAATCCACGAATTCATTGTCCGGCACGATCGGCAAATCTGGACAGTGACCCTGTCTTCGATGCACTGGTTCCCACTTTCCTTTGACTGGGCGAACGAAATTACTCGCTGGTAAGGCTGCATCCAGTCCAACGACGTGCCTATCCGTGCTTTAATGGACACAAACAGCACTCGAGAGCATGGCTGAGGCAGGAAACTTCGACAAAGCACCAAATAAGGACTTACTTCCGAGACTCCGGAAAGAGCTTCCTCCTGGAGAGATGCTTCTCTGCCTGCAAACAAGTATTTCTCTACCACCCAACTCTTATACACGCTCAAAGCAACAATCGCAACCTCGGACCACAGAACGAGGCCTTGTCCGTCGAGCTTCGGTATAACACGAGATGTCAAGCTTGTGGAGCCGACATGAATACCAGATTCTACGACAACCCTCTACGCTTATCAGAAACCGAGCTCGGTACCACCCATAATAGGAAAACAAAACCAACAGCCTATTCTTCCTTACAATTGCGCATCATCCTGCTGCTCCACCAGCCTTGTCACAAACATAATCTACAAACCACCATAATTTTCTTTTCTTACTTTCAAAACAAAAACCACAAGTGCTAGAACTAAACTCACATCTGGCACTCACAGATGCAAGTTCATTTATCTCAAGTGATTGAAAGAACTAATCTCATATGTCTGATAACAGAGAAACACAAAACACAACACCATCATTCTTTAAAATAGTAGTCGAGCCAGGGGCACCCCAAGCTATGGGGACTCCACCCCACAACAACATATTCTCCCTGCATAAACACACTCAGATTCCAAACAGTGAAGGAGCTCGGTCGTGTAGGCTCAACTCGATAGAGATGAGCCGTACGACTGACGCTCTCGTGAAGATAAGACGGTTCAGGTGTCAAACTAAACTTGACACCTGACTTAACACTTGAACTAAATCCAAGTGTTAAATACAAATAACTAGATTTATTCTAGTTAGTTTCACACTGTGTTTATTTAACTTGACACCTTTGCCATTAGATCATTGAGCTGGGCCTTCAGCTCGACCAACTCTCTGTGGCTCAACCGGTAAGGCGCCTCGGCAGGCAGCTCCGATCCTGACACCACCTCTATTTTGTGGTCAACTCCTCTTCGTCATGGCAAGCCGTTTGGTAAATCCTCCGACATCACATCCTGATATTTCTCCTGGATTCCCTTGATCCAATCTGGGCTCGGCTCCCTATCGACTTCTCCTTCCACTTGTCTTACGTAATACAAAAACTGGGCCTCGTGTGGCTTCTCCACGGCCCACTCCTTTGCTGTCAGCAGGTTTATTCGCCCTTCCACTCGGTTGGTTGTTCCCGACACTCGTAAAACTTCGTCATCATCCCCACACGGTAGCGTGACTACTCTCTTGCGGCCATTTATGACCGCTCCGAAATTGCTCGAAAAGGACATCCCCAAAATGAGATCCACTGCATCGATCTCGCAAATAGTGAAGTTCTCACGTCCCTCCCAACTCCCCAGCTCAAGAGGAACATCGAACGTCACATTTGTTGCCAGTTGCGGTTCTCCTTTGGCAGAACGCACTTCAATAGAGGCCCCCACATCACTTGTCGGGAGCCCCAGCTTTCGTGTCGTTGCCGGCATCATGAAGGAGTGCGACGCTCCTGTATCCACCAACAACGACACGTTAGTTCCCAAAATGATCCCGCTCACGAACATTAACTAACTCCCTTTACGCAAGGCTCCCGTCTCCTGATATAATTCACAAGAGTAGTTGTCTACCTTGCAAGTCTTGGCGACCACCGCCTCCATCAAGCAGCTGATGGATTCTTCGGACAGCTCCGTGGTCGCCCGAGTCATGTTCAACTGTCGGTGTTTCAAGCACTTCTTGGCCATGTGCCCGGGTTCCCCGCAATTAAAGCACGCCCCATCAAAGGTTGTCTTCTGTCCGCCATAAACTGACGCACCTGATTTTTTTTTCGAAGCACCAGGGTGCCGCCTTGACGTGCGAAGGCCTTCTTTTCGATTTCCATATGTCATTGTCGCCGTGTGGCCTATCCTACTTCTTTTCCGATCGGAAGGAGTCATCCTCCCGCCCGGACTTTCTTATGGTTTAACTCCGTACGACTTCGTCTTTCGCCCATAGGAACATCCGAAAAACATTCAACCCATCCATTTGCCTCGTTCAAAGTCTTAGATTAGATGGCTTCTCCTCCAACTTCCGTCTGGCCCACGAGGCTAGTCCCGCCCGTTTTGCTTCAAATTCCTCGTCTTGTCCCGGGCGAGCCAGGACGCGTTGAGGGACGCAAACTGTGTTTTCATAAGTTTCTTGAACCCACTCCAGCTCAAGGTTTCTGGGTTTGGCCCTTGGTCATGAAGGCGCTTCTGCCACCATTGTTGAACATAGCCCCTAAAATAGGTGAGAGCCACTTCCACCCGATCCTTGTCACTTAACTTGACCGCCCGGAAGTATAGCTCCAGCTCCAAGAGCCAAGTGTTGAGTGCCTTCCAATTTTGAACGCCCTTGAAGGTGTCGGGTTCCTTGAACTTCACTTTAAACTTCGCCTTAGTGGAAGTGGCATTAGCCGCCCTCATCACGTCTTTCAACGTCTGGCCAAACTGCGCCAACAACCCTTCCCAAAAGGCTGCTGGCATTGTAGACATCTGTTGGTTTGGCGGAACCTTTGGGAAATCCTCGGGCTCCGACTTCCCCCAAATTCCTCCCGTTCTTGAGTTGCCTCGTTTTCAGAAGCATAAATCGCCTATTCCACTTGCTGCTTCGATGACACGTCATCCCCACCAAGCTCACCAAGATCATTGTCTTTCAGGCCGTTCCGCTTTCGATTTGTCTTGCCCGATCCCATGGTGAGGCCGATCTCAAGTACGATCGCGTACTGAACTCTAAGCTCTGTTTCCAAGTATCGCGCACCTCACTTCAGAATTCTCTTTCAAGTCATAGTTACTCGCTTTGATGCGTGCGCCTAACTCCCGAGCTGGCCGCCGGGCCAACTCGGAGCTTCGGCTGCTCACCGGGGTATAATGGTCCCCCTCACACTCCCACTCGATCTGTTGGGCTCAGTGTAAATTCACTTTGGTAGATGACAGTCCAAAACAGCTCCCCACACCTTGGTCGCTTTCCGGCTCGCACTCTTACTCACTAGTTTTTGGTCACCAACAAGTTTACACCATTCTCGGGTTAATACTCCTTACATATACTTCTGTAAGTGTTCCATAAGTAGCCAAGTCCAAATCTAGTGCACCACCACTTAGACCCTCGATCGTCCCTGTGGTGAGCCGCGGTGAATCTGACCCACCCACCACGAAATTTTGCACCATTTGAGCACTGCACTTTCGAATTTGTCTCTCGGGTCAACTGCATCCAAACTGACTACATATTCGTCTATTTTCACAGTGACAAGTGCCAAGACCTCTGCGTATTTTCAATTGGGTTGGCGGTGTTTCTTGGTTTTTATCATAGGGTCCGAGCCAAAAGCAGACTGCGCAGACGCCTTCCTTTTGCATTTCTTTTTCCATTGGACTCCACCATTGATATCATCAGATATCTCTACCGTTTCTGCATTTAAAGATTTGTGAAATGACCGGTGCAAAATCGTATGCAGGGAATTGGCATGGTTCAGACTAGTCCTCACATACACTTAGTGGCCAATCGGGAATGCTCCTCTCCCCCATGTCTTCAGCTAACCACTTCACATCCTCCTTGTCAAATGTTTCCAACATGATTCCATGCACCCACACTTTGTCTGTCAACATCCTCACTTTCCACTCCCAAGTCACTATATGTCTATCACTCTGACAGAGCCCACCCCTGAAAAGGGGCAATAGTCGCAAGGTGAAGTGGCTCTTAGTTACGTCGGCTTCGGCCGGAGTCATGTCTCTATCACTCTTAGAATCGCTTGAAGACCCGCCACAAATGCTCTCATTTGGCACTTCTGACCAGTTTGGCACATCACTCACAGCTTCTTCCCTAAAACCATCACCAAATTCAAGACAATTGGGCTGCAACACTCCCAAAGGGTACCTGCATCTAGGCTAGGCACTGCAAATGCCAATACATGTGGAGGACTTGTCCATCTGACTGCTCCCTGCAGACCCTCAGGCAAGACATTGTCAGATTTCCTCCAAACAGGAAGCCTCAGGGGAGGCGACCAAGCACTGCAGGGAATCGTCCTCTTTGCTCTCGCTGCATGTTTCATTTGTTTGAGTGTCGGCATCAGGCCACATCGTTCACTTCCTCACTAAAACCAAGATCCCTCTCCTCGTCTCTCTCTTTCTAGCAAAAGAGCAACTTGTTTTCTGAAAAGAAATCGATGGTTATGCACAAGAGGTCTTATAAGCCAGCGGCTGGCCCGAGGTGGAGGCGGTAGACTCAATAGGGATTCGTTTGACAAACAACCTAATATGATACTCACTTGCTGCTCAGTAGCATGCTGACTCTCTAATGCCCAAGTACTCATGATATCTGCAGCCTTTTGAAGGCGTGGTGGAGGTGCAGGTGGCACCAGTGCCTCTACATGCTTCCGCTTGCCCACCATTCGCTTCCTGTGCCCACTCCCTACCCTACCACAAAGCCCAACGCAGAGCAAAGAAAGCCTTCAAGACATTAGCCGCTCAATGGAATAATACAAACTACATGCAAGCGGAATATGTACACTGGAACAGCTGCCCAAGAAGTGAGAGTAGTGAAGGCGCACCCTCCAATGTGTGCGCCCTAATCTCACAATGAAGGCAAGCTGACCTCGAACCGTAATCGAGCGAAGCGAAATGAAGAAGGATTGCAAAGTAGCCGTAAACAAAATGCAAAAAGCCACAGTGTCAGAACAGAATAGTGCCCCTGCAGCGCAACGTCTCAGCGCCGTGAAATCCTGCTAAGCAAGGCAACATCATGCAATCATACCCAAATCGACAAGCTGCAGGTACGAGCTGTAGCTCGCACCCCCGACAAAACGCAGAGCGTGAAAGGAAAGAGAAGACATAACGTGCAGGAAGACAATATCCCGTCGCTGCATGATCTTCCGCACGGGCGGACACCCAGTCCGGGCCACGCCACCCTGCATGCAGGCCTGGGTGGCATCGCATTACGCCCCGCCGGTAGCCCACGCCCCCCCCACACGCTGGACGCCGGCAATGCGAGGCACCAACCTGCCACGTCAGCGGGGTCAACGCCGCTGGCACCTTCTGGGCCAAGTGTTTCAGCCCCCCGCCCAACTACCTCGTCCATCATTGCTTGACATGTGCCTATAGTCTTCCAACACGGCAGAAGTCACCCAGAAGTCAACATATTAAGCAGGATCTACGTTCGAACAACCCTCATCACTTCAACCATGTCATTCACGGGTACTGCAAAAGTAAACAACGAAACTGCATTTTCGCATGACACTTCAAATTGGCATAGAGAAAACTGTGGTTTGCGGCAGAGGATGTATCATCAAGAGGGAACATCAACGTGTGTTTAGACGTGTTGTCTGCTATCAAGTCATGTGCAGTACGCAGCAAAATAAAAATTGAAACCCATGAGAATGCTACACCCAGAAACAGCAAAATGGCTCGAGTGCCACCCCTCATAACCATGTACAAGCTATATAGGCATGTCACTTTTCTTTCGCGTACCTGGAAGGCATTTACAACTTGGCACATTGATTGTAACTGTGCTAGGACTTCATTTGTGCAAGCTGACTCCAATCAAGCAACCTAGCTTCAGTTCAGAGTATTGACTCAAGGACAGGAATTGATGCCACACAGTAGCAACCGGTACCTTTGCACAGCCCACTGGTTCTTCAACTATGTTGCAATATAGGTCTTTTGGCCGAGTCCGACATGCCTCCATATCTCTGTAGATCACTCTCTGCAGATGTACAGCAAGAGAAGTCTACATATGCCGCTCCACTGTTCAGTGACATAACTTATCAATAGCAAACATACAGTACAATGAAGCAATTAAAAAACCATCTTTAGCACGGCAAGCGAAAGGCATAGTACTTTACTCTAGCCGGAACATAAACCATGCCTTCATACATGCAATGGATAGGTCCTGCATTCGAGGATCATGTGTACAAACGTGCAAGTAGCACTGTACAACAATGCCAATGACAGAAGGCCAAATTGCTCTGTTCGGATGGCATACAATAATGTACTTCCAATACAGCAGTGGCAAGATGAACACTCCATATGTTAACATGCTTCACTAGCATTTATCTTTGGCAGCTACATGGCAAATATGTAAACTAGCAAATACTTCAGGAGGTTTCTAAATGCAAATGGTGCCCAACTTGATTCACTGTTCTAACCTGAACAATGACATGGAGCATGTAATCCCAAGAATTCAGTTCTAACAATGTCATTCCTCGTCATACACTCTCCTGCCTGCTCTCTGGCTACCTCTCCGCCATAATAAACTACACTAGGGCATGAACCTTATGTGATTTTCATTCACAGTCGGTACTCATAACCTACAAAACCCCCATAAGATTATTCATCACTCTGATCCCGTAATGTTTCCACTCATTTGTGCGTCTTTTTTTTGCAACCGCAATCATCTATGTCCCCCCCTCGCTCTCTTGCTTAACTCTCCTCCCCCACTCCTCCAGATCCAACCTCCACTTGAGAACATTCCTCTACCAAACATCTCGTTGGTATCGACCCTCCACTTGCAACTGCTTTACGAGAGCCTCTGCTTTAGTGCTGTCAACTCCCTCCTGTCCAGAACCAGCCCTTGTTTAGAATTTCATAACCAGGGACAGACAAAACTTGGAAAGGAAGATACCAAGGATTAACTTCATCTACTTTAAACTCCTGACCTCGACTGCTTGTACTGACAAATACATGCATAAAAGATGAGCCACACTTCTCAAACAAAACACACCTGTTGTTGAACAATTGTATGCAATGCGCGGTGCACATCTTTGGCCATGCCCTTGGCATCACCACAGACATATAAATACCCACCCTCAGATATCAAATTCCAAACATCAGTCGCCTGCAGCAGAACATGGAAACAACTCATCAGCAGACAATGCAACCAAATTAGAAGTTACTGGCAAACATAATCCATATCACGGTGTGCACAAGGGCGATGCACACACACTCTCCTTGTACCTGCTGAAGCATCTTGTCCTGAACATATTCCTTGGTCGGTCCTTCTCGAGAGAAAGCCACTGTCAAATCAGTCACTCCTTTTTCAACATAGGTCTTGAGCTCTTCCTCGTATATATAATCCTGCGATTCCCCAGGTGGTCAAGACTCTGAACACATGGAAACGCTACTCACCTTGAAGAGAAGATTAATTACTGCACAATGGTGATATAGTCATACCTGTTTGCGATTGCGGCACCCAAAAAAGAACAGTGCTGGTCCAAGCTTCTCCCCAGCTTCTTGAAAGGCGGCTCTCTCCTGGATAGGCCAGAGAAAACAACCGCAGAATCAACAGAACTTCCAATTTCAACACAGATGCAGGCAGAATCATGTCACTTCAGGGCCACAGGCAAATCAGGCCACTAAAACAGGCAACAGAAAGAATAAAGAAGGGCGGTTTGAACCACACCTGCAAGAAACCTCTGAATGGTGCTAAGCCTGTGCCAGGTCCCACCATCACAATTGGAACCAAAGGATCAGTAGGTAGCTTGAAGTTTGACTGCCGCACAAAAATAGGTGCCCAGCTGCACTCACTTCCAGCCTCCTCAGAAGAGATTGCATTCTGCAGGGCCGAAAGGTAAACATGATTTCATTACTATGCATGACAAGACCTTTCAGGACACTCTATCAAGTTACACAGATTCAAACGAAAATGACATGACATTTGACATTCGCACAAAAGTGAGCTTCCAGCTGCACTAAATTTGAGCTTCCTTAGATTGCATTTACAAGCCCGAAAGGTGGCAATGATTTCATACCAACCATGTATTTGCGTGACAAGATTCTTCAGAAGACTAGCCCTTTCAAGTCTTTCAACTATAACAACATGAGATTTGCCAACATCATCAACTGTAAAGATGACAAAGCTGTTTGAATTCCATTATAACAGTCTACCAACATGAAGGGCTAACCTTCATCCACGTGGAGCAAACGCCTTTATGTAGACGACCAGTGGCGGTAGGCCCATAAACCAATGCACATGTGACATGGATTCGGGACGCTGCAAATCTGTGGAGTAGCACATCCACAATAAATTTCCAGGCACCTGAACCATCTCCTTTGAGACACGACAAGCTCTTCCCTTGATCTAATTTGCAGACAAACAACCTTCAGGGATGTACCTCGGGGACGACGAGATAGAATAATAGCGAGGATTTAAGCGAGGAACCACAGCAGCAAAAAACACTCCAAGCGGTACCCTCACGGACGGGAATTCAGCCATAACTTCCAAAAGACTCTGCTGAACCATCCACTTGGAGTAGTCGTCCTGCCAAAGTCAAATGTTCATTAACAAAAACCTCACGACTCATAGAATAGACCTAAGTTTAAAAATTGCGACTCCAACAGCTTCCTTGAAGTTGAAGAAAAAGGACTGATTGAACCAAATCAGAAGATTACCTTGCCCTGCGGTGAAGCAAGATGCTTCAACTGTGAAGCTTCCTCTTCGTTAGAAGCATAAGCTGCTAGCACGGCCAAGATAGACTGCAGTACCCACCACAGACAGGAATTCTACATCAATCCCACGTCTCAAGCACCACAACCTGGGCCTTGTTCAGAGGTTTGCAAAACTATTTCAACAAATTTATTCCACTGAAGGGCCCTAACTGCCCAAGAACCTCATGAGATGTGTAAATGTGAGAGTGACTGCAAATCCCATTTCCTACATACAGAGGGCATTGGATATCCAAACACCAAACCTTGACCACTGTTATCTCATATACACAAGAGATTTTGAGATTCTTCACATCTGGTGGAAGAGACAAGTTCAAAAGGTAAAATTCTAACAAAGGCCAGGAGTCCCTGAAAAGCCCACATTACAAAGCAATCTGTAATTCAAAATGAAACCAAAAATATTGTCACTTACTTTCCGAGGAGGGTTCAGTAGATCTGCATAACGCCGGAGAGCTGTATCCAAGGTCAATGGCCCAGGAAACGGAGGGAGAGACCCACTACTTCCTGGCAAAGGAGACCCTTCTCTTGTGACACCATAGAGCGAAAATAGGGTATTGGGTGGGACACCCAAAAGCTTGGCTCCTTCTTCCACAATATCGGAAGTGTTCTCGGTAAAAACACCAACATGATCACCAGTTTCATACCTGTAATCAGAAACATAGATGAGTAACTTAAGCAGCAACATGAACAAACAACAGTCACAAAATTGCACTAAAGGGTCCCTCCAATCCCATGTCTGAGAACTCAATAAAATTGACTGCCAGCAAGTTGTAATAGAAATTTGTTACAATAAGGTGAGCCACACTATCAACCACTACCAGACACCCAGATGAGGAGAGGACTGTCCTAAACCATCGTACGTGATTTCTCCCAGAAGGGAGTCGGCCCAAAATGAAAGTTTGCCTCGTCAGCAACACACAACCAGTCACATCCCCTAAAATTTGAGACCAATGGCCAATTCCACCTTCCAGAACATGAAGTATAACAACCTACATTTGGTCTAAATCCAACCACAAACTGACTGTCATTATCAATCATTCGCCACCCTTGCAGACATGATAATGAGATTCTCTCTTCAACTGGCCTTGTGCAACGACCATTCAGAAAGAATTGACACTATACGCACGTGAAGCCTGTGTTTGAAATGTCAAATTCCAAGTGTGTACAAGATCGGTCTGACTGAGAGGTATGAAGCTCCTTGCGCACAGCCACGTCAGCCCTGAAGATATATTGCCAAGTCAAATTGGTTGTCAAAATGAAAGCAATACAAACTAATTTCACTTAAGAGACAACCGGACAGCTTTGCTGAGACACGAGGACACCTACAAGCACCCAACTACCCCACATATGACGTGGATGCATACCTGCAAGGATGATTGGCATCATAAATAGCTTGCCCATTCTTTTTGGCTGCATATGTTTCTTCGTAAAGCTTAGTACCATCCTCATGAATTACCACACGGTACTCAAGAACTGTGGCTTTGTAAGGTGTGGGGATAGAGGATACATCATCTTCAATCTGGAGCAGCTCATCAAGTTTTGGCCACAACTGTTCTCGCCTGTGCATGTCACATGATGCACATGTCAGTAAAATGTGCAGAAGAGTCCCTACCTACAACATATGGTGCACACAAGGTCAGGTTGAAAGCACCATACAGTCCCTACCCACAGATAGAGCAATGCACCACCTCTTACCAGGCAGTGAAGTCATCCTCAATACACTGATCATCATCACCCAATCCACACTCGATTAGGCGCTTTCCACCTGCACAACCACAAAACCATCAACACCTGAGGCTGGCACCTCTACCACAAATGCATGTCACAGCCCACCTGGAGTCTTACTAAAATACAGATTGCAACAAGAGTGGAAGTAAAGAAACAAAGAAAGAGATGCTGACCTTGTTTCTCAAGAGCTTCATCAACCTTCAATGCAATCTGCACAATTATCACCTTAATGAGTAAGATGAAACACATGCTAGCATAATCACCCCATTGCAAGTCAGCCAATGAGAACAGGTGAAGATTTCGCATCTCATTTAGCACACACTTCAGTACTCCAGTACAAGAAACCCTACCACAGAACTTCACCCCCCTGTGACTTACTTTGTTGAAGTGCTCATATTGTCTATTACCGAGACCGAATACTCCATACGCCAACTCTTTCAGGAGCGGTTCCTTTTGCTGTGCCTGACGATACCAGACATCCAGCATTCAGAACTGACCAATGAACAAGTACAAAGCCTTTCACTGACAGATAAACTTCACACAATCAGCCCCTTTTCACAACACCCAGTCGTCCAGAGAAAACCGTAGAATTAGACCAAAAGTGATGTAGAGTATAACCATGACCTACTTGCACAACACCCTAAGAAAAACGATACCTCGAGCGCCTCGGTGAACCACTTGTAAAAACGTGCGGCATTGTCAGTAGGTTCACCATCCCCATAGCTGCACCATTATCCCAGGCACAAGCACGTCCAGTTCTTAGCTCTACACAAGAACCAGCACCAGCTCCTTTTTTGCACACACACACTAACTCCATTATCGTAAGCACTTGAAAATGAGTCGAGAATACTTCCCCACTTGCTTGGCCTTCCAAAACGAGTCTAGACATGCAAGGCCATCAGAAAACACACCAATTGCCTATGCGCCAGGTAATTGCTAATGTAGGTAGTCAGAAAAGCTACATACGTGGCAACCATAAACAAGGCCAGTTTCTCCCTCTGCAGCTTTACTTCATACTGTTCATCATCCTTAGCATATTCATCCTGAACAGGAGCCCAAGTCAGCATGTCAAATGCTTCACAAGTTCCGCATGCTCATTTAATAAACTAAAAAAATATGCGAAATCTTCAGAACACCAGCTCCAACTACCCACTGTGCGGAAAAATGCAGTCATCCTAGCCAATTGTTTGTGAAAGTGATGTGTCGTCGTCAAATTCTCGTCAGATAGAGCTCAAAATACACCTTGTCTGGCAGACAAATCTTTCCATTTCAAGGGCCTGACGCTGACTGGAAGACACACACACACAAAGGCTTGAATTAAAGAAATATAGGTACACAGCATATACTCGTTATCTTATGTTCGATAATACATTGTCAAAGCCTTGAAGACATCTCAGTCTAAATGAGTCGATCAACCAATCTCGTGAACCCTGGCTACAGCGAGCATCAGACAGCCCTGCCTTAGCAACTTGACTTACCAAATCCACAACCTTGAAATTCGTGTTGCCATACCTGACCTTCCCTTCCTCCGCAAGGGCCTGTCATCACATACCAGTTGGCTGAATTCAAAGCACAGATGACTACCAAACGTAGTTTCAAGTCCAAATGGGCAACTTCCAACCTAAACACTGCGAACTATTATAAACACAGCGATAAACAAGCCTCTGGCTGTACGCTTAACCATTTCCCTGCCTGCCAGATTCGTGCCACTGTAAAGTGACTTCGGTAGGCACAACTAAGCCACGCACTATGCGATGCTACACAAAATGATCCATCTCACACAAGATGCTGAAAGTACATCGATTAACATGACAAACCATGCACATGGATTCACCTTCATCCGCCAGTGGTCAACCAAAGGACACTGACCTTAGAAAAACCTTCAGCCGTGCCTGTTTGAGTTCCAAAAAACACCACTACTCTCTTCTTTGATTCACCCTCAGTTTCAGACTCCATAGAAACATCAACCGACAACTTCCTGGGCGCGGTCCGTTCCACAGGCTGCCTGGAAATCACTTGTCGCCATAGAAGAAAAGCGAAGCAGAGGAACATGACACCTACTGAGGCCCCTACAAGAGCGTAAGAAGGTGGAATGGCTGCGAAAGCCAATGGCGACGCGCCCATGGCTGCCGATTTCCCTTTGCCGCCCACCGAAGTACTGAAATTGAAATTTCTTCACACTCCTGCCTATGCCTTGACTTGCCTCCCTGTATCCGTTCAGTAGCACCTAATATACGGTCCAGTTGCCAGACAGAGAGCTTCCGCCTCTTGAAAATCTCCTTTTCCACTGTGTCTATGACTACGGTTCCTGATTGCGGATCAGACAGTAGTACTCACTCTCCAAAACGCAGAAGCAACACCTTCCAGCGTGATGAGGAGCCACCGCAACGGAGAGAGAGAGATTCCGTGACATCCACTGTAGTGCGCGGAGCTCAACCACGGCAGGGCTGAAAAAAAGTGTGTTGCCAAGACACCAACCCTTCGCAACCCGCGCACCTACACCAAGTCCAAATTCTCCACAACGTCATCAATCCAGTGCCAAAATTCAGTTGTGAGAATGATCGCTGCAGGTGCAAAAAAGGACACAGAATCTGATCAGAACTCCATAGAGCAGCCAATCTCCCTGCTCACACACACGACACTCTGCACGGTCCAAACACAACATGTGCGCTATTCGATGTCTGACCTACGACGAGGTCCAGCAGCCCGCACTCTGCAAAAGCAGAATGAAGGGTCCTCCTCCTTCACCGGGCGAGCCCCTGCTCCTGTTCCATGCACTGCGCTTCCGCCACGTGCTCCGGGCCAAATAAACGTGGAGGCCCCCTCGGCCACAGCTGCACGAGGCAGATCCACCGCCTGCCCTCAGCCGTATGTTACAGAATACAAAAACGGCCATGCATGTTAGGTAACCCCAGGCCCCGGGAAGATTCCAATATCCCGGTGTAGATTCCTAGAATATTCCGTGTCCCGGGGTTCCGGGGGGTATGTGAAGAATCTATGTAGCCTAGGATACATTCCTAAAAAGATTCTGCAGCCTAGGCCCGGGCCTAGGGTCCGGGGCTACCTGCTTATATATACGTTCCGTATATCAATAAGTATGTAACATATTTCCAAGTATTTGTCGGGTTGCTGCCCGGGCAGGAAGACCAAGCTAGGGTTTTTCGCAAAGGTTCCAGTTTGCCCAATGGAGGAGGAACTCTGCAAAGTCGATGGCCCGTTTCCAAGGGGGTCACCATACATTTACCCAGTCTATGGGCTTGGCGAGCTTCCACATGTCTGTTTGACTCCACACAGGGCTGCAGGGTGAGAAGGACTTTGCTTCCGCATGTCGGAGATGTAAATGCAGCAGCTATGGCATGTGGATTTGGATGTACTTTTGGTAACAAAGTAAGCGAATTAACTGCCCTTGTGTTCCTTGAGGCATTTTGGACAAATAGTTAGAATTATACGTAAAGAATTTTTAAAAAAACTCCTTTGTATTTCGAGCGGGCTTATTTTGTGGAATAAAGCCTCCAAGCTGGCGAGTAGCGTTATAGAATGTAAGCCACTAGCGCGAGTGGCTTACACTCCGTAATGCTACTCGCCAGCTTGGCAAGGCATTTTTTTTTTTTCAATTCTTTACGCAGGGTAAGCAACCCACGCGCGTTGCTTCACTGGTTCTCGCCCCTACCCCTCGGGCTCCGCCCTCGTGGCAAGGGGCTCACACCTGTGAAGCACCTCACCTAGGTTGCTTACCCTACACTTAATGCAGAGAAGGGAGTAGCTAAGGGTGATCTGGGTGCAGGAATTCCTCTCCATAAGATAAACTTCATTCAAAGATGATACCAGATCAATGTGTCATTGCTCTCCCACTAGCTTAATCTCTACAAGAAATCATGGCCATTTGCCCAGTCTGGACAGGTGGTCAATCTTATGTTAGAACAATTCTATTAGCACTAATGTCTCACTGAATGGTCGATGACTTGGGTTCCATCATACACCTTGGTCAAAATGATTATTGCCATTGTATACCACTGTTTGTTGGTGGAAGGAGGGACCAGTTTTTGGTTCCCTCCCTCATATATGCACAAATTGAGCTAGAGTTGAAGGTTGTGCTCGCTGATTTGGTGAGATTGCAAGGAGCAGTTGGGATCAAAATGACAATCTTCCGGTAGACAAATTGTGCGGTGAACAGCCACTTTGCGGCACATCAGGAGAAAGTTGCTAATAGGAATGCTGATTTCCAATACGTGTACAATCAGATGGTATTTGTGAACAGGACAGGTGTAGTTGCTACTGCTGGTGCAAATACCATAACATGTGCTCTCTTCTTCTAGTTTAATATGTTAAGCTATGTATGCAAGTATGTGTCAGCTACATATTGTGTTGATGTCATATTTCTAAGAAATGTTTGTGTCTAGATGTTTCTACATTACTGTAGTCTATAAGCTTGTACATTTCACCCATACATTGTTATCATGTTTACAGATCTGTGGTTTAGCATAGGGAGAAATGTTCGTATGTGGTATATGTTGAAACCCTACCCCCTTCACATGGAACCGCTCCTCCACATCTCTAAAGGCAATTACTGCATCATCCAGCTATAAAGCCAGCCCTGCAGCCCTATGTGGAGTCAAACAGACCTGTGGAAGCTCGCCAAGCCCATAGAGTCGGTAAATGTATGGTGAACCCCCCTGGAAACGGGCCATCGACTTTGCAGAGTTCCTCCTCCATCGCGAAAAACCCTAGCTTGAGTTTTCGTCTTCCTGCCTGGGCAGCAGCCCGACAAATACTTGGAAATACGTTACGTACTTATTGATATACGAAACGTATATATAAGCAGGTAGCCCGAGACCCTAGGCCCGGGCCTAGGCTGTAGAATCTTTTTAGGAATGTATCCTAGGCTACATAGATTCTTCACATACCCCCGGCCCCGAACCCCGGGACATGGAATATTCTAGGAATCTATCCCAGATATTGAAATCTTCCCGGGGCCTGGGGTTACTTAACATGCATGGCCATTTTTGTATGTTGTACTATGTCCCAAGTGAAATGAGGATACTGTCGGGCCCGGGCATGGGTCCTCATGCCCGGGCTGCGCCTCTAGCCGGCCTGAGCAACGCAGCCTCAGTGCGGGCCCACCACGGAGGGCTGCCACCTGTTGTGCCTCTTGCCATGTCACCCTAATGTTTCGCCATACGCTCTAAGGCCCTTTTCTTAGGAGCGACAACGGAAGAGAGCATCTGACACCCCTTCTTCCACCCACTTTTCCAATGAAAAATGACACATATGCAAGGGTGGATGTTGGAGCAAACACACGAGTGGAAGTTGGTAACTTTGATCATCATTCGTGGATTTTCCTAATTTCCTGGAAACCATCAACGGTCTACACTCCGTTGCAACAAGCGATGGCGGGAAAATGGGTGGAGGCTAGGAAGAGCAATCGCTTTCTACTGCGAGCTCTTCTTCAGCGTTTCATCCCGTAGGGCCCCAACATCTTTCGACTATTGAACTCTGATTTGAGCTGTAAACAATGCTTGCAGAAACTTTCACACATGTAGTATTGCTCGATAGAATGTTGTAATTCGGTGTGGTTTGACGTTGGCAACTTGTTTCAATCTTCCAGCATGGAAAACTCTTTTCCACGCTAGCTTTGTAGATGCCTTTGTTTATGCTCCTTGAGAAAATCAGCAACCGCCGCCGAGATGTAGGAAGGCGGAGCTCCGCCCTCCAGCTCAACTTTCTGCTAACACTCCCACTAAATTGTTATCTCTAGGGTCTTTCTCATGTTTTTCTTGCACCCTATTTAGCGATCCCTCTTATTTAGTGCTCACTAACTATTGTAGCTATGCTCGCCGCCATAGCTCAAGTTCAAGATTCCATTGATATCACGCACCGGAAGTAGAGATCAACCCCACTCAATCCCTCCTCTAACCTTCATCTCTCTTAGACGCCTGATACAAGCCATCTCTTACATGTTCATGATGGCTAGAAACCTGTTTTGTGTTTGGAAGAACTTGAAGCTGTTGGCTGGCAAGTAGCTTATGCGGCTTGCTTCTAGAAGTTCAAACAGCAATATGACGACCAACGCTGGTGGTGCTCAGATAACGGAGGCAAAACCTTATCGATTCCGCGCCCATAGCACTAGCAGCACTCACCCCCGCTTTGTGATGACCCCTGGTCTCTCGCAAATGAGCATCGCATTGGAGAGCATCTCCATTGAAACAGGATAGGAGTACACATTCTATATGCTTGGTATCTTGGGGACATCTGTAGTTTATGAATCATCATGCAAGAGCTCTCACAGCTGGCATTTGTATTGAGGCCTGCCCATAGAGTTCTTTAAAAACGGATTCCTTCCGCGAGTCTAAGTTCTACGACGCTGCAACGTAACGCATTGCTGGACAGCGGCTGGGGGTTGAGCATTTTGGCAACACACCCACACACAATGCAGTTCACAGTGAGTTTTCCTGTCTAACAAATCAGCGCTGGTAGCTACTCACCAAGGACCCAAGGATTGTGGATACAAAACAGCTGAAGCACAGGCAGAGTTCGAAAAGGTGAGCCCCTGCAAACCTAGTCGACACTCTGCCGCCATAGCTATCATGCAATGGGCAGTCCGTGTGTTAGAATTGCAAAAAGGCCCTGGAGTGGGAGAGCAAAAGTGGGCCAGAGCATGCTCATCCTTCATGCGAGCATTCAGCAGTACTGTAATGGTATGTGGAAGAGCCAGCAACGTCGGATCATGCCACGAGTGAGTATGGAGGTTAGCCAGTACCTCCCAGGGGGGATACTGGTAGTGTGGGGAGTAGAGAGCCAGTAGAAAGAGTGGCAGCAAGGGGTGGGGGCGTTGCTGCGTGGGAGAAGACAGCCAAGAGCAATATAACGCAGTATACAACTTAAGAGTCACATTCAAATAACAATAGCAGGTCTATGAGGGGTGCACTTGCCTGTGTGCGGGTACTGTGGGAATAGTATTGTACGTGGGGGCAGTACCTGATTTGCTGAGATATCGAATAGGCCCAGGTCATCGATGGCGTAGCAAATAGTTTGTATCTTGGCCATCCCACTCTCATACAATTTAAGTTAGCGGCCAGGGAGTAAGCGTATAGATGTTGTAACGAAGAGGAGGTCTACTACGAGTAGCAAAGAGTACCCCCAGGCAGTTATGGTATAGTTTTGTATCAGGAAATTGCTTATAGTACAACATAACTTGGGAGGAGAGCAATGTTACACAGGGAATTGTATTATTGTCAATGAGTAGTTGCATAGGGTAATTAACAACAGCAGTATTGAGAGCCGTATCATTTAGAGCGGTGAAAGTAGACATGGGGATCTCGGTTGTAGGTGTAATGGCAATGTGTTGATTAGAGCATGCGAAGACAAGGTACCTAGAGCAGTATAGACTGTCAGAAATAGGAAGTACAGGAGCAATAATGTTGAGAGTAGCCCGGGGACCAGCATTCCGGGTAGGAGTTGAGCTGAATTATGTAAAGCAGGGTTTGCCATTGAAGGAGTGTTGGCCGATTTGGTCTGTCTGTCTGGGAGCAGTGGGGATTGGCGCTCCAATTTGTGCAGCGGCTAGGTAGGAGGTTGAGGAATGAGCTAGCACAACTCGATGGCAGCTGCCTTTGGCTTGGGCTCCTCATAAATAGCTTTGTTGAGGCGGAGGTATAAGCATAAACAACGGGGGCAGGCTTGAAAATCTGCACATCAATCTTAGAAAACAGATGTTGTTATCCCGTGGAGCCGTAAAATATCCTTGCCCAGTGCCAAACATAGGTTGCTTGAAAAGAAGACAAGGAACATTCACATGTAATGGCAGCAATAGCAAAGTGCTTATATACTACCTCGTCACATTCTATATCTATGTTATTCAAATGCAATACTTGGACACTCTCGATATACACACTACTCGGATATTTCTCTATACACTACTTGGTTGTCACACTATCTGAGTACAGAGCCATGTCACATACTCACCACTCAAATACGTTGCTCAGTAACTTCATTTTTGTCTACTACTCAAACATAGCTACAATATTTGTCCATACCATCCCCGTACTTTATTATGACACACTCCTCAAACACACTAACATATGCTACCTGGACTCACTACTTCCAACCACTGCTCATGCACACCCAACATGTCTAGTGCACATGCCCACCTTCCAACTATACTATGTTATCATGGCACTCAGCCAAGCTACGCACGTGTATTATGTACAACTTCCAATTCCCAACCGCTATCTCATCACACCCACCCATACACTTGTACTAGACCAAATGACATATACATCCATGCCTAAAATCTCTATTAAATATCTTCTACATGTTACACTTCAGTGGCACCCATCACACATATTAATAATTCACTGTTACACGCAAGAACACGCCTGCACCTTCTACATCCAGTACACCATTCTCACAGACTTTTCACACAAGCAATTTCTTTTTTCTCTATAACCTGGACCATGCTTTCTCTCTGTGTAGGTTGGAGTTTGCATCTGCTTATCAGCGTTTGAGAGGGCAGCAAGTCTTGTTCCTCTTCGCCTCACAAGTCCAGCGTGCCTGTGTAGACAAATTAGGAGGTTTACTATTTCATGAGCCCCTGAGCGTGCATCCACGGAATTAGAAATTATCTACCGTTATTGACGGTAATAGGGCATACATCCACGGTAATAGGCACTGTTTTTGAACTCCGGGGACGCGGCTAGGCCTATTGCGGCGCCGTTATTCACATTTAGGGTTTGGAAAAAGAATTGAAAATGGCAGGAGATGGGGTTAATCACGGTGCCGTATTACCAGCTTCGTGCTTCTCGAAAAAATTCTTGGTAGTGATGACCTGAGACCGGCCTATTGCGGCGACGTTTTTTTGTTTGTGGTCACCCAAAATTATAAAGTAAAGCCTGACATTTGCTTATTGCAACACCGTTATATCATTTGCAAAGGTCTTTGTTGCTCCCAATACCTTATTGTTGTGTTGTTTTTCTGTTGAAGATAAGAGGTCCCATCACAGAATACAGTTGAATTGGCTTTTTTTTAAGACTAAATAAATCCCACACTAACTGAAAAGAGGCTATGAAATTGCCATCACACTTGAACACAAAAGTAAAAACAAATGAGCATTTTTATTCATGAAGGGAACGACAAGTGTTCCGTCCGTGTCCAAAACAAAAAGTGTTATATGTCAATGATCCACTATCACTCTCCACAACCAAGCTCTATCCTTGCAAGAACCTGTTCAGGCTAGCATTCACCTACATCCAATCCTTTGGCCTTGCTACTGCTATGACTCTCACCATCCCTCCCCTCAAATATACCATCCTCCCCAATTGGAACTCTCCACCTAGCTTGCAAAGTGTCCTCCTCATCGCCGTCACTTTCAGACGTGGACAGAGCGATAAACTTGCATACTCTGGCAGGTTTAGCAACGCTTCCCGTACTTTAGCCTCCCCAACTTCCCAAAAGTACGGAAGCGGCTTCTCCCGTACTTTAGCCTCCTCAACTTCCCAATTGGGCCTCCTTCCTCAATTGTATTCTCTCATTTCTTGCAGCCAGTAACTGCTCTGCCCGATTAGGCCTCTCCGCCCTCCTAATGGATCTCTAGCAGCCGTGTCTGCATTCGATGGGAGAAGAAATAGGAAGGGGAGGAGGAGACCGAAGTTGAGGAGGCTCAAGTACGGGAGAAGCCGCTTCCCCCAATGCATGTATTTGAGTGAGTTGCACCATTGTAAGTGTGTTGGGTTCAATTATAGCGACATCCATGTTTGACCATTATAAACCCTAAACGCTTGTTGACATATGGCAATATCTACGTACTGCCATGTTACAGCCTTGCAAACTCGTCCGATGAGGAGATGGTTGTTGAAACAAAGACTAAAATGCAAATGCCATTATTTTCCAGAAGGTCTTTCCTTGCCAGTCCCCATCGTCCTCATGCTCCTCCTCTGCTGGCAACTGCTGCAGGCCCGCTACATGGGAGTCGTAGAAGGCTGTTTTTCCTTCAAATGCAAAGACATGCCGGCTGGACTTGCGCCCGACCCACATTGAAGCACCTATCCATGCGTCTAGTGATCAAGAACAAATATGTCAATGACAATCGTGAGTAGCCATAGTAAATCCATGAATATCTATAGAAGACAATGGACTCTAATAACGACACCGCAATTACAAGAATCTCTTACTTGTGTTGGCTGCAATGTCCAGCACCCTGCCTTCTATGCTTGAACATGTTTCCATCACCAAGGCCTCCCCCCCATGTCCCATGGAATATTGCGTGTGAGACCTGGTTGAAGAGAATGTCATACTCTATAGGGTCCACTGTGGAGTCAACCATACAACCGTCTCCCCAAAATTCAAAACTGAATTCTTCTTGATGAATGCGTCAAATAGAAGAGGCTGCACAAAAACAAGGTCGTTATTTTGACATGAGATTCCCCACAGTCAGAATAAGGGCGCCGCAATTTACACTGGACAACTCTAGAGCTTACCTTCTGGCCATCGCAGGTTAGACCCATGCTGTTGATGCAAGTCCACCTCTTCTTCGGGATGGGTGCAACACTTCTTTCCGCACACTTTCAAGGCTTCCGCACTCATCTTGTAACATATGTTAGAGAGCAATTTTGATGCTGACAGAGGATTTTAATGAGGCAGTAAAACAGCAGCAGACATTTGCATACCTTCTCGGCCGGGTCCACACAGGCGGTGGTGATATGATATAGTCCTTTTGTCTACGTAGCAACCACTTTGAATATCGGACCCATCCAATTGGGTTCAATGTCGTCCTTTCTTCTCTGCTTACGGGTCGATTGCGGTGCCATTATTGGAATGTGTGTGTTATGTCACAGGGTGACAAAGAAGGTGTTCATAGAAACGCACATGGCACATATACTGTATAGAGTGCAAGAAGTGGGACTTGCACCTCTGAAGAACTTTAAAACAACCATCAATCTGGAGTTGTTAAGGAACTCAGAGGTGAAAGCAGGCCGCACCCAGTACTGGCTTACCCTGGACACCATGGTCGAATACATCTATTTGGTGAGATTCAGCCCTCTTTCCGGTTAGTGCCCTTGCATGTTACTGTCTTTTGACCACCTAGATCCCTAACCAATTGCTTGCATTCGCACTATAGAGCTCCATAAAAGAGAACTTGGTCTATACAAAACGAAAATCATTGAGAGTGAGATCCCCAATAAGACCCAGGCCCTCATCCGGGATGCCATCGTCCTTGCAGGCAGCGGTCGCGAACCAAGTACAGATCCAAAGTTGTCAAGTCTATAGCGATCCCTGACCCAAGCCTAGGAGACGATATTGTCAGAGGCTTTGATGCGCGCGCCTAACTTCCAAACTGGCCGCCGGGCCAACTCGGAGCTTCGGCTGCTCACCGGGACATAACGGTCCCCCTTTGCTCCTCCAAAAGACCCTCCACCAATTTGGGCCTAGCGGAAATTCCCTTTGGTAGATGGCAGTCCGGAATAGCTCCCCATTCCTTGGTCGCTTTCCGGCTTGCTCGCTCACTCACTAGTTTTTGGTCACCAACGAGCTTGCACCGTTCTCGGGGTTACTACTCCCTATATATACTTCTATAACTGTCCGCGGGGGTTTCACAAACAACACCATCCTTTTATGGCGAACCACCACGAAGACCCTCGACTCCCGGTGATGAGTCGCGTTGAGTCTTGGCCCACCCACCACGGCCCCATTGGACCGTGATGAGTCCCAAGACTCCCCACGACTCCCACCACAAGGTCTCCGCCCCATGGTGAGTCTTATGTCACCCCCACTAAGACCTACTAAGCTACCACCACCCCTCGTGGAACCACCCCCACCGCAACCCGATGCGCGGGGCTCCACCTAGTGAGCGCCTCCGCCTCTTTGAGCGCCTTGGGCACTCAAGGGTGCTTCAGCCCCCGTACCTATTGTTGCCACTGCCCCCACCACAGGGGCAGCCCCTCTTGTGTCCCGACCCCCTGCCCTCAAGGCAAAGGGCCGCGACACACACCCCTATCAGCAGGGAGTCGATGTCCTCATCGACTTGTCCATTTTGTAGAAACTAACATCCAAGTTGTGGCGTCCCACATCAAGGAGTTTGTTCCCGTACCATGGCATCCCATGGCAAAGAACCAAACCCCCACTTGACTCTACTCTCCACTAGCTAGTTCGGCCGACTTCCTCCAAGTCATGGCCAAGGGTGGAGCCTCTCAAGCTCCTCCCAGTGCACTCTTCTTAGCCTACTTCAAGGCCAAGGAACGATCCTCCCCGAGGATCAAATCGCCTTACTGCAACAACATTGCTTGCGACCGCTCATGATGCCGCTTTTGGCATCAGCTTGAGCAAGGGTTCATCTTGAACCCTTTTTTACTAGGAAGATAACCTTGAACCAACCGTGCGCCCCAATCACTACAATTGGTCCGCCTTGGAATGCTGGCCTGAGGTACGGGAACACGCCGAAACCGCACTACGACTTCGTCCCGAGGCTACACGATTATAGTACGTGAATGGAAGCACTTAGCTTCCGCGTTAGCCCGCACTACAAGGCAACCCCCTCGGTAGCGCAGTTATAGTATGCGCACGCACCAGGTGCGCACTAGCACGTGAATTCCCAAAGAAGGCGCAAGTTACCTTGCCCCTTAGATGGGATTCACCCGATTTCGGCACTACGCAAACACACGATTAATCCAATTTACCTCTACCACTTTTGTAAGTTAGCATACATTCTACACACTAGCCAACCATACCATGCATCACCATTCCAAACAAAATAGGACACACGACATTTGGAAACCATTTCATTTATAACAAAATTTGTACAACACAAGTTTTTGCAATCGGATTCCTGAGCTAGCTAAGCCGGACTAAGCATGCATTTCCTCCCCTACGCTCCAAGGTTGATGTCCCCATCAACGCTTCTTCCGCTTTTGAGGTCGCCCTTCGAAAGCTGCAACCGCCTCGGATGCGTTTCTCATTTCTGAGGTACGCACCCAAGATGCCTCCACATGATGATAGCCCTTCCATTTCACGAGATACTCCGTTTCTCGATTCTTAAATCTCCTCGACTTAAGCATTGCCTCCACCTCGTACTCAGGTTCATTTTCATGATTCAACAGCACAGGTGGCGGACGCAACATTTGATGCTGATTCGGACGCGCTTAATCTTTGAAGTAAGGCTTCAAAAGGGAGACGTGGAATACCGGATGCACCTTGCTATTTTCCGGCAGCTCCAATTCATACACATCCTCATTCATAACCTTCCGGATGCGAAAGGGTCCCGCATACGGAGGTACGAACTTCGGACTCACTTCCGGAGGTAGTCGGAAATTCTTGATGTTCAACCAGACCTCCGTGCCTGCCTCAAACTTAACTTCCCTCCGCTTCCGATTCACCTGTCGTTCATACCGTTTCCTAGCTTTGGCAATGTTGTACTTTGCGAGCTTCAACAAACGCTCGAGTTCTTCCAGCACCACTACTGTTGTCGGTTCCTCAACGTCTTGGGCGGCCCAACTTGTCGGCACCAGAGGTGCTTTCCATATACCAATACGAAAGGGGAAACTCCCGATGCGGAGTGTTTTGTGTTATTATAACAGAACTCTGCCGCATCCAAGTGCTCCACCCAGTCCGATTGGTCTGTCGACACGTAATTCCGCAAGATCTGTTTCACCATGGAATTAACCATTTCCGTTTGGCCGTCCGTCGTATGTCGGAAGGCGGTGCTCATCTTGAGCCCCGTCCCCATTTTCTTTCAAAGTGCCCTCCAAAATTTACTTGTAAACTTTGGATCGCGGTCCGAGACAATATCCTTCAGGAGTCCATGATGCTTGAAGACGTGGGCGAAGTAAAGTCGCCCCGTCTCCTACGCCGTTGCCATCTCCTTGGTGGGGATGACCAAGGGATGAAATGGCCCATTTTACTGAACCTATCTACCACCACCATGATTGCATCGAATCCTTTTGACAGCGGCATAGCAGTCATGAAATCCATCGAGACACTTTCCCAGGACCCCTCTGGAATCGGCAAGGGTTGTAACAGCCCCGCTTGCTTTTTGTACTCGCTCCGGTTTTGTTGGCATGTGGTGCATGTCTTGACATACTCCTCGGCCTCATCCCTCAGTTTGGGCCAGAAATATTCTTTCTTCAAGAGTGCCGCGGTGCGCTTAGCTCCGCCGTGGCCCACAAGCGGGCCATCATGGCATTCTCTCAAGAGACTATCTCTGATCCCTCCCTTCGGCACGTAGAGTCGTTTTTGCTTGTACCGGAGCAGTCCATTTTGCAAGTGGAACTGCGATTTAATCCCCATCCTTAAGTCCCGCATCACGGACTTCGCCGTCTCATCCTTCCAGTAAGCCTTCTGGATCTTCCTTTGGAGCGTCATCTTGCCCCTGTACACCAACATGAGCTGTTGTTTTCTACTTAAAGCATCGGCCACCACATTGTCCCGTCCCGGTTTGTACAGGATATCCACGTCGAACACCGCCAAAGTGTCTTGCCACCTAAGTTGTTTTGGGGACAACTTAGGCTGCGTGGCAAAATACTTCACCGTGACATTGTCCGTGAACACCTTCACCGAGTTGGAACCAACATAGTGGCGCCAAAGCTCAAGGCAATGCACCACCGCCTTCATTTCTTTCTCGTGCGTAGGCCATCTTCGCTCCACTTCATTCAATTTCTTACTTTCGTAAGTCACTGGACGTCCATCCTGCATAAGCACACCTCCAATTGCGAAGTCCGACGCATCCGTATGAATCTCAAATGGACGGTCGAACTCCGGGATTTTAAGAACTGGAGCTTCCGCCATCCGCTGCTTCAACTCGGCAAAAGCTTGGCCACAAAAGGTGTTCCATACCCAGACTTTGGACTTACACAAGAGGTCTGACAGCGGCCCCGCGATCTTAACGAAATTTCTCACATACTTCTGATAATAGGAGGCGAGTCCCAGGAAGGATCGCACTCCCGGGACCGAAGTCGGAGGCTCCCAGTCCAAGATCGCCCTCACCTTTCTGTCATCCATTTTGATCCCATCATGTGTAATCACATGCCCCAGGAACTCCACTTTTGTGACCCCGAATTTGCACTTTGAAGCTTTGGCATACAGCTTCCCTTCGGATTTCTGGAACACCCTTTTGAGGTGCTCCAGGTCCTCCTCCTTTGTTTTCGAGTACACCAAGATGTCGTCGATGTACACGATCACAAAGTCGTCCAACCACTCCTGAAAAAGGCTGTTCATTAGCGTGCTAAAAGTCGCGGGTGCGTTGGTGAGCCCAAAAGGCATCACCAAGAACTCATATGAACCATATGTTGTCCTGCACGCAGTCTTTTCCTCATCTCCTTCCGCCACTCGGATTTGATGATAGCCGGAGCGCAAATCGATCCGGCTGAAATACTTCACTCCTGCCAACCGATCGAAGAGGTCGTCGATCCTTGGCAAATGGTACCGGTTTTTTATAGTCACCTTATTCAGAGCCTTGTAATCGACACACATCCGCAGCGTCCCATCCTTATTGTCTGCGAATAGCACCGGGGCTCCGTAGGATGACTTACTTGGCCGGATGTACCCCTTTGACATTAGATCCTTGAGCTGAGTCTTCAGCTCGACCAACTCTCTGTGGCTTAACCGGTAGGGCACTTTGGCAGGCGGCTCCGATCCCGGTATCACCTCAATCTTGTGGTCAACTCCTCTTCGCGGTGGCAAGCTGCTCGGTAAATCCTCTGGCATCACATCCTGGTATTTCTCCAAATCCCCTTGATCCAATCTAGGCTCGGCTCCCTATCGCCGTCCCCCTTCACTTGTCTTACGTAAAGCAAAAATTGGGGCTCATGTGGCTCCTCCACGGCCCACTCCTTTGCTGTCAGCAGGTTTATTCGTCCTCCCACTGGGTTGGGCATTTCCGACACTCGTAAAACTTCTCCACCATTCCCACACGGCAGCGTGACTACTCTTTTGCGGCCATCTATGACTGCTCCCGATTTGCTCAAAACGGTCATCCCCAAAATGAGATCCACTCCATCGATCTCGCAAATGGTGAAGTTCTCACGTCCCTCCCAACTCCCCAGCTGAAGAGGAACATCGAACGCCAACCTCGTCACCAGTTGTGGCTCTCCTTTGGCATAACGCACTTCAATAGAGGCCCCCACATCATTTGTCGGGAGCCCCAACTTTCGTGCCGTTGCTGGTGTCATGAAGGAGTGCGACGCTCCTGTGTCCACCAACAACGACACGTTAGTTCCGGAAATTATCCCACTCACGAACAATATCTGACTCCATTTAGGCAAGGAGCCAGTCTCCTAACTCAAAAGAGTAGTTGCCTACCTTGCAAGTCTTGGCAACCACCGCTTCCACCAAGCGGCTGATGGAATCTTCGGACAGCTCTGTGGTTGCCCGTCCCCAACATTTTTTTTGTTTTTTTTTTGTTTGGTTTCCTGATCTCTCCCTCTCTCTCCCTCTCTCTCCCTCTCTCCAACTACTTGTTTGGGATTATCAAATTTTTTCCATAATACTTATTTTGGAAATACTATATATTTTTAATCCCTGATGGAATTTTTAAGGTTTCATCCATACTGGATGAAATTTTTGTTATAACCATAACTGGATGATTTATAGGCATATATGCATTTCAATGCATTTTAGGTTTATGCTCCTTTGATTTAAACCTATTGAATGCCCATTTTTCATCCCGGTCTGATATCATCCATACCGGATGGTAGATGAAATCGCGGGAGGTTTTCCTTAAGTGTCTCTCTGCCCTAGACACATTACGATATCGTGCGTGTTTTTTTCTCTGGAAGAGGGCGATGGCAGACGAATGCTCGAGCAGCAAGATCCGAGCGGGTGTGTTCTTGTTTTTGGAACGCGCGATGACGGCAGGCACTTTCATCTCCCGCGATGGCAAATGACATACTGTTGTGTTTGCCTACGTTTTTCCTCATTGATGAAGCACGGTTATGGAGGTGGGGAAGCGGCCTGTATTATCAAGATACAACCTATCCTCAACTCTCCTCCCGTTGCATTCTGTTGTGCTCGTTCAAATTCAGATGATGGACACCGCAGCGTCCTACTCCACAAAAGATTGAGGTTCTTTGTGGTGTCACATCTATGCTTTCTTCTGTTGGTTCTGTGATCTTTGCATGCTTTATGGCTCATACCTAACATGGATAGCAACTGTGAAATCCTGTAATTCACCTCGGGCATCCTCACTAACGCACAAAACATTTTTTGTGTTTGTTTTTGGGACGGGCGCAGGTGAGGGATTTCACTTGGCATGAACTCTTTGGCTTGCAGATGATCTGGTTACTGCAGGAGGGATAAGATATGCTGCAAGCTGCCGTTGTTGCAATTTTCTGCTTCAAAGCTGCTTCAAGGGGGATATGCCTTAAACCTTTACTTTGATTTCTGGTTCTTGGTAACCAAATTTGTTAAGTCAGGGAAGTAAATGGGCTGGGCCTCCTAGAAATCAGACCTTATTGTGAAGGTTCGGGCTAGTTGTGATGACAAGGGTTTGGTGGTGTAAGTGTGACATTGGATGCATTTTTCTAGACCTGTTTTCTGGCCTTTTGGAGAGTCAGATAGTGTTGTTTATGCCTCACCAGTTTAGAATGTATTAAGTAAGGCATTGGGTAAGCCTTTTTAAGAACACATACATTCTTTCAAGCTCCCCCATGGAGATTATAACCTGATTACAGACTGGTATTTTTGAGGATCTCTCTAAAACTTGGCAGTATTTTGGATAAGGCCCTGGGATACATACCCTAGCCCTTCATCTACTAATGGAAGTACAATCAGTTCAGCTTGTGCTTTTAGGAACATACAAGTCCTTTAAAGCTGTAATAGGGAATTGTTTCATCAAAGCCCTCACTCTTAGGCTTGCTGGAATGGTTTTCTCAAAGACCTGTTGAGCTTACAACATACTTGTTTAAGCTATTTGAACCCTGGAATTACCAAGCCAGTATTTTTGAAGGGCTTTTTTTTATTACAAACTGTATTCTTAAGCTCCCCCCAGAGATTGGGAATGTGACATGGTAATGACTTACGGGTTTTTGTATGATCATCACAGCATTTGCCCTATGTTTGGTTGTTGTAAGCCACTGGAACACTTACAGCTCTTATTTAAAACTCAGTATGTTTGAAATAAAGTGGTTCAGACTTTGATTGATTGACTGTATGCAAACGTGCATATATTCTTCAGAACCCTACAGGCTCATGCTATGTGTTTGTTTTTTCAAAAGACCCCACCCTCCCACCCTATGATTTCAAGAACTTTGAAATCCAGTCTCTTTTATTTAAGATGAACTATTTATGGAGGGGAAGTGTTAACATGATGATATAAGGGGATACCTTGTAATTTAAGGATTTTTTTTCTGGGATTGTACATGTAAGGAGATGTTTGACAATGCCTTGTAATGAGGCTGCTATGTCATTTTTCTTGACAATGACTTTTACTAAGTCTTGTCTATGTCTTGACATGACATGAATATCTTCCCTCTCTTTTAAGCTCCCAACTAGATGAGTTCAAGGTCAGATGGTGGGGTCAGCTGCAACATATGTTCAACACCAGATATCCTAAGTTAATCGACTCTATATCTTGGAAACATGACCGCCCACCGACCTGTCAAACAGGCTAAGTCCTGGCAGAAGACAGTAGAAGAGATTCTCAAGGACCTGGACCTAGAACCGCAAGTCTTCACCCTGTTGGATAAATCTGACTTAGAGGCTGTAGTGTCCAACCATGTCTGTTGCCATGAGATTGTCTGATGAAAATGAAGTTAGGCAAAAAACTTCCCTGAACTTGTTTCCAGTAAGTGACATGGGGGAGGAGGTCTTGGATGACCTCAAGGGTCTACCCACTCTCGGCACTAGACTGAAATTTAAACTCAGGGAAAAGCCCAGCCCCTTCTGAGGCCTAGTTTTTGGGCAAACTACCAACGTCAGCCCCTGACAGAGGTAGGATCTGTCCCTTTTGTTTCCCTAAGAGAGGGGGCAACAAAGAAAAAAAAAGAATGCAGGGGTGGGAGTGACTGAGCAGCTGCTCAGTCACTCCCACCCCCACCTTCTTTTCTTTTCTTTGCTGCCCCCTGATGTCCTCTCTCACTCTGTCCCTCTCTGTCCCTCTCTTCTGTGCTGCTCTCTTTTAAGCTCCCGACAAGATAAATTCAAGGTCAGATGGTGGGTTCAGCTGTAACATATGTCCAACACCAGATATCCTAAGTTAATCGACTCTATATCTTGGAAACAGGACCGCCCTGTCAAATAGGATAAGCCCTGGGAGAAGAGAGTAGAAGAGATTCTCATGGATTTGAATCTGGACCCGCAAGTCTTGACCTTGCGGGATAAACCTGACTTAGAGAGTCTAGTGTCCAAAGCCATGTCTGTTACCAGAAAATTGTCCGATGAAAATGAAGTCAGGAAGAAAACTTCCCTGAACCTGTTTCCAGTCTGTGACATGGGGGAGGACATCATGGATGCGCTCAAGGGTCTATCCACTCTTGGCACCAGACCTAAATTTAAACTCAGGGCAAGAAAACTACCCTTGAACAGTAAACAGAAGCAGAGAGGAAATGGACAGTGCAATTTCCCTGACGTGCCTCTGCTGCTGGTGCTGGTGCTTGAAGCGAGCTGGCGCGGCGAGCTGCTGCGGTGCTGTCGCGGCTGCCAACGGCGTGGGTCCCCGACGCTGCAAGGCGTCTCTCCCCCGCTCACCACGGCTCTTTCTCTCTCTTCAGCTCGTTTAGGTTGCGCCTCTGCGCGGCGTTCCTACCACACATGGAGAGAGACATCAGCCCATGCTTAGGGCAAAGAAGCAAGAGAGAAAGTGAGGGAGGAGGCGGTGCTTACCTTGGACGTTGGAGCGGCGTTGGGGCAAACTCCTTGGGGCCTTACGACCACCTCGGGCTCAGCAGCAGGTGCGTCTCCTCCACCCTAAACCCCACTCTCTGAACTCCCTCTCTCCCAAAGAACAAACGAAAACGGGAGGGGAAAGAGACGCTTCAAGCACTTAGGGAAAAAAAATGGCGCGGCGCCTACGTGCGACGCCCGGCCATTGCACGCCTGCGCCCGTTTTTTTTTTGAAATGTAAAAATGATAGTTGCGACGGCCGGCCGTCGTTGCTTGCGACCCCCGGCCCCATAAATTTAAAAAAACACGTCGCCCCCCACGACGGCTTGCCGTCGCGGGGTGCGACCCCCAAGTAAAAAATTGAAAAAACTCGTCGTCAAATGCGACGTTAGGGTGTTGCAGGAGGCGACGGCCGGCATTTCTGGGTTTAGGGTTTAGGGCCTTTTGGGTTTCTTAGTTTTTATTTATTTATTTATTTATCATATGGTACTGGGTTAGGGTGTTTGCTTTTCCTTATGGTGTTGGGTTTTGGATTGGTGGTTTTGGTTGTGGGTCTTGGGGTTAAAAGGATAAACGGTGTAATTAGGATTCACATACCCAAAATGTGGTTCAATCTGATAATCGCAAAGCGCTGGGTCTCAACAAATTTTTCCATGGTGTGGGCATCCTGAAGATAGAACGAGGGGAAGGATTTTTTGTCTTGGGCTCTAGTACCATAGGGATGCTCCGCATTTGGTTACCAATTTTGAAAGCCCCGAGGCTGAGGCATAGGGTTTTTTTGCCAACGGTTTTTGAGAAATGAAAGTGTTGGTGGTGTGTGTTAATTAGGATGCGATGGTGAGGAAACATCGACCCGTCTCCCTTGAGGATGGGGAGGTAGTACCACATATCGATTGTGGCCCTAGAGCGACCGTTTTTCGTGGCGAGGAGCCACCCATTGCACCCGATCCAATACAGGCTGCCGGGCACAACCGTAGAAGGGACCGGGACCAAATTTCAGGTGATGCGGAGGATGTTGACACTCCGGGATCGAGTCGGGCGCGCCGCGGGTTGCCCCCTCGCGGGCCACCATGTCCAACCACGTCCACCTTTGACCCCCCCGACAGGATTGAGTGTTGGTGCACTAAGTGTTGGGAACGGATACCGCCGGGCGGCACCAGACCACCGAGGCGGCAACCGCATGTTGTCGAAAAACAGTACAAGAAGAACAAGATTGCGGATGCGGCAAAGGTGAGTGTTTTTCCCACCCCTCTCATTAACATTCATTTAAGGTACATTTAGGTTTATCTAATAATATAGTAGGATTGGTAAGCATACATGAATCAAAATTACGACATAAGTATTGATGCATCGTTCACTACGCACATTGCAGCCACGACTTGATGCCCAAGCTCGCAATCACATTGCACAGGAGGCATTTCGCGCCGGTCTACTTGCAGAATTTGTGCCAGAGCATGTGCCCGATGTGACCAGTTGGTTCCCCCAGCAACACGTAGATGAGATGCGTAGGGTCGAGGGGTATCGTAGGTGTCGTAGGCATTATGGCCGGCGACGAGCAGGCCCACCCCCCCCCCCCCCCCGTCTGTTTCTTTGCTTGATCCACCTCCGGTAGTACCTGATCCGGACGTTGTACCCCCAGCTGTACCTCTGACATTACATCCTCAACCACCTCCACTTTCATCTCCTCCGCCAGCAGTACCACCTCCACCTCCACCTCCACGTGCATGTGCCCCCCGAACCCGTAGGAGGGGTCGGCTTTGCCCTAGGTTTCCTCCCCTTTGGCTTGGGCGGCTTGAGCCGGATCCTCGCCCCCGATGGGAAGCGCATAGGACTATGTTACTGAGGACCGTCCAGCCTCGTTGTTGGGGGAATCATCTCGACCCTCCCCCCCCCATCCGAGAAAATGTGGAGTTCGAGTATTGGGGGAGACGGTATGTTGTGAGAGCCGCTACAGACCCTGCTATGGGTCGGGGTTTATTCACGGTCAATGATATTGTGGTTCTTCCTCGGAGAAACAACATAGTGGACTTGTTTCCCTACTACGGTCCATACTACACCTCCATGGAGTTCCGTACATTACGCCTCGAAGTCCCATACATCCTACCCTACATTTTGTGTGTCAACGGACAGGATGTACGTAGACGGGGGTTGTCTCCCATTGAGATCAGATTTTGTGATGGTGACCCCGACATCTTCGGCAATGTTGCTGGGCTGGTCAATAGTTCTTTTGGTCATCCTAGGAGAACCAATGTAGTATGGGACGAGCGAAGCGATGGGCATGAGAGCTTTTGTGGTCATACATCAGTATACTGTGAGGGGATGCACATGTTTGTGATGTCATGTGCTAGTAGGACTATTAGGGCTGGCAGCGAACTATTTGCATCATACGAGTTCTCCCGGGATGATTGGGACCTCTGATTACAGCATGAGTGGGATGTGTATGATAGAAATAGGGTTCATTTGAGACAGGGATCGCGTAGAGGGGCATTGTAGATATTTTCATGATGTACTTTGTATACATCCGATTAATCGATTGATGTAAAAAAAAAAATTGTTGCTCGTGTGGGTGCAACTTTGTATATGTGATCTAAACATACTTATGCACATGTGGACCAAATATTAGCTTGAACCAAGTTGATTCAATGGGTCATTCTAGTGTTGAACGCAGCTACATGTCATAGAGACGGAAAATTGCAGATGATTTTTTTTTTAATTCCATTTTCAAGCCATATGCTTAATGATAGCATAGGCAATGTGCGTGCAAAATTTGGGAGTAAACAAAAGTCGTTTGGACCCATAACCAGATTTTGTTCTCTCATTTGCACTCCAAAGTTGAGTTATCTTCAACTTCATGCATTCTTCATAAAGAGTTATGCAAAAGTGAACCTAGAAACACACTTATTTTTTTTCCATTTTTTTTTGGTCCAATGTTTTTCATGGATGTAGTGGTGCAAAGCCCGATGTCACAAAACAAAATAGAGCTAAAACAAAAATCATTACGCCCCTCAAAACCGCAATCATATATTTTCTAAATACAAATATTTATTTTAGATTCATTTAAATTCGATTTAATTCAAAATTGGTGCAAGGGTGAGTGCGTCGTTGGGGAGGCAATTTTTTTTTTTTTTTTTTTCCGTCTGCTGGATTTTTGTACAGGTGTTGCACACATATTTAAGCACATGTAGGAAAAAATGAGGCTTGAGCCACATCCGTTTGTTGGGTGCAATGGCATGAGAGGATTTTCTTTCACATTAACAAACAAAAATTGGTTGATAGGGTGAATGCGTCATTGGGGGGGGCAAATGATTTTGTTTGGGTTTGAAACTTTGCATGCGTGTACGTTGCGCACATACATGTAATTATTGAATGACATATTTGATGCACGCACACATTGAAGGTTGTTGTTTGCATTTCTCTTATAATGAAGTGTATGGTTGCAAGGACACATTATAATATATGTCCCTATGTTCATTTGTTCGTATCAGGACTTTGTCCATCTCTTCCCGGTCCTTTCTCTTGGCACCCTGTCGAACGGCTTTTACTCACCCATCCCTTCACTATCCGAGGTGGAAACTCCAAGATAGAAGAGTTGGATATCTCTAAGCACTCAGCCCGCTCAGTACAATCAGTCATGACCTGCAGCTAGTGAATCATGGTTGTGCTTCCCATTTGTATTCCTTCTTGCCTTCATGTTATCAATTTACCTTATCTGATACTGAAGCATCAGATTGCTTCAGTATCTTCTTAGTTCCAGTTAATCATGCATTCATTTCACAGCTTCACTCATGTCTCTCTACACAGTGTGCTTGTATCGAATAAGTATCAGATTACGATTTATCAGGTACTAGGCCAATGTCAAAGTGACTCTAATCCGCCCTACAGTATCACTACAGCTCTGCATGAAATAAACCTCCATCAAGTCATCATCTCATCTTCTGTGTAATCGTCATCCCTGTGCTCCAAGATCGTGCCCTCCGTCTGACCTTCTCCCATGATGTCTAAGAAGTGATCCAAGAAGTGATCCCCCAGAAGTCCCCGCTCTTCACTTTATCTACCTACAAGCTGTTCTAACCGCCTTGCTAACTAACCGTCACCCCTGAAGTAACATATTCCCTCTGCAGATGTTGTTCCTACACAGTCGTTCCCTGTCCATGTTAACCGTTCCCCCTGTACTGTGACAACTGTGCAAAATTTCGTTGGGCTGTGACTGGCTGTGACGACTGTGACGGCTATGCCGGGCTGTGACTGGCTGTGTCGGCTGTGTCGGGCTGTGTTGGTTGTGACGGCTGTGTCGGGCTGTGTAAAGCTGTGGCGGGCTATGTCGGGCTGTGTAACGCTGTGGCAGGTTGTGTCGGGCTATGTAACCCCCCCCTAAAGCTTGTTGTTATCACCCCTAAGGCTCCTGTTGGTCTCAGTCTGTGTAAAAATTAAGGGTACCCCACAGAACCTGTAAAAGCGTTAAAGTCCCAAGCAGCCCTCTAACATTTACCCCTCCCCCTCTCAAAAAGTCGTGTCCTCACGGTTTACTGCTTAGGATTAGTAAACATTTGTGATCGAACACCCTTCTGACGGTGAGAGTCTCGTGAAGGACTCCGTGTGCGAGCCCGAGGCCTGTCACTGGTTGACGGAGATGATTGAGCACTACCTGGAAATGTCTGTCCCTCCTTTGGCTAATAACGAGGTAACCTCTCAGGCATAGGAGACCCCCGTCGTTTCTTCTCTGCCATCTGAATTGCATAGTCCTCTGCCATGTCAAAAGAGTCCGCTGAAGAAACAGTAGTATCAGAATCCTCGTCACCCCTCAGGTGTTTTAATGGCCGAACTTTAAGTGGAATCCTCTGTGGCATACAATGTTGTCCAACCATATCTGGAAGTTTAAATTGCACAACTTGTTGCAAGCGCTGGCCCGCAAAATTAGTGAACGTCATGAACTCCTTATCTATACAGGTAAGAGGTGTGCCAATGACTTGGGAACAGTGCAAGTATTTCCATGCCTCATGTCCCTTAAAGAAAATATCGTCAGGGCCGAATTTCTGTGTTGTCAAATTGTTCCAAGCCGAATGAAACCATGAACGAAGTTGGGAATCCTTTTGCATCATAACTTTTGCATCATATAGGTACATATGAGGTGGCACTGAAGGTAAGACCCAATGATCCCCACTGGAATAACTCAGAAATCGCGATTGCATCTTCTGCTGCTCAATGTAATAACGTGCCAGAAAACAAGCAGCATAGTATAATCCACAGCCCATGACAATACTTGCTACCTCCTTGGTCTTGGTATAAATGTACCCATGTACAACTTGGAAGGCAATTAATTCCTTCAACATGGTACTTGCTTCAGACCAGTACCTCGCAAAGTGATGATCCTCAATGGGTCGATTGTTTGGAAGAACCTTAGTCCTAGTTGCCACTGGCAGCCAAATGCGCATGATCTGGTAGTAATGTGCCAACGACTGCGGAGGACTAAATTCCTTCCAAGCCAAATCCAACACAATGGGAATTTGGTTGAAGGGCATAATCATAGCCCGACTGTACTCTCGTGCAGCAGGAGTCTTAGGTGGGTTAAAAGCAGCATCCCCCCATACCTTATCAACTAATTGTTTTCGTTGTCTTTACAGCAATGAACCGGAGACACATGGTGCGAAGCGACAGTGTGGGGGCATCATCGGGATTCCATGAAGCTCAATACATACAGGGAGTGGGGAAGGAGAACACCCTTACCTTGAGGAGCGACTTGCACATATACACACTCAGGAAAAAAGCTACGTTCTTCCTCCCTATGTGGCGGTAGTAGCCAATGCTCAAGCAGAGGAGCAATGGACAAGAGTGTCTCAAATGGCAGAATGGCTAGCGCAAAGAAGGGCGGCTTTGCAACGCGGTCGGGTACAGCCCTATGTGGATGGGGAGGCGGAGGAGGGTTTTGGAAGCGAGGAGCCAACAACGGAGGAAGAATCCTCTGATGAGAGTGGTGAGGAGGAGAGCAGTGGGGACAGAATTACAACTCCAGAGAATGGTCTTGAGGAAACAGAGGGTCCACATCTGGGGACAATTGTACCAGGGGGATTAGACCATATAGCTATGGAGTATGCAGATGACGTTCCGCGTCCAATGGAACAGTAGCTGTACTCATAGAGAATTTTGGAAGTTAGCTACTGTTTCAGAGTATACATAGTCCATGCTCGCAGTTGTTTTCACGATGGGGTCCTATGGAGCATAAGACTTACTTCAAATTCAATTTAAATTGCTTCCAAGATGTTCAACTGTGCCAATGCCATTTCTCTTAAGTGTACCCGTTTTTGGAGGTGCTTTCAATGGGCTCCCAATATGCATAGACCATAAATTTGACCTTAAGGAAAAATTTACGTCATTGAAACTGGGAGAACAGATGTAAAACTTTCTTTGTAACATGATGATCACGGCTTACCATCGGCTCACATGAGCATAGCTTCTATGCTCACGTCAATGACAGAGGCATTCGACAGCTTTGTCCAAATATACATTTCCTCTTTGGAGTCACGCCCTTTAGGTCGGTGCCGATTATGCACTGTGTGACCATTGTTTTATACATAGTCTTTATATTTTTCATCAGAAATAACCTTACTGTGTAGTAGAAATCAATATGATCATCGATTTGTGAAGTATGAGGATGAATCGCCGAGTGGATATTGCAACTATAGAAGTCGTTGCTGACTACCTGGGCTTGCCCCAGACGCCATAGTCATAGTCGGTGAGGACTATTAAGAAGGAGTCGTGATAGACGTTGGAATAATAGTCGGTGCCGACTATTAGGTTGGGAGTCAAGATATAGGTCAATTTGCGAATGGATAGTGTATTGGTTGATAATGAGGAGGGAGGGTTTTGGAAGCGACGAGCCAACAACGGAGGAAGAGTAAGAGAAAGTGGTGGGGAGGAGAGCATTGGGGACACAATTACAACCTAAGAGAATGGACTTCAAGAAACTAAGGGTTCACATCTCAGGACAAATGTACCACGGGGATTACACCATATAGAACAGTAGCTCTACTCATAGAGAATTTTGGAAGTTAGGTACTCTTTCAAAGTGTAGATAGTCCATGCTCGCAGCTGTTTTCACGATGGGGGTCCTGTGGAGCATAAGACTTACTTGAGTTCAATAGAAGTCAATATGATCATCGATTTGTGAAGTACGAGGATGAATTGCCGAGTGGATGATGCAACTTATATTGAAGTCGTTGCCGACTACCTGGGCTTGCCCCAGACGCCATAGTCATAGTCGGTGACGACTATTAAGAAGGAGTCGTGACAGATGTTGGAACAATAGTCGGTGCCGACTATTAGGTTGGGGTTTGAGATATAGGTCAATTTGCGAATGGATAGTCTATTGGTTGATAATGAGCGAAATTTCAAGGAAGCCGATTCACGGGTTAAGATAATCATATCAATGGAAGTAGAAATTGATGATTTGAAGAAGGGGATGGCCGAATTGTGCAACGAGAGAGCTTCGATACTTGAGGACTTGGACTTTTGAGGGCTGCGATGAAGGTCCATGAAAGGGAGGTTGAAGAGCAGAAATATGCTCTTGAAGTGGTAGCTCATAGAAACAAGTATTATTAGATTGGAAGAAAAGTTTCAAGCAAGAAATGGGCAATCTTGTATCCCGATTGAGAAAGGAGGAAACATATTGCGTAGACATGCAGATTGCACATGAGAGATTTGTAGATACACCGTTAGGGGAAAGGTGTAAGACCTCGTAGAAGAAAATGAATATTATGCACGGAAATGAAATCAGATGCTGCTTTGGAGAAAAGAACAAATCCAAAGAGAAAAAACGTGATAGCAAACTTTATTGCGGAAATGGAAAGTAGTACACTTAGTCCGCAAATAGGGAGGCGGAAAGAAGATTGAAAATCAAAATGCCCATGTTTTCTCTTACAACCTGTGGCGGCAAAGCGGACATGTGCCATTGTGGTGAACCCAAGTCTCAATGCACGCACTGTGGAATGAGTGTGCGTAGGTTGTCACCGTGCGCATACATTCTCCAGCTTGGACACATTGGAGGCAAATACTGCACGACTGTATTGCGTGTGCTTCCGGCGGCAGAACAAACTCCGGAGCTTCTCTGTTGAAGACCTCCATGGAAGCAGCAATCCAATGCAATTCGTCCTCCCCGGCAATGTCCAATTCCTCAAAGGCATGTATAGGATCATACTGTGCACCTGCATCTTTGTCCTCGGATGCTTCTTCCGACGAGTCCGAATCCATAAAAACCCACCACGAAACTCCATCTGCCGAAAATGCAAGGCTATCGCCGATGGCTTTGTCGAACTGCGAAAAACAAAGCAACTGAGGGGACTGAGGCCTCTCCTCGTCAGATTCCACCGGTGCGCTGCTAGTTTCCCCTGCAGCATTGTCCATCTTTGGAGCCGGACCATCGTTCGGAATTTCCCGCTGCTCAGGGGGCAGAGGCGTTTCGTTGTCCGATTGCTGCACGGGATCATTGTTGGTTCCTACATCATTGTCCATAGTGGAGGGTCACCACTGTTTGTAAAGTCCCCGAAATGGTGTAGTCGGTCCCAACTTCACCTTCACCACCAAAGCAAATGGTCGAAGGGAATGAAAAACCACATGTGCATTTAATCTCCACGTCATGGCTTTCCTGTCGGGCCACCGCTCGTTCAAAAAATGGTTTTTTATTCATATGACTGCCTATTCCCGCGGCCCAATTCCTCACGACCTATTCCCGCGATGGAAATTCCGGCGTCCTATAATCGGCACCGACTATGTAGGTTCGTATTAGGATGACCATGGTTGTTCCAATCTAAAGCTAAAAATGATTGGGGGAAAGGCACTTTGACTATGGGAAAAGGAGAACAAAAGGTGGTGTTGCAAATGTACCCAATAGCATATCATGGGGAGACACAGGAGATAGAATCTGAGTTTACCTCTGAAGCTGACGAGAGGACTAGTGACACCGACAGTGATCTTCAAGCCCTACCATTGTCACCTAAACATACACGGAGCCGGCGGATCTACCGCTGTGCTAATCTAGGAGAGTATCCTTGGCATGGTGATTTTGATAGTGACTCTGATCATGCTATCTTGCGATGGGAGGGAGCCCGATCTTCTTACATGGTGCAGCATGAATCTGAGTGGGAAGAGGCCACCACGTCGGAAGATATCGCGTGGTATGATTCGGCTGATGATAACCGTGCTCCATTGATAAAGAAGGACCCTTACCAAACCTTGAATTTGAATACAGCTGTTGAGCCCAATGACATTATAATTTCTGCGGCAATCCCATCAAATGAATTGTCTATGTGGAAGGAGTTTTTCCAGAAACATCGTATGGCTTTTGCATGGACTTATACTGATCTTTGGGGTGTACCCCCAGAAATTTGCCAGCATCGCATTATATTGGAGGAATGAGCAATGCTAGCACGGCAACGCCAACATCGATTGAATCCTAAATAATCTCTGTTGGTTAAAGAAGAATTGGACAAATTGTTAGCTGCTGGATTCATTTATCCTGTACCTTATAGTGATTGGGTATCGCCTATAGTGGTCGTACCCAAAAAGCAATCGGGCAAAGTACGAATCTGTCAAGATTTCCGGAAACTTAATGCTGTGACTCGAAAGGATTATTTTCCATTACCTTTCACTGATACTATTCTGGATGCAGTAGCGGGCCATGAGTGTTATTCTTTCCTCGATGGTTTTTCTGGTTATAATCAGATCACGATCGCAGAAGAGGATCGGCCTAAAACTATTTTTACCACCGATTGGGGCACTTATGCCTATAAAGTCATGCCCTTCGGACTTTGCAATGCTCCTGCTACGTTTCAACGAGTAATGACTGCCGCTTTTCAGGATTACTTGCGTCTATTTATGGAGATTTTCTTGGACAATTTTTGTGTCTATAGCAGCAAAGCAACACATGCTGAGATGTTGGAGCTGTGCTTTCTAAAATATAAAGAGTATGGAATCTCTCTGAATGCCGGAAAATGTCAATTTCTGGTTACCAAGGGGAAGCTTTTAGGCCATATTGTATCAATTCGAGGGATATCGACTGACCCCACTAAGATTGAGATTATTGTCCAATTACCTACCCCCACAACGGTAACAGAGGTGCGTGCCTTTCTGGGCCATGTGGGGTACTATCGCCGTTTTATCCGTCGATATGCTCTACCATTGACACAATTATTGAAACACGATGCCGAGCAAACAGTGGACAAGGGAGTGTCAGCATTCTTTTCAAGAATTAAAAGGGCGATTGATAAAGGCGCCTATCTTGATTTCCCCCGATTGGACTAAGGAGTTTCAGGTCTATGTGGATGCTTCAAACAATGCTATTGGTAGCGTTTTGAGTCAGAGGGATGAAAAGTCGTTTGATCATCCGATATATTTTGCGAGTCGTCAATTGGCTGCGGCGGAGAAAAATTATACTACCACTGAACGAGAAGGTTTGGGCATGATTTATTCAGTTCAGAAGTATCGCCATTATTTATTGGGTTATCCATTTGTTTTTCATGTTGATCATGATGCACTAAAATATCTCATTAATAAACCTCAGCTGAGTGGCAGAGTGGCCCGGTGGGTTATTTTATTGCAAGAATTTACTTTTAAAATTGTGGTTCACCCTGGGCGCAAGCATGCCAATGCTGATCATTTAAGTCGTCTATCGAAGGAAGTCGGCGAGGAGCCGATAGATGATTCTCTCCCGGATGCTGCCCTTTTTGTGGTTGATGTGATGACAGGAGAGTATGCTCTCATCTTTAATTACTTATCGTTACAACAATTTCCAGAGGGTTATACTGAGAAGCAGAAGCGTCAGCTGGTAGAGAAGACTGCGCCTTATACGATTATTGGTGACACATTATATAAGCTAGGGAATGATGGTGTATTGCGCCGTTGCATCTTGGAAGCTAAGGTTCCAACGATACTTGAGGGGTGCCATGCCGATTCTTGTGGTGGCCATTTTGCAGGGGATGCCACCGGACGGAAAGTATTATTGGCAGGTTATTGGTGGCCTACCCTATTTAAAGATGCTTTTGCTTATGTGCATCGTTGTGATGCATGCCAACGTATTGGCAGACGTGCGCGATCGAGTTCTATGCCCCTGGTTCCCATCCTTGCACAAGCACCTTTTGAGAAGTGGGGTATCGATTTGGTTGTCCTCGAGAGCTTGTGAGCGACCGTGGTACTCATTTTTTAAATTCTATTATTGAGCATATGACGGCCAAATATGTCATTAAACACGGAAGACTACTCCTTATCACCCACGGGCTAATGGTCAGACGGAGAAGACCAATGGGTTACTTTGTGGTATCCTAACAAAGACAATTTCTAGTATTGGCAGCGATTGGGATACTAAATTATTTTCTGCATTATGGGCCTATCGGACTGCATTTAAAGTTACTACTGGATTTACTCCCTTCCAGTTGGTTTATGGACAAGAGGCAATATTGCCTATTGAGCTTGAAATTCCTTCCCTACGCATAGCTATCGAGGAACGTTTGGGCGATGTTCCATCCCTATCGGCTCGTCTGTTGCAATTGGTTAAAATGGATGAACTTTGTCAGCAGGCGTTACAGAACATTGAAGTCACCCAACTGCGGCGGAAGGATTATTATGATAGCCGCCTTAAGCCCAAGATCTTTAAAGCTCAAGATTTGGTTCTCCTTTATGATAGCCGTTTTCAAAAATTTCCTGGTAAATTGAAGATGAGGTGGCTCGGGCCCTATCGGGTGGTGGAAGCTTTTCCAAATGGCTCTATACAATTGGCTACCATAACTGGCAACCCATTGCTGACCCGCATTAACGGCGATCGTCTTAAGTTGTGCTTGACCTAATGTTTCTGTGGGTAGAATTTAGGTTAAGTAGGAGGGGGTGTCAATATGTATGTGTCTGTCAGCATTGTCATTATGAGTATATTTACGCCGTTACGCCGTTGGCTGTACAATCTGTTACAATGTTGGGGGTGGCGATTAGGTTTTAATGATTGACTCCGTATTTGCCAGCTGTTAAGACAGATTACCCTGAGCGATAGATAGGAGTGGGGCTCTTCTTGCCATTCTTATGGCTATCCTTCTTGTTCTCTACCAGTGTTCTTGCAATTCACAAAGTATGTCACAGTGAGAAGTGAGAGTACTGAGCGATAGAGAGTATTGAGTGTAGTGAGTGTTGGGGAGGAAATCAGTGTTCCAAGTCAATCCGTCACGATGGTGAAGAAAGTTGTGCATCAACCATTGCCACCGCCGGTTTCTATGATGGCAGAAGAATTAAGGAGTTGTGACATTTATATGATTTTGGGTGAACGAGAGCAGAAAGCGTTGTGGAGACATGCACAGATGATGGAATTTTTGATTCTTTGTTTGAAGGGTCTGCCGAAGCCTAGCATCTCATTAGTGATGCAGTTTTACAATTCTTATGACCCTAGCTCAAAGAGTGGAATAGTGAAGGGCTCGCCTATCGTTGTTGATGCCCGCACTGTAACAGAGGTCTTGCTTTTACCCTCAGCAGGGATTGAAGTTGATGGATTTTAAAGATGAATCTTTTGTTCCTGCAAACCATTTTAAGGAGGGTGCTCTCAATCGAACGGGGGGTTGGGCAGTTGCTAAAGCAGCGAATCCTGAAATGATGGAGTGGATGAAATTTGCAGTGAGCCGGTTAGCCCTGAAGAAGGCTGCTATGTATGTCGCGTCATCGCAACTCAATGCAGTGGTAGCGACATTCATGGGTCTGCAAATTGATTGGGCAGGATTTGTGTGTGGAAAGATCCATGAGGAGATAGTAGCAAAGAGGAAGGCTGGTAAGACTGATACTTTGTTTTGCGCAACTTATTTGTCTATGATTTTGCAGCATCGATTGAAGGTGCCACCTTCTGTCAATACGAATGTTACGGAGATTATTGACAGACCGGAGTTGAGCAGGGCGAATGTAAGGGCCTCAATATTGGTGACTGGAACTACCACTGTTGCATTGATAGAATCGGGAGGCAAAAATGTAGGCAGTCAATCGTCTTTTGCGACAAAGCTTCGTGACTTGGTTGAGGGATTGCAATTGGTAGCAGCAGAAGCCCTGGATCAGGAGGATGTGCAGAAAGAATTGACCGATTTGAGGATTGTGCATACTGCCACCTTATCGCGGAAATCAACAGTTGCAGCTTGCGTGGGATGATGCGAAGAAGAGAATAGAAGTAGATATAAAGGAACTCCACAAATTCCAGGATTAGTGGAAGATTGTTGAAAAGGATGCAATCATTGCTACACAGGCAGAGCAGATGAGGTCAAAAGAGGCTCGTGTCAGTGAATTGGAGAATAAGTTGCCAGCGATTACCAAGCAAGTAGCAGAGATGGGGAAACAACCTGCCACCATAGTCAATCCTGAGGAACGATATGTAGTTTTGCAGCAGGAATTTGCTTCTTATCGCACTGAGCAGCAAGGGGAAATGGATGTGATGGGATAGACCATGAAGGCACAAATGTCCGAGTTACAACAGTTCAGAGAGACGATAAGACCTGCAGAAATTGTTGGACTCAGTGTCTTGCAAGGATGGCATGAGGTATGCTATGCTCAGAGCCTTAGTCAAGGATACTTGTATGATAGTATTATTTTGCAATTGCTTTTCAATGGTGGAGAGGAGCCGATTGATTTGGAGGCAGAATGGGAAGACCCGTGCAACTGTCGCATGGAGAATCTGGCCGTAGAGATGGTGGTGAGGGTAGACGTGGCAGTCACCCATCCAGAACAATTTTTGTTTACTGTTGGAGATCCTGCCAGTCGCTGTTTTTGTATTATAAACAGTTGGAAGATAGGACGGAGGCATTCCGACAATCTTACCTCCGCGATAGACACTGGAATCGAGTACATGCTTGTGGTTTTCTCTCTGCTATTCCAAGGCTAGATGACAAACTGTTGCCGAGGTACCTGGATATGGTGCAACCTCTGGTAGCTCAAGTATTGGACGAGGCCCAGTTCCATACGATGTTGGAGAGAGCTCATCGCAGGTATCGGCTGGTTCCGGAGTGTTTACATGGATCTGCCTATGTCTGGACGCAGACTGCAATTTAGCAAAGGGTAAGCAAGTGGATGGAAGCAAAAACTTGGCCAGAGTTATTGACGGCCAGATGGATGGAGGACTTGTACATCAATCAACCCAGTGCTACACAAGTTTCGCAGGTGGGCTTCGCGATATTCGAACGATGCCACTGTTCTACTAATTGGGAGTACTCAGAGTTTTTGGGCAGAACGGAGAAGGTCCATGCGGATTCTGACGATAAGGTGCTGCCATGTTGGGAAGTGTTGTTATGGATGGGGCAGGACTATGGCCACACTGCAACGGGAGAATCAATTTTGAAGATGGGCACTCGATTGACACCAATCAGTGGACCGTGGCCACGGAATATTACAGGCCGATTTGGTGTATGTATGTGTGTGCGTCGTGGTCAATGGCACAAGAATGAGCACTTGACGTCCTTACCTTACAATTGGCCGTTAATTCCTGGAGAGTTTAGCAGTGCGAACTATTGTGAGACAGCGTACAAAGCCTTTCAAGGGCTGCATGCGAATCATTTTGATCCTTTGTGTTTTATGGCAGCCATTTTTTGCGGGGTTTTGGCTAAGTGGTGTCACTACTACCATGTTGTTGTTGATGTTAACAGGCCTATGTTGGGAGGACATGAATTCGGGATAGTAGCCAAGTTATTGCATCACCCGGCAAGGGAAATGCGAGTGTTAGAATTGATGTGCTTGACTGGATTTCTTCAGTGTGCAGATTCTGCTATGTATGATGATTGGGGGCCTTCGTGATACCACCCCTATATGGTGTTCAAGCAGTTCCAGAAGGAAGGTGATGAGCGTGATCATCGTCGATCGCATGAGTCAGAGGAGAGGCGGGAGAAGCGGCCAAGAAATTAGTTGCAGAAGATTTAGTGTTTGCGAGGGCGCTGCGCAACTAGGAGTAGGGCTATGTAGAATAATAGGAATTTCTGGCTTAATGACAATTTTTAGAACTTTTTAATATCTTTCTCATCGATATAGCCTGCGATACCTTCGATATTGCTGCGATAAGGCAATGTTCTTCGATACAGTCGATAGTCTATCTTGGACTGAATGATAGAAGAGATGGATGAATAATTGTAAAGGATGGATGAAGGAGTTTGAGCGGTTATTACAGTTATTGAAGTGCCCTGCTATATAAAGCGTTAATGAGAAGCAAAAAGTGTCAATTGAGCCAGAGAGCCATGACCGGGAGTAGAGAGAGTAGAGTGAGTAGGAGGTAGACTATAGAGTTATTTTGCAATGGTAGGTTTAGTATTGCGTTCTTGCAGTGTTGTGATTTATGAATGAGAAGAAGAAGAAAAATGAAGTGCAATTCACTTTGTGTACGTGTGAAGAATGGAGTGATGGAATGAGGATGTGTTTTCGTGTGTAAGAACTGAAGAACCATGACTATATGAGATGATGAGAATGCGCATAAATGAAACAGATAAGAATTCGATGTGAGAATTAGTGTTGGTCTATCAAGAGAAATATCGATAGAGAGATACTCAAAGCTCAAGAAGGAGCAAATTAAGGAAACGAAGACAGAGAGAGAGTTTTCAATTGGATTCATGATAGGAGTGAAACAGTGAATTAAAATCATTTGCATGGCAGAGAGCAATGATGAAGGAATAAAGGAAGTGTCAGAATTGATCTCTGGATTACCAGATCATTTATCGATAACAATTTTTCAGAAGCTTTGTTATAGTGATAAAGAAATATTCTTATTGCAATTGGTCAATAAAGGATGGTATAGGGAGATATCCATTCTATACCGGAGTTGTTATTGGAAGCATAGTTGGTTGCAGAAGTGGTATAGACCATTTAAAGGCTATCCTGAACTTATAAAAGAATGGAATCATAATTTTGGTGAGGGAAAATCCCTGGAACGACTGGAGAACCAGAATTGGTGGTGAAGAATGATCACTAGCGATGTGTGAAGGAGAACAGCTAGTATATCCTGTAGAATTGATTACTGGACTGCCTCATAGTTTGTCTCTAGATATCTTTAAAAGATTACAATGCAGCGACAATGAGATAATCAATCTATGGTTAGTTAGTAAAGAATGGTATCGAGAGCTGTTGACTTTGTATCAGAGAGATTATTGGAGGAAGAATATAGTGGAGCAATGGTATTTGATTTCAGCCGATGGAGCAGAGTTAATAGAAGATGGAGAGAATATTCATGAATCTGGAAGAATGATGATCGTGTTAGATGAAGATGACTGTTGGTAAAAGTTGTTTCAAAGAAGGGATAGAGAGAGATAGAATAGTCTGGCATCATTATGTATTAGTCGTATAGTGCTTTCCCTAGCGAACGTGAGGGTCTTCACTTGTCTTGAATTCTTGAAGCTTGCAGAGTCTGATTCTTGCATAAGGGATTGCTGCTACCGCCTGAAGCTGCTGATGCCAGTTGCTGTTTCAAATCTGCCACCTTGTTGCCTCAAAACGGCTTCAAGTCTGCTCTAATGAGGATCGCCTTCTTACTCCTTACCCTTGTTTTTGGTTCTTGATGACCACTTCTACATGTTTTGGAGTTAAGACACACAAGGGACTTCATAGAAAACAAAATCTCTACTGAAGGCTCTGGCTGTTTTCAACAAAGGTATAGGGTTGCAGCTATAACTCTGGCTGCATGGAAACTAGGCTCTGAAATGAAACATCATGGCCTGGCTTTGATGGATCAGAAGATAGACCTTGTCTGATAACAAACATTCTTCAAGGCTCTCATATCACCGTGATTTCATTGCATGATAGGGGGCAGGGGTTTCCGAGTTCCTTTCTTTAACTGGCAGAGCTTTTTATGAGGCCCTGGAATTCCACTCTAGGCCCATATCTGCTTGAGGGTACTCAGCCCTGTGTTTTGTGTTGTTAGAAGTCTTGCCTATGACTTGGCACTGAAGCACCTTCAGACCTGGCCCCATCATAATTTTGATTTTCAAGACCTGCTTGCTGGTAGGTGTTGTGTGCTTCTAACCTTCTACCCTGGCAGAGTTTTGATCATGAAGTCCTGGAATTCCATTCCAGACCTGCAGCTCCTTACAGAGACTCAAATAAGCCATGTCATTGCATGTAATGCTTGCTCATTCATTTGCAATGCTATGATACCTTCAGGCTGGCTGTTTTTTTAGGAAGGTGACTTATTCAAAAACTGGATTCTAAAACAGTAACCTTTATGGTCCAGCAAGTAGCCTAGCATGACAGTTTTAAATACTTTTTCATGGCCTAATCCTGGTCATGATACACCTTGCTAGGTGTAGAGATATTCTTACTTAGATAAAACTAAGCAAGAAAGACACTTGTTGCTTGAAGGGCTTGGTTCTGGAGATTATCTCCAGACCTGCAATCTGGTTTTTGAAATGAAGGTACAATCTGCAAGTATAGGGGAATTTTTTATTAAACCATGGTGCTTTCATGATATGATTGACCTGGAATTCTGAGTTATTTATTTTTTACCCTGGCAGAGCTGTTTATGAGGCCCCGGAATACCAATCCAGGCCTGCATATGCCTGAAAAAACTCAGCCCCATTTCTACTACTTATGAATCTTGCATGTGTCTTGGCACTGATAGATCAGTTTCAAGCCAACACATGATGCCTTTTTAGGAAGATGAATGGCTCAAGAACTGGACTATGTAAGGCTTGACCCATGTCAACAAAAAATGAGGAATCATTATATCAACAGGCAAATGCTTAAGACATGTATGGCTTGCTGTTTCAATTGCAATTTAAAGTACTATGTGCTTGGCTCTCGAGATTTATCTCCAGACCTGCAATCTGGTTTTTGAAATGATGTTACAATCGGCAAGTATGGTGGTGATCGTTGTATGTCAAACTATGGTGCTTTCATAATATGATTGACCAAGAATCCCACCCTCCCACCCTGTTTTTTCAGATACCTGAAATGTAATGGGATATTCAAATGAGATGGTAAACATGGAAGTGGTTGTTAGATGGTGCCTTGTAAAGGGCTGCTTTGTCTTTCAATGACAATGACCTTAGTGGTCTTGTCCATGTCTTGACATGACATGTATATCTTCCCTCTCTCTTATTAACTTTTTCTACCCCCTCTTTCCCTCTGTGGTTTTTTTTTTTTTTTGTGAGCAGCACGAAAGAGAGGAGAGACAGAGAGAGGGAAGATAAAATGTCTTGTCGAGACATGGACAAGACCAAACAAGGTCTTTGTCAATCTGTATGACAAATCAGCCTCATAACGAGGCACTATCAATCACTCTTCATTCATAAACCAGTCTAATGACATATAACAGATCTCACAGTTCATGAAATCTCTGGGAGGGGGGGGTGGGATCATATAATTACCACCCATGTTCCCATTAATAAACTGGAGAAGAAGTTCCAGTTTTCATTTAGCCATAATGGTCAGATTAGAGCAGTAAACAGCTTCTAAACTATTTACACATGAAGGGAAAGTCCACACATCTTGTTTTTTGTCCCAAGACCTAGTTTCAATCTGGGGCCAGTGTATAAATGGATTCAAAAGGTTTTGAGCAGTAAGTGATTACTGATAGTCACAAACTATAAAGAAATCCAGAAAAACATGTCATGGTATATGCCTTAGTAGTAAAGCCAGTCTATCCAGAGCCCGTTTTAGGTCTTGGGGCAATCTGTATCTACTCCAGCAAGGTACTTGCAAGGTCACAAACAAGTAGAGAAGGACAGGAACCCATATGGTCTGCATCAGGCAGCATACATGGCCTAAAAACAAAGGATTGTGGTTCCTTATGTCCTCTTACTTAGCTGCTTGATATCATTCAAGCCACAGCATCATACCAGTCCCATAGACCGAAATAAAAAGCTCATGCTGTGCTGTAAGACAGCAAATCCAGCATCATCACGTAGTGTAGCAGAAATCAAAGGCAAGAGTCTTTAATAGAAAGTATGATAAAGCTCATCTAATGTATTAATGTCAACAGGAAGAGTTGGAAGCATAGCCAGAAAGATCAAGAAATGGGGGCAGATTCGAATCAGCTCCTTGAAGAAACAGCTTGAGTCGACTTCACTTCATCTTGCTAGTTTTCAATCAATTGCAAGCTTCATGAATCATATTAAGTGAGGGCCCTCACCTGGTCCCATCACATGCAGTCAAAAAACAATGAAGTTAGTGAAGATGTGGAACCCCAGGTGAATATCAGGCCTCACGCTTGTTATCGCTGTACAACATGCGTTCAGAAAGCAAGAAGAGATCAAAAGCAAAGCAAAGATATTCCACAACCTTAAGTGTTTGTGGAAGAGGATTCGACATAGCTCCAAGAACTCGATAATCGACAGCCCAAACAAACAATGGTTTGCTGAAATCTACGAGCATTTTATCAGGTGAAGGGAGACTTCCTGATGGTTTAAGAGCGGCGCTGGATCTTAATGACCATTGAACGGAACGGCAAGCAGTCACAGCTTAAAGTAAGTTGCCCACCAAGGGAAGAGACAACCTCATTGAGGGAATTGAAGCTCAGCCGCCTTTGTATACCCCAAGGGGATTTGAAAAGTACTGGAATCTTGCCAGAGCACTTGCAGGCTGTCATAAAGCTTCTCCATAGCCATCAGATTCACAAGATTTGTGCTTAAATGATCCCTCTGACACCATCTCTCAGCTCCATGAGAATCAAAACGCACGAGTATCGTGCAGAGTTTAAGGGCGGAGGAAGAGATAGGGCAAACCTTCGTGATTTCATCCAGAATAGATGAAAAACAAATAATGTAAAGTATTTCCCTAATTCCAAGTAGTGATGGCATCCAAAAGTAGAGTCTGGCTTTCATTAGGGTTTAGTTTTCATGACCAAACTCATCCAAAGAACCCAGTAATCAGAGAAATTGCTATAATGGAATTCCTCCATTTTCGTGATTACATCCATTGTGGATTAAAAAAGGTTTAGACAAAATTAGTCCAAGCCGGCCTGGGTTTTGGAAAAAGTACAAGCAAATTCCTTGTACAGAGGGAGAGGGAGAGAGGGAGAGAGAGGGAATGAGAGGGAGAGATCAGGAAACAAAAAGAAAAAGATGAAGGTGGGGGGGGGGGAGTGACTGAGTAGCAATTGCTCAGTCACTCCCCCCCCCCCAACACCTTTTTGTTTTTTCTTTGTTGCCCCCTCTCTCCCTCTGTCTCCCTCTCTCTAGATACCTGTATGGGATTTTAACATTTTTTCCAGTACTATACCTAGTGTGGAATTATTATAATCCCTAATGGATGTCATCCATACTCGATGAAATCCTGTAAACCGACGGAAGTCATCCCTGTTGGATGAAAACTTCAAATGACCTATTAGCTAAGCCGATTTTCCATGCAGACCGGATGAAAAATCGCGGGGAAACGTTTTTGGTTCACCGCCCTAAACCTAAACAGCCCGACACCTGGGCTTGTGATTTTCCTGGAGCTGCGCGACGGCGGCTTGAAGTGCTGCACAATCCCGCGTTGTTGATCTCCTTGGGAGGAGTAGGCGCGGCTGAATGAGGAGTTCCCCTGCTGGTGTCTTCACTCCACATACTGGCAGCCGAGCCGCCGCTATGCTTTCTGGAGAGATCTCTCATTGTGAACTTTTGCTGCAGTGGCGCCATAACTGATCTATGGAGGTTTGTTTTCTCTCCCTTGCACCAAAGCTACTGTGTTTTGCTTTGTCTATGACAGATCTTGGATGTTATGCTGCAAAATCCACTAGTTCCACTAACTTTGAAAGTTTTTGGATGTTTATGCTTATGCTTGTCCATTTGATCTCTTTGCCCGCTTTGTAGCGGACATGGATAGCAATTGTGAAATCCTGCAACTCACCTCGCGCATCCTCACTAACGCACAAAACATGTTTTGTGTTTTGTTTTTGGGACGGGCGCAGGTGAGGGACTTCACTTGATGTGATTTACAGAGCCTGTAGGTGATCTGGACTGAGCAGAATGGATGAGTGGGCTACGATCTACTGTCGCGGCACACCGCCGCTTCAGAAAGCGCTTCAATGGGGATATGCTTTAAACCTTGACCTCATCCTTTGGTTTTGGTTTAATTTTTGAAGTAGGTCTTATGCAATGCTTCCTAGATTACAAACATTCTAGTGAATACCCCGTGGTTTCAGTGATAAGATATATGGTTACTAGATTGATCATGGTGGAATTTTTTGACAAAGCCCGGTACACTATCTTCATGCCTTTATTAAAGTGCTGTGGCTTTATGAAGGAACAAGCAGCAAACGGGGGCTGCTATTTCATGAGCGGCATGAGCATGAGCGGAAAAAAAAAAAGCATGAGCGGGCCATTGTGTGTCCACGGAAATAGGGTTAGGAGGCACGGAAATAGGGTCATGTGGACTCGTCATAGCAATGAAATACAACATTTTATTGCAAATTTTGTGGCAAGCCACGTCTATACAAGTGTGTCCTAACTGACATAGCAGGAATGGGAACTACTCTCCTACACCTTCCGAGGAACTTGGCCCTCCTTCTTCCTCATCCCCCCCATCCTCCGAGCTCTGTGATGCATCGGTTGCACTATGTCTCTCAAAAATTCCGTCCTCTCCTTGGGGGACTGTCCACCTCACCTCCTGGGAATCTTCTGCCTCTTCTCCCCCACTTTCCTCAACAAAATCCAAGACAAATCTACGAGCCCGACGGGCTCTAATATCTGCTGCCTCCTCCCTCATCTTCATTTTCTTGAGGCTTGCCTCGTCTAAAATCTGCTGTACACGACTAGGTTCGGAAGACCTCCTAATGGACACCAAAGCAAGCCGGGCAACATAAGTAGGAAGGAGTAGTCCCTTTCTGGACTAGGCATGAAATCCCCCCTGGCAAAAAAAGGCACGTTCCTCCTGCAGTACTTGGCATCCTACAGTAAGAACAAATCCACTTCAAGAATGTCAATACCAGCAGAAGCAGAAAGGGTTTTCAATGAAATAAGAGAGCGAAGGGAGGTGCCTCACAAAATCTGGAGGTAATTTACAATGCGACCACTCACTCGTAAACCGGGGGCTCCTCAGCCTCGATCCCAACTTGTTCCTCCCCCTGCTCCTTCTCGGATTTTTCCTCATCCTCCAAGGGTGCCTCTTCCTCTTTGGGCAGACGTTCAACCGCTGCAAGTTCCGAGTTGTGGAGGGCAGTATCTGGCTCGAAGGGGCGAACACATGCCTGTCGGACAACGTCCCTGCCCACATTGAAGCACCTGAGGAACAAAGCGGGCGGTTAATAGCTTGCGGCATGCAATTGCAATCGGGTCAGGGGACAAACTGAGCACGTGAAGGCTTACCCGTGCCACATGTGAGGTCAAGAATCCGCCCTTGGACATCCGAGCACGTCTCCATGAGGGTTTGGATGAAAGCAGGGCTCCGGGTCTGGCTGTACCGCCACGGTTTGCCTGTCTTTGTGTCCTTCAGCATACTGGAGTGGGGCACATAGTTGTAGAGGACATCGTAGGTAACAGGGTCCACAGCGGCATCAACAAGACGACCGTCGTTGCGGAATTTGAACGTAGACCCTCTCTTCACAAAGCAATATGCCTCAAACACCAATGTCTGCACATCCAACAAAAGAGGGATCAACTCCGGGATCTAGTTTAGATACACCACAATATGAGGTGAATGCAATAGATTGATAACTTACACTTTGGCCCTCTGTTCGCAACCCCTGTGTATTGATGCAAAACCATTTTCTGAGAAGGATCGGGGTGACACTTTTCGGTGTCCATCTTGCCACCGCATTCTCTGTGGCCTTCCCTCTTGTGGCAAGGACAACCACACATCCACCGTCATCCAGGAGCATCCCCGCCAGCCCAAACCCGGCTTTCCAGTAGTCCTCAGTAAACTTGTTCAGTTGGGCACACCATCCAGGCCCTCCAGCAGCTCCCCATCTGGAATGTCGAGGAGAATCATATCGCAAGCTCTCTCCACCTCAACCCCCCCCCCCCCCCCGAGTGCTCTTGCAATCCATGCTCACAGCTGTGAAGAATTCCATCATGGCTTCAAAACCAGGGGTGTCTTTAGGCTCTGTACCGGCAGCCCTCTTCTTGGCTTTCCCCTTCTGCTCCGCCAGAGACTTGTTGTGTGCCACCTTCTTCGCCCTGGCAGCGAGAGCGTCAAGGAAGCTCTCATTGACGCATTGGATGATGGTTGGAGGTTCTAGCTTTGGCCTGTGCGTAAACGTCACCGCCGAATACCGCCGTGTAGGCTCGCCCTCAAATGCCAACTTCTTGGCAGAGCCAGTCCCACTCCGAACTGACTTGGGAACCCGGACGACCGGTGACTTGGTAGCAGCAGCAGCAGTCGCAGGACCTTGAACAAAGTCGTCGTCCGAGTCACTCCCTTGGGTCCCCTCCTGCGCCTCCTCCGATGCCCCGATGGTTTTCTGTTTTTTGGGTGTTACTGTACTCACCTATTTCCTTGTCCTTTTCCGTTGGCCTTTATTCTTCTCATTCAATTTCTCCCTGGGAAAATGGCGCCGAATTTCGGTTTTCGGTGCTAGCCATGCTAGGGACAGCCATTTTGGGAGCCCTGAACTAGAAATTCGGCGCCATTTTCCCAGGTCTGGGCCAAAAATGGCTAAGTCCCTGAACTGACTGGCCCTGGAATTGGAAAAATGGCGCCGAATTTTGGTTTTCGGTGCCAGCCACCCTAGGGACTTAGCCATTTTGGGAGCCCTGAACTGGAAATTCGGCGCCATTTTCCCAGGTCCGGGCCGAAAATGCCTAAGTCCCTGAACTGACTGGCCCTGGAATTGGAAAAATGGCGCCAAATTTTGGTTTTCGGTGCCAGCCACCCTAGGGACTTAGCCATTTTGGGAGCCCTGAACTGGAAATTCGGCGCCATTTTCCCCAAGTCCGGGCCGAAAATGCCTAAGTCCCTGAACTGACTGGCCCTGGAATTGGAAAAATGGCGCCGAATTTCGGTTTTCGGTGCCAGCAACCCTAGGGACTTAGCCATTTTGGGAGCCCTGAACTGGAAATTCGGCGCCATTTTCCCAGGTCCGGGCCGAAAATGGCTAAGTCCCAGAACTGACTGGGCCTTGAACTGGAAAAATAGTGCCGAATTTCGGTTTTCGGTGCCAGCCACTCTAGGGACTTAGCCATTTTGGGTGCCCTCGACTGGAAATTCGGCGCCATTTTTCCAAGGACCAATTTTTATGCACCACATGAGGCCTCTAACATCCTGAAATGCAAGGACTTGAAAGGAAGGCATCGCGTATGTACCTGTACAGAAGGCGCATTGCTGCTTTGTCTGCGTTCGGCTGGTCAATGAACTCGTGGCTCCGGCGGGCATGGGGTATCTCCCGAAAGAATAGGTCGGTTTTGTACAGCAGAAAGTACCTCGTCACATAGTCGCGTAGGCTCTCTGCTGCAGGAGAAATCTCCATCTTGAACTGATGTGCTTGTGTGTCCAGCTGCTCTTGCGCATTCGTCATCACCTGTGGAGATTCTCCATCAGATCGCTTTCCTGAAAAAATACAATGAATCCACCCCCTACAAGAGTAAAAGCGCCAAACGAAGCGTGGGGAAGTACCTGAAACCACCATGTCATGCGGTTCATCCACATGTCGAATGTCGGGTCAGACAGTTTGTCCGGTTTGGGGAAGCTCCACATGTCCCTTGTACTTTGGGAACCATTCCAGATTTGGAGCCACCGGGTCTGTCCAACCACCCAGCATATTCGTAAGCGCCAAACACCACAAAAACGAGTTGTTGCCACCACAATTTGGTTAAGAATGTATCACCTTTTCTGTTGCATCCACACAAGATGTGGCTAGACGATGGAGCTTCTCCAATGTCATCGTGGGCTTCAGAGCGCGGGAGTAGTGCTTCCCCACCTCCACCAGAAAGTCGGCACCAAGGGCGGGATCAACTATGACCACGTACTTTACCATCCGCGACTTGTACTTTATGCGGGCCATGGCCTCCGCAGCTTTGAGATACGATTCGAGTGCCAGGAGGGTTAGATTCTTCTCCTCTGACTCCATGTAGATCCTCCGCGTATGTGCCAAATCCTGCTGAATTTTCGTCTGTCAAGAATGCGCACATAAGATTAGAGATCCTGCTCAACACGAAATGCCAATCGAGGTCGTTGGGGTGGGCTTCGGCTATGTGCTCCATCCATGCCAGGAGGCGATGATTGCCGCCCCACACGTAAAACATCTTTCCGGACAAGTGCTGGAAAAGAGGATCAGTAGCAATCGATCTCTCAAACTCCTCATTTCGCCTTTGCCAATGGGGACCCCATTTGTCCACCGCATCGGAAGTGTGGGCACGGGAAGCTCCGTGGTCGTTCTCAATGGAAACGTAAAACGCGGTAGACCCCATTCGATATCCATCCCGGAAAGAGAATTTCAGCTTGTCGATATCGCCTGGGAGGGCAGGTCTCACCACCTGCAATGACACCAAGCGGCAAAGGGGAATTCAAAGCTTGGCCGGGTACACCATGCCCCCCAGCACCCTGCCAATGTTGCTGTGGGTTGCCTCCAACATCTTGGCAGCGGCCAACTTCATATCCGCCTCCGACATGACGTCTGCTGCAGAGGGGTTCTCCGGCAGCCCACCAGGACCGCCAAATCCAGCATGTATGCTGCGGGTTTGGGGCCTGGGGATGTCCGGGAGGATGTCATCCTGGTCAGAAAGCTCGGTGTCGTCCTCCTCAACATGGTCAACCACCGGCAAAACCACCTCGAGCACTCTCCCCATCTCTACTGCCCTCTCCCCGGCTTCACCTCGAACTTGCACAATCCGTGCTCTTTGTGGTGTTCTTTCCTCTCCTCCACTCTCCACCGTATGGGTAATTGCGGGGGCTGCTCTTGTCCGCGATGGTGTAACCGGTGTGTTACTGCCTCTTTGTGGTGTCTTGGAGGGATCCACCGTCTCTGTGCGTCCTCGCTTACATGGGCATCTGTCATTTCGGCACCCCTGGCCTCTTCAGTGGCCTTTTCTCTTTCCTCCTGGCTAGCCTTCTGTCTCGCCTGTTCTTTTGCCCTCTCTTTTGCCCTCTCACGGGCTTTCTGTTTCTTACTAGGGCTAGCAGCAAGGGAGCGCGGATGGACGACCACCTTTGATTAAGGAGAACTGACACCCTCGTGCGTACTGCTCACTCCCCCCTCCGCACCCTGTGACGGCTCTCTCGCCGGGGATTGCATGTGCTTGGCTTTCTTCTTCTTCTTTGCGTGGGCGGGCCCTACTGCATGTGCATCAACAACCTCCATTGCCGGATCTGCTGTCCTCACGTCCTCACGCCCTTCACCTGCCATGCCGCCTGCACCAACCTCCCCAATGCCTATTCTGTCGCACTCTCGCTGTAGGTCCTCCCGTCCACCAACAAAAGGTTTTAGTTTCCCCTCCCGCCCCAAATTGGGCGATCCAAACATGCGATGAGTTGGAGCTGTCGATGATACCACCAGCGTGCCGGGTTCGTCGTCACTCTGTCATTCCCAAAAATCGTGAGAACCAACATCGGAATGAAAACCACCATCGCAACAATCGTGGAACAACAATGAAAACAAAACAAAACCAAGTATGGAGTGGCATGGAACAACAATGAAAACAAATCCAACCAATGCCTAAGAATGACATGCACAAGCAGCCTTCTCAAGAGCTGCCGGCTTTGCACACGCATTGCAAACTATCTAAGGTTCACTCAACCGGTAACATGAAACACGATGAACAAATGAACACGAATTCCATAAGACGGGAAAACAGGGTGAAATGTTTTGTAGGCACTTCATCTGCTCAGACAATCTTCTCAGCTCAGCATGGATTTCCTTAATTTTTAACCACTCTGACCTTGATCATTCTTCTCAACAGCTCCTGCTTTTGCGATGCAACCATATGCTTCCAGTGATGTCAGGCTGAAGATGCGAAAACAAACCAAAAAACGAAGTAAACAACAAAGCGAAAGCGGAAGTGGCTTGCCTGGGAGTACTCGGCTTCAGTTGGCGCGGGTTGTGAGCAAGACACTGGAATCTCCTGCTGGAGCTTAAGTTTGGCCATGCGAGAGGTTGGCCGTCGCCCGTAGTGCAAAGCCTTCAACTTCCGCCGCGGTCTGGATGTGGGGTATCTCTCAGGAGACCCACGCCCTTCACATGGCATAAGTCCCAGCAAAAGAAAAAAGATCTCAGTATTTTTGCGTACATGCATCGAATAGAACTTCATCCAAGTTTAGCATCAGGTTTCCAAGACGTATCGAGGAAGCAAGCGCGGAATCCCTGTGTCGCCATCACGAATCAAAACCGACGGCGGAGGACATTTAATGCCCAACTACGCAATTAAATGTCGAATGAAGTATGACGCAACGAAGCCCTCGGCGCCGATTTCCCATCCGCCAGGTAAGTCGGAGCGCCGAATTTTTGTCATGCAAATAATTCGAAGAGCGGATGGATAGATATCCGGCGCCGAATTTCCATCCGCCAGGTAAGTCGGAGCGCGGATGGATGGAAATCCGGCGCCGAATTTCCGTCCTCCAGGTAAGTCGGAGCGCCGTTTTTCCGTCATGCAGGTAATTCGGAGAGCGGATGGATGGAAATCCGGCGCCGAATTTCCGTCCGCCAGGTAAGTCGGAGCGCCGATTCTCCGTCATGCAGGTAATTCGGAGCGCGGATGGATGGAAATCCGGCGCCGAATTTCCATCCTGCAGGTAATTCGGAGCAAGGATGGATGGAAATCCGGCGCCGAATTTCCGTCATGCAGGTAATTCGAAGCTCGGCCGGATGGAAATCCGGCTCCGGATTTCCATCAAGCAGGCAACTCGGAGCGCGGCCGGATGGAAATTCGGCGCCGAATTTCCATCCGCCAGGTAAGTCGAAGCGCCGAATTACCATCCTGCAGGTAATTCTGAATGTGGCCGCTTGGTTTTTTGGTCTAAAAAGACACTAAACCTTCAGTTTGGTGGCTGAAGTCCACTTTTAGACACGTTTTTCAGGGAATTCTCGACTGGTAGAGAGAAATTCCTTGCTTCTTTTTAGTTCCTACATGGAAATTCGTTGCCGAAATTCCATCTGGCCGCGATTGCGATTACATGCCGAATGGAAATTCGGCGCCGGTTTTCCTTCTCCTCCGCCTGAGTCGACCTTATCCCGGCGCCCCCTGTTGGATATTCGGTGCCGAATTTCCGTCCGGGATCTCCAATATACTTGTGGCTCTTCGTCCACCATCCTTAGGAAATTGACCTCGATGTTGCTTCCTTTCCAAGCAAACTTTGCATAGACGCATATCGCTCATCTCCTTCAATGGTAGTCCTTCCACAAGATGGCTTGAGAGTTGCATCTGTCTCAACTTCTTAATGCTCACATGTCCTAACCTTCTATGCAACAACTCTGTTTATGACCTAACAGGTGTAGATCCCAACTGTGGTGAAAATGTGGTAAGAGCACTAGAGCCATGATGTTGTAATCTATACAAGCAATTATCAAGAATAGCTCTTGCTACCACAGCTCCTGAGCTATCTGTGATAGTACAACTCTCATCTTGGAATACCACTCTATATCCCTTTGCAACAATTTGCCTTACAGACAGCAGGTTCTTTGTTAAAGTAGGGACATGTAGGACATTTTCCACCTCTATGGTTTCCCCTTCATTGAGCATAAGTGAGACTGAGCCTTCCCCACCAATGGCATGCTTGTTATCATCTCCCAAAAGAACATATTGTGTAGGTGAAAGAGATCTATAGGATAAGAAATGCTCTCTCTCTGAACTCATATGTTGAGATGCTCCTGAATCAACATACCACACATGCTTCTGTCTAGTAGTGGCTGAGAGAGACACAACAAATAGAATAACATTCCTCTGATGAGTAGCTATGTTTCCTTGACTCTCTCTACTGCGCTCATATGCAATGCGCTTTCTACAATCCTTGATCATGTGACCAAGTTTCTTGCAATAAAAGCACCTTACTTTGGTCTTTTTGATCTTTGAGCTAGATTGAGGTTTTTGAAACCTCTGGGACTTCTGAGACACATGTGAAGAGAGTCTTCTATTCAAGAGTACTCCAGTCTTGCTTGTGAACAAAGCTCTGTCTACCTCTGTAGACGTACCTTGACCTTTTCTTCTTGTTTCCTCCTTGAGGAGAAATTTTATGACAACATCAATAGTTAAGTTGGTTTGTCCTGCTAGAGACACCACAAAACCATCATAGGATTCAGGTAAGGTTGCCAATAACACCACTGCGGTGTGTTCATCAGTCACATTAGTTCCCAAAGAGACTAGTTGATCTCGCAACACACAAAACAAATTCAAGTGTTGTTCAACTGAGTCTGACTCGGTCATCTTCAGACCATAGAACTTTTGCGTCGCATACACTTGCGATGTGACATCCTTCGTCTTATATATGCTTGCTAGCTTGTCCCAAACATCCTTAGCATTCTTAGCACTTATAACGAGATGCAACTGATTGTCTCTTAAGCTTGTGATGATGCTAGCTCTTGCTTTCTGATCTTTCCTATCCCATATGGCTTGGTCAACAATAGTGTCAAGTCTTGGGACTGATCCATTAACCACTCCCCATAGATCTTTGTCTAGAAGGACCATCCATCCTAAACTTCCAGGTTTGATAGTTATCTCCATTGAATCGATCTTCCACTCTCACATCTAATGCACTCGTCATAGACATAGAAAGATGATTGCTAGAAGATGACGCTCCAGCCATAATCAAGTTCTCTCGATCTCAACTACCAACTCTCACCTAGAGAAGAATGGCTCTGATACCATGTTAGAATTGAGCAAGAACATGAACAAGAACTAAAGTCTTAGACTAAAGCTAAAACTAAAGCCCTCATCCCAACCATAGAAGCCACCATCATAATCTTACACTTAGACTAGTGGCTTCACCCTCAAGCTTGTACAAGAAGGTCTCTAGGAAGTCCTACTTGGTCACTTCCACTTCCACTATGGTGACCATCCACCTTCTAGCCATTCACCTTCCAAAGGTGAGTTAAACAAGATAGTCTCTTAGACTTCTAAACCTTTGGCCTTCAAGACTCTTAGTCTTCTACTAGATATGTTTAATTACTTCCAACATTGTTCAGACAAGATGTTCAAGAGGCCAAACAAGAAACGGCAGGCCCATGATCTTAGAAGAAAACAATGAATGTCCAAGCTTAGGACGTTCGATAGATCTAAGACTTCAACATGATCTGTGAGCATTACATTTCCATGAGCTACAATTTCATACTAGACAGGTCTTCTCCACAGCCTCATTCGGTTGAGGGGCGAAAACCACGACGAAGGCCTAATAAGAAATATAGCTCCGGATGAGAGCATGTATATATATAACAATTGTACAAATAACTTGCATCGGGCTTGCACCTCAATGCATGTAAGACAGATTACCACAATCGATCGCAACTCATGAATATCTTTCCATAGAAGAAGCTAACGATTTGCGAACACTGGGGCGACAAACAAGAGAAGCAAGCCAACAGTGTGGGAAAGAGCGGTCGGAAATGGCAGCTTAAGACCACAGACGTGCTGGAGGAGAAGATAATATGATCTGGACAATGAAGCGACACTGATGATCACGACAAACTATCCCGGATACTGACGGCAAGAAGACTGGGGTGCAGTAACTATCAATAGAGATTGCGATAGAGGTAGCCTGCATCATGAAAGTTACGAGCTATTCATACCAGACTATATAATCTGCAAGAACCATGAGGCTGTACACAATATTTCAAACACGTTGTGCACAAAGACCTGGTATGAATAAGGACAACCATACCGCCTCCGAACAGAAAGCTGGGCAAGTTGAGTGCGACGAGGCCGTCAACAGGTTTGTCCGAAAGCGTGTCCTCCAGGACCAGCAAATACCCGCGCAGCCAGGTACCCAAGGAAGCATATTGAAAACACCCCCAAGAACGGCAGTAGTCGGAAATTTGTAACATGACGAGTGCGAAGCTCGTCGCGTGATGGCTCCTCTTAGTTGATGAGATATTCTAGCGACCACCGAAGAAATGGCTCCTCTTAGGTGATATCGACGATTGAAGGTCGGAGACTAGATTTAGCGTAGAGCAGGAATAGGGTTCCATAGTGCCACGTCATCATCACCACATCATCGTCGTCAATTGTTTTTGGATCTGCCCGGATTGCCCGTTTTTGAGTTGCAAGAGACAATGTCTAGTGCCAATGTGTAGGAAGTCATTGCACCAATTGATATCAACGACGGAGACAACAAGGACCTGGACGATGACTTTTCAAGTGAGTAAGTTCATTTCGTTTATATTTGCTCGTGTGCATATGCTCTCTCCCCTCCCCTTCTGTTATCTGATTGTTATGCAAATGTTGCATTTTCTGGGGCAGGATTGTAACCGCTCTCCCGTGGCCCGAGACCTCCCTATTTGACTTGTGATGGAGCCCTCCTCGTACTTACGTCCTTCCCGACTACGCGGAGGGCATTGCTCGTGTACAAGCAGCTGTGCTTTCTCCCCCACCTTTGCGTTGCAGTTCTAGGAATTCACACTAGTACAAAAAACGGGTTTCATGACTTTTTTTTTTACTGTTTTCATGACTCTTTTGATCATTTTGACTCATTTTTTACTCTTTTGCAAAGAGTCATGCAGATCGTGTCGTTATGATGACTCTAATATCCGCGTCATGAATATGACTCTGGGTGACATCCCCTAGTGAGCAAGATACATGACCTTGTTTTTCGTCACGTCCGTGACTGTTTTCTAGCAACACACGACTCTCCCCGGACTGCGACGTGTCAATTTCAGATGATGACAGGTGTAGGGTGACGCTATCTCGCATGCATGGCACAACGAGCCATGTGTTCACGTTGAGCAATACCACGTGTTGGATCTAGCAACTTTCCGAGAGTCATGGATCTGATTGTGGATGCATTCGTGCCCGGATACGTAACACTCTCTGTATGGTTTCAGATAGGAATGGGAAATTGCCCTGGTCATGAGCATGACCACTTTTTAAACTTTAGGTGGTCGTGGATCTGACTCAAGTCTCATTGAGTGGCTTCGTGGCACATAGCATATGGTGTGAATTTGAAATGTGAAAGGTATTTGAGTCATGAGCATGACCTCATTGGTTTGAGTTCATGAGCATGACTAGACACGTGTCACGCTTTGCATGGCTGTTGGTGCCTAGTTGAATCATGAGCCTCACCATCTCTACTCCACATATAATATTCTAACTGGATGGAATTTTTAATATTTGCCTTAATAATGCTTTATTTTATTTTTCAAATAACAGAGGACAGTGGTTTAATTTGTATTGTATGTTTACTGAATTTATTATGTTTATAGGTATAGAAATATAATACCATTTATATATAATTTATAATATGGAGAATATATTGTCCTGAGCCAGTTGGGTAAAAAAGATTTGACAATTGATGGAAAATATGATAGGAAGACACCGTGTTTAAAGTCTGTGCACAGTGCCAAAGGATCAACAAAAAACCTTACTGTTTGTAAGAATCTAATCTCTCAACGGTAGCCCAACTACCCACTGCACATATATGGATCCAAAAAAATGACAGACCGAGCACCTTCCTCCTCGCTGATTGTCCATAACATGCCTCGTTCTGCCCCAAGACCTTTTGCCTCATTCCTTACAAGAGATCAAGATCGCATGACTTGCACATGAATGCACACATGTATAAGCAGATCAACAACAAGTGCACATTCCAATAGGAGTGCGCATTAAAAGAGAGAAATAATCATATTTCTCATTTGTTGAAGCATCCAGAATAGTCATTCATGTGGGCTAGTTCCCATAGACCTGCTTTGGCAAAACTAAGGTTGACTCTTGCTATGTTGTATGGCAGATTTCCAGCTTCAGGTTGCTATAGCAATTCCTATAATTAAGCCAAAGTTAAAAAAAACCAAGTACCGACTCAATGGAAGAGAACTGAGCATACTGCATAGAGTTCAGTTGGAGAGCTATACCAGACTGAATGTTGGTGAAAGAAGCTGGGGGAATTAAATGGGCCTCAAAACTTGTTTGCAAAACGTCAATAAGAGTGTCATGCCAACCAAACCCCTTTAGAATGTGATACATATAGAAGAGCAAACTGGGATGTGTACCTTAGATAACAACCCCACGGCTGGCTGGAGCTCACTTGGAAAGTGATCAGTGATAATTCATATCTTGCAGACCCGTGGAACTGCTCTCAACCAATACAATTATATCTTCGTTGCGCATATTCAAGTGAAGTAAAGTGTACTGGAGCGTACCATGATGTCCTATGAGCCCAATTCTAGGTCTAAATTCTTCAGAGGAACTCTTTGCTGTTCAAGAGCCCTTCCTATACTCGAATCCCATTCCTGCTACCAGCACAGAGTATCAGAATGCAGGCTGTGCCAATTACATATACACATTTGTAGCTGTCAACAAAGTGCAGCATGGTGTCTCTCATTGAGATATAAAATATGGTGGTGTGAACTCCCAATGGGGCCACATGCTCCACGAACATAGCTCAAGGCAGCCAAAATAACTTAAAGAATATTACTGGAACCAGAAAATCCACCAAAAGATCATGCCAAATGTTCTTTGCACTTGTGTAAATGTGGTTATTCACGGAATCTTCATAAATTACCAACAGAGCTGGGCCATTGCTGCTCATTGCACGTCGCATTTGCCTCGGTTGTCCCACCATTGACTGGGGTCAGAAAAGTATTCATTCCACAGCTTCTCCTCATCTCCTCATTGTGGACTCCCTCCCTTTCAGAAGTTGTGGTCATGCCTGATTTTATCAACTGTGCCGCTGCAGCAGCTGCCTTTAGTTGCCCATCTACCCATGCACGTTCCTTGTAGCTATTGATCCACATAGAATCATAGGTAATCTTGTGCTTGAAATCTGGCCCTCTTGGATGAATCTGGACCCACACTCTATCCCTGCTCCTTCAGCTATCACTGCCTCTACACAAACCTGCATACATACATCCTTGCCAGCTGATGATGACAGCCTATATTTATTCTAGGAAACATCCAACTCAGCTTATCCATATGCTGAATTGCGTCTGCTACTCTCTGTGATCTAATAGGCATTCACTTTTTTGCCTCGGTTCGTCCCACCATTGACTGGGGTCAGAATAGTACTCATTCCACAGCTTCTCCTCATCTCTGTCACGTGTTTTTCAAACCATGACTCGATGTCGTCATGGTTCAAAAATATCATGGGTACGACCGAAAATGACCAAAAAGGGTCGTGTATATACCTCTATCCCGGTCAACGTCGTTTCACTGGAATAGAGTCGTGATCATGGCTCACGCACATGACTCTAAACAATAATGTAGATGACTCTAAATTTTTAGATTGATGTAGTCAACTCCCTTTAACCAAGATAAGGTCATTTGCATGACTCTTATGAAAATCCATTGATGGATGATTTCATTATATGAATGAAATTTTGATGATTTTCATTCATCAATTAGATGATTTCATTACATGCAAGGATTTGGATGATTTCATCCACCTATTTCATTCACCTGAGGACTTCGATACTTGTCAAAGAACGCCCTCACTATCACTCTTCTTCCCACTCCAAGAGCGTACTAGGGTGGCGATCGAGGGGATGCTCTGGTTAAGAAGAAAGGCTGCTGAGTAGTTAGGGTTTCGGGCTCAGTGTGGTGTCCAGAGAATTTATGTTGGAATGTTGCATGAAGTAGTTCTTGTTTTTAGCTTGCTGCAAATTGTGGAGGCATAGCAGGCAGGCCAATGGATCCTATGATGACATGCTGCTTACTGAAGCTCACTACTCAGTAAAGGACCTTGTCAAAGTGTTGATGCTGTCGGATTTTCGAGCACAAACCTCTACCTTGGAGCACGGAGCAGAGCTGGCATGAGTTTTGTAAAGATCCTTCACGATGGTGGGACAACCGCAATCGCAAGGTGTGGGTTTTTCTTAATGTACGATCTGAAGAAGTTTGTCCATCCTGCAAATGTGGGCTCTTGGCTCCTGTTAGTACCATGATTTGGTATTCTTCCTGATGTTTACAAGATTCTTGGGAGAGTCGGCTTGGTCTTAGCAGGCCGTGTTTCATTCTCTGCCCAACCCTCCGTGGGTGAAAGCAGAATTAGCTGCCATGGTACAAGGCTCAAAAACCGATGATGGCCCGATGTAAAATCAAAAGGACACTGGCAAAACACGGGCAGTGGACAAATCTGGAAATGCCGAAACATGAATGATGCCCATCAAGTTTTCGTCAAAATGGCTCAACGGAATGTTGTCTCATGGAGTGCAATCAGAGCAGGATGTGGTCAGCATGGGTGTGGAAGGGAAGCCCTCCAACTATTTGAACAAATGCAACAGGAAGGTTTTAAGCCGAACGGTATCACCTTCATGTGTGTTCTTTCTGCGTGCAGCCATGTGGGCTCATAGATGAAGGCAGGCACTACTTTGATTCCATGAGTCGAGATCATGGACTCACTCCCACTTGGGAGCATTTTGGCTGCATGGCGGACCTTCTAGGCTGTGCAGGGCAATTGGATGAGGCAGAGGACTTAATAAACAATATGCCAATCGATCCAGATGCTTCAGGGTGGGGCACCTTGCTACAACTAGGCATATATTTTGATAATAGAAAGCAAATTTTGAAGGGATTGTTTGCGGGGATGGCGGAGGTACTTGCCAGGCACGCACTTCGAATTGCATAACAGAGAATAGGGAATTTTCTAGATGCCACTTACCTTTGGCAGGCTCGAAGCGGCGGGAACTGTTTCGTTTCCTGCTTTGTGGTGTAGACATTAGAGCTCGGGGTGTTCATACATTTACGTAGCTATTAGGGCTGAGTGTTTCCTCTTTAGATTTTTGTGCCTAGCCGACTTGTGACTGTAATGCAATTCAGAATTTTGGGTTCATGGTCAGTCAAATCCTCCATGGGTCATGACACAAGGTCGAGGACAATGTGGTGAGGCACCCTCTTCTTCGACCTATTTCAGCCTGTTTTGCCGTCTCATCAGACTTGGCCCTGAATTTGCATATTGAATTCTGTAAGTTAGCTCGTTGGGTGGATCTGTGGTGGTTGGAGCAGGCAGTGTTTCAATCTCTGCTCGCTCAGCTGCACCATGGTGGTTCTCACATACCAATCCGACATTACCTGACTACAGACACGAGCAGCACACACAAGAGGTCCTCTTGGGTTCTTGGTCAGTCAAATCCTCCATGGGTCATGACACAAGGTTGATGACAATGTGGTGAGGGCACCTTCTTCTTCGATCTATTTCAGCCTGTTTGCCCTCTCATCAGACTCGGCCTGAAATTGCATATTGAATTCTGTAAGTTAGCTTGTTGGGTGGATCTGTGGTGGTTTGGAGTGACTTTGACAAGTTGCTGCCGATGTGGCAGCTCTTTTCTGACCCCAGTCACTGGTGACAGCCCTGGAAAAGGGCAAAGATGTGCATGGTTGCATCATCAAAGCTGGAATTGTACCAGATGTGATTCTGAACAATACCCTCGTGGACATGTATGCCAAATGTGGGAGCATTGAGGATGCGGAGGGAGTGGCAACAGGGAGGCTTAGTAAAGTTGGTCAACCTGCAGTTTCTATGGAGAGTTGGGTCATACTTTATTGACCGCTAGTAATACTCCTCCAACTGTAATTGACGCGGGCCCTCCCTGTGATTGCCATTGTCTACCGATGAACAAATGACGGGGGAAGGGGTAAAGCCTGACCACATAACCTTTGTGTGCGTTTGCAGTGCGTGCGCAAGCCTGACAGCCCGGGAAAAGGGCAAAGAGGTCCATGGTTGCATCGTCAAAGCTAGAAATGTACCAGATGTAATTCTAAACAATACCCTTATGGACATGTATGCCAAAAGTGGAGGGAGTGTTCAACAATATGGCTGAATCTACCTGTTTTGCCCTCTCATCAGACTTGGCCTTGAGATGCGTATACAATTCTGTAAGTTAGCTCGTTGGGTGGATCTGTGGTGGTTAGGAGTGACTTTGACAAGTTACTGCTGATGTGGCAGCAGGAAAGTATCCAAAAACAGATAACATAGATGAGGAGAAGCTTGTTGGTGGATCTATGGTGGTTTTGGAGTGATTTTGACAAGTTACTGTAGGTTGGGTTGGGGTGTTTGCTGGAAGAACTTTACGCCATCAGTATGAGCTGCTTCTGAACACTGCCCTGGTGGACATGTATGCCAAATGTAGGAGCATCGAGGATGGCAAGGGAGCGTTCAACACTATGGCTGAACGAGATGTGGTGTCGTAATGTTTGTGTGCATTTGCAGTGTGTGTGCAAGCCTGGCACCTTGGAAAAGGGCAAGAGGTGCATGGTTGCATCTCCAAATCTGCAATTGTACCAGATGTGATTCTGATTTATATTTCACCCTGTTTTTCCCTCTTATCAGAATCGGCCCTAAATTTCAATGTTGAATTCTGCAAGTTAGCTGGTTGAGTGAATCATGTTTGGAGTGTCTTTGACATAATACTGCCAATGTGACAACAGGAAAGTATATGAAAACCATGACTCTCCAAAAAAAAGAGTAAAAAAACCATGATTTGGCGTAGTGTCACTCAGGCACCTCCGAGCAAAGGTCTTCATAGATGATAGTGCAGCAGTTTTAGGTGGTAGCTGTAGTTCTAGTAGTGCAGATAGCACCTCCGCATGTACTTGAAATGCAACATTTATCGTAGATGAGGGGACACATTTTCCATTTTCCATTGCACTATCTTTGTCTTGCCAACTTTCCTTCTAATGAGTCATGACTACAATGAACATCACATTCCCGAAGGCAAATATTTTCACCAATTACGTTCCACCAATTTCAAAGCAACCCCTACTTTCCTTGGCAACATTGCTCTTTATTTAACCTTCTGCATGCCGTAAAAGTGATTCATTGGAGCTGAATATGTAAATAGTTGAGTGGAGAGTCATTCAACAGAGTTCTCTGCGTCACATTTTCATTCACTTTTACTTCGCCTTCTGGGTCTGTTAGTATCAGCCCGTATGAGAGTGATGTCTACTCAGATAAGTAAAGGGGGACATCCATACATGAGGAAATTGTCAGGTGGATGGTGGGGATCTAGGGGGATCATTCCAGCATAGTTCAACAGGGACATGGAAGTGGAAGAAAATAGAAGGGAGCATAACAGGGTACATCAGCTGCAGACTTTGAGCTGTAAATTTGTTGCGTATCAGACCACACATGAACATGCAGAAGAGATTGTGAACTGAATTCACGGTTAGTGTCATGGTGCTTTGCAGGTTGAATGTTCCATGGATGATGGATGGTCGATGGCTGTTGGATGATGGATGATGGATGGATATTGTTGGATGGATGATGGTTGGATGGATGTGGATTCTGAATGGATGTTGGATGGATGGATGGTCCATGAATGATGTCGGTGCGTAGTATCATGCATAGGCGCTGGATGGTGAAGGTTGACTATTGGGGTTGAGGTGGGGTGATAAGGATGATAAGGGTTGGGGTTTGAGTTTGGGGTTTTAGGATTAATGTGGATAAAGACGTGTTTCACTACAACACACCCTATGTAATTTCGACGATGTAGTTTGACGCTGGCGTTGACTGTTGTCACTTTCGACTGTTCCAACCATTTTGCAATCAAAATTTATATTAAAATATTCGAGGTGCTAGACAGCCGGGAAAATTTTGACTGTAGCAGTGAGAGACTTTGACTTACCTAAAATGAGCTGACTGAGACAACCAGTTAAGCAATGGCACGTGTAATCACAATATATAAATTATATAGCAATATATATGTGGATAATAAGAAGTAAAAAAAATACCTATTTTTTCACTGACCCAGCACATTAATAGTAAGATAATCATGTGCTGGTTAAGGTTAGTGAAACAAAACAACTGAATTATATGAACGAATGATAAACAAATGCCTTGCTGGCAGCTATTGGATGAATGTATGAAAGGTTAGTGAAACAAAACAACTGAATTACCTGAACGAGTGATAAACAAATGCCTTGCTGGCAGCTATTGGATAAACGTATGAAATATAATTTTTGTGCACTGGATGAACGTATGAATGTACGATAAGGAAAACGCCTTGCTGGCAACTATTGTATGAACGTATGAACGGATGATAATGCACTTGGCTCGAGTTTAGGGTTGCTAGGTCACAGTGTGCAGCCTGGCTGGGACTGAGTGTTTTTTTTGGGGTCGGCGTGGTTCGAGAGCTCCGCAGGCTTAGGGACTTTGCGTTTGTTTGTCTTTGTGCCACCATCTGTGTTTTCTTAAGGTTCGCGAACCAGGATAAGCGGTTTCTAAAAGACTAGTATCTTGTTGTGTGCACATGAGAGAGCGGGTGGGCGGGGGGAGGAGAGAATAGAGAGAGAGAAGTGTCGCGCAGCGAGTATACTGTTTGTGGGATCGACCTGTATGTTTGCTCGCTATATGGGAGCTTTAGAGCGGAGACAGCAGGGAGTGTTCAACAGTATGGCTGAACGAGATGTGGTGTCGTGGGGTGCGATGATTGCAGGATATGCACAGCAAGGGCGTGGGATGGAGGCTTTGCAGACATATGAGCACCTTCTGTAACACATTTCAGCCTGTTTTCCCTGTTATCAGGATTCAGAGTCATCCCTAAATTTTCAGGTTGAATTCTGCAAGTTAGCTCGACGTTGGTGCAAAAAGGTGAATGCCTGTTGGAAGCGCAAGTCAGCATAGGAACTAGTGTGAGAAGTAGGGTGTTTGCTGGAACAAATCTAGGCTGTCATTGTCAGCTGCTAGCAGCAAGGCAAGGAGGTACTATGCATGATTTGTGCAGAGGTATGGATAGCCGAAGGAGCAGGGATAGAGTGTGGGTCCAGATTCATCCAAGAGGGCCGGATTTCAAGCTCCAGATTACCTATGAATCCCTGTGGAATGATAGCTACAAGAAACCTGCATGCGTAGATGGTCAACTGGAAGCCGCAACAGCAGCGGCGGCGGCACAATTGATAAAATTCAGGCACTGCTACTCAAGGCACCTTCTTCAACACATTTCACCCTGTTTTTTCCTCTTATCAGAACCGGCCCTAAATGTCTCTTAAGGCCTTCAGCAGATGGGTTGAACAGAGTCACGTGGTTTACTTTTTCAACTTGACTTTCAGATCTCAGGGCATGCGAGAGACAGTGTCAACAATCAATCATTCTTCCTGCAAAGTCTTGGTCTGCACAATCTGAGACTTGAGATCCTCCACAATGGCCAGCATGTTTTTAGTTGAGGATCCACCCTCTGCCATATCCTCATGAGCACAATATTTGAGCTTCCCTACCCTGGTTCGAATTGCCATGCCCTCCTCCCCTGTCATTAGCTCCCTGATGTGTGCATGATTTGTGCAGAGGCAGAGATAGCTGAAGGAGCAGGGATAGAGAGTAGGTCTAGATTCATCCAAAAGGGCCAGATTTCAAGCACAAGATTACTTATGATTTCCTGTAGATCAATAGCTACAAGAAACCTGCATGGGTAGATGGTCAACTGTCATGCCGCAGCAGCAGCGGCACAACTGATAAAATCAGGCACTGGTAATCGAGGCACCTTCTTCACATTCACCCTGTTTTTCCCTCTTATCAGAATCGGCCCTGAATTTCCATGTTGAATTCTGCAAGTTAGCTGGTTGAGTGAATGTAGTTTGGAGTGACTTTGACATGATACTGCTACTGTGACAACAGGAAAGTATCCAAAAATAGGTAACAGAGATGAGGAGAAGCTGTGGAATGAATGCTTTTCTGACTCCAGTCAGTGGTGGGACACCAGGCAAAAAGGTGAATGCTTGTTAGATTACAGGAGAGTAGCAGACGCAATTCAGTATAGGAACTAGTGTAATAAGCTGAGTTGGGTGTTTCCTAGAACAAATCTAGGCTGTCATTATCAGCTGCAGGGCAAGGATGTATGCATCATTTGTGCAGAGGCATGGATAGCTGAAGGAGCGGGGATAGAGTGTGGGTCCAGATTCATCCAAGAGGGCTGGACTTCAAGCTCCAGATTACCTTGATTTCAGGTGGATCAGTAGCTACAAGAAACCTGCATGTGTAGATGGTCAACTAAAGGCAGCAGCTGTAGTGGCACAGTTGATAAAATCAGGCACCTCAACCATGACCACAGCTGTTGAAATTAGAGGATCAAGAGAGGGAGTCCACAATGCCTCTTCTGGCACTTCTGGGCATGTGAAGATACTTTGTGCCGCAGGCAGACTGACAGAGGCTCTACAGACTCTAAACCAAGGAGGCATTTCAGCAGATTCAGATATGTCTGTCTGTTGCTTAAGTGCATCAAGATGGATGGTCTGGAAGCTGGAAAGCAGGTGCACACTCACATTATCCAAAGTGGATTCACACCAAATGTTTTTCTACTCAACACCCTTGTCAACATGTATGTTAAGTGCGGGAGCATCATGGATGCTCACCAAGTGTTCAACAGAATGCCTCAATGATCTTTGATCACGTGGAATATTATGTTGGCAGGATTTACCAAGCGTAGGTGTGGTAGGAATGCTTAGGAGACCTATGAGCAAATGTTGCGTGAAGGGGTGAAGCCCAACCACATCGCGTTTGTCTGTGTTTGCAATGCTTGTGCAAGCCTGGGAGCTCTGGAAAAGAGGGAAGAGGTCCATAGTGACATTGTCAAAGTTGGAATTGTACCAGATGTCATCCTGGAAACAGAAGCGGCAGCAGCCCAATTGATAGAACAATTCGCTGCTAATGAAGGTATCTTCTTCAATACATTTCACCCTGTTTTGCCATGTTATCAGAGTCGTCCCTAAATTTAGAATTCTGCACGTTAGCTCGTTCATGATGTGAGCTGGCATGAGTTTTATAAAGATCCTTCACGATGGTGGGACAACCGCAATCACAAGGTGTGGCTTTTCTTAATGTACGATGTGAAGAAGTTTGTCCATCCTGTAAAGGTGGGCTCTTGGCTCCTGTTAGTACCATGATTTGGTGTTCTTCCTGATGTTTACAAGGTTCTTGGGAGAGTCAGCTTGGTCTTAGTAGGCCGTGTTTCAATCTCTGCCTGCTCAGCTGCACCGTGGTGGTTCTCACAGACCAATCCAACATTACCTGACTACAGACACAAACATCACACACAAGAGGTCATTTTGGGTTGATGCTCGGTCAAATCCTCCATGGGTCAAGGACAATGTGGTGAGGGCACCTTCTTCTTTGACCTGTTGCAGCCTGTTTTGCCCCCTCGTCAGACTTGGCCCTGAGATGCATATTGAATTATGTAAGTTAGCTCATTGGGTGGATCTGTGGTGGTTTGGAGTGACTTTGAACTAGTGTGATAAGTAGGGTTGGGGTGTTTGCTGGAACAATTCTAGGCTGTCATTGTCAGCTGCTAGCAGCAAGGCAAGGATGTATGCATGATTTGTGCAGAGGTATGGATAGCTGAAGGGGCAGGGATAGAGTGTGGGTCCAGATTCATCCAAGAGGGCTGGATTTCAAGCTCCAGATTACCTATGATTCCATGTGGATCAATAGCTACAAGAAACCTGCTGCATGGGTAGATGGTCAAGTAAAGGTAGCAGCTGCAGCGGCACAGTTGATAAAATCAGGCACCTCAACCATGACCACAGCTTCTGAAAGAGGATCAAGAGAGGGAGTCCACAATGCCTCTTCTGCTGGGCATATGAAGATGCTTTGTGAGGCAGGCAGACTGACAGAGGCTCTACAACTTTAAACCAACAAGGCATTTCAGCAAATTCAGATACGTTTGTCTGTCTCTTGCTTAAGTGCATCAAGATGAAAGGTCTGGAAGCTGGAAACAGGTGCACACTCACATTATCCAAAGTGGATTAACGCCAATGTGGGAACATCATGGATGCTCACCAGGTTTTCAACAGAGTGCCTCAACGATCTTGATCACGTGGAATATAATGTTGGCAGGATTTACCAAGGATGGGTGTGGTAGGAGTGCTTTGGAAACCTATGAGCAACTGCTGTGCGAAGGGTGAAACCCAACCACATCACATTTGTTTGTGTTTGCCATGCGTGTGCAAGGCTGGGAGCTCTGGAAAAGGGGAAAGAGGTCCATGGTGACATCGTCAAAGCTGGATTTGTACGAGATGTCATTCTGAACACTGCCCTGGTGGACATATATGCCAAATGTGGGTGCATTAAGGATGCGAAGGGAGTTTTCAACACTATGGCTGAACAAGATGTGGTGTCATGGAACGTGGGGGGAATGTGATGCTTGTAGGGTATGCACAGCAGGGACATGGAATGGAGGCTTTGGAGACCTATGATCAAATATTGATGGGGGAAGGGGTGAAGCCCAACCACATCACGTTGCAGCATACTGGTACTTCACAGCCATGGCGGCTCTCTCAGCCTCTCCATTTTTTTTTCTTTTGGTTTTTTTGGCGCTGGGAGAGAGCAGCAGCTCTGCTGTCTCCTTCCCCTTGCTTATGCCGATCGTTAAAGTGGAAATTGTCATTCTGAACTCTGCCTTGGTGGACATGTATGCCAAATGTGGGTGCAGCAAGATGTGAAGGGAGAGTTTGACAATATGGCTGAACGAGATGTGGTATTTTGGAGTGCCATGATTGCAAGGTATGTGCAGCATGGGTATGGGATTAAGGCTTTGGAAACATAAGAGCAAATGATGTGGGAAGGGATGAAGCCAGACCAGGCCGTCATGCTCATTTGTTTTTGTAATATGCATATGCGAGCCTGGGAAGGGGCAAAGAGGTTTATGGTGACATTATCCAAGCTGAAATTGTACCAGATGTCATTCTGAACATTCCCCTGGTGTACATCTACGACAAATGTGAGCCTGGCAGCCCTTAAAAGGGCACAAAGGTCCATGATGACATCGTCAAAGCTGGAGTTGTCACTCTAAACACTGCCTTGCTGGATATGTATGTTAAGGCAGCCCTGGAAGTGGATGTCACTTTGGATGACAAGGTAGCTGGCACCACCATTCTCTGGAACTGCCTTAATTCATCCTCAAATGATTTCTAATGTTCTCTTGACATGTCCACGATAGTGCTGGACCTAGCTGCACAGCAGATTATCCTTACTCAATGACTTAAGTTGGGCAGTGATCTATGGATATGGCAACATGGCCTCATGTTGGTCATTTGTAGAATGTGGCCAAAACTTGTTTTGCAAAACACTCTTGAAATAAACCAGTTTTGAGCCATCCAAATGTTTTTGGTTCCGACCTGTATTTATATTCTATGTTTTGTTGTATTTGTAATATATTTTCAATGCAGTGCAGCGAATCAAAATATTTAAATACAATACCCACTAATTCACATACGTGCAGATATAAACTAAGAGTAAATGTAAAAAACGAAATAACAGTAATAAACAAAAAAAAAACCAAATATTAAATAAAAAGCCTCCCAATTTATATAAATATATATGTATATATATATGTATATACACCCCCAGAGTGAAACCTATTTAATAAAATGTGTCCTCTTTTACTGCTTCACAGTAGAATATTACACTATACAAAGTCAAGCAAACTCACTATCACTGATTCACAGTCAAACCGCATACTAAACATCATGGAACATAGTCAATATGTTCCACTTCAGTTAAACCACTTTACTACACGTCATGCATCCACGTCACTTTGCCCTTAAGCCACTCACTACACGTCATGCATCCACCTTATAATTCAGTTAAACCACTTTACTACACGTCATAGCCACGTCATAGCCACGTCGCATCCACGTCATACTGTGCTGCATACACGTCACCTCCTAGGTTTTACTGTCACATTTCACTGTCAGAACCTGGCATCTGGATTCGACTGCTTGACTGAAACGACTTGACCTTTGTCACACATGTTTGACTATGGAGGCTAGGAGTAAAAATGTCGCAAACGACTCAAAAATGAGTCAAATACAGAGTCGAAAAGCCCAGCTTGTATTGTAGTGTTTCCACGGTAATGGGTCCTCTTCTGCGGAAATACACCCTGCATCTTCCCCAATTTCCATACCAGGTGAACTAGGCTCACGTCAAGCTCTTGGGCTCACAGGCTCCTGGGCTCGTGGGGTTGGGCTCACACTCTAGCATTCCCCATCCAATTGGAATAGAAGTTTGCCACAAGATGCCATGCTCTAGAGGTAAGCTGACAGTCAAACAAACAATGCTCAATGGTCTCACTTATGCCACAATTGCAGACTATACAGGAGGGATCTTGGTCCGAGAAAGTGACAGCCATAGGTAGAATCCGGTTGGCCAGCTTATAGAGAAATGCACTAATTTTTGCTGAACAATGCTTGGCCCAAATGTCATTCTATACTCCATTCCAGCCTTGGAGCTGCAATATATCGGTATTCTATTTTCTATTCCATTTAGCTGTGAAGTTTGCATTATCAAGAAGCAGCTTGTACCCCCGTTTTTACTTAAGGATTTGACAATTTATTTAAGCATTTTTGTTTGTAAGTGACTATTTGGAGTGTATCTAATGTTTAGAACACTCAGCTGCAAGCAATTCCAACGCAATGGACGGATATCCTCAAAGCCGGGCCTTCAACACCCACCACAATTATTGGACCATGGCGATCTTGTTCAACAAGCTAACCATTCTCTTTGTCGTCAGATCCAATGGAAATTTCATGGAAGGATTCTCCTTTCACATAGACACCATTACCTTGACCTTTTCTATCCATGACTCCTCCCTGCAAACCTTTCCACATCGCACACACACTCCCGTTTCCATCTGCTGTTGGTCATCACCAACAAAAGAAATTAATCCCCTGCCACCGCTAAACCAATCTCTATTCTCGTGGCTCTCTTCCCATTGTTTTGTTTGGATCCTTGGAAGACCGCTGCGGGAGCTAAACTTAGACCCGACAGAGTGGTCCTGGAAAATAGCCAGAGCGCCGGATCCATTCTTTTCCTATACCACAAAGAAGAGATACCTAGCTCTCAATTGTTCCCCTCCATTGCTAGATAAATGGAATGGCAGATGGAGCCATATGGGCTTCGACAATGAAAGTTAGGATACAATATGGAGAGGCATTTGGAAGAAAACCAGATCTGCTAAGCTGTTAGCATTCTTGTGGCAGATAGCCAACATGATGTTGAAAGTAGGTGAGTGGCTGAGATTCGATAGCGCCTTGCAATGTAAATGTTGCTCTGCATCAATCATGGAATCTCAGGAACATTGCTTGCTTCACTGCACTGCCCTGTCCCTTATCTGGCCATACGTCAAATCCTTCTACCGCTCTTGGGACAATCACCACTTGGGGCCCATTGCCATTCTGCTAAATTATGACCGCGCAACCAAGCAGAACGCCAGCCACAGCCCTATACTGGACACTCTCAGAACAGCAACCCTCTGACATTTATGGAGGGCAAGATGCAAGAGAACCTTCTCTGGAACAACATGTTCGATATCCACCGTCTTGTCTGTTGTATACTATGATCTGCTAATAGAAGCAAGGAAAGCTTGGATCAAACTATATGCAGACACTAAAAAGAAACCCTCAAAACGCAGGTCAGCTACACCTCGCCTTCACAACCACCTGGGCCCACCAGGGCATTATCTGCACAAGCACTTCTGCAGACCACTGCGAATGGAACAAACTCCCTCCGCCAACCTGGTGCAACATCACTACCATAGTCCATCGCATCGCCGGAGTACGACAGGGACAAGGACGTGAACTGGAAACATGTGAAGGAAGCTTCAAAGCCTTCCAGGCTCCACTTCCGTTGATGATTAAAAGCTCTTCATTGCACTAGATTTGCAACGATGCAATCTCTGGTAGTGCAAGAGCCTTAGGCTCACGGGGATATGGAAAGATATTCACGATTGACTTTTGGTGAAAATAGCAATATGCATTGGCTAGCCAAATACGCTTTTACTCCGCAGGAAGTAGATAGGTTCGAACAATCACTGTCATCGGTGTCTGTGCCTCATGGCGCTTTCGAGGGTTTTAAGTTTTTTCCCTGTAATAATTTATAATAAAATATACCAGGGCATCCCCTGTTAAGTTTTAATAATAATAATAATAATAATAAATTATAAATGTATAGATAGACCAGCTATTGGTGCTGTTGTACTTTATAAATGCACGAGTCTCCTGTAGCCACTAATGGTTTTTTTTTTCCGTTTTCAAAACATGTAGCTCCTATTACCAGGCTTAAAAAATATACAACCCCCATGCCCCTGGGTTGGGCTCGTGCGAGCATGCTCACATCATACCAATTCCCCCTGCAGATGCCCCAATGGTGAGCTGAAAGTCTCAAATCCTTATCTATCATGATCCCCACGAAATATCTACAGTAAAATGTTTCATATATTTGATATTTTAGCACATAGTAGAAGAAATACACTTGGGGTCCATATACTCCATAACATACAGGCATGCTGGGAGCGGTAAGGCATCCATGATAGTCAGGGCCGAGTGAGAGAATAAATGGTGGATGTCCCTGACATTGACGATTGAGTTAATTCTGGGTGTAGTTGGTCTCCAATTTGAAATTCTCTTTCTCTCTAGAACTACACCCATACCCAAATCACTAATCACAATCCCTACCTATGGACCACTCCGACTTCACAAACAATAGACTACTTGTCATTGCCCCTCAACATTTACACTCAGCATATGTGACACTGCCTTTGCAACCTGGTGAGCAAAGGCAGTGGGAATCCTATCTCTATTACCTTGTTTACCCAGCATAGATTTTTGGTCACCTGGAAGAAGGACATGACAACGAATCATAAGTCGAGTAATTTGTAGATGTCATTCATCCCAAATAGCACACCAAAAGACCAGCCAGATTAAGGTGTCGTTGACGACACCTTAATCTGGCACATTTAGGGAAAATAAAAATAATAATAAAAATAATAAAAATATTTTATTATTATTATTATTATTTTTGAAAAGTTGCAAATGAACCCCGGTAAATGCCAGGTCTTTTGTTGCAAAGCAAGGGCTAGCATGGATTTTTGGTCACCTGGAAGAAGGTCATGACAACGAATCATAAGCCGAGTAATTTGTAGATGCCATTCACCCCAAATAACACACCAAAAGACCAGCCAGATTAAGGTGTCGTCGACGACACCTTAATCTGGCACATTCGGGGAAGAATAAAATAATTAATTAATTAATTTTTGGAAAACTCGCAAAAGAACCCAACCCCTGCTTTGCAAGCAAAAGACCTGGCTTTTACCCAGCATAGATTTCTGGTCACATGGAAGAAGGACATGACAACGAATCATAAGTTCTATGGTCCGAGCAATTTGTAGATGCTATTCACCCCAAATAGCACACCCAAAGACCAGCCAGATTAAGGTGTCGTTGACGACACCTTAATCTGGCACATTCGGGGAAAAATTATATATATATATATATTGGAAAACTTGCAAATGAACCCAACCCCTGCTTTGCAAGCCAAAGACCTAGCGTTTACCCAAGGGAAAAATAAAATAAAAATAAAAATTGGAAAACTTGCAAATGAACCCAAACCGTGCTTTGCAAGCAAAGGACCTGGCGTTTACCCAACATGGATTTTTGTTCACATGGAAGAAGGACATGACAACAAATCATAAGTTATGTGGTCCGAACAATTTGTAGATGTCATTCACCCCAAATAGCACACCAGAAGACGTTACAGATGTCATGTTATGCGGAGGCTGCAGCTTGCAAATTTAGTCTCATCTCTTTCTCTCCCTCATGTGCCTTACGATAGAGAGGATTTTGTGCAGAGTGAGGCTAGTGTCTTCATAGACAGTTCTTCCTTCGTTTTGGACTCCGACTCCAGTAGTAGTGGATATTCTTCGTCGGAATGAATCGGCTGTTTTCAAACAATTTATATTAAAGAACCAAATGGCCTCTCCACCTTCTCTGCAATTGGGTGTCAGTATCTCTCTCGACTTAGGATACCTGGTGAAAGGACAATCACAACCCTCTGCAGTTGGCAGAGGTTCACTGTGGAGCTCGGGGGATTTGACAACCACTACTCAAAAATGCTTTTTTATTTTGCATTCAATCACAAACTACATTCATCTATGTGCCATTCGTCCAACATACATTCATCGCCCATTCATCCATCATTCATCCGTCATTCATCCATAACGATGAATTGGTATGCATGTTATACTGGACACTACCCGCAGTAATAGGTCCTCTAAGCCGAATAGGTATCCGCGGTTATAGATGAACACATCCAGAAGCGTGAGCAAAATTCTGCTCACAGAATTTTCTGCTCACGGATTTTGCTCACGGTTTAGCAATCCCCGGTTGTAACATCCCCGCTTGCTTTTTGTATTCGCTCCGGTTTTTGCTGGCATGTGGTGCATGTCTTGACATACTCCTCGGCCTCCTCCCTTAGTTTGGGCCAGAAATACTTTTTCTTCAAGAGTGTTGCGGTGCGCTTGGCTCCGCCGTGGCCTGCAAGCGGGCCATTATGGCATTCTCTCAAAAGACCATATCTGAGCCATCCCTTCGGTACGTAGAGGCGCTTTTGCTTGTACCGGAGCAATCATTTATGCAAATAGAACCGCGACTTAACCCCCAGCCTCAAGTCCCGCAATATCGACTTTGCGAACTCATCCTTCCGATAGGCCTTCCGAATTTTCCTCTGCAACTCCGTCTCGCCCTTGTACACCAACATGAGCTGCTGCTTTCTACTCATAGCATTGGCCACCACATTGTCATGTCCCGGTTTGTACTGGATATCCACGTCGAACACTGCCAAAGTGTCTTGCCACCTAATTTGTTTTGGAGACAACTTAGGCTGTGTGGCAAAATACTTCACCGTGACATTGTCCGTGAACACCTTCACCGGGTTGGAACCAACATAGTGGCGTCAAAGCTCAAGGCAGTGCACCACCGTCTTCATTTTTTTCTCATGCGTGGGCCACCGTCGCTCCACTTCATTCAGTTTCTTACTTTCGTAAGCCATTGGACGTCCATCCTGCATGAGCACACCCCCGATTGCGAAGTCTGACGCATCCGTGTGAATTTCAAATGGACGGTCCCGGGATCTTCAAGACTGGAGCTTCTGCCATCCGCTGCTTCAACTCGGCAAAAGCTTGGCCACAAAAAGTGTTCTATACCCATACCTTGGACTTACACAGAAGATCTGACAGCGGCCCCGCGATCTTGGTGAAATTTCTCACATACTTTCGGTAGTAGGAGACGAGTCCTAAAAAGGATCGCACTCCCGGGACCAAAGTCGGAGGTTCCCAGTCTAAGATCGCCCTTACCTTTCTATCATCCATTTTGCTCCCATTTTGTGTAATCACATGCCCTAAGAACTCCACCTTCGTGACCCCGAATTCGCACTTTGAAGCTTTGGCATAAAGCCTCCATTTCCGCAATTTCTGGAGCACCCTTTTGACGTGCTCCAGGTGCTCTTCCTTCGTTTTCGAGTACACCAAGATGTCGTCGATGTACACGATCACAAAGTCATCCAACTCCTGAAAAAGACAGTTCATCAGGGTGTTAAAGGTTGCTGGCACGTTGGTGAGCCCAAAAAGCATCACCAAAAATTCGTACGAGCCATATCTTGTCCTGCAAGCTGTCTTTTCCTCATCTTCTTCTTCTATCCGGATCTGGTGGTAACCCGAGCGTAAATCAATCTGGCTGAAATACTTTGCTCATGCCAACCGATCGAAGAGGTCGTCGATCCTTGGCAAAGGGTACCGGGTTTTGATAGTCACTTTATTCAGAGCCCTGTAATCGACACACATCCGCAGCATCCCATCCTTCTTATCTGCGAATAGTACCGGGGCTCCATAATGTGACTTACTCGGCCGGATGTACCCATTTGTCGTGCGCATACGTATCGCTACACAACTACATCGATGTCCAAACCACACCACACATGTATGCACAATAAAGTAGTCTGCCATAATGATTGAAAGAACTAATCTCACATGTCTGATACAGAGAAACACAAAACACAACATCATCACTCTTTAAAATAGTAGTCGAGCCAGGGGCATCCCAAGCTATGGGGACTCCACCCCACAACAACCTATTCTCCCTACATAAGCACACTCAGATTCTAAACAGTGAAGGAGCTCGGTCGTGCAGGCTCAACTCGAGAGAGATGAGCCGCACGACTGACGCTCTCGTGAAGATAAGACGATTCAGGTGTCAAACTAAACTTGACATCTGACTTAACACTTGAACTAAATCCAAGTGTTAAATACAAATAACTAGATTTATTCTAGTTAGTTTCACACTGTGTTTATTTAACTTGACAACTGTCGTGCGCATACGTATCGCTACACAACTACATCGTTGTCCAAACCACACCACACATATATGCACAATAAAGTAGTCTGCCACAATCGCCCCCCTAGCTGGTGGATAGGTCTCTCTAACTCCAGATAGCTACAAGATGTAATAGCCACAGCCGTACTAAGTCCTCTATCACTGTCCCTATTGTACTCAAACTCTATAGACCAAGAGGCCGGGTACAAGAGTAGCCCCATCGTTAGTCGTCGTCTTGCAATCTGTGAACTTGAGCCAAGATCTCGTGTGTTCAAGGTCTCCTAGTAGCTTGGCCTTGCATTTATTGTTAGCCTTCCATGGTTGTATCCACTCCCACTATCCAATGCAATGCAGACATAACCAATCCCCATCAGGAACCATCTCAAGAGGTGGAGTCAAACATCCCATATGCCAACCTCTAGAGCATCGATCATACACCAGCATGGTGGCTGCCCCTCTAGCAGACCCACACAACATGCACCTCAAACTTGCAGGTACCACTGTCAGGTTTGGGTCAACCCTTCCATCAACATTTGGAAGGTGACATGGCGCGCAATTACGCACATGGTTCTTCCAAATCATGCCATCCCGACTCTCCAAGATCATGACTCTTGAAGGCAACACCTCTCGAACCCTCAAAATAGTACGTCCTACAGTCACATCCAAGGTCGTAGGAGCAGTCTGCTGCAGATAAACATAGTCACCAGGGTTAAATCTCCGAACCCTAGGACGATAGCCCCCACCACGTATGGTAGCATACCTCAACATATCGCAATGGCAAGGTTCTCGAAAGCCATGGGCATGACTTTCTTGAACAACTCTGCACGTTGATCACATACACGTGCCCACATGTCCGGATCATCAAGGTTGAGAACTGTAGCAGCTTCTCTACGAATGGATGCAGGCAAATCCGGCTCTCGGCCAAAGAGAAGAAAGTATGGTGAGAAGGAGGCAAGTGATGCTTGCTTGCTGAACCTGTAGCCCATGACGAACCAAGGTAACTGAAGGTCCCAATCTCCTAGGTGTCCCTTCTGTGCGGTGGTCTACCAAGGCCTTGTCACATAAGGCCTAAAACTCCCCCAAGAACTCTCTCCCTTGGTCCGTGAGTGCCTTAGCTGGAGCACCGAATCGGCTAAGTACACAATCCAAGAATGCATACGCAGCTCCCTCACTAGCCTTATCAGGCAATGGAACCAACTTGATCCACTTGAAAAAGTGCTCCACCATCACCAACACGTACTTGTTGTGGCGCATGGTCAATGGCAACGGCCCTGCGAAGTCAAGACTCCACTTGTAGCCCAATCCCATGATCGGAAGAGGATGCAATTGTGGAGTAGGGGCGTTGAATGAAGCACGCACCCTGTCACACACCATGCACCTAGCCACAAATTGTTGCACCTCTGTGTGCATACCACGCCACCAATATTGTCCCTGCAGTAGACTATGAGTGCGTCGCAACCCAAAATACCCCAACTCCTCATGGGCATGCCGCACTAACCGTGCCCGCTGTGTTGGGTGAGGCACAATCCTCACTCGACCATCCTCCCACACTCGGAGCAGGTGTGTCCCCTCCCACTTGAACCTCTTGGCTCGTTGTAGGATCCGATCCCTCTCTTTGGCAGTCACAGTGGCCGCCGTGTCTCCAGTGCGGAGGTAGTCCAACACAGTTGAATCCTCATGTATATCTTTGGCGCCACCTTGCTCATTGCTGGCCTCAGGGTCCTCAGACACTCGATCTACAGTCATCCCTATTGCAGGTCCAACCTGGCCTTTTGCTGCCAAGATACACAGAAATGCAGATGCATGCCATCCGGGCACCATCTCCTCATCCGTCTCACTATGCCACCGAGCTCCAGTGTCATCCTGTTGGCTCGTGCATGGATTGCGACTCAACCCATCTGCATTGCGATTGACCAAACCTGGTCGATGCACAACCTGAAAATCATACTCTTGAAAGATGAGTGCCCACCGTGCAAGCTTCCCCGTAAGCTTGTCTGACTCCATCAACCACTTGAGTGGTTGGTGATCCGTGACAAGGGTGAAGAAATTGCCGTATAGATAGCACCTGAAGTGTGCCCCGGCCCACACTGCAGCTAAGCATTCTCCCTCATATGAGCTATACTTAGTCTCCGCAGCGTTGTTCGAGCGGCTAGCATAAGCCACTACGAACTCTCTTCCCTCATCATCTACCTGTGTGAGCACCACTCCAAGCCCCAACATGCTCCAATCTGTATGCAACTGAAAAACGCCCCCTGATAGGTCGTCTCAAGATGGGCGCCGAGGTCAACCTCGCCTTGAGCTCTTGGAAAGCTCGTTCTTGCTCATCTTCCCACTGCCACTCCTGGTCCACCTTGGTCAGCTTGGTTAGAGCCTTTGCAATGGCACTAAATCCCTTGACAAACCGTCTATAATAGTTTGTCAACCCCATGAAAGCTCGAACTCGGCTCACATCCGTGGGGCGTGGAATCTGTGCAATGGCCTCTACCTTAGTCTGCTGTACCCCCAATTTTCCAGGATATATCATATGACCCAGATACTCAATCTGGTTGTGGAAAAACTTGCACTTCCCCGGATATAACTTCAATCCGTGCGCCCTTAAGCGCTCAAATACCACCTGGAGGTGTCTCTCATGCTCCTCCACCGTAGCACTAAAGATGATGATGTCATCTATGTAGCACCGAGCAAACTCCACCCCTGCTAGAATCCTGTCCATGACTCTCTGAAATTCTGCCGGAGCGTTCTTAAGCCCAAATGGTAAGAACCGCCACTGGTATAGGCAATCCTTCCCGTGCTCATTGATCCCCCAGAATGTCGTCTTCTGCTTATCCGCCTCCTTGATCGGCAACTAGTGATATCCGGATCGTAAATCCAAAGTGCTAAAGACCTTGGCATGCCCAATGGCATCAAAGATCTCCTCTGGTGTCGGCATGGCATATCTATCGGACTTGGTCTGACGATTTACAGGCCGGTAATCACCGCACATACGTCTCTCCGTCCAATTGCCATAGACATCCTTCTTGGCTGGCATCACTGTGGCTGAAGCATACTCTCCCCCAGATAGCTCCACCAAACCAGCCTCCCAAAGGTCCTGAGTTCTCATCTGAATCAAGGACCTCTCCATGTCATTGTATCTATAGGGTCTCCGAGAGATTGGCGTGTCAGTAGCCAATTCAATGTGAATCTCTTGACCCTTCAGTGCTCCTAAGTCCTTCAAACTGAAGGCAAAGCAGTTCCTGTAAGCCCTCAAGAACCGCCGTATACGTCGTCTCTCTCCTCCGGTGACTATGGGTCCAACATCAGGCTCCCAGTTGTCCTCCGTGACTGCAACCTTGAGTCCAACAGGCTTAGAGGTAGAAGACGCGTCCCGTGGTTGCGATGCTGCAACCTCTTGAGCAGTGACCACTGCCTGCTCTGTCAGTGATAATGTCTCATCCTGCCCCATCATCCCATCCTTGAGGACCTCCTCAACCCGAGAAAAATCCCCAACCTCATCCATCACCGCCGCCTTGGCTGCCAACTCCTTTTGAACCTCGAGCACCTCCCACGTGTGCCATGGATGCGGCCTGCACCTCGTGGTCCTCACCTGTTTTCCCCCACTCGCTGCCTGTACCGTCTCGGTAGGTAGGGAGACCATCAAGGGAAGTGTACTCCGTACTCTGCGCTGCTCAGCCATAGCCAAGCTGATAATCCAGGTCAAGCAATTGAGATCCATTGCTTGCCCCAACACCTGACGACATGATGCCTCAGAAAGAGATGGCACCGCCGTGGTACCAGTGGTAAAACCCATCGCCCACTCACGCTCGTCAGCATTGGGCTCCACTAATTGCTGCAACTGGCTATCCCACAAGAGGCCAAGTCCACCATCCCGGAAAGCATGAGATCCTGGAAAGCTGAGCAGTGTAGGCAATGCTGCTCGTGGGTGACCCACCTTATTGACCACTGCCAAAGGTGATCGGTCATTGTGTCTCACATGCTGAGACTGCCTCCCTATGTCCAAAATGCTATCCACCGTCAGGTTGGGTGGCCGCTGCACCCCATCAAATGCACGCTTGAGCAATGCATGTGGCATCAAGTTGGTCCACCATAGTCGTGGGCGATGAGCCCGTGACCCCACTGCAGCTGCATCCAACAACACTGCTGACCCAAGCCAAGACCACACTTGATGTACACTGGCCATCACCTTGGCCCGAGAATCACCCATCAATGGCACATTCTCCAAGATATATGCCGGAGAGTCTGTCTGCTGAAGCTGTAAATAGCGCAGGACCCTCAACATCTCCCAAAATAGGCGTGACCTTGAGTCTTGTAACCCATTGCCATACCCAGCTGATGAAAGCCCTTGGCAGGGCCAACCTGCAACTACTAAGTGAATAGGGCCAACCCGCTCCAAATCATGCGCCCCCAGTAAAGAGATGTCTGCTGGCAAGGCTTGTTGGTATCCACGAACTGCAGACATTGGCAACAAATCAGGGTATTGCTGTACCAACTGAGCAACATGGCGCAGTGAGACCCGTCGTGCAGTCTCATCCCTCTCCACATATAGGTAACGTCGAACTCGTACATCTGCCTGCAGCACTGCAGCCAATCCAGTGCTAAATCCCGCCAAACAAGTCTAGAAGACATATGCCTTCATCCGGGCACTGCCACACAAGAGGTGTGGTGTCCAATGGCGACAACTGAGGTGGTCCTAGTGCAATCACCGCACTCTCATCCTCTCCTGACGGTACGAAGGCCTCTACCTAGGCTTGTTGCACCTGTCTATCAGCAGTCTGTTGCAAATCCTTGCTCGTACCCCACAATGGAGTGTGAGCAACCATGGCAGGCAACTCCGCCGTACCATGTATGTCATCCTGCTTTGCTGGAGGTGACACATCCTCAGCATGGGCATTGCCCTCCAGCAACTCTCCAGACCAACTAACTGCAACTGTGAAGGCTGCTAGTGTTGGCATCTTGCCCCGTTGGGCAGCAGCAACACCCCCAATGAACGTCACAGGGAGCTATACACGATGACCATCCCCTGACTGCCATCCAGGCTTGTAGGATGCTGACTCCTCCCAAAAATCCAGGGTGAAGCCCATGGGATACAACACTGCCCCACCAATGAGGACATCGTAAGAGACCGCGTCTGTCACAATGGCCTTGGCTTGCATCACTGAGCCATCTATAGGATGATCCGGCTGTAGTCTAATGGCCAACTCACGCCGTGTCATGCCCCAAGCCTGCTCTGATCCTCCCAGAGATGTCTGTATCTGGAAGGGACAAGGCTCCATATCCGCCTCCATGAGGCCCAAACCTGCAATAGCGGCTTTGCCCAACATTAGTGGCTGAGCTCCTGAGTCCAACAAGACCCGCAGTGGCCGGTACCTCTTGCCTGCCGGTCCACTCAAAGAGAAAATGCCATCCTTGTTGTCTAACAAGACAACTCCAGGTGTCACCATGGCGCGCTCAAAGGCTGGCCAAGCTGGCAGCTCCGTCAACCTGGCAGCTGCAGCTTGCCATGGCGCAGCCGTGGCAGTCTTGACCATCAAATCCGAGGATCCCTCTGCCACTACACCTTCCACTAACTCCGTAGAAGATGAAGTGACCTCCCCACTCTCACCGAGTGTTGCTGCTAGTCTGAACACTGCAGCTGGTCTTACCCCCGGCGTCGCAATCATGGTTGCCAAGAACAGTGGGGCCTGACACACAGAGGTGGCCGCCCCCAACAACACACTAGCTGCACTAGCCTTGGCAGCAGGTGTCAGTGCTGGACGTGTAGCTCTTCCCAATGGCACAATAACATCCGCCTCGGTATCCATCGGGTGACATTGTCTCCGCCAAGATGAATGATTGAGGCAACCTAGCCTGACGGCTTGCCTCCCCACGCTGTGGATCCAACTCCACCTCTGCACCTCGTGGCTCAGGAACTCGTGCTGCTCCTCGAGTGACGGCTGCAGCAGACTCCACTTGCACTAGTGGTAGTGCTGCCCCACACATAAATCCCATGCCTCCCATGTCTCCTCCATCAGGATGACGCTGCTGAGGAGGAACAGGAGGTGGACCCTTAGGTCTTGGAGCTGGTACCACCTGAGTTGTGGCCATGGCAACAAGCCTTTGCTCTAGCTGCTGAAGCCGGTTGGCCATACCTTGGTCAACGCCCTGACCTCCATGTCCTTGGCCATACTGTGCTTGCCCTCGTCTTGCACCTCGTGCCTGACCACCTCGTCCTCTCTGAGGTGCTCCACCTTGCCCTCGGCCACCATTGTTCCTTTGGAACTGGCCTCGCCGCAACTCAGGGTGCAAGTCATAACACTGGGCATCTCTATGTCCATACTTGCCACAATGCCCACATTGCAACTGTGCAGGCTGTGCTTGTGCCAGCCCTTTGCCACTCTCTGGGAAATCTTTCTTGACATGGGGTCCTCCACATGTCCAACATACCACCCCTGGTTGCTGTTGGCCTGCAAAAGAAGCTACTGGCCTCTGCACCTGAGGTCCCCTGTAAGCTCCATGGAATTTGGGTTGGGAAACCTTGCCCCCCTGACCACGCTGTTGGGCAGTCTCTTGTGCCTGTGGGCTGGCAGCTGCACCTTGTGCAGGCATGTCCTTGCCAAATCCAATGGTATCAACTCGCTCCTCCACCATGTTGAGCTCAATCCACTCAGCCAGCAAAAACACATCTGTTAATGTGGGTTGGGCTGCTTGTAACAGGGTTGCATCCCGCACCCTTCTCCTGAGCTCCTTGTCCAAAATTCCATACCAGAACTGGATTGCCTAAGCTTCAATAACCCCTTGGGTCACACTTATCAAGCGTCTCATACGAGTGTAGGCCTCTCGCAAGCTCTCACTAGATTTGCGCTGGAAGTCTTGCAAACTTCGCAGCTTCTCTGTCCGTACACCTTGGTAGTTCCTCCGTAACTCCTGGAAGAACTCCACCACCAGGTTGAATCTAGGCACATGTGTTGTAGTCGTGGCAGGAGGAGTAGTAGCACTTTTTGAACTGGTTCCACCTGCAGAAGTACCGGCACTACTTGTTCCACTACTGATGCTGGTAGTGGGAGATATTGGTGCTGATGCAGCTACTGGTCACGTCGTGCCTCGAGTAATGGAGACGTAGTCAGGTGACCAATACATCCTCCACTCCTCAATCTCTGCTTCATGTCCTCGCCTGAACTCGTGATAATCGTCCATAGGCGGGCCTTCCAAATGCTGGAACAGTCCCTTCCACGCCATGAATGGGGTGAATAGTTGTGGATTGCGCATCTGCTGCAAATCACATCAGCTGTCGAACTCCTGGATAAAGTCATCCAACTCGATTGTGCCCACAGCTCCAGAGTACCTACGAGGCCCCTTGGTAGCTCCATACATCTCCTCCATGTCGTCCCACAACAATGTCGTCCCACAACAATGGCGAATGAAACTGCACACCTGTTGATGAAGCCTCCGAGTCTGTGTCTGACTCTGCACTAATTGAGGGTGGAGGTGAAGGTGGTCTGAAACGAACACCTCGTCTAGTGAACCCACTCTCACTGCTACTGCCTGTAGCCGTACTCCCCTCAGAACCCCTGGGTAACTCCGTGATGACACTCACATGTGCACCTCCCCCACGTGACACTATAAGGCTCTAGTACTAATTCTAATAGTGACACGGGTGGGCACCTGTTGCAGTTTAAGGGTCATATCCCAGTGGCTCAGGGCACCGGCACCTGCACCTGCACCTGCACCTGCATCCACCGCAAGAACTCCTATGGTTGGCTGGTCATCAACCCAGTCTCACCATAGAAGAAACACTGGTGGTCTTGATGGTCATCACTCCAGCCTCACCACCGACAGCATACTCTAAGATTGACCGGTGATCAAATCTGGCCTAATCCCTATGAAAGCAAGCGCCCACACAAAACCAACATGGCGCACAGTCAAGCATGCAGGTGTTGGGGGGGATCCAAACACAAGAAATCAAAACATCAACATCCCCACACCAAAATCCATCTGCAGTGCTGATTCTGCAGAATATCCCAGCCCAAAACCTCGAACTGGCTGGCCTCCACCAAGGGAGGCTTTGGCAACTACAAGTACAAAATAATGAAAATATTAAAGTGAGGGAGGGGAAGAATAGAGGCCCGACCAAGCAAGATGTAATCATGATCTATGCTATCAACTGCCAGACTTTTCTCAAAGTGCCTCTCTCTGCATGATGGTAAGGTGTAGGAGGTATATCTATGTCCAGAAACCTGCCACTGACCTTATCCCAAGCTACAGTAGCTCGCTCTAACCAACCCTCCTCCTCTCTCTGCTAGGTAGAGACAAAGCAATACTCCCCTATCTCCCGCTCACTGAACACTAAAGAAAATAAAGGTAAGGTCTGACAGTCTTTCAACTCGAAAGCTTTGAGACGGTTGCGGGTGTCCTCATTGCGAATGACTGCATCTCCTTCAAGCAGAACAAACTTGTCATTGCTAATGAACCCCCGCTCGTGGTTGCCTTGTGCAGAGCGTGTCCGACTGCAACCATGTCTGATTGCAAAAACTTGTGTAGCTCCTGCTCCTTTGCTCCAGTACACCACCGCCTTGTGGCTGAACACTTTGGTCCCCGGGGCTGTTTTTGGCTGTGTTCCAAGCCTAGCTTCCACCCACTTTGGTATTTCACCTACAGCTGCAGAACTGCTTGCTCCAACAGAGTTCTGACTGTCCAAAGCAATATTGAGGCCCTCAACGCCAACTACAGCAGTGTGTTGTCTATTGCTAATGCCTGACTCCCAGTATGCAATCAACTCGTCCAACTGCTCTCCACTCAAATCAGTTTGAGCCCCTTGGGAAACATAAATCTTGTCCCCTTGTGTGCACAGGCTAAGAGAAGATACCTGCCCTTCAATTACGTCCTCATTTCCCGCAGCCATACAAGGAGAACATCCACAGATTTGTCTCTCATATAGACCACAACAGGTTCTAGAAACAGAATTGTGGATCTTTCATGGCACACTCACACTCAAAAAATTCCATAGACTTTTAGCAGAGTCCAAAAAATTAAAACTAGATCTAGACAGGTAGATTTTCCCTTTCTGCAGCTATCCCCCCAAAAACTGAGTCAAACGGAGTCCATTTGACAAAGATATGACCAATTAGGCTCTAAATCATTTAAATTAGATCAAAAAGGTTTTTTTTTTTTTTTTTAACACCAAAACGTTCTTGCCATTAAAAGCTGTTCCCAGGTTTCAATTGTGGTTACAGGCGCACCACCACAGGCTTGCTCTCTTAGTGAGCTGCTTTGCTCCAGCCATGATCTGTGCTCTGCTCCAACCACGACTCTCGAGCTCGGGTGTATGGTTGTGGCGATGGCGATGGCGATGGCGATGGCCTGTGCAGCGTCAGACATCTCGGCAACGCCTGCATACACATACGTTGCATCGAATCCACCTCATTAATGCACATGCGACAAATGGAAGGTGACATGATTCAGGATTTGCCAACCTGTGTAATTCCATAAGGTGGTTTGGGTATGGCCCCCTTTTCCATTGCCCTCCGAATAATCTGTCTGGCACGGTACCTCCTGTCCTTCAAGTTTCGCCCCACCATCTCCATCACCCTTGTGTCACTCCAATTGCCCAGAAACCGGCGGTCTAACTCACGGGCATACGCTCGCTTCGCGCCAAAGTGCTGATCAGCCCACTCAACGTGCAAAGGGAACCACCTCCATGCGAGTTCGAAGGCTGGCTTCTTTATAGCCTCCCAGAACGCACTGATAACGGCTATGCTACAAGGGACAGACAACGAGGGTCGCAACGGGACATACGGGGTAGTGATGGACGTACACTACCCGAGCCACAGGCAGAGACGGCTAAGTACGCGGTACTTAGCCAATGGCGGGACAAGGATACATTACCACGAGAGCAGTAAGGGGTAGTGTAGTAACCGTGAGCCGTGAACCACGATATCACACGGTCACGATAGCATCGGCTTTAACCAATAGAGGGAGTAGTGGACCGTTTACCACTATGGCTCACGACCACTACAACAAGTCACTTTTAGCAAACCTTTTAGGTTGCGTAGGCAGTTAGGCAAACGGTCATTAACGACCGCAGGCTGTAACGGCTCTTTCGAGCATAGTATAAAAAAACTGCACGCAACTTAGAGGGTGTGCAGTATGAGTATCAGTGATCAATGTGTATTTAGAGGGACTCAGAGTGATTCTGTGTACTTCTGTGATGATGTGACGAGCTCTGAAGTAAAGCCATGCTATTCGAAGTATCTCTGTGTAGAGTGAACGTGAGATGGTGAGAATGTGTATCGTCTCAGAAATAATTCTTGTTTTCTCTTGACTACCATCTACTTGTATGAACCAAGAGGCTTCAGTCCTTTCAACTAAGATGTTTTATGCTTAAGAGACTATAGATTGGTCTAAATCAATAGGATTAAGCAGTTTGCAAGGATATGGCTTCATCCGACGTTCATGGTTTAGCTATCCTTAAGTAATCGTTTCTAAAAGCATACCGTCGGACAACCTCTGTTGCATGTCTTAGGAAATGGGCAGTAGTGTTAATAGCCTGTTTTGTCTAAGTCATAAACTAGCGGTTAACAAATCACGTCAGAACGAGTCAACAGAAGCAAAGGAATGGAAAACATTCCTGGAAAATTTTCATGGTTTACCAAGAGCAATACAACAGAAAATCTTTCTGTCAGTCGTGAAAGAAGATGACAAATGGGGATTGAAGGGAGGAGTGATCAGTATTACACAAGCATCTTGGGAATGTAGGATTAGAAGTGAAGAGTGGTTGTCTCGTCTAGCTCTATTGATTACTCTAATCCCAATCCAGAAAGTTTGTTACACTAGTTATATTTTTCAGAGAAGGATGTTCAAATTATGAATAGTGTCACACGATCATAGAAGCAGTGGAGTACTGGATACCCAAAGACTTATTGCAAGTCAGATACACTGAAAAAGACAGATGGTATTATTGTGCCCATTAAAAAGTTTGGTGATCAATCAGTAAAAAAGAAAATTAAGTTGTAATACGGATTCTTGCAAGATAGGATGAGTCTTGAAGAAAGGGTAGAGACCCTATAAATTTTCTGTACTGACATACCAAGACTGTTTTAAAGGGTACTGAAAGGAATTATACATATGATGTAGGAATGAATGAGGAAATTAAAGAAAAAGCTAAACAAGACAGAGCTGAACGAATAGAGAAATATGCTGCAGAAAGGGAGGCTCGGTTAAGAGAAGAGTTCCCAAAATTACAGAACTTGAAAATTATTCGAGGTGAGACATCAAACAGTGATAAACCAGAAGATCAGGAAATCGGATCGGTGGGAAGTGGGAACACTACACCAGAAGAAGTTGCCAGTAATGTACTTGGTGAATGGTTATCACAAGAAAGATCTGAAGGACCTTCTACAGTAACAAGCGCAAATAGAGGTTTTGCTGAAATATTAGAAGAAAGATTTGAGAACATTTTGAGTGAAGAAGGTGAAAGAAGTGAAAGCACTTCTCCAGAAAGGATAACCAGAACTGCACTCAAAGCTTTTAAAGATTCATTAAGCTTAGTAGGGACAGCAGCTGGGAGACGACTATCATTGGGACAAGGACCTCCTAGCTTTGAATCACTGTTTGGAAGACAAACACCAACACCACCACAGCCAGCAACAGCGGGACCATCCCAGTTTGGACAACCAGTTGCACCAGCAGCACCAATTGCACCAGCTACATCGATGGCTTTAGCAGCAAGCAAAACCAGACCACCATTTCCTTTATATGATGGGAAATCTGATCCAGATATCCATCTTAATCAATTTGAAAACATGTGCACCATTTACAATGAAGCAACAGACCAAGAGAAGATCCAACTTATTTGCAGTCCTTACTGCTTCAGCCAAAGTGTTGTTATGCATGACTGTAACCATGGTTACATATTCAGGATGAAGTCCATTGATGAACCATGATTTTTGCAAATCATCCCCTGGTGCTTGAGGTAGTTTCCTGATCAGAGTCTTCATTCTCTCCATGTAGTCTACTACCAATTCGTTCTTTTTCTGTCTTAGGTTCTGTAATCCTGTGAAGATTTCAGACGTGGATTTGTTGGATCTATATCTTTCTTGAAACGCGACTCTCATATCCGCCCAATTCGCCAAGTGATTGGCTGGGAAATTTGCCAACCATTCAATGCCTTTTCGGGCCATTGAACAAGGAAAGTCCGATGGTGGAACTCGCCATTCCCTGCCATCGCCGAAATCATCGTGGAGCACAACAATACTCTCGACAACAACGCCGTTTGAGTCCTTCCTTTCCTCCTCCAAAAAAACCGACCCCGGTTTCAGGTGGTATCAAACGCACAGATATTTCTCCATCATACGGCAGATGTCCCCTCTGCACGGACATGAAGCTCTATGCTCGTGAGGAGGGCAGTACACTGTAGCGCTCGGGTTTTCCGCCATGGGAGATGTGCACACAAGACTGCCAGGATGGCGTGCGGGCAAGCTCCTTGGTAGAAGGGGGATGCACCGATGGGAAGGAATGCGGTGCCGATTTGTCCGAGCGACGAAGCCTGATCCAAATCCAGGGAGCCAACTATCTCAAAAATCCACAGTCAGAGTGTTAATGAACCTTGTCTCCGGAATGCGGCCCCTGGTCTTTGCGCAATAACTGCCAACGGTATGCAGTCAGAAAGTGGGGGGCTGCCCGGATGATGTCGGCTGAAGGGGAGAAGCCGGCACCGGGCCGTCACATTACAACCCCCGGATGGAAATTCGACACCGAATATCCAACAGGGGCCGCCCGGATGAAGTCGACTCGGGTGGAGAGGCCGGCACCTGTCCGACAGAGAACATCCCCCAGATTTCCATTCAGCGCCGAATTTCCATCCGGGCTCCCCCAAACGAAGTCGTGTCGGGGGGTCAGGCTGAAAAGTGGCCGACATAAAAACCTCCCCGGATGGAAAAACTGCGCCGAATTTACATCCGGGGCCGTTTGGATGCAGTCGGCTCGGGGGGAGAGGCCGTCACATTACAACCCTCAGACGGGAATTCGGCACCGAATATCCAACAAGGGCCGCCCGGATGAAGTCGCCTCGGGCGGAGAGGCCGGCACCTGTCCGACACAGAACATCCCCCGGATGGAAATTCAGCGCCGAATTTCCATCCGGGCCCCCTCAAAGGAAGTCGTGTCGGGGGGTCAGGCCGAAAAGTAGCCGACATAAAAACCTCCCCGGATGGAAAAACGGCGCCGAATTTACATCCGGGGCCGTTCGGATGCAGTCGGCTCGGGAGGAGAGGCCGGCACCTGGCCGTCACATTACAACCCCCGGACGGAAATTCGGCACCGAATATCCAACAGGGGGCGCCGGGATAAAGTCGACTCGGGCGGAGAGGCCGGCACCTGTCCGACAGAGAACATCCCCCGGATGGAAATTCGGCGCCGAATTTCCATCCGGGCCCTCCCAAAGGAAGTCGTGTCGGGGGGTCACACCGAAAACTGGCCGACATAAAAACCTCCCCGGATGGAAAAACGGCGCCGAATTTACATCCGGGGCCATTCGGATGCAGTCGGCTCGGGAGGCGAGGCCGGCACGCAACAGCACATTGAAAGCCTGGACATACCCCCGAATGTCATCTGTTTGCTTCAAATTCCTCATCTTATCCTGGGCAAGCCAGGACGCGTTGAGGGGCACAAACTGTCTCTTCATCAATTCCTTGAACCCACTCCAGTCCAAGGTTTCCGGGCTTGGACCTCGGTCGTGAAGGCGTTTCTGCCACCATTGTTGAGCATAGCCCCTCAAATAGGTGGGAGCCACTTCCACCCGATCCTCGTCACTCAACTTGGCCGCCCGGAAGTACTGCTCTAGCTCCAGGAGCCAGCAGAACCAGAAATGGTCTTCAACTTTGTGGCGGGACTGGCCCCATGGGCCAGGCGGAAGTTGGAGGAGAAGCCATCCAAGACTTTGAACGAGGCAATTGAGAGGGCTGAATGTTTCTCGGATGTCCCTAGGGGTGAGAGACAAGGCCGTACGGAGCTGAACCACAAGAAGACCCGGCGGGAAGTTGACTCCTTCCGACCGGAAAAGAAGTGGGATAGGCCACGCGGCGACAATGGCACGTGGAAATCAAAAGGAGGGCCTTCACACGTCAAGGCGGCACCCGGTGCTTCGAAAGGAAAAGCGGGTGGAGCGGCTTATGACGGACAGAAGGCGACCTTTGATGGAGTGTGTTTCAATTGCGGGGAGCCCGGGCACATGGCCAAGAAGTGCACAAAGCCCCGACAATTGAACATGACTCGGGCGACCACGGAGCTGTCGGAAGATACCATCAGCCGCTTGGTGGGAGCGGTGGTCGCCAGGACTTGCAAGGTAGGCAAATTTTCTTGTGAGTTGTATCAGGAAACTGGCGCCTTACGAAAAGGGAGTCAGTTATTGTTCGTGGATGGGATAATATCCAGAACTAATGTGTCATTGTTGGTGGACACAGGAGCGTCGCACTCCTTCATGACACCGGCAACGGCACAAAAGCTGGGACTCCCGACAAGTGACGTGGGGGCCTCTATTGAGGTGCGTTCTGCCAAAGGAGAACCACAGTTGGCGACAAGGTTGGCGTTTGATGTTCCTCTTCAACTGGGGAGTTGCGAGGGACGTGAGAACTTCACCATCTGCGAGATCGATGGAGTGGATCTCATTTTGGGGATGACCTTTTTGAGCAAATCCAGAGCGGTCATAGATGGCCGCAAGAGAGTAGTCACGCTACCATGTGGGAATGATGGCGAGGTTTTACGAGTGTCGGAAACGCCCAAATCCGTGGGAGTGGGCCGAATAAACCTTCTGTCAGCAAGGGAGTGGGCCGTGGAGGAGGCACACGAGCTCCAGTTTTTGCTTTACATTAGAGAAGTGAAAGGAGAAGGCGATGGGGAGCCGAGCCCAGATTGGATCAAGGGGATTTTGGAGAAATACCAGGATGTGATGCCGGAGGATTTACCAAGCGGCTTGCCACCGCGAAGAGGAGTTGACCACAAGATTGAGGTGATACCGGGAACGGAACCGCCTGCCAAGGCACCCTACCGGTTGAGCCACAGGGAGTTGGTCGAGCTAAAGACTCAGCTCAAGGATCTAATGTCAAAGGCCGAGTAAGTCACCTTACGGAGCCCCGGTGCTATTCGCAGACAAGAAGGATGGGACGCTGCGGATGTGTGTCGATTACAGGGCTTTGAATAAGGTGACTATCAAAAAACCGGTACCTTTTGCCAAGGATTGACGACCTCTTCGATCGGTTGGCAGGAGCGAAGTATTTCAGCCGGATCGATTTGCGCTCCGGCTATCATCAAATTCGGGTGGCGGAAGGAGATGAGGAGAAGACCGCGTGCAGGACAAGGTATGGTTCATATGAGTTCTTGGTGATGCTTTTTGGGCTCACCAATGCACCAACGACATTTAGCACGCTGATGAACAGCCTTTTTCAGGAGTGGTTGGATGACTTTGTGATCGTGTACATCGACTACATCTTGGTGTACTCGAAAACAAAGGAGGAGCACCTGGAGCACCTCAAAAGGGTGTTCCAAAAATTGCGAGAAGGGAAGCTGTATGCCAAAGCTTCAAAGTGCGAATTCGGGGTCACGAAAGTGGAGTTCTTGGGGCATGTGATTACACAGGATGGGATCAAAATGGATGATAGAAAGGTGAGGGCGATCTTGGACTGGGAGCCTCCGACTTCGGTCCCGGGAGTGCGATCCTTCCTAGGACTCGCCTCCTATTACCGGAAGTATGTGAGAAATTTCGCCAAGATCGCGGGGCCGCTGTCGGACCTTCTGTGTAAATCCAAAGTCTGGGTATGGAATACATTTTGTGGCCAAGCTTTTGCTGAATTGAAGCAGCGGATGGCGGAAGCTCCAGTCTTGAAAATCCCGGAGTTCGATCGTCCATTTGAGATTCATACAGATGCGTCGGACTTCGCGATTGGGGGTGTACTTATGCAAGATGGACGTCCAGTGGCTTACGAAAGTAAGAAACTGAATGAAGTGGAGCGACGGTGGCCGACGCACGAAAAAGAGATGAAGGCGGTGGTGCATTGCCTTGAGCTTTGGCGCCACTATGTTGGTTCCAACCCAGTGAAGGTGTTCACGGACAATGTCACAGTGAAGTATTTTGCCACGCAGCCCAAGTTGTCCCCAAAACAACTTAGGTGGCAAGATACTTTGGCGGTGTTCGACGTGGATATCCAGTACAAACCGGGACGGGACAATGTGGTGGCCGATGCTTTAAGTAGAAAGCAGCAGCTCCTGTTGGTGTACAGGGGCGAGATGGCGCTCCAAAGGAAGATCCGAAAGGCTTGCCGGAAGGATGAGCTGGCGAAGTCTGTGATGCAGGACTTGAGGATGGGGATTAAATCGCAGTTCCACTTGCAAAATGGACTGCTCCGGTATAAGCAAAAATGTCTCTACGTGCCAAAGGGAGGGATCAGAGATAGCCTCTTGAGAGAATGCCATGATAGCCCGCTTGCGGGCCACGGCGGAGCCAAGCGCACTGCGGCACTCTTGAAGAAAGAGTATTTATGGCCCAAACTGAGGGAGGAGGCAGAGGAGTATGTCAAGACATGCACCACATGCCAACAAAACCGGAGCGAGTACAAAAAGCAAGCGGGGCTGTTACAACCCTTGCCGATTCCAGAGGGGACTTGGGAAAGCGTCTCGATGGATTTCATGACTGCTATGCCGCTGTCAAAAGGATTCGATGCAATCATGGTGGTGGTGGATAGGTTCAGTAAAATGGGCCATTTCATCCCCACCAAGGAGACGGCAACGGCGCAGGAGACAGGGCGACTTTATTTCGCCCACGTCTTAAAGCATCACGGAGTCCCGAAGGATATTGTCTCGGACCGCGATCCAAAGTTTACAAGTAAATTTTGGAGGGCACTTTGGAAGAAGATGGGGACGAGGCTAAAGATGAGCACTGCCTTCCGACCTACGACAGACGGCCAAACGGAAAGAGTGAATTCCGTAGTGAAGCAATTCTTGCGGAATTACGTGTCGGCAGACCAATCAGACTGGATGGAACACTTAGACGCGGCAGAGTTCTGTTATAATAACACAGAACACTCCGCAACGGGAGTTTCCCCTTTCGTATTGGTCTATGGAAAAGCACCTCTGGTGCCGACAAGTTGGGCCGCCCAGGACGTTGAGGAATCGGCAGTAGTGGCGGTATTGGAAGAACGCGAGCGTTTGTTGAAGCTCGCAAAGTACAACATTGCCAAAGCTAGGAAACGGTATGAAACGCAGGCGAATCGGAAGCGGAGGGAAGTGAAGTTTGAGGCAGGTACAGAGGTCTGGTTGAACATCAAGAATTTCCGACTACCTCCGGAAGTGAGTCCAAAGTTCGTACCTCCGTATGCGGGACCCTTTCGCATTCGGAAGGTTATAAATGAGGATGTGTATGAATTGGAGCTGCCGGCAAACAGTAAGGTGCACCCAGTATTCCATGTATCCCTTTTGAAGCCTTACTTCAAAGATGAAGCGCGTCCGAATCGGCATCAAGTGTTGCGTCCACCACCTATGCTGTTGGATCATGAAAATGAACCTGAGTACGAGGTGGAGGCAATACTTAAGTCGAGGAGGTTCAGGAACCGAGAAACGGAGTATCTCGTCAAATGGAAGGGCTATCATCATGTGGAGGCATCTTGAGTGCGTGCCTCAGAAATGGGAAACGCATCCGAGGCGGTTGCAGCTTTCGAAGGGCGACCTCAAAAGCGGAAGAAGCGTTGATGGGGACATCAACCTTGGAGCGTGGGGGAGGAAATGCATGCTTAGCCCGGCTTAGCTAGCTCAGGAATCCAATTGCAAAAACTTGTATTGTACAAAATTTGCTTTAAATGAAATGTTTCAAAATGTTGTGCTTCCTATTTTGTTTGGAATGGCGATGCATGGTATGGTTGGCTAGTGTGTAGAAGGCATGCTAGCTTACAAAAGCGGGAGAGGTAAATTGGGTTAATCGTGTGTTTACGCAGTGCCGAAATCGGGTGACTCCCATCCAAGGGGCAAGGAAACTTGCGCCTTCTTTTGGAGTTCACGTGCTAGTGTGCACCTGGCGCGTGCGCGTACTATAACTGCGCTACCGAGGGGGTTGCCTTGTAGTGCGGGCTAACGCGGAAGCTACGTGCTTCCGTTCACGTACTATAATCGTGTAGCCTCGGGACGAAGTCGTAGTGCGGCTTTGGCGTGTTCCCGTACCTCAGGCCAGCATTCCAAGGCGGACCCAATTGTAGTGATTGGGGCGCACGGTTGGTTCAAGGTTATCTTCCTAGTCAAAGAGGGTTCCAGGTGAACCCTTGCTCAAGGTGATGCCAAAAGCGGCATCATGAGCGATCGCAAGCAATGTTGTTGCAGTAAGGCGATTCGATCCTCGGGGAGGATCGTTCCTTGGCCTTGAAGTAGGCCAAGAAGAGTGCACTGGGAGGAGCTGGAGAGGCTCCACCCTTGGCCGGGACTTGGAGGAAGTCGGCCGAACTAGCTAGTGGAGAGTAGAGTCAAGTGTGGGGTTTGGTTCTTTGCCATGGGACGCCATGGTACGGAAACAAACTCCTTGATGTGGGACGCCACAACTTGGATGTTCGTTTCTACAAAATGGACAAGTCGATGAGGACATCGACTCCCTGTTGGTAGGGGTGTGTGTCGCGGCCCTTTGCCTTGAGGGCAGGGGGGTCGGGACACATGAGGGGCTGCCCCTGTGGTGGGGGCAGTGGCAGCGACAGGTATGGGGGCTGAAGCACCCTTGAGTGCCCAAGGCACTCAGGGAAGCGGAGGCGCTCACTAGGTGGAGCCCCGCACACAAGGTTGCGGTGGGGGTGGCATAGGACTCACCATGGGGGCGGAGACCTCGTGGTGGGAGTCGTGGGGAGTCTTGGGACTCATCACGGTCCATAGGGGCCGTGGTGAGTGGGCCAAGACTCACCGCGACTCATCACCGGGAGTCGAGGGTTTTCGTGGTGGTTCGCCATAAAATGGCATGGCTGGTTGTGAAACCCCCGCGGACAGCTACAGAAGTATATATAAGGGGAGTAGTGACCCCAAGAACGGTGCAAGCCCGTTGGTGACCAAAAACTAGTGAGTAAGCGAGCGAACCGGAAAGCGACCAAAGAGTGGGGAGCTGTCTCGGACTGCCATCTACCAAAGGGAATTCTCCTAGTCCCAAATAGGTGGAGGGTTTAGTGGGAAGCGAAGGGGGATCGTTATGTCCCGGTGAGCAGCCGAAGCTCCAAGTTGGCCCGGGCGGCCAGGTTGGGAATCAGGCGCGCGCATCAAAACGAGTAACTATGACTTGAAGGGGAGCTTACCGAAGTGAGGTGCGCGACACTGTTGGCATTGCAGCATATCTTCACAACAGAATACCTACCAAAACAGTGTTGGGAAAAACACCAGAAGAGGTATGGAATGGTCAGAAGCCTAGTGTGGCTCATTGAAGGATTTTTGGATGTCGTGCATATGTCCGTATTCCTACTCAGAAGCGAAGGAAACTTGACTCCAAATCAGAAGGATGCATCTTCATTGGCTACACAGAAGGTGTAAAGGGATATAAGTTGTTCAATGAGACAACTAAGGTTGTCAAACACAGCAGGGACGTAGTGTTTGATGAAGGCTTCATACCCTCTTTGGTAGTGGGAGAAGATAACATGGGAATGAGCTTAGAGCCATTACACCATTTCCAAGAGGAGTCTTATGAGGAGCCAATACAAGAGATGGCTGAAGCAAATGATAGAGGTGTTCAACTTGATGAAGTTGATCAAGGAGTCGAAGTTGGTGAACCACTTGTTGATATGGACTCTAGAGATGAAGTTAAAGATGTGCCAATTCTAAGGAGATCTCAGTGGGAAAGAAAAGCTCCTAGTAGGCTGATTACATCTATGAGTGTCATTGAAGCTATGGAAGAAGCATCACAAGTGGTTGAACCTGCTACATATGAGGAAACGATGCGCTCTCCAGACAAACTACAATGGGAAGAAGCAATCAACTCAGAGTTGGATTCATTGATGGAAAACAAAACATGGACACTCACTAGGTTGCCTGCAGGACGAAGAGCCATTGATTGCAAGTGGATCTTCAAGTTGAAATACAAAGCTGATGGATTTATTTACCGGTACAAAGCTTGTCTTGTAGCTAAAGGCTATGCACAAATTCAAGGAGTGGATTACAATGAAACCTTCTCACCAGTGGTGAAGATTTCTTTTATCAGAGTGTTGTTAGCTCTTGCAGCTCAACATGATCACGAAGTTCATCAAATGGATGTTAAGACGGCATTTCTGAATGGAGAACTACAAGAAGAGATCTACATGAGACAACGTGAAGGGTTTGTACAAGGAGGAAGTGATATTGTGTATAAGCTGCAAAAGAGTTTGTATGGACTCAAACAAAGTCCTCGAACTTGGTATGTCAGGATCGATGCTTACCTCTTAAAGGCAAGATTTGAGCGAAGCATTGCTGACACAAACATCTATGTGAAAAAAATGGGAGAGCAATTTGTGGTCATAGCTCTATATGTGGATGACATAATCATTGTCACCAACGATCATCAAAGGTTGTTGCCAGAAACCAAAGCACTGTTGAGTGCTGAGTTTGTCATGACTGACATGGGTGAGATTCGGTTTTGTCTTGGTATTCAAATCAGCAGAGATCGAGTGAACCATACAGTATTCATGCATCAACGACAATACATTGAGACAATTCTACAAAGGTTTAAGTTGGAGATGAGTAAGCCAACATCAACTCCTCTCGAAGTTGGTTTGAAACTTACGAAGGATATGGCACCTAAGACTCAAGAAGAGCAAGAGGATATGAGGAAAACTTCTTATCAAAGCGCAGTCGACAGTTTGATGTATTGCATGATTTGTACTAGGCTAGGCTAGACATTGCACATTCAGTGGGAGTGGTCTCACAATTTCTTTCAAATCCCGGACAAACCCATTGGAAAGCAGTGAAGAGGATATTTCGATATCTAAGAGGAACGTCAACCTCTGATCTACTCTACAAGAGAGTGGAAGATCCAAGTTTGTTGGGGTTTGCTGATGCTGACTGGGCAGGAGACGTTGATAGTAGAAAATCAACTTCAGACCATTGTTTTATCCTAGCAGGTGGAGCTGTATCTTGGTCTAGCAAACGACAAGTTGCAACAGCGTTGTCATCAACAGAAGCTGAGTACATGTCCATTACACAAGCAGTAAAAGAGGCTATTTGGTTACGGAAGTTGCTTGGAGATTTGGGTCATCTCCAATCACTACCTACGACTCTTTATTGTGACAATCAAAGTGCGATTGCACTAAGTCAGAATCCGAAGTATCATTCAAGGACGAAACACATTGAAGTGCAACATCACTACATACGGGAAGTTGTATGCAAGGGAGAGATCAAGATGATCTATTATGCTACAGGAGATATGGTTGCGGATGTTTTGACGAAGAGTCTACCACAAACAAAACACATGAAGTGTTCAGCCTTACTTGGTGTCTCTTCTCCAAAGACAAACGAAGTAGCTCAACGATATGGTTTAATTGAGTGGGAGTGTTGGAAGTAATTAAACATATCTAGTAGAAGACTAAGAGTCTTTAAGGCCAAAGGTTTAGAAGTCTAAGAGACTATCTTGTTTAACTCACCTTTGGAAGGTGAATGGCTAGAAGGTGGATGGTCACCATAGTGGAAGTGGAAGTGACCAAGTAGGACTTCCTAGAGACCTTCTTATACAAGCTCGGGGGTGAAGCCACTAGTCTAAGTGTAAGAGTATGATGGTGGCTTCTATGGTTGGGAGGCGGGCTTTAGTTTTAGCTTTAGTCTAAGACTTTAGTTCTTGTTCATGTTCTTGCTCAATTCTAACAAACAACCCGTCTTCAATAACTGGGCGGAGAGAGGGAGGAGGTAGCTCGACGTCGAGATAGAGAGTGCTTCACGAAATTCTACTGTAACTCCTCTTAGTATTGTGGTATATGAAAGATTTGATTCTGATTTAATCTTTTGATAAAAGCTGAAACAACTCCACGTGCATTGTAGAATTGCGTTTCGGCCACTCTCCAATGATGTCAAGATTTCTCAACACACGCCTCTCGCATGCAAGACACTCAATCCAATACAAGCAAAGCGCAGACCGAAGCGCAAGACTTGTCGACCTCCCTCCACCCGCAACCTTACGTCAGCACAGCTCCACGTTGCACCGTACACGATGAATGTGGGTCCCCACCTCATGCACAGATGTCCACTTGGCGACAGGCACGTGCAGGCAAAGATAACCGGCAGCTGGCACCTGCAGCTCACAAGGAGCTGCCGTGTGGCAGCTCTCCTCGCCGGCGCTCGCTGCGGTGGTGTCGCTACATAGAGCGTTGTCCAGAACTCCGCAGTGTTCAGATACGCAGCAGCAGACTCTGTGGATCGAAGCTCATACCGAGAGCCCGAGGTTCTGAGATTCACAGGAGTCGTGTAGCAATGGCGGGTCTACGAGCGTTTGCGCTGAATGTGACCCCACCCGAAGTGGCGGTGGATGCAGGAAGTATGGCTGCCGATATGCAGGTCTTGGGTCAGGCTCTCCACAGTTTGGGCGTGCATGTTGCTGCCAGTCTTGGGGCTGCCTTTGGATTGACGGAGATTCTCCAGTGGCTCGCGCTCATTGCTGCTGTGTAATCACTTTGAACTACAGCTCTGTGGACCCCCACTCTGTCAGGCATTTGACGTTTGAGTGTGGAGGTGTGGTGTTCAGACATTAGCTTTGTTTTAGGGAGAGACGTTTGTGGGGTGGTGAGAGGAGAGGGGGAAGGCTGTGTGTAGTGGATGGAAGTTATGTATGCACTTATCGATCAATGTTTGGTGAAGTCGTCGCACTGCTCTTTCAGCAGGTCTAGATGTACGTATGACGTGGCCGCAAACCCACATCTTTCTTTGAACCCATTTCACTCTTGTTAATCCCCTGAATTTTCTTTGTATTAGGGTGATCTTTTTAGACCTGTGCACTCATACATTGAAGCGACCATCGCACCCCAAACTTTGCCCAGAACTGCATTTAAGCGTCCGACCTCTGTGCTAGTGATGCGAAAAGGTGTCTCTGCGCAGTTGCACCAACATTTCAGCTCTTGATCATAAAGACTGGTGTACACGTTTCTTTGCCAATGTTGCATTATTTACGACTAAGCCACCATTCTTGGCCAGCGGTGTTTTCAATATGCTTGGCCCTTTGGTATCTGGCTGCGCAGATATTTGCTGATTCTGGACAGGACAAACTGGCGTACCAACCTGCTGACAGCTCTGCTGGTGCCTTACGTTGCACTCAACTTGCCCGGCTTACTGTTCGGATGGCTGCGGTATATTTGACTCAAACCTTTGCATCTAAGATTCTCATACATTCGGCAATTTATGTGTTTGCACAGTTTGTCGTATGTCATTTGAAGTAAATTTAATGTCACTAACCACTTGCTACCTCAGTATTCTCCGGGGTAATATAGCGTTACCTTAATGCCTGCCATCGTTCATTCTGTTGTGCAGTAATGCTGGACGGGTTGATATCTGTGGTTGAGAAATTTACTGATTCACCCGTCTCTGGAATAAGTTCCCGCATGATGTACTGCGAGCGCCTGTTCCTAGATTAGTTCTTGACAGCACGAATTGTGGAGTTGGGACCTTGCGTAACTAAATGGTTCCTTGCGTCTGCGAATGTGCATGTGAAGTGGTGACGTTGGAGCCTGGATTGCTTTCATTGCGGTCGTCATCCGACTCTTCTTCTCTTCGACATTCCCTGAAACCATCCATGGTATGTCGCTGTTACCTGCGGCAGCATGGAATTCCTCTTTCGCCCCCCTAATGCGCGAACAGTTCAGCTCAGGGTAGAGCTTCGCAGAGTAATACTACATGTTTAAGTTCGGCCCTGGTTGAAGTTTTGGCTTTGATAGGCATGCCTTGCATTTGTCAGGAGCGTTTTTTAAGCCAAGGTAAGCAAGAAATGGTGGGCATCAGAGGTTATTACTACTGTTCCTGTTAATCCAAAATGGAATGTTGTATTGTGACTTAAAAGATGGATGTATCCCTGGATTTGCAGGTTCCTTGGAGCTACCTGCGTCAATCGTTCTATTGATAGTTACTGCACCCTCTCTCATTGCCGTCAATGTGAGAAACAGTGTCTTCGGAGTGATTATCAGTCTCCTCATCGGAGCGTATCTTCTGTACCAGCACGTCTCACACGAAGGTGGATTCAAGCGGGCGTTTGGGGAAAGTCAGGGTCTTTCCCACAGCATTGGCATTCTTCTCTTGTTCGTTGCCCCCGTATGGGCACTCATCGGCTTCTTCTAAATGTAAAGGGATGATGGGTTGGAATCGATTTACTGTCTTCTGTCTCAGAAACAGAGTCACACTACAGTAAATTGTAGATTTTAGGTAAGTGAAACTGTTGTTTTGAATGTATTTCATCATCCGGAATGATTCTTAGTTTATAAGGCTTTCGCCTTTACAGTGTCTCTCTTCCTGCATGCTCCACTACCTCTGTCCAAGGCATCGTGGATACAATCATTCTCCACTATGAATCTCCTCAAGTGGCGGTGTCAAGCATCCCATGTGCCACCCCCTTGAGCATTTGTCATACACTAACATGGTCGCGGCACCACCAGCATGCCCACATAGCATGCAACGCACCCTGCATGTACCACTGCAAGGTTGGGATCTATCCTCCCATCCACATGTGGAAGGTGACATGGCGCACAATTACGCACATGGTCCTTCCATACCATGCCATCTCGACCCTCCAGAATCAACACTCCTGAAGGCAACACCTCCCGGACCCTTAGAATCACACGACCTGCTGTGACATCCAAGGTCGTAGGCGTTGTGGCTGTCACATATTGTTGGATGTTTTTTCAACCATATTCTCTGCCTCAAAATTCTAGTTTGCTGCTCAAAGCCATATTGTTCTACAAAATTCCCCACCCTTAAAGAACTAGGACTTAGAATTTTTTTTAAATATTAACCTGATGAAAAGGGGGGTGGGTTCATGGGCACACCCCGCCGTACTGGCAGGGTCTATAGGCTGCTATTATTAAATAATGAGGTCTATTTCTTCTCACCTGCTTTTAAATCTTAGCAAAAAAAAGGTTTTTGTGCGAAATTTTTGACAAGGTTTTCATGTAGGTAGCACAACCGTTGCTAATCCATCAATCATATTGCAATTTCGCCGGGTATCCAACAACCTGCAACCTGATGTCACCAGAATCAGGCAAACTGTTCAATTGAATGCCTTTAATGAGGATGCATCTGTAGGCAAAAACAGAAAGAGAACAGGTGTGTTTACTCTACTTCGATATTTTGTGTCCCCTTCAACAGCGGAAGGACAAAGGTGTGAAGGGTTGGAGCTTCCAGTGAGAGCACCAAATCTAGCCAAGGTGACCACAATTAACTATATCCGCGAGTTAGATCTATGACACGTCAGTGCATGATCTACCATATTTGGTGTCAATAGTGACGGCATATGGTTATATCCAAATTGCATCATTATCACCATGTTTGAAAAAACAATGGTCATAAAAATAATGGCCAAGAAGGCTGAAACATGGAAACGTTCAGCTTTGAATGTCAATCTCACAATTTGCATTTATTGTTTCCAGTGAACACTCGTTATAGGCAGATACTGCTACCTCGTCCAATTTCACTGCTCATAGGCACTCACTCTATTCCGTAATTCTCAGAAGCATATCCACAATAACCTTTGACAAGTTTTACAATGCAGAGTCTTGTGACTAGACTGCATGCCTGCAAATTCACATATGTGGGCACACCCCCACAAAATTGAGAGAGATGCTCATGCAGGCAAAGTGCAGGCTTCGTTATCAGAAACCTCTTTATCCAATCATGGTGCAGCCAGAATAATAAATAATCTTGGCCTCCCAAACTGTTATTAATGCAGTCATCAGCCAGAATAATAAATAATCTTGGCCTCCCAAACTGTTATTAATGCAGTCATCAGCCAGAATAATAAATAATCTTGGCCTCCCAAACTGTTATTAATGCAGTCATCAGCCAGAATAATAAATAATCTTGGCCTCCCAAACTGTTATTAATGCAGTCATCAACAGGCATGCATTGCCACCGTTCAGAGATGAACAAAGCCTGGCTTATCCAAAGATACTCGGCGCATGTCAAACACCAAGCCCTTCCACTTACATCCCACAAGTCCTGATTCATTACCATAATGAGTACTGACGATAAAGATTTGGAACTCATGCAAAGGGGAGACTCATGGTCTTTTACTCACTTGTCTGAAATGTGCACAATGCAGGAATGTATGTGTTTCAAATGTTTGCACAACTATAACGCTACTGACTCACAACAGCAGGACTTCTAGACATTACCCTGAGTCCTTCCACTTTTTCACTACTTTTAGAGGCGAGTCTCTGTGGATCAGAAGACCATAATGGAGATGCTAGTGCAATTGGTAAGTAAAGCAGATGAGCGGTCAGCTGGGGAACAAGTGGTAAAAGGCAATTGACAGGGAGCTGTGCAACAAAGACAAGGCAACTTCAATGGACTCCTTGAGCACTTCTGTTGGAGGAGGGAAAGTCTGCTGGAGTGAGGGAGGGGTGCAGTCAGATCACATCCGGAGGCAGGTACAAGCCAAAGTTGTGTTCATCCAAGGCGAGACCACAATTCTCTACTCAGAGCAGTGTGAGTTGCATACTGATCTATCATATCATTTTGACTCTCTTAATTATTAACTATGATGGCCCAGAGGCCCCATACATCAGTTTGGCTGAGGAGAAGCTCGATTCATTGAAAAGGATTCATGAGCAAGAGGTAGGGCACATTTAGATTTCAGACATGGTATACATCAGATACTTCATTCGCAAATCATGTTACCAGATTTTGCAAATGAGTTGAAGAAGGCACGCCAGTTTGGAAGTCTAACGACATTTGGACGCGGCTTGCCCAGAGGGGGTGAAGTATCAGCTGTAAAATCCCTTGAGAGACAGGAGGGGATTCTTCGATCCCTAGCCCGACATGACCCTCTGGTATGCTTTTTCATTACATCTGAATTTGGTTGCAACAACAGGAAAGTCTGTTTCAATGTTTAATGAGAGCACCAACCTTCAGAAGTGGTAAACAGTTAAAGAGGGCTGCATACTGGATGGCCCGGCTTGCAAGTGAGCACACGATGTCTTCAAAAAGTAAGCAAGGGGCATCGGGCTGGGCATGGTGTGGGTCCAGCGAGTTGTAGAGCTGCACAAGGCTGAGGTGGCAACGGAGTGGGGCCAGAGCTGGGGCGGGGGGGGGGGGGGGGGGGGGGGGTTTGGAATAATGTATAAACCAAATGTGGCACGGAATGTCGACACAATATAACCCCCAACCACTTTCCCACCCAGCTACCATGGGACAATGTGAAGTTTCTATCTTTCCTTCTTTCATTGGGCATGGGTGCTTTCAAAGATCAATTCCACACCCTAGAGATTGAGACAGAAAGACAGATGTGTGTGTCGGCTGAGGACTTCATCAGTTATTGTGGTGTGGAAGGCCAGCTTGCTTGGTGCTTGCAAAATTCGTCAATGTGGAGGTGACAGAACGTGCGGCAAAATGAATTCTCAAGTGGGATCGAGAGGAGGCAGCTGTCCAACGTCTATGCTGCAGCTAGCAATAGTTCGAGAAATGATGAAGGCCAGAGTTGTGCAGAAGGAGCCAGGGCACAGTTGCATTGAGCTCAACACCGAAGTGCATACATTCATTGTGGTATTACCAGGATTTTCCTCGGAGTAAGGGAAATGACAGAGCTCGCGTGCTCTTGTAGTTTCTGCAGATCAAGCAATGAGCAACAAACAGTTCTGACTGGAGTTTTTCTCAGATGCTTCACAGTGGTGGTTTCATAATGTACGTTTTTTTCATCTTGGACATGAAATGATTGACACTGGCCTTTTAATTATGCACTTGGCTATTTCACTTGGTAACAATAATATTCTTCACTAGGAAAAGGTAGCAAAAGCACTGCAGGGAGTGTTCAATAGTATGGCTGACCGAGATTTGGTGTCATGGAATGCCATGCTTGCAGGGTATCAAGGATGCAAAGGTAGTGTTCAACAATATGGCTGAATGAAATGTGGTGTTGTGGAACGCGATGCTTGCAGGGTATGCATAGCAGGGGCGCGAGATGGAGGCTTTGGAGACCTATGAGCAAATGATGGTGGAAAGGGTGAAGCCCGACCACATCACGTCTGTGCGTTTGCAAGCCTGGAAGCCCTGGAAAAGGGCAAAGAGGTGCATGGTTGCATCGCAAAACCAGGAATAGTACCAGATGTGATTGTCAACAATACCCTCGTGGACATGTATGCAAAATGTGGGTGCATCGAAGATGCGGAGGGAGTGTTTGACAGTATGACTGAACGAGATTTGGTGTCGTGGAGTGTGATGATTGCAGGGTATGCACAACAAGGGCGCGGGATGGAGGCTTTGGAGACCTATGAGCAAATGATGGGGGAAGGGGTGAGGCCTGGCAGCCCTGGAAGAGGGCAAAGAGGTCCATGGTGACATCGTCAAAGCCGGAATTGTACCAAATGTTATTCTGAACACTGCCCTGGTGGACAGGTATGCCAAATGTGGGTGCATTTTCAGACCTACAATTGTACAAAATGTCATTCAGAACAATACCCTTGTGGACATGTATGAAGGGAGTGTTCGACAGTATGGCTGAACCGGATGTGGTGTCGTGGAGTGCGATGATTGCAGGATATGCACAGCAAGGGTGCGGGATGGAGGCTTTGGAGATCTAGGAGCAAATGTTGCGCGAAGGGGCCAATCCCAGCCACATCACATTTGTTTGTGTTTGCAATGCGTGTGCAAGCCAGGGAGCTCTGGAAAAGGGGAAAGAGGTCCTTGGTGACATCGTCAAAGCTGGAATTGTACTAGATGTCATTCTGAACACTGCCCTGGTGGACAAGTATGCCAAATGTGGGTGCATTGTCAGACCTGCAATTGTTCAAAATGCCATTCAGAACAATACCCTTGTGGACATGTATGAAGGGAGTTTTCGACAGTATGGCTGAACGAGATGTGGTGTCGTGGAGTGCGATGATTGCAGGATATGCACAACAAGGGTGCGGGATGGAGGTTTTAAATTGGAGACCTAGGAGCAAATGTTGTGCGAAGGGGCGAAGCCCAACCACATCACATTTGTTTGTGTTTGCAATGCATGTGCAAGCCTGGGAGCTCTAGAAAAGGGGAAAGAGGTCCGTGGTGATATCGCCAAAGCTGGAATTGTACCTGATGTCATCCTGAACACTGCCCTGGTGGACATGTATGCCAAATGTGGGTGCATTAAGGATACGAAGGGAGTTAATTTCAACACCATGGCTAAACGAGATGTGGTGTCGTGGAACGCGATGCTTGCAGGGGTATGCACAGCAGGGGCGTGGGATGGAGGCTTTGGAGACCTATGAGCAAATGATGGGGGAAGGGGTGAAGCCACATCACGTTTGTGTGCGTTTGCAGTTCGTGTGCAAGCCTGGCAGCCCTGGAAAAAGGCAAAGAGGTGCATGGTTGCATCGCCAAAGCTGGAATTGTACCAGATGTGATTTTGAACAATACCCTCGTGGACATGTATGCCAAATGTGGGTGCATCAAAGATGCGGATGAAGTGTTCAACAGTATGGCTGAACGAGATTTGGTGTCATGGAATGCCATGCTTGCAGGATATGCACAGCAGGGGCGCGAGATGGAGGCCTTGGAGACCTATGAGCAAATGATGGGTAAGGGGTGAAGTGCGACCACATCACGTTTGTGTGCGTTTGCAATGCTTGTGCAAGCCTGGCAGCCCTGGAAAAGGGCCTAGGGTGCATGGTGACATCATCAAAACTGGAATTGTACCAAATGTCATTCTGGACACTGCCCTGGTGGACATGTATGTGAAATGTGGGTGCATTGAGGATGCAAAGGGAGTATTTGACAATGTGGCTGAATGAAATGTGGTGTCGTGGAATCCGATGATCGCAGGATATGCCCAGCATGGTTGTCATAGGGAGGTCCTGCAACTATTTGAAGGAATGCAAAAGAATGGCTTGAAGCTGGACAATATCACCTCTATATTGTGTTCTCTCTACATGCAGCCACACTGGCCTACTGAATGAAGGAAGACGCTACTTCGATTCCCTGAGTCAACATCATGGTGTCACCCTGCCAGTAAAGCGCTTTGGCTGCATATATGGTGGACCTTATGGACGTGCGGGACAACTACATGAGGCAAGGTACCTGATTAATAAAATGTGAATCAATCTAGATGTTGTGGTGTGGAAGGCCTTGCTTGGTGCCTACAGAATCCATGGCAATGTGGAGATGGCTGAATGTGTGGCAACATCTATCCTCAAGTGGGATGAACAGGATGCCGCGACTTATGTGTTGCTATAATTCTGGGTTTGGGTGGTGGAGCTTCTCCAAAGCTTGAAGATGGAAGTGAATACGAATTTTAATGAGCTTGATGAGAGGGGCAGCCCTGTGTACAAGTTTGTTCAACATCTTAAATTTGGACATGTTTGTTTGTTTCTCGTGGTGTGGCTTTGGATGGAGCCCTTGATGAACTTGCATGAATATTGTCAAAAGCTAGCCGTAACCCACCAACATCCAATCCCATGGTGGATGATTGAAAGTTCATATAGTGAATGTAAGGGTATTTGGGTATGTTGTTATTGATTGATGCGGCTTGTGAAAATTGAATGTTGAAATGCAGCTTCGCCATTTTTATTCCAGGAAAAAACAAAACATGGGATCTTTGCATGTAACACCGTGGGAATGACCCGGTCCTATTTTTGTGAAAAATTGAACATAGTTCTCAGAATTCGTCGCTAGTAGTGCGGAGTAACTCGAAGCCCTAGTATTTATTTGTTTCCCGTGGTTGCAGAAAGCAGTGGGTAGTGTGGTGGTAATTGGTGATGAATGTGAGGTTTGGTGTTCAAATTCCTGGCAGGTGATATTGTGGTGATAATGTGTGTTCATTATAAATATATATTTTGTTTGAGGAAGGTTGGAGTTAGGCGTCCGCCAGTTGGAGTTTGTTAGTCAATCTACTCATCGCCAATCGGTGCGCGGGTGAGTTCTCAGTCCGCCGAACTAAGTCAGTTCGCTCGCCAGTCTGCTGGCAAGTCCGCTCGACAATTGCCAGTCCACTCGCCAGTCCGCCGATCAGATTACTAGCTAATCGCCAGTCTACTCAATGCACTCACCAGTTGGAATCAGTCTGCCGCAAGAATCAATCTCTTGGAGGGTCTGGCCAGTCCGCTCATCCCACCATTAAGTACAGTTCAAACCAGTTTCCAACTTCCTCAAGACATGCCCTCTGCTTACTCATGTGGGCAGACCCACAACTTTAAATTAACATTTCCAAACTTGCCAATTGCAAGGCAAAATGCAGCAGGTTTGTGTGCAGATGTGGTTTGAGCACTGACCTCAAGCCATTTGCAAACCACCCCTTATTATAAAACCCTCAATGCCAAACACAGACTAGGTACCCAAGGTTTTTGGACTCCATGCAAGCACTAAATCAAGAATCTAATAACACCACACAGACTTGTTATTCTGCCGATGGTCCTGCTTGTGGTGCAGGCCTTGAGGTTAGAAGGATTGAGTGTCGACACTGTTGATACAGGCACCAGTAAGTTGGCCTGGAAGGGGCACCAGGCAAGTGCTTTCACAGCTGCTTGGTGGTCGTCCAGCTTGTGTAGATAGACTGCTGGCTCAGGTGATGATGATGTGACAGCTGCATCCCAAATGTAGAGCAAGTTGACATTGCCTCCACTTGCTAGCTGTTGGCCTGATGGTGACCACTTGAGGCCACACACCTCCTGATTGTGCCCTATCAGACGGGAGGTGACATGATCTCTCACCCGTACTGCCAATTCAAAACACACTCTTTAGCAAGTCATATTTTGAAGGAAGACATGTCTGTAGTATCCATTTAAGCCTCTTTCTCCTTCTGGTACTTTTAGTAATCTCCACTGCCTTCAAAGTTCCCCGTCTGAATGCTCAATTAGTTTTTTATCCTTGAATGTGTCTGTGACAACCATTGTTGAGTTTCAGAAACATCTCACTCCATCAGAAAAACATTGTTATGCTGATCAGCATACTTTGTATCACTTCTTGTTGATTCCTTACCCCAAACTTTCTCTGCCTCACAGAAGCTATTCAATGCTTGGAAAAGGGCCCAAAAGCAAACAACCTTACCATCATGATTGATGATGTGGCTGTCACGACCAAAACACGTTCACAAGCCTAAGCAAGCAAAATGATGTGATTTGCGGAGCCTTTGCACGAAAACCGAAGCTGATCGAATGAGGGAAAGGCCACGGTTTGCATTGAGCAGCGAGACTGTTGAGAGCTTGCAAGGTGCACGATGGTGGAAAACGTAGAGCTCCTGCAGTTCAAGAACTTCAAGAACCGGGCAGTCCGGGCAATTCCAAAACAACTTGGCGCTTTGGGGTTTTTTGCGCGGGCCGTCCAGGCAGATTCCAAAGAAATTGACGACGACGATGACGTGTCTACGATGACATGGCAACGATGATGTGGCACTATGGCACCCTATTCCTGCTCTACGCTAAACTAGCTTCCGACCTTCGGTCGTCGCTAGAACTAGGGCTTCGCATTGCTCCGCACTACTAGCGACGAATTCTGAGAACTATGTTCAATTTTTCATAAAAAAAAAAGAGGGGTTGGTCATCCCCACGGTGTTACATGCAGAGATCCCGTGTTTTGTTTTTTCTGGAATAAAAATGGCGGATCTGCATTTCAATGTTCAATTTTCACAAGCTGCATCAATCAATAACAACATACCCAAATACCCTTACATTCACTATATGAACTTTCAAGCAGCCACCATGGGATTGGATCTTGGTGGGTTAAGGCTAGCTTTTGACAATATACATGTAAGTTCATCAAGGGCTCCATCCAAAGCCACACCACGAGAAACACACAAACATGTCCAAATTTAAGATGCTGAACAAACTTGTGCACAGTGCTGCCTCTCTCATCAAGCTCATTAAAATTCGTATTCACTTCCATCTTCAAACTTTGGAGAAGCTCCACCACACAAACCCAGAATTAGGACAACACTCTGATTTCCATCCACTGTCACCAGAATCAGTAAAAAATCACCCCTTCAGTCAAGTGCAATTGTGGGCTGACTTCCTACCTATGCCAGGTAGACCCCACTATCAGGAAATGGTGGATGGTCTGAGAAGCTACACAGATCAATGAATGAAGCAAGACACTTGCATCTTTCCAAGAAAACATCCTTTCATCAGTAATCACCACAAGAACAAATCCCATCTTCAAAGTGGTGGAAAGTAGTTAGCGTCCCATACAACAATTGCTCGGCCAACAATCTTTGAGATGAATTTGGTGGAGGTGTGGCAGTCTCCACACACTCGAAGATTCTTGATGAGTCGTGCTGATCAGCCCAAAACCAATGGCCAGCTTCTCACTGTGGTGGCAAAGAGAAAATTCTTTTCCTCCACATCATGCAATAAAAAGCGTGTGTCAGGCACATACCCCGCCTAGCTTCTTCATCTGCCCAGACAATCTTCTCAGCTCAGCATGGATTTCCTTAATTCTGGGATGCAACTTGTCATCTAGTTCCTTTCTAACCCCTCTGACCTTCATCATTCTTCTCACCTTCGCAATATCATCCCACCTGTCAGCTGCAGCATAGATGTTTGATATAGCAACACATAAGTCACGGCATCCTGTTCATCCCACTTGAGGATAGATGTTGCCACACATTCAGCCATCTCCACATTGCCATGGATTTTGCAGGCACCAAGCAAGGCCTTCCATACCACAACATCTGGATTGATTGGCATTTTATTAATCACGTCCACTGCCTCATCCAGTTGTCCCGCACGTCCAAGAAGGTCCACCATGCAGCCAAAGTGCCTTACTGTCAGATTGATACCATGATCTTGACTCAGGGAATCAAAGTAGCGTCTTCCTTCATTCAGTAGGTCAGTGTGGCTGCATGCAGAGAGAACAGATATAAAGGTGATATTATCAAACCTTTCTTTTGCATTCCTTCAAATAGTTGCAAGACCTCCCTATGACAACCATGTTGGGCATATCCTGCGATCATCACATTCCACGATACCACATTTCATTCAGCCATATTGTCAAATACTCCCTTTGCATCCTCATTGCACTCACATTTCGCATACAAGTGAACCAGGGCAGTGTCCAGAATGACATTTGGTACAATTTCAGCTTTGATGATGTCACCGTGCACCTCTTTGCCCTTTTCCAGGGCTGCCAGGCTTGCACACGCTTTGCAAACGCACACAAACGTGATGTGGTCGGGCTTCACCCCTTCCCCCAGGCCTCCATCCCGCACCCCTGCTGTGCATATCCTACAAGCATGGCGTTCCATGACACCAAATCTCGTTCAGCCATATTGTTGAACACTCCCTCCACATCCTCAATGCTCCCACATTTGGCATACATGTCTACGAGGGTATTGTTCAGAATCACATCTGGTACAATTCCAGCTTTGGCAATGCAACATGCACCTCTTTGCCCTTTTCCACGGCTGCCAGGCTTGCACACGCATTGCAAATGCACACAAACATGATGTGGTTGGACTTCACCCCTTCGCACATCATTTGCTCATAGGTCTCCAAGGCCTCCATCACGTGCCCCTGTTGTGCATACCCTGCAAGCATGGCGTTCCACGACACCGAAACTCGTTTAGCCATACTGTGGAAGACTCCCTCCACATCCTCAACGCTCCCACATTTGGCATACATGTCCACCAGGGTAGTGTTCAGGATGACATCTGGTACAATTCTAGCTTTGACGATGCACCCATGGACCTCTTTTCCCTATTCCAGAGCTGCCAGGCTTGCACACGCACTGCAAACACACACAAACGTGATGTGGTCGGGCTTCACCCCTTCGCACATCATTTGCTCATAGATCTCCAAAGCCTCCATCCCGCGCCCCTGCTGTGCATACCTTGCAAGCATCGCGTCGGGCAGTGTTCAGAATGACATCTGGTACAATTCCAGATTTGACGATGTCACCATGGGCCTCTTTCCACTTTTCCAGGGTTGCGAGGCTTGCACACACACTGCAAATGCAAACAAATGTGCCTTTAGTTGACCATCTACCCATGCAGGTTTCTTGTAGCTATCAATCCACAAGGAATCATAGGTAATCTGGAGCTTGAAGTCCGGTCCCCTTGGATGAATCTGGACTCACACTCTATCCCTGCTCCTTCAACTATCCATGCCTCTGCACAAATCATGCATACATCTTTGCCTTCCTACTAGCAGCTGACAATGACAACCTGTGACACGCTCAACAAACTCTAGAATAGAGCTCCAAATCCTCCATCCCGCGCCCCTGCTGTGCATACCCTTGCAAGCATCGCGTTCCATGACACCACATCTCGTTCAGCCATAATGCTGAAATTAACTCCCTTCGCATCCTTAATGCACCCACATTTGGCATACATGTCCACCAGGGCAGTGTTCAGGATGACATTTAGTACAATTCCAGCTTTGACGATGTCACCATGGACCTCTTCCCCCTTTTCCAGAGCTCCCAGGCTTTCACATGCATTACAAACACAAACAAATGTGATGTGGTTGGTTTTCACCCCTTCGCACATCATTTGCTCATAGGTCTCCAAAGCCTCCATCCCGCACCCTTGCTATGCATATCTTGCAATCATCACACTCCACGACACCACCTCACGTTCAGCCATACTCCATTTGCATCCTCGATGTACCCACATTTGACATACATGTCCACCAGGGCAGTGTTCAGAATGACATCGGGCACAATTCTAGATTTGATAATGTCACCAAGGACCTCTTTTTACTTTTCTAGGGCTGCCAGGCTTGCACACGCATTGCATACGCAAACAAACGTGATGTGGTTGGGCTTCACCCCCTTCACACATCATTTGCTCATAGGTCTCCAAAGCCTCCATCCCACACCCTTGTTGTGCATATCCTGCAATCATCGCACTCCACGACACCACATCTCGTTTAGCCATACTGTCGAACACTCCCTTCATACATGTCCGTATCATTAGCTCATAGGTCTCCACAGCCTCGTTACCACACCCATTCTGGGCATATCCTGTGATCATTGCACTCCAGGAGACCACAATTTGTCTAGCCATATTGCCAAACACCCGACTTGCATCTTCAAGGCTGCCACATTTGGCATACCATCAACTAGGGTATTCTCCAGAATGATATCTGGAACAATTCCAGCTTTCATTATGTCAGCATGGACTTGTTTGCCCTTCTCCAGGGTTGCCAGGCTTGCACAGGCATTGACAACGCAAGCAAACGTAGACTGGTCAGGTGCCACCCCTTCTCATACCATTTGCTTATAGGTCTCCAAAGCCTCCGTACCACACCCATGCTGGGCATATCCTGCGATCATCGCACTCCATGAGACTACATCCCGTTCAGCCATATTGTCAAACACTTGCCATACATTATTTATGCTCCCGCATTTGGCATACTTGCTTACCAAGGCAGTACCTAGAATGTTATCTGACACAATTCTGGCTTGAAAATGTCAGCATGGATCTCTTTGCCCTTCTCAAGGGCTACCACACTGGCACAGACCTTGAGAACCCACCTCCAATGTAGCCTGTAATCATGGAGTTCCATAATACAACATCTCGTTCCGCCATTTTGTAGAACACTTGACGCACATTCTCCATGCCCCCGCATTTGACAAACATGTCAGTGAGGGCAATCTCCAGAATGCTATCTGCTGCAATTTCACCTCTGATGATATCAGCATGATCTCTTTGCCCTTCTCTAGGTCTCCTAGACTGGCACATGCATTGAGCACAGAAGTGAAAGTGACCCTGTTGGGCATCACCCCCTACCGATGCATTAGCTCATAGATCTTGAAAGCCTCCCTAACACACCCATGCTGAGCATATTATGCAATCATGGCGTTCCATGAAACCACATATCGTCCAACCCACCCCTTCCCATGAACATGGGGTTTCATGTGCATCTCATGCTAGGGTTTGTGCTTCCTTGAGCTTCATGCTTGATCTTCTCAAGCCTTCATGAGTTCCATATGATACCAAGACAAGCTCTCTTGATTTTTTTCACCTCAAGGTGCAACCAAGCTTTGGTTCCAACTCCCCTAGCAATGCATTTGTCACACAACAAGCTTCATGTCTCTTTGGAACTCAAGAACAAAGCTTTTTACCTCCTTTAGCAAGCCACCAAGCCTTGTCTCCTCTCAAACCTTGGTCATTCAACCTCCCTTCACTTGATAGCTCAAGAGCCACTCCTCTCAAGCTTAAAAGGGCAAAGCTTAAGCCAAAAACATGCTCCACATATGCATTACCTCATACACAAAGGAGTGAACTTGCTCCCTTCACCTTCTAGCTCTCCTCAAGCTTGAAGTTGGAAGCCACACTTGGAAAGCATGCTCCACACTCCCTGGATTTGGATCAGGCTTCGTCGCTCGGACAAATCGGCACCGCATTCCTTCCCATCGCTGCATCCCCCTTCTACTAGGGAGCTTCCCCGCACGCCATCCTGGCAGTCTTGTGTGCACATCTCCCATGGCGGAAAACCCGAGCGCTACAGTGTACTGCCCTCCTCACGAGCATAGAGCTTCATTTCCGTGCAGAAGGGACATCTGCCGGGTGATGGAGAAATATCTGTGCGTTCGATACCACCTGAAACCGGGGTCGGTTTTTTTGGAGGAGGAAAGGAAGGACTCAAACGGCCTTGTTGTCGAAAGTATTGTTGTGCTCCACGATGATTTCGGCGATGGCAGGGAATGGCGAGTTCCACCATCGGACAACGTCATATACAGGGCTGTTGGGGACTTCATTTGCATGCCAAATGCACCTTCTATCCTGGCGCCTTCCACGAAACAATCCGCGAATCAGAGAGTGGCTACCTCAAAGAGAGAAGTCCGCAACGAAGTAAATCCAGAGCCGAACCCATCCATGAAGACGAGCGAGAACCGGGTTGTTCACAACCTGTCCGACTCAGACGAGATCATGGAAGTTCCGAGGTCGTCCTGGAGATCAGGCAAGTCCTCAATGGACGTCAGTGGAGGAGGGAGTCATATTCCCAGCACGAGCACCGCAGTTCGATCTATTCTTGAAATTCTGCGAGGGCTTCACCTTGAGGGACACCGGTCGGAGTTGGCCGGGTTGGACTACAACAAGTTCGCAATTAAATCGGTTACATGCCTTCCCGCCGACGTCGACGATAATATCTTCTTTGAGTTCCCTCCTCGGGCGGACTACTCGAGGGCGTCCGGAATGTTGACAGATATGGATAGAAAACATGACGGTCATCCTTGGTGCGTTACCAAAACCACCAGCATGAAGATGCTCGATGGTGTGCGGGTACGCTATGTTGTTTGTGCGGGCGCGTTGCGGTGTTTCTCCCCAACTTGCTTCCACTTTAAATCCAGAGGTCACAGGAACGAGACCGATTGGACAGGCACAGCTCATCAACCATTTCGAGCTCAGGAGAAGGTTCCAAACTCCACATTTAAGTGTGCGCATTGCAAAGAACCACCACACTGCATGTCTGTTTGTAATGCCAAGCAGTTCTATGTGTTGCACCGTTTCCCTGACCTCACCCGAGCTTGCATACACGTTGGTTCCCATTGTCACAAATTGGCGAGGGGGAACTCGCGGGAGGCTGCCCACGAGGCAGAGCAGCTCGTTCAGGAGGAGGTTAAGTTGAGACCGGGTGCCAAACCCAAACAAATACAGCTCCAAGCCGCCCATAAGATGGCATTGGCCAGAATTATGTCGGAAGACGGCTCCGATAGAGTTCCTCTCGATGAGAAGGAAATGGAGGCATTGCTGGAGTCGGTGTCCCACGTATGTTCACCGAATGTCCGAAACCACATTGTCTCATGCAAACAGAAAATTGGGCGTGGCTCGGATATGCACTCCATTCTGGAGGTGAAGCGACGATGTGGATATGACTACATTCATGGAAGTAGGTTTCTAGGACAAGGGACTGAGGCAGATCGTTGTTTCGTATTCAAAATGTCCACGTGTGGACCTGGCAGCGGCGTCGAACTAGTCGACAGGATGACGAGTGGGGACTTGTCAAACAGTTGGGTCATGTTTGACCATATCAAGCGAATTACAAATCACCAGTGGGTGACAATGGGTGCACATGTCTACGACACCCACTGCAGGATGCTAATGACAATTGCTATTTGTGAGATGAAAGGAGACGACACACAATCGGAGATGCTTCTTTGGCAGGGAATAAACGAACAGATGGCCAAGGCGGGATTGCCCCCTCCCAATTTCCGTGGTTTCATGGTGGACAACGCACAAGCAAATTGGGCTGCCATCCGAAGAGTGTACGGGAAAGACCCCAATGTTCCCATGGAAGGCAAGGAGAGATCTTGTGGGTTCCATTTTCTGCAGAGCCTTTCGCAGTACACAACCAGGCTCGTGGCGCCAGATTTCAGAGAGGAGCACCGTTCCATGTGCCTTGCGTGGAAGCGCGCTCCCACCTTGGATGATGCAAAGACACAATTTGCATGTATACGGGCTTGGTGGACATCGTCAGGTGCTGTAAGGAAATCAGACGAGGGAGCAATGGTCAGTTGGCTAGCATGGTGGCATTATCGTTTCCTCCAGTTCGGCGACTATATGCGGGAGGTGAGTTGCACGAATTCGCGTCCCGTTGAATATTATTCTTGGCCATATTTGTAACTTGCTTGTAACCTCAACATGTGCTTGTGCAGGAAATGTGTCTCGACTCCGACACCGACATGCCCACGACAAACATGGCCGAATCAGTGCACTCTTCCTGGCGGGCCTCCTCTGCGGCGCATCTGGTGGACATCCTCACTGCCACAACGGAGGACATTGTGAGGTCAATTATGCAGCAATGCAGGTACAACGAGTTCTTGAAAGGGAAACAGTGGGGCTTGGGGCCGGACAGGCAGAAAATGCTGATGCGGACTGCCTCTAGATCGAAGAATCCTCGGAAGTGGGCGGCGGCCTTGCGAGAGGGCCTTCGGGACACGCCATTGCTGCGAAGAGGCCAACATTTGGAAGGAGATGTTCATACCCGTCCAGTGAGACGAAGACTTGACGAGGCACCTGGCGGAGAAGAGGATTCATGGCGAGTTGACAAGAATATTCGCACGCTCCCTCGTGGTCCGGTGATGTTGCCCGAGGAGGTCTCGTCGAGCACCGCAAGTCCTGCACGTTCAAGATCGCCATCTCCTTTGAGCACAGGGTGCGTGCCCCGGCAACATAACGAGCCATCTGTAGTAAAGCAGTACAACATTCCCATTGTGGATACAAGAGTGTCGGAGTCACAGTGGAGAATTGCGAGGACATTGCCGGCATTTCGAGGGAAGTGTTGCGCTATCCGGGTGGATACGAGAGCACGCTGTGGTGAGATGATTCGGAGGAACCCACACGGTGCTGTACCTGCACCTTGTTTCAGCGGCAGATTTTTGACTCCCACATTTGCTCACGCCACAACGCAGACATTTTGGTTCTGTAGGCACGACATAATGACCTGTGTATTTGGCAAGCCCAAGTACGGGATTCAGGGAATGCCGGAGCCTCCGGGCGTCTGGCCTGTTGCACCGGGTTGCAGCCTCTCTCAGAATGAGGCGGATGCTCTATCTGCAGCAGGATTTCGAATGGTGCAACACACAGACATCCCGGCCCACGCATTTCCGGTTCCTCAGACCCAGTCATTGCAGACTGCTCGGTCCAGTAGAGACGGATTGGACAATTCTGCACATCCCACAATGCGATTCGGAAGAGTGAAGAGACGACACCCTCCCAACAAGTTGAATGAGACTCGGATTGGCAATGCTCTTGGGATGGCTTGCACTATTCAGAGCTCCGTGGACGTACCCCCACCCGGCCTTGGGCGTGTGTATCGGATGGCAACGGCCGGCTCAGCTGTACGCGACGATGTATACACAATTACGATTGGAGTGGAGCCGACTTGCAATTGTACGGACTTCTCGTTGATGGAAGCAAAGAAGGGTTCGAAGTATTATCCGTGCAAGCATCTGTATTACATTTACCTGAAGAGGTTGAGGATGAACGTGACTATTGATGACTTTATTCATGCACCGGCGTTGAGCGTGAACGAGCTGCACAAACTCCTCCTTAGGGATTCCAGAAATCATTGATGGGGCAAAGGGAATCCTCCATATGGATATTTTCAATTGCAATTTGCTGTATCAGACTTTTTTTTGCAGTGTAATGAAATGCACCCCAAAACTCCTGGAATGAGGCAATATTCCATTCAAACTAAGATCCAACAGAAGCAGTTGTGGGGCCATTTCTGGAAAAATGGCGCCGAATTTCTCTTTCTGGGGCCGAAAACTGGCTAAGTCCCAACATGCACTGGTATCTGTGTCTGGGAAAATGGCGCCGAATTTCTCTTTTTTGGGCCGAAAACTGGCTAAGTTCCCAACATGCACTGGTACCGTGTCTGGAAAAATGGCGCCGAATTTCTCTTTTTTGGGCCGAAAACTGGCTAAGTCCCAACATGCACTGGTACAGTGTCTGGAAAAATGGCACCGAATTTCCCTATTTTGCGCCGAAAACTGGCTAAGTCCGAACATGCACTGGAAAAATGGCGCCGAATTACCTGTCATGAGGGGACCTATAGCCGCGGAATTCGGCACCATTTTTCGCCAGAGAGACCTATTACCGCGAAATACGTCGCCGTTTTTTCAGGTTATGAACCCTATTACCGCGAAATTTGGCGCCATATTTGCACATGTCGCTGGGAATTGGCATGAGCGGAAGACGAAATATCATGAGCACAACTGTCAAAACTACAATTTTCCCTTCAAGGGGCCGAATAATATATTTGTTTTTCCTGACACATTGCATTAAATTATTGTTTTTTATTGTTTTTTATTTTCGAAATTTGTACTTCTGCTCATGAAAACCGATTGTCTTACTACTCCGCTCATGCCGCTCATGCCGCTCATGCTCATGAAATAGCTAACCTCGCAAGCAGCATCAAGACTTCAGCTTATGAAAGCCATGTTCCCAATGTATGTATGCTTCTCAATTGTTTCTAACTGTTGTATTGATTCATTTTCATCAATAAGGTTGTGTTTATGAGAGATAAAGATTTGTTCCTCATTTTGGCTCGCATATGCTTGATGAAAGAGAGAAAGGAAGGGCTAAGGCTGGAGTAAACGGCACCTCTTCCCCTCAACCACTACTGCGTTCTTTAAAGGGCTCCATAGTAATTGTATGAGAGAGTGTAGTAGCTAGCATGTAGCTCCTATGGAAGGGTTAAATGTAATAGTCTTCACAATAGGATGTTTTACATTTCTGCCCTTTTTCCTAGTTAATCACCTTGACCATATCTGTGTGTGGCATGCATGTAGCTTGTTGCTGTGATCAAGGAATTCACACCAAACACTTACGGAGATGCATTTGTATCACTTAAGGTAATGAATTTCAGAGTTATGCAGCATAGCAGTGCTGAATGTCCATCTAGTGTCAGTCATCATTTCTGACAAAAGAGAAGAAGGCCCAACCTTGGGGATACACATCGATTATAATTCACCTTGGTGTCCCTTCCAACGCTTCTCTTCACATCTTTTAGTTTATTTTGTGTCTGCTGCTTCTGGTCCTATACCCACATATTTAAGCACTTCAAGTTTGGAACGTACTGCTTTGTGATTATTAAGGGTAAATTAACAACAAAAGGTCAGACATTGCTAAGCTACTTCTCTAACATGCCTTGCCCAGAGCTGCAGAAATGCCAAAGTGATATTCTCACTAGGTAGAGCACGGTACCTCAATATCACTATCAACAATGTTGTGCAAGTTGGTCTCATTTCCCTCAACCTGCATTACCCCCGTTTAGTGCTTCAGTGCCCCAAGGTAACCCTCTCTTCCAACGATGGAGAGTCGAGTTTTGTAGCAGGGTGTAAAGTTAGGTCTCAAACTGCAATTGGCTTCAAATCATAAATACTTTGTCGCAGCAGGACCAGAAGCCGAAAGAGAGGAGAAGCTGAAAAGCAGGAGACTAGGACGATCTAGCAAGGCTGACCACAGCCAGAACTAACAAGACAAACTGTGACACAGAGGGTCAAAGTTAAGATGAGGCTTGTGGTCCTAAAGCCTCTGTGCACTGTTATCAATATCAACCTCATATTTTTTACCAGATGTCACTTAAATGAACAGAGAAAATTCGATCAGTATTGTTAGGGGAGAACAACAAAGAGATGCCAAAGGGCATTGTTCTGTGAGTACACCTATGCATATGCTTCTTATGTACATGAGTCAAGAAAGAATGTCGGAGGGAAGGGCCAGTGGACATAGAGAGAGTGGGGAACAACATTTCATGCATTTCCTCGAATGGGGAGAGGGATTACAAATGCTTGTGTGAGTGCACCTGCAGGGTGTAGCATACAATGCAACCAAGAATGTCCTATACATTGCAGACACTGAGAATCATGCCCTTTAGGTGGGTTTCTTTACTTCCATGCAAGTGCTGCATGCCTACTTGACTATTCTGGAAAATATAGTGTAAATCCATGTGAACTTTTCAATTTGGCAACACGGCATTTCTGAGGGTGTTAAAAAAGTCTTCAGTTGAGATGGCTATGAGCGCAATCTGAATGGCCGCAGGTTCTCTCTCCTTTTGCCACATAGTCACAGCAAATGGATGAGGACTACATGGAGGACCATGACACACCTTCTCCAGTTCCATTAGAGTCTGTGAGGGGCATTGCCTGTGACATGTGCAGAGTGGGACTGTCACCACATAAGAGAAAGCACCAGGCTGGAAAGGGTGAAAGGGAGTGTAGCATTTTGTAAAGAAGTATAGGCTGAGGCCCAAGAGAGCTACAAATGAGTGAATGGACTTGAATAGTGATACTTAAGCACCATATTTGTGCTTGGAATGAGATCAATCAAGCATGTACGGAGATGGTGTGAATATGTTCCAAGCCATCACTTCCATGTGAAAAAATTACTAAAATGATATGTGTTGCACTGTCACTTACTTCGTGTTGTAGTAATTTGAATTGTTAAGACATGAAATTCGTAGAGATGAAATTAAGCAAGATTTTGGCACGGAAGTAGTATCCCAACACTATGTATTATAATGGACACGTAATCCATGTCGTAATAGAGTAAACGTAATTAGTGTCATTCTCATGCCATCAAAGTGACGTATATCACATGGATGATTTGTTTGACGACATCCGTACCACAATCGTTAGGTATTCGTGGCCTGGCAAATTAGAGATGTCACTTGGGACATGGGGATGGGTTTTCCCCTTGTGAGGGTTGAGGAGGGCTCATCTTCTTGTAGTTGAGCCTCCATAAGCCTCTCTCACCTCCATCGCTCTAGGTATTGAGAGGGAGTGTGTTGAGGGCTTTGTAGGGTGGATCCCTTAGCAAGGGTGCCCTTGGCTTGACTTAGTTTATGTAATTGAGTGGATTCATGAGTGGAGTGTTTCCATTGTGTTCACTTTTCATTATCACTATAAGAAGATCACCTTATGCTTGTGAGTGCAGAGTGTAAGGGTTGGTTTAGCACTTGTGTTGAAGAGAGCTTGTAGAGAGCTCTTGTGTTGCAAGGTGTTGCAGGTATTGCACAGGGAAATCCTTGTGGTGCGGAGAACATGGATGTTTGGGTTTGAGAAGCATTGCTTTGCTCTAATTAAGAGGTGGAGAGCTCAAGGAGAGAGCTCTTGTATCACAAAGCTTGCATGGTTTTGCAAGAAAGAGTGCTTGTATGTGCACTAAAAGTTTGACAACTTGGAAAAGAGCTCTTGCATCACAAGAGGAGTATCTTGTGTGTGGAGAAGATAGACACTAGGGTTTCAAGAGCAAGCTTTAGTTGTTCATGGTGTGAAAGAGAAGCCAAAGAGCGGCACATGTTTGGATTAGAGATACCATAGAAGAAGTACAACAAGGGTAGGCGCTTGAAGAACATTGAGTAGCTCAAGATAAGCTAGGAAATGGTTGTTCTATCCATGGTGGTGTGAAGCCAAGTGGGGTTTCATTGGGTGGACAAGCAAGCAAGCTAAGGGCTAGAAGTGAGTGCTTTTGCTAGTTTTATGAGTTCTTGGATTGCTCTTGGTGAAACAAGTGGTTGTATCTCAAAATCCACAGTCAGAGTGTTAATGAACCTTGTCTCCGGAATGCGGCCCCTGGTCTTTGCGCAATAACTGCCAAACAGGGGCCGCACGGATGAAGTTGTCTGGGGCAGAGATGTCGGCACTTGTCCGACAGAAAACATCCCCCGGATGGAAATTCAGCGCCGAATTTCCATTCGGATCCCCCCAAAGGATCCATCTGGCCCTCACATTACAACCCCCGGACGGAAATTCGGCACCGAATATACAACAGGGGAAGCCCGGATGAAGTCGCCTCGGGCGCAGAGGCCGGCGCGTGTGCGACAGAGAACATCCCCTGGATGGAGATTCGGCGCCGAATTTCCATCCGGGCCCCTCCAAAGGAAGTCGTGTCGGGGGGTCAGGCCGAAAACTGGCCGACATAAAAACCTCCCCAGATGGAAAAACGGCGCCGAATTTCCATCCAGGGCGGTTCGGATGTAGTCGGGGAGGGGGGAGAGGCCGACACCTGGCCGTCACATTTCAACCCCCGGACGGAAATTCGGCACCGAATATCCAACAGGGGACGCCCGGATGAAGTCGCCTCGGGCGTAGAGGCCGGCACGTGTTCGACAGAGAGCATCCCCTGGATGGAGATTTGGCGCCGAATTTCCATCCGGGCCCCCCCAAAGGAAGTTGTGTCTGGGGGTCAGGCCGAAAACTGGCCGACATAAAACCCTCCCCAGATGGAAAAACGGCGCCGAATTTCCATCCGGGGCCGTTCCAATGCAGTTGGGGAGGGGGGAGAGGCCGGCACTTGGCCGTCATATTTCAACCCCCTGACGGAAATTCGGCACCGAATATCCAACAGAGCGGCGGAGAGGCCGGCACCTCTCCGACAGAGACCATCCCCCGGATGGAAATTCGGCGCCGAATTTCCATCGGGGCCCCCTCAAAGGAAGTCGTCAACACCTCCCAGAATGGAAAAACGGCGCCGAATTTCCGTCCGAGGCTGTTCCGATTTGCCTCTAGCAGTCAAGGATTCCAAGAAAAACATGTCTACAAGTGCACTTCAGCCACAAAACAAAGTTTTTCTCCGAAAAATCAATCGGACGCGCTCAGAATTACCTGCAGGAAGGTAATTCAGCGCTTCGAAATACCTGGCGAATGGAAATTCGGCGCCAAATATCCATACGCCAGCGATCCGACTTACCTGTTGGATGGAAATTCGGCACCGGATTTCCATCGATCCGGGATTTGAATTACCTGCAGGATGGAAATTCGGCGCCGGATTTCCATCCATCCGCCTCCGAATTACCTGCGTGAGGGAAATTTGGCGCACCGACTACCTGCGCGGATGGAAATCCGGCGCCGGATTTCCATCCATCCGCCTCCGAATTACCTGCGTGAGGGAAATTTGGCGCGCCGCCCTACCTGTGCGGATGGAAATCCGGCGCCGGATTTCCATCCATCCACCTCGGAATTACCTGCGTGAGGGAAATTTGGCGCGCCGCCCTAACGCCCAGTGCCTTCCTAAATATAGGACCCTTGTTGCGCGGATGGAAATCCGGCGCCGGATTTCCATCCATCCGCTTCGGAATTAAATGCGTGAGGGAAATTTCGCACGCCGCCCTACCTGCGCGGACGGAAATCCGGCGCCGGATTTCCATCCATCCGCCTCCGAATTACCTGCGTGAGGGAGATTTGGCGCACCGACTACCTGCGCGGATGGAAATCCGGCGCCGGATTTCCATCCATCCGCCTCTGAATTACCTGCGTGAGGGAAATTTGGCGCGCCGCCCTACCTGCGCGGATGGAAATCCGGCGCCGGATTTCCATCCATCCACCTCCGAATTACCTGCGTGAGGGAAATTTGGCGCGCCGCCCTAACGCCCAGTGCCTTCCTAAATATAGGACCCTTGTTGCGCGGATGGAAATCCGGCGCCGGATTTCCATCCATCCGCCTCCGAATTACCTGCGTGAGGGAAATTTCGCGCGCCGCCCTATCTGCGCGGATGGAAATCCGGCGCCGGATTTCCATCCATCCGCTTCGGAATTAAATGCGTGAGGGAAATTTCGCGCGCCGCCCTACCTGCGCGGACGTAAATCCGGCGCCGGATTTCCATCCATCCGCCTCCGAATTACCTGCGTGAGGGAAATTTGGCGCGCCGCCCTACCTGCGCGGATGGAAATCCAGCGCCGGATTTCCATCCATCCGCTTCTGAATTACCTGCGTGAGGGAAATTTCGCGCGCCGCCCTACTTTGCAGGATGGAAATTCGGCGCTGGATTTCCATCCTGCTGCGCTCCGAATTACCTGCAGGATGGAAATCCGGCGCCGGATTTCCATCATACAGCGCTCCGAATTACCTCTAGGTTGGAAATTCCGGGCCGAGTTCCGTCGTTTTTCATCCGACATGGAGGGCTTCATCCGACATTTAATTGCGCAGTTGGGCAATAAATGTCCACCGCCGTCCGTTTTCATTCGGGCTGGCGACACATGGCTTCCTGGATACGTACCCTAAATCTGATGCTAATCTTGGCTTAACATGTTATTCGAGGCATGTACCCCAAAAACGGAGATCTTTTTCCATTTTGACTGGGACTTATGCCGCCTGAAGGGCGTGGCTCTCCTGAGAGAGACCTCACATCCAGACCGCGGCGGAAGTTGAAAGCTCTGTACTACGGACGACGGCCAATCTCTCGCATGGCCAAACTGAAGCTCCAGCAGGAGATTCCAGTGTCTTGCTCACAACCCGCGCCAACTGAAGCCGACTACTCTCAGGCAAGCCACTTCTGCTTTCGCTTTGTTCGATTTCGCTTTTGCTTTCGCTTTCGCTTTCGCTTGGTTGCCTCGCTTTGTTTTTGTATCTTCATCCTGGCTTCGCTGGATGAGTGAACTTTAGATAGTTGAGTGTTTGCAATGCGTGTGCAAATCCGGCAGCTCTGGAGAAGGCTGCTTGTGCATGTCATTCTCAGGCAATGGTTGCATTTGTTTTCATTGTTGTTGCATGGCTCTCCATACTTCCTAAACTTGTTATGTTTTCATTTTTGTTACACGATTGTTGCTATGGTGGTTGCGATGCTGGTTTTGGCACCGATGTTGGTTCTCACGATTTTGGGAATGACAGAGTGACGACGAGCCCGGCACGCTGGTGGTATCATCAACTGCTGCAACTCATCGCATGTTTGAACCGCCCACCTTGGAGCGAGAGGGCAAACTTCAACCTTTTGTTGGTGGACGGAAGGACCTGCAGCGAGAGTACGACAGAATAGGCATTGGGGAGGTTGGTGCAGGCCTCATGGCAGGTGAAGGGCGTGAGGAAGTGAGAACAGCAGATCCGGCAATGGAGGTTGTTGATGCAGAAGCAGTAGGGCCCGTCCAAGCAAAGAAGAAGAAGAAAGCCAAGCGCGTGCAATCCCCGGCGCGAGAGCCGTCACGGGCTGCGGAGGGGGGAGTTCGCAGTGCGCGCGAGGGTGTCAGTTCGCCTACCTCAAAGGTGGTCGTCCATTCGGGCTCCCCTACTGCTAGCCCTAATAAGAAACAGAGAGCCCGTGAGAGGGCAAAATAGATGGCAAAAGAACAGGCAAGACACAAGGCTAGCCAGGAGGAAAGAGAAAAGGCCACTGAAGAGGCCAGGGGTTCCGAACGGACAGATTCCCATGTAAGTGAGGGACGCACAGAGACGGTGGATCCCTCCAAGACACCACAAAGAGGTAGCAACACACTGGTTAGACCATCGCGGGCAAGAGCAACCCCTGCAATTACCCATACGGTGGAGAGTGGAGGAGAGGAAAGAACACCAGAAAGAGCACAGATTGTGCAAGTTCGAGGTGAAGCCAGGGAGAGGGCAGTAGAGACGGGGAGAGTGCTGGAGGTGGTTTCGCAGGTGGCTGACCCTGTTGAGGAGGACAACAGGGAGCTTTCTGACCAGGATGACATCCTCCCGGACATCCCCAGGCCCCAAACCCAGAGCATACAGGCTGGATTTGGCGGTCTTGGTGGGCTGCCGGAAAACCCCTCTGCAGCAGACGACATGTCGAAGGCGGATATGAAGTTGGCCGCTGCCAAGATGTTGGAGGCAACCCACAGCAACATTGGCAGGGTGCTGGGGGGCATGGTGTACCCGGTCAAGCTTCGAATTTCCCTTTGCCACTTGGTGTCATTGTAGGTGGTGAGACCTGCCCTCCCAGGCGATATCGACAAGCTGAAATTCTCTTTCCGGGATGGATATCGAATGGGGTCTGCCGCATTTTACATTTCCATTGAGAACGACCACGGAGCTTCCCGTGCCCACACTTCCGATGAGGTAGACAAATGGGGTCCCCATTGGCAAACGCGAAATGAGGAGTTCGAGAGATCGATTGCTAGTGATCCTCTTTTCCAGCACTTGTCCGGTAAGATGTTCTACGTGTGGGACGGCAATCATCGCCTCCTGGCATGGATGGAGCACATTGCCCAAGCCCACCCCAACGACCTCGATTGGCATTTCGCCGTGGAGTGAGTTGTGCTGAAGGTTGCGGGGCCCAAAGATCGCAGTCTTCTCAAAGCTGCAATGGCGGACATCAACTCGTAAGTTACAACGCCTCTCGCTTTTGGACTTTGAATTTGGAAGTCATTTCATTGCGAATCCTCATATATAATGAAAATTCCCATTTCAGTATTGTTTGATGGAAATGTGGCACTGCAGGGTGACTGAGAATGCCTTCATCGCCACCAACTTGTCCCATATGCTCTTCCGAGTGAAGGATGTCGGGAAGCAGGGGGTGCAAGAGTTTGCCAATTCCCTCAGTGCCGACCTCCTGCGCAAGTCGGAGGCAAAGGCAGACAGAACCTGGTATAGGCTGAGCGTCGACGCCATGGTGGACTACATATTTCGGGTAAAGCTCCTGACAGTTTTGTTGAGCTAATCTGTCTCTCCTCCCCCAATAGAAGAAAAGGTCTTCACCGTGATTTCTAATCTCCTCCCCAATAGAAGAAATTGTGTTGAGCAGGATCTCTAATCTTATGTGCGCATTCTTGACAGACGAAAATACAACAGGATTTGGCACATGCGCGGAGGTTCTACATGGAGTCAGAGGAGAAGAATCCAACCCTCCCGGCACTCGAATCGTATGTCAAAGCTGTGGAGGTGAGGGCCCGCATAAAGTACAAGTCGCGGATGGTAAAGTACGTGGCCATAGCTGATCCCGCCCTTGGTGCCGACTTTCTGGTGGAGGTGGGGAAGCACTACTCTCGCGCCCTGAAGCCCACGATGACATTGGAGAAGCTCCATCGTCTAGCCACATCCTGTGTGGATGCAACAGAAAAGGTGATACATTCTTAACCAAATTGTGGTGGCAACAACTCCTTTTTGTGGTGTTTGGCGCTTACGAATATGCTGGGTGGTTGTGTAGTGTGAAAAGAAGGGGCGTGAATCCCCTTCTGTATAATTCTAATTGTGCTCCCCTCCATTCTAAGCGGAGCAAAAGGAAAGAAACGTTCTTCTAATCTGTCCAACTGTCGTCACTTGGCTGTGGGTTTCCCTCAGCTCCTTCGTGATCAGAGTTCAAGCAATCCTCATCCACGCCGCAGCGGAAGAGAAGACATGGATGGGGAGTCAATTTGTTGTTCACTCTTGGTTCTTCCTTTTACACAACATCCCCTACCTGCAGGTACAGCACCAGCTATGCTGGTGCTATGTGTTCAGTGATGCAAATCAGCCCAATGGCAGCGGTAAACACGATCCTTTATGTGAAGCCCACTTGAGCAGTGACAGGTCGGAAATCCCCTTTTTGTAGTGGTGACACAGATTTAGGAGGAGGCAGCTCAGATCTTCATGGTCTGCAGGGGCACTGGTTTCCTTCAGGTTTCAGGTTTTCTTCATCTCATCTCCCCAAATTGGCCAACCCCCCAACAGCCCTTTTGAATTGCAGCTCTCTCCTTACCCAAATCCCATTTTTCACTCTCTCTCTTTCTTTTCCCCTTTTGTCTGTTTCTCTATCTCTGTCTATGTCCCCAGGTTCCCCACTATTTCACAGCAGCAGATCTGTCATGTAATGTAAATGCACACTCTGCTAGGCATCCAGTGCAGCCAGCCTTGAAGTCATCCTTGGTCTCTCGAGACACAACCATCCCATCCATCAGTCTCTCTCTCTTTCTCTCTCTCTTGTCCCCTTTTCCAATGACCCATCGCTCAAACAGCTCTCATCTCTTTTGTCAGACTTCAACTCAAATACCCCAACATCCCTCTTTTCCCTTCAACTGTGGAACGCAGTTGTTCAGATCCTGATCCCATACTGAAATCACCTTATCCTTTCCATGTTTTTTGCAGCTCCGGCTAACCATCATTGATCTCTCCAAACAAACAAGCCAGATCTACATTGGTTCCAGGTTATCACTACACACGGCAGCATGGTGTCCAGGTTTATGACACTGAATCAGAATGCAAGAATGAAGACAATAGTGACCATTCTGAATTCAGTGACGAACATGCTCTCTCTTTCTCTCTCTCTCTCTCTCTCTCTCTCTCTCTCTCTCTTCACTTATTTCTCTCACTGTCATCACAACATCAGGTGCATCCATCCTTTCCACGTTCTGGTCTGAAGTCCAGAGTCTCCATTCCCATTTCAAAAACTTTTTCTTGTCACATGTCTCCACCTTTTCTCTTCTGCCAAGATGGCAGTCCTAAATCTACCAAAGCAATTTCTAAGTTCACCAAAAAAGGGCCACTGTTCATAGACTTATCTGTTTTTATCCACTAGTGAAGCGGCGGGTCTGCCTGTCAAGGTGGCACCTTGCCATCGCCCGTCAGCAGCCACTTCAACCCTTACTCTTTGTCTTGATTCCAGACCTTATGACGCCATGATGGCTCCCCTTCTTCACTTGACCATCCCGGGGCCTGACAACCAGATTACGCTATGCAATTCTTCCTCACGAATTGGCCTGGTCCTATAACAAGGAGACACAAAGCAGCTAGAAGCTTGATGACAGAGAACCTGAGATACCATACAGCCAGCACTCCACATGCTTTACCTCCCCCCCATTGATTGTGCCCAGACTCTCTTCCCTGTGCTTTCAGCAGCTGGCCTTTTCCTTGCTTGCTCATCTGCCCATAACTATCATCTTCAAGGCACTGGCGGCAGTGGTGGTGCGCCGCTTTCCTTACATGCTTCTATCTCTTGGAATTGATCATCACTACGAGAGAGGCGGCACCGCTTCTTTCTACACAGAATACCAAGCAGAGGCGTCTTAATGCCACTTCCTAAGCCAAGCAAGATCCCACCGCGCAGGTACAACCTCCTAACACAGGCTGCCCTGCCGACACCACTGCTTGCAACAGCCGCTACGAGCCATCCGTCATCTTCCTCTTCGTTTTTCTCAACCCGCGATCTTTTAGGTCAAGAACCAGTGATGAAAACGTTCATCGCATGGATGAAAATGTGTACCGTCATGACTTAGCCATTTTCTCCTGGCAAAGCATAAGCTCAGTGCGCTCATGAAATTACCTACATGAAGGGATACATCCTTTCTGCAGTTGGGATGACGGGCACTCCCGTCATAGTGATGCAGGTCGTAATGGTAAACATATGTAATGTTCACTCCCCTGCATTCACACTACATATGTAGTGTGTCTCCCTTTTTAAGTGTGAGGGTCCTCACTGACCACCTTCACTGGCTGATCACACACTGGTGGTATGAAGGGTTTCAAGTCCCTCCTACTTCTTATCCATTCCTTGTTTGCCCCATCTCTTAGCCTGCATCTGCGTGCAGCTTCCCCTGTCCTTGTGGTGTTTCCTGCATCTTTGTACCCCAAAAAGTCATAAGGTCCCTCCCATGGAGATGTCATGGAAGATCTCTTTCCAGGCCTCAACATCATAACCTTGCTGTTTTCCATCAACTTGCAGTAGGTATGCCCATTTTGATGCCTCCTTTCATAATCCCTTGCCTGCTGACGCTGCCCTTTCTTCACATTTTTTCGCAGCTTTGCCTTCATCTCTGTGAGAAGCTGGATTTTCTGCTGCATCATAAGTGTGACCTCTGCTACAGATCCATCAGAATTTACTGGTGTTGTAAGAAAATGCAACCTGTTGTCAATTCCCAGCCTTGGAATTCTACCAGTAAGTACCTGAAAAGGTGAGAATCCAGTGGAAGCATGGACACCCATTCTGTAACCAAACAGGGCCTTATAGAGATTCTGATCCCACTCAGTGTCGTTTCCAACTCCTAGGGTGGTGATGCTCTGTTTGAGAGACTTAATGACCCTTTCCACCATACCGTTACATTGAGGCCAGTAGGGGGCGCTATGCTCCCTCTTTATACCGTATTCGTGGCATGTATCTTCAAACTCACCTCCCCACTCTGTGCCATTGTCAGTGAGCAACGTATGTGGGCAGCTATACCTGTCAATTACTTCTTTCTCAAGAAAGCGGGCAGCAAGGGCTGCTATATGATCTGCCACTGGTGCAGCTTCTATCCATTTTGAGAAGTGATCGATTGCCACCAGAAAGTACTGATTGCCCCTGCTGGTTATAGGTAATGGTCCTGCCGTGTCAATTGCAACTCTGAAAAACAGATCTACTACTGGAATGCTGTGAAGTTTTGAGCTACCTGAGCGCAACACTCCGTTCTGTTTGGCCATCTGACATTTACCACAGCCCTTGAGTACTTGCCTGATGAGTTTTGTTCTATCATGCCAGAAATAACGTCGGCAGATCTCCTCTTGAGTTCTTCTGACTCCAAAGTGGCCAGTGGCTTCATGTACTTCAGTGATTATTGCCCCTCTGTCAGTTCTTGGTGGAACTACCCTTCCATCAAAGTAGACCTCACCTTTGAGATAGGAGTACTGCCTTGCCCGCCTCTTGGCTCTCGTGCTCTCCTCTTTTGTCAGGTAGTCATTGACTTCTCCAAAACATAAGAGGTGCATGACTTCCACATCATCAAACACATCAGGTTGCCTTTCCTCTTTAACAGCTGCTGTATGATGGTCAGAGCTGATGAGAGAGCTTTTCCCCCATCTTTCCATCACTGTCTGAAGAACAAAACGTCTTGGTGGAACACTCACCCCCCATGTTTTCCTTGGCTGGGCATTCTGATGAGGAAGTCACCCGCGTTCTTCTTGTTGTTGGAGTGCTTGTCAAGTGTTGAAGGAATGGTGTCTCTTGCAAGCTTCCCTTTTCATTGTTCGACCTCTCTTCCACAAGTTCACAGGCTGGATGTACCTCGCTTAGCTCCTTATCACGAGCACGAGATCCTCGGGTAATCACATGGATGGTGGGACAAGAGGGCATCAGATGCTCCCTTTCCTTGTTGCTGATTGCAGTAGCCTCTATCCCTCCTGCACCCTTATCCTTCCAAAACCCTCCCTTACCAGATTGACAGAGCTTGATTGATCAATACCCTTTCCTTGTTTTTTTGTAGCAAAAGTCTGTGCAGCAAAAGTCACCCTCTTTCCTTCTCCATCTGGCATTATGCCTGGTTTCAGTTCTCCCTTTAATATGCCATGATCCTTGGTCAACATTCTACCTGTGGAAGATCTTACCATGCCCGGAACGAACTCAAATGAAAAGTCACCAAGTAAGTCTATGCCTATGTGGTGCTCTGAGTACAGCCACCAATATGGATCTAGATCTGTTTCCAAAGAAAAATGACTTCCCAACAGTATTTTCTTGTAGTGCCAAAGGCCCCATACACATGCATAGTACTCTTCTCTTTTGCAAATCATCTCCCCTTTTTCACTGCTATACCCTACTTGCCTATGAGCTTCTTCTCTCAACTCCTCCTTACCCTCCTTAAATTGAAATAACGAAGCATTGATGGCACCCCTATCCCAAGCTAGCTTAAGAAGATAGGCTCCATCCCTCTTTCTCCCTTCTCTTTTCTGACTGTACAGAGAAGTAGAGTATACCTCGATTTCCTCGGTTTCCTCTGTTGGTCCCACTGGATACCTGCTTAGTGCATCTACGTTAGCATGCCTAGCACCTGCTCTGTTTTAAACTCAAAATCTTGTAACATCATGATCCATCTACCCCTGCGTCCATATGCGTCACTTACCGTTGCCAACCACTCCAGTGGTTTGTGATCAGTCCTGATTACAAAAGGGGTTCCATACAGGTACTGCCGAAAGTGTAATACTCCCCATACCAGGGCATAGCATTCACCTTCCATAGGGTGATATTTGCGCTGAGCATCAGTTAGTACCTTACTGGCGTATGCAATGACCCTCTCCTTTTTATACTCCTTTTGTGACAAGACTGCCCCTACTCCTTTGATGGACCAATCAACATCCAAGACGAACGGTCTTGAGAAATCTGGTCTTGCCAGGATGGGAGCAGTTACCAACTTCACCTGTAAGGCAGAAAAGGCGTTTTGTGCCTCTGCACTCCAGATAAACTTCACATCCTTCTTGGTTAGAGTGAACAACGGTACTGCCACTCCAGCATATCCTTTGACATAGGGCCTATAGTACCCTGTCATGCCTAAGTAGCTTTTGAGAGCAGTGTGGTTTTTTGGCAAGGGAAACCTTTCAATAGCAGCTATCTTATCTGGATCAGGCCACGTTCCCTCTTCAGAGATCACATGCCCAAGGAATACCAACTGTAAGTTGGCAAAGTAACACTTGTCCGGATTGAGCCTAAGATTGGCCTTTCTAACCTTGCTCAATACTCTCTTTATATGTCCCACGTGATCTCCCCAGTCCTTGCTATGGATATTGACGTCATCTACAAAAACTTTAGCGCAATCTTTGATTTCTTCCTTGAGCACCCTATTCATCGTTCTCTGAAAGGTAGCAGTGGCATTTTTTAGCCCGAATGGCATGACTAGCCATTCATACAATCCCTTCTTTGTGATCACTGCTGTTTTGCCTATGTCTCGGTCGTCCATTTTGATCTGCCAAAAACCAGATTGTAAATCCAGCGCAGAAACACTTGGCTTTCCCCAACTGGTTTAAAACATCCTGAATTAATGGCATAGGGTAAGAGTCCCTTCTGGTTAAACGGTTTACTGGCCTAAAATCACCACAAAACCGCTTGGATCCATCCTTTTTTGGTGGAAGGGTAACTGGACACGACCATTCTGAACTACTCTCTCTCATCTTGCCTTGTGAGATCAAAGTCTCAATTTGTCCTTGGACCTCGTCTTCCTCCCATTCTGATAGGCGGCTGGGACGACTTCTGCAAGGGGGAAAACCTTGTGTGTCAATTGTGTGTTCCACCTCTCTGCAGTATCCCAAGTCAACCTTGCTAAGAGCAAAGCATTCCTGGTTTGCTTTCAGCTCTTGCTCCAGCTCTATCCTATGTTTGGGGCCAGTTCTGGGTTGATGTGCAGTCTGGATTTCAGACTTCTCCAACGACTCTCCATTTCTTCCTCTTGACTGGGTTCCCAATTCATTCCCTCCACCTGGCTTACAAAGTTAGCCATTCTCTGTCCTTCCTCTTGTGTGACAACCTGATTCCAATCATGGAAGTCATCCTCTATTTCTAGGTTGTTGTTCCCTAGTTCACCATTCCAAGCTTTCTGGTAAGCTTCTTGTATTATGGCAGCAGCCATGCTCTTATGGGTCTCTTCCTGGAGGAGTTCAGACATCCCTTGGTCCTCGAACAAGTCCTCCCCTAGGTTGACATCGTCTATTATTTCCTCAACATCCCTCAGTGCTGTTTCTACCTCCTTACTCTCCTCAGAGCCTCCCATCTCCTCATCTTTATCAGATTTAGAGGTGTCAGAACCTGAGGATGCTTCCTCCGTGTCCTCATATTCTTCCTCAGGTTTTCTTTTCTTCTCCCACAAGCCTAGGTACTGTTCATCTGACGTCAGGGTTAAGACATTACCTGCTGACGTACTGCTTGCATATCTCATTCTACTCTCGACCCCTCTATGGTAGGCTGTTTTGGTAACTGCAGGCTCATTATAATTGATGGTGTGCAAAGGGAAGTGAGCAAAATCCTTTCCTGGCCCATAGCGTACGCAAATTGTTTCAGCTTCGGTGTCCACTACAGCGCCAAACTTTTTGAGAAAGTCTAATCCCAGCAGCATGTGATATGTATCCGTGTTCACCACCATAAAGGACAAACGATTGGTCAGTTCTCCTACTTTGACCTTGATGTCCTCAAGTCTGCCCATTGCAGTCTCAAGAGCACCTGAGGCTACTCTGTAATTCACATCCTTACTAGTAATGACAGATCCCATCAAACCAAGATCCCTGACTGTACTAGCTGATATTACAGAAAGCATGGCACCAGTGTTAATCTGGCCTAATACTTGGTAATCTCCCATTGTAATCATTACATGAAGCGCTTTTACCTTACCAGTATAAGCATACGAGATCGTGGGCTCAGCGTGTGCTGAGTACAAAGGCCTTGGTACATCCTTCACAACTTCTACACTGTGAGTTGTCTCCCTTTGTTGGACCATTGCTCTTTCCACCACTTTGACCAGCCCTTTCAATTTGTCTAGCTCTCCGGGCACAGTCATGATCAGGTCCATGGGCGACAACGATATTCTCCCTTTGTAGAAGTGGTTCAAGATTCTGGATTTCGTACCTCCTTCTATAGCATTCTTGAAATTGTTCTTTGGGTAGATTTCACTCTTTGTCTTGCTTGGCTGTTCACTGCTCTCACTATTCCTTTCTGGTGACCCTGTAGGTTCAACAATCGGACTCTGGATAGGTATGCGTGTCCTTGGAAGTCTGACTTCATTGATACTATTTTGTGACATCAGATCTGTCATCTCTGCGAGTACATCATCCTCATCATCATAGAACACATCTACAAAGTTAGTTCCCGGAGTTCCCATCATAGTTTGGTCAAGATTTCTACTGCACTCACTCTTCGTATGCCCGAGTAGCTTGCAAAAGTTGCATCTTACACCACACATTTCTGTGGAATGCCCGAACCGGTGACATTTGTCACACTTAGCTGGGGTTCTTCCTTCAGGACAATATGCAGCTATGTGACCTTCTTTGTGACAAACATTACAAAGGCGAACACGAGGTGGTGTTCTAGATCCCGAGCTTTCTCCTATGACTGGTCCCCTATCAAAGTACTTCTGTAGGGTAGTGTTCAGCTGATCAAGTCTTCTGTCCAGAGGGTTAACAAACACAACTGACTCATCTGTATCATCTCCTTCCAATGGCTCTAGAGGTATTTCCCCTAACTTTCCCAGGCCCCTTTCAATCTCAATGGCTGTGTCAAGTGCTTCCTCTACATCAAGGAAGCGCCTGTCCAGCATTACTCTTGCTATTTCTGGTCTCAAACCTGCTGCAAATCTACGCCTCTGTTCCAAATCAGACGCCCCACTTCTTATAAATAACCGGTTCAACCTATCGAAGTATGTTTGAACCCTTTGTCTACTCTCCTGTTTAATGGTGTCCATTGGTAACGTACGTGGCCATAGCTGATCCCGCCCTTGGTGCCGACTTTCTGGTGGAGGTGGGGAAGCACTACTCTCGCGCCCTGAAGCCCACGATGACATTGGAGAAGCTCCATCGTCTAGCCACATCCTGTGTGGATGCAACAGAAAAGGTGATACATTCTTAACCAAATTGTGGTGGCAACAACTCCTTTTTGTGGTGTTTGGCGCTTACGAATATGCTGGGTGGTGTGTAGTGTGAAAAGAAGGGGCGTGAATCCCCTTCTGTATAATTCTAATTGTGCTCCCCTCCATTCTAAGCGGAGCAAAAGGAAAGAAACGTTCTTCTAATCTGTCCAACTGTCGTCACTTGGCTGTGGGTTTCCCTCAGCTCCTTCGTGATCAGAGTTCAAGCAATCCTCATCCACGCCGCAGCGGAAGAGAAGACATGGATGGGGAGTCAATTTGTTGTTCACTCTTGGTTCTTCCTTTTACACAACATCCCCTACCTGCAGGTACAGCACCAGCTATGCTGGTGCTATGTGTTCAGTGATGCAAATCAGCCCAATGGCAGCGGTAAACACGATCCTTTATGTGAAGCCCACTTGAGCAGTGACAGGTCGGAAATCCCCTTTTTGTAGTGGTGACACAGATTTAGGAGGAGGCAGCTCAGATCTTCATGGTCTGCAGGGGCACTGGTTTCCTTCAGGTTTCAGGTTTTCTTCATCTCATCTCCCCAAATTGGCCAACCCCCCACAGCCCTTTTGAATTGCAGCTCTCTCCTTACCCAAATCCCATTTTTCACTCTCTCTCTTTCTTTTCCCCTTTTGTCTGTTTCTCTATCTCTGTCTATGTCCCCAGGTTCCCCACTATTTCACAGCAGCAGATCTGTCATGTAATGTAAATGCACACTCTGCTAGGCATCCAGTGCAGCCAGCCTTGAAGTCATCCTTGGTCTCTCGAGACACAACCATCCCATCCATCAGTCTCTCTCTCTTTCTCTCTCTCTTGTCCCCTTTTCCAATGACCCATCGCTCAAACAGCTCTCATCTCTTTTGTCAGACTTCAACTCAAATACCCCAACATCCCTCTTTTCCCTTCAACTGTGGAACGCAGTTGTTCAGATCCTGATCCCATACTGAAATCACCTTATCCTTTCCATGTTTTTTGCAGCTCCGGCTAACCATCATTGATCTCTCCAAACAAACAAGCCAGATCTACATTGGTTCCAGGTTATCACTACACACGGCAGCATGGTGTCCAGGTTTATGACACTGAATCAGAATGCAAGAATGAAGACAATAGTGACCATTCTGAATTCAGTGACGAACATGCTCTCTCTTTCTCTCTCTCTCTCTCTCTCTCTCTCTCTCTCTCTCTCTCTCTCTCTCTCTCTCTCTCTCTCTCACTTATTCTCTCACTGTCATCACAACATCAGGTGCATCCATCCTTTCCACGTTCTGGTCTGAAGTCCAGAGTCTCCATTCCCATTTCAAAAACTTTTTCTTGTCACATGTCTCCACCTTTTCTCTTCTGCCAAGATGGCAGTCCTAAATCTACCAAAGCAATTTCTAAGTTCACCAAAAAGGGCCACTGTTCATAGACTTATCTGTTTTTATCCACTAGTGAAGCGGCGGGTCTGCCTGTCAAGGTGGCACCTTGCCATCGCCCGTCAGCAGCCACTTCAACCCTTACTCTTTGTCTTGATTCCAGACCTTATGACGCCATGATGGCTCCCCTTCTTCACTTGGACCATCCCGGGGCCTGACAACCAGATTACGCTATGCAATTCTTCCTCACGAATTGGCCTGGTCCTATAACAAGGAGACACAAAGCAGCTAGAAGCTTGATGACAAAGAACCTGAGATACCATACAGCCAGCACTCCACATGCTTTACCTCCCCCCCATTGATTGTGCCCAGACTCTCTTCCCTGTGCTTTCAGCAGCTGGCCTTTTCCTTGCTTGCTCATCTGCCCATAACTATCATCTTCAAGGCACTGGCGGCAGTGGTGGTGCGCCGCTTTCCTTACATGCTTCTATCTCTTGGAATTGATCATCACTACGAGAGAGGCGGCACCGCTTCTTTCTACACAGAATACCAAGCAGAGGCGTCTTAATGCCACTTCCTAAGCCAAGCAAGATCCCACCGCGCAGGTACAACCTCCTAACACAGGCTGCCCTGCCGACACCACTGCTTGCAACAGCCGCTACGAGCCATCCGTCATCTTCCTCTTCGTTTTTCTCAACCCGCGATCTTTTAGGTCAAGAACCAGTGATGAAAACGTTCATCGCATGGATGAAAATGTGTACCGTCATGACTTAGCCATTTTCTCCTGGCAAAGCATAAGCTCAGTGCGCTCATGAAATTACCTACATGAAGGGATACATCCTTTCTGCAGTTGGGATGACGGGCACTCCCGTCATAGTGATGCAGGTCGTAATGGTAAACATATGTAATGTTCACTCCCCTGCATTCACACTACAGTTGGACAGACCCGGTGACTCCAAATCTGGAATGGTTCCCAAAGTACCAGGGACATGTGGAGCTTCCCCAAACCGGACAAACTCTCTGACCCCACATTCAACATGTGGATGAACCGCATGACATGGTGGTTTCAGGTACTTCCCCACGCTTCGTTTGGGGCTTCTACTCTAGTAGGGGGTGGATTCATTGTATTTTTTCAGGAAAGCGATCTGATGGAGAATCTCCACAGGTGACGACGAATGCGCAAGAGCAGTTGGACACACAAGCACATCAGTTCAAGATGGAGATATCTTTTGCAGCAGAGAGCCTACGCGATTATGTGACGAGGTACTTTCTGCTCTACAAAACCAACCTATTCTTTCGGGAGATAGCAGATGCTCGCCGGAGCCACGAGTTCACCGACCAGCCGAACGCGGACAAAGCAGCAATGCGCCTTCTGTACAGGTACATACGCGCTGCCTTTATTTCAAGTCCTTGCATTTCAGGATGTTAGAGGCCTCATGTGGTGTTAGGGAAAAGGCGCCGAATTTCCAGTCAGGGCTCCGAAAATGGCTAAGTCCCTAGACTGGCTGGCCCTGAACTGGAAATTCGGCGCCATTTTCCAGTTCTAGGCCCTATTGCCGTTCAGGGACTTGGCCATTTTCGGGCTAAGTCCCTAGACTGGCTGGCCCGGAACTGGAAATTCGGCGCCATTTTCCAGTTCTAGGCCCTATTGCCGTTTAGGGACTTAGCCATTTTCGGGCTAAGTCCCTAGACTGGCTGGCCCTGAACTGGAAATTCGGCGCCATTTTCCAGTTCCGGGCCCTATTGCCGTTCAGGGACTTAGCCATTTTCAGGCTAAGTCCCTAGGGTGGCTGGCCCTGAAGTGGAAATTCGGCGCCATTTTCCAGTTCTAGGCCCTATTGCCGTTCAGGGACGTAGCCATTTTCGGGCTAAGTCCCTAGGGTGGCTGGCCCTGAACTGGAAATTCTTCGCCATTTTTCCAGTTCTAGGCCCTATTGCCGTTCAAAGACTTAGCCATTTTCGGGCTAAGTCCCTAGGGTGGCTGGCCCTGAACTGGAAATTCGGCGCCATTTTTCCAGTTCTAGGCCCTATTGCGGTTCTGGGACTTAGCCATCTTCGGGCCAAACCGGGAAAAATGGCGCCGAATTTCCAGTTCAGGGCTCCCAAGATGGCTAAGTCCCTAGGTGGCAGTCACCGAAAACCGAAATTCGGTGCCATTTTTCCATTTCTAGGCCCACTCACATCCGCCCCAACCTGGGAAAATGGTGCCGAATATGCATTTCAGGGACCTCATTGTGTTTTTCATGAATGCAGGTACTGCAAGTTCTCCCTTTTGGAGAAAGGTCATCTGTCTTTCGAGCCACCATTCTTCCTGGCATGGAGGAACCCTGGGGCTGACTCCATGTACACTGACGATATTGTGAAGGAGTCGCATCTGGAACATTTGCGTGATTGCCCTTGGTATGTGGACCTTCCGTCCGGCTCGCTCGACCCATCCGAGTTTCAATTGAAGCTGGATGCTGAATTCCGACGAAACCGGGCTCCGTTGCCTCCGTTGGGTGCAAAAGAGGCAAAAGCGCTTGCGAACTCCAGGAAAGCGGCAGAGCTTGCTCAGGCAGGAATTCATGAGAAATTGCATGAGAAGAGTAAAGGCCAAAGGAAAAGGACAAGGAAACAGGTGAGTGCAGTAACACCCAAAAAGAAGAAAACCATCGGGGCATCGGAGGAGGCGCAGGAGGGGACCCAAGAGAGTGACTCGGACGACGACTTTGTTCAAGGTCATGCGACTGCTGTTGCTCCTACCCAGTCACCGGTCGTCCGGGTTCCCAAGTCAGTTCGGAGTGGGACTGGCTCTGCCAAGAAGTTGGCATTTGAGGGTGAGCCTACACGACGGTATTCGGCGGTGACGTTTACGCACAGGCCAAAGCTAGAACCTCCAACCATCATCCAATGCGTCAATGAGAGCTTCCTTGACGCTCTCGCTGCCAGGGCAAAGAAGGTGGCACACAGCAAGTCTCTGGCGGAGCAGAAGGGGAAAGCCAAGAAGAGGGCTGGCGGTACAGAGCCTAAAGACACCCCTGGTTTTGAAGCCATGATGGAACTCTTCACGGCTGTGAGCACGGATTGCAAGAGCACTCGGGGGGGGGTTGAGGTGGAGAGAGCTTGCGACATGATTCTCCTCGACATTCCAGATGGGGAGCTGCTGGAGGGCCTGGATGGTGTGCCCACCTGGAACAGGTTTACTGAGGACTACTGGAAAGCCGGGTTTGGGCTGGCGGGGATGCTTCTGGATGACGGTGGATGTGTGGTTGTCCTTGCCACGAGAGGGAAGACCACAGAGAATGCGGTGGCAAGGTGGACACCAAAAAGTGTCACCCCGGTCCTCCTCATAAAATGGTTCTGCATCAGTACACAGGGGTTGCAAACAGAGGGCCAAAGTGTAAGTTATCAATCTATTGCATTCACTTCATATTGTGGTGTATGTTAAGTAGACCCTGGAGTTGATCCCTTCTTTGTTGGATGTGCAGACATTGGTGTTTGAGGCATATTGCTTTGTGAAGAGAGAGTCTACGTTCAAATTCTGCAACGACGGTCATCTTGTTGATGCCGCTGTGGACCCTGTAACCTACGATGTCCTCTACAACTATGTGCCCCACTCCAGTATGCCGAAGGACACAAAGACAGGCAAACCGTGGCGGTACAGCCGGACCCGGAGCCCTGCTTTCATCCAAACCCTCATGGAGACGTGCTCGGATGTCCAAGGGCGGATTCTGGACCTCACATGCGGCACGGGTAAGCCTTCACGTGCTCAGTTTGTCCCCTGGCCCGATTGCAATTGCATGCCGCAAGCTATTAACCGCCCGCTTTGTTCCTCAGGTGCTTCAATGTGGGCAGGGACGTTGTCCGACAGGCATGTGTTCGCCTTCGAGCCAGATACTGCCCTCCACAACTCGGAACTTGCAGCGGCTGAACGTCTGCCGAAAGAGGAAGAGGCATCCTCGGAGGATGAGGAAAAATCCGAGAAGGAGCAGGGGGAGGAAGTTGGGATCGAGGCCGAGGAGCCCCCGGTTTACGAGTGAGTGGTGGCATTGTAAGTTGCCTCCAGATTTCGTGAGGCACCTCCCTCCGCTCTCTTATTTCATTGAAAACCCTTTCTGGTTGTGCTGGTATTGACATTCTTGAAGTGGATTTGTTCTTACTGTAGGATGCCAAGTACTGCCGGAGGGACGTCTACACCGGAGTTCATGGGCAGGAGGAACGTGCATTTTTTTGCCAGGGGGGATTTCATGCCTAGTCCAGAAAGGGAGTACATCCTTCCTACTTATGCTGCCCGGCTTGCTTCGGTGTCCATTAGGAGGTGTTCCGAACCTAGTCGTGTACAGCAGATTTTAGACGAGGCAAGCCTCAAGAAAATGAAGATGAGGGAGGAGGCAGCAGCTATTAGAGCCCGTCGGGCTCGTAGATTTGTCTTGGATTTTGCTGAGGAAAGTGGGGGAGAAGACGCAGAAGATTCCCAGGAGGTGAGGTGGACAGTCCCCCAAGGAGAGGACGGGATTTTTGAGAGGCATAGTGGAACTGATGCATCACAGAGCTCGGAGGATGAGGGGGATGAGGGGGATGAGGAAGAAGGTGGGGCAAGCTCCTCGGAGGGTGTAGGAAAGTAGTGCCCATTCCGGCTATGACAGTTAGAACACACACTTGTATAGACGTGGCTTGCCACAAAATTTGCAATAAAATGTTGCATTTCAAGTCCACTGGTGCCACATTCCAACTTCACATGACCCTATTTCCGTGCCTCCTAACCCTATTTCCGTGGACTCACAATGGTCTGCTCATGCTTTTTTTTTTTCCGCTCATGCTCATGCCGCTCATGAAATAGCAGCCCCCCTGCTTGCTGTCGACTTAAGCACAATATAGTGAGCTGTAGCGATAACAATGAAGAAAATCACTTCAAAGGTGAAATGCAAGAAAATCTAAACACCTCCTCTTGTTCCAATTGAGGGATGGAGATTTGTCTCCAGCAAATGCTATTTTTGATCTAAACTCAAATACATGCAATAGGACGGTAAGCTTAATACAGCACAAGACCAGTCAACTATTCAATGCTTGCCGAATGTCTGAGCCTACCTCCCTTTACTGTCAAAATAAGAGGTGTCATAGAGTTTACCAGCCCTACTCTAAAAGGAACCACACCTGCCAGTATGCATACTTCTTCAAATTTCAAATTTCTCTTTTCACTTTGGCCCTTCTCGTCTTTACTTCTGAGGGGCTCTATCACATACCAGAGAGCTCCTATTCTGTCAGTTACCAACGCAATTCCATCAGTGACGAAGGTCAACAAAGTGAACAAGAACATTTCAATCTGCCCAACGAACCTGCCCGAAAAAAAACAATTAGAGTTTGAAATTGATCACATTCCAAAAAGCGAAAAGTGTCTTATACAAGGACAGAAGAGCCACCTTTGTTCAACTTAGGTCCAACAAATATATATATTTTTCACCGGCATCCCTGGATATTTCCGTAGGATACGATAATCCAAGCTAGAGATTAAATGGCTAAAAAACATGTAGAATTCTTCCACGTTTGTGCAGAATTCTTCAACGTTAGAAGTCCATATCTCATGTGTTGTTGTTGTTGTTGTGTTTTTTTTTTTTTTTTTCCTTCGACATTCATTTATTTCATTTTTATCTTTATGTTCTCCTCCTCTCTCCGCTCAGCCTCCACCTTCGGCAGCCAAAGGTGGTGTGTCAGTACAATCCCATGTCATTTTTCATTATTGTTTCTCGCAAATCCAAGCATACAATTACGGGCAGCCCAAGAAAAAATATTATATTGCCACGTGGCCGCCGATTCCGCATCCACGTCACACTGATGGCTGATGACTGATGGCTGATAGTTGATAGAATAGCAAATCCCTCACATACCACAAGGAGGGCCTCCGGACCCATCATTTCAACAGCCTCCCTTTCCAAGGGCCTTGTCTGGGGAGGACTTCGTAGTTTGGCCAGCTCTGATAATGATGGTAGGCCCAGCTTACGAACTTGTGGCTACCGCAATGCTATTGTCTGTGTGAATCACATAATACCAGGCCTCAATGACACAACTGGTAGCAGAACAAGGAAGTGAGCAAGAGGTAAAGAGAAAGGGAAAGAGAGAGAGCCTTGCAACACACCTGTCTGTGACCACCACCTTACGCTCCCTGCTTGCAGCAGTTGGACCTGTCTTTTAACAACACCACAAAATTACTCACTTTGTTTGTGTATCATAAGACAGACAACATAATCCATGCCCCAGTATATGTTTCTTAATATTAAAAAGTAGGTCAGACTTCTGACTGATGCAAACCAGAGACAAGCAAGCATAAACATTGTGCCGAGAAGAAGGGTAGACTTACAACATCAAGTGCAGGTGGGCCATATCATTGTGCTTGTAAACATACACTTCAGAATTGCTTTCCTTTTGTGCAATACGCACCTGATCTATGATTGACGTGTTATAGAGTCTGAAATATGGCCATCACACTCTCCTGCCCTTGCACCAGGTTGGGAGCCACACTGGCAATCACCACCATGTTGGCAGCAAATGCAGATGGATAGAGTAAGCAATCCTGAACCCACCCCAGTGGTAAGGCCTTATATCTTATGCCCTTGCAGAGTTAGACACCAATGCAGCCGCTAGCTTGTAACATGACTCTTCAATCTCATTTAGGTGACAGGGTGTGTAATTGGGTACAACCCATAAACAAAGAGACATAAATTGGCAATAATCTTTAGGACTGGGCCTTTTTTTTTTTTTTGCATACCCCCTCTCTTTGACAATCTCCCCACACAAACACAAGGCATGGCATACCTGACATAGCATTTACCCAATGTTGCTGCAGAATACAAGTCATCAAATAGGGGGATCTAAGATACATAAGGCTAACGTAATCGTTAGTGGTAATCGTTCCCTGAGAAGAGCAGCAACTTCTGCGATACTTCCGCGCTCATGTCACTATGCACGCTGTCTACATCGCAATCGTCCTCTCCTGTTCCCAAAGAAAGCAGCTCCAGATTGGTGAGGAATGCAATTCAAGACGAAAGAAGAACTGTAATTGGCATAGAAACTGTCTTTTCCATTCATCTCAAAGGCCTATAATCAATTTTCTTAGGATTTTGGCATGGAAACACACACATAGGAAGGAGGCAAACCTGTAGAAATGGAAACAGCTTTAGGAGAAGGAAAGCAACTCATAGGAGATTTTGGCATGGAAACACACACATAGGAAGGAGGCAAACCTGTAGAAATGGAAACAACTTTAGGAGAAGGAAAGCAACTCATAGGAAAGCAACTAAACTTGTACTTGTTGACGAAGAAATGGTTTGCTTCCAAAAATTCGGCATAACATGGACTGCCTGATCTAAAGCTGTGACTTTCTCGGTAGTTGTTTCAAATGCCTCCAACTCTCCGGCCTTTCGACGATAGGCTTGCAAGCGTGAGTTGTGCTTCAAAATCTGACCAGTAAAATCGCGTCGATTGCTGGTTCGATAGGCAGCTTTCATCAAGTTGATGTGCATGTGCTCATACATGTTTGTGTTGTACTCGAAAGGTGAAACCTGAACGTCTAATTGAGTCGCTGAAATGCGTCATAGCATGGATTTTGACCAAGTTGAAAGAGGATTTTTGATATTCTACTAGGTTGTTCTTGAAGGATGAGATTGTCACACGCAGGAGGGCTTCCATCTCTGCCAATGAAGCCTCTGAATACTCGCATTTATGACAGGCCAACTGATACCACTCAAGAAACTTGACAATGGCTGAAATATGCGTGTCAGCATACAAACCCACCATACACAGAACAATAACCTGCATTATAGCTCGATGTTCAAAGGCTGCAAAATTAGCATTGGATCTAAAGTAGCCACCCTTGTCTGTTCCAGGTATCCGAAAGGATTGATAACGAGCAGTCCTTCGAATAACCAAAAGGCGATGATCCACTCTGGTAAAGTTTGATTATGGGCCACACCCACCTCTGCCACATCCGGAGAATGTCGACTAGAGTCTTAAAAACCCCCAGATCTGATTGGTGCATAATATCAACATGAATGCATTTGTAAGGATTTCCAATCTTTGTCCTACCTCCGCTGAAACCCCAAAGTGCACACTGCAAGATAAACACTGTCATTAGTTACATAATAGCCAGCCAACCAGAAACCCGTCAAGGAAGGTGACAGCCACATTTAAAGACTTACATACCTCAACCGAATGTACAGAATATTGCTTCAAGGTTTCACTGTTCTCATTCGTCGTTTCAACAAGTGACTTCATTGTTGATTCTGTCGGGTACATAATTGGTAGCATCGTGTCACTCATGTTCTCCTTGACACATAAACATAAGCTACATGGCCTCTGGCATTTGTTTGTGTCAAAAGTCCCTGTAATCTGTATTAACCACAAGCATTCATGTATCACTCAACAAAAAAGTAGTCAAAACACTCCCTATAGGCTGTCTGGTGCATGTGACTTGTTTTTAGATAGTTGAAGACTATAATTAATGAGTGAAAATGTTTACCTTACAACCCTCCGGATGATCACAGATATAAGCAAAAAGTGTTGGGAATACAAACTGTTCAATGCCGAATGGATCAACCATCGTCATCCCACTGTTCAAGCAAAATCCAAAGTCAGACAAAGATAGATAATCTCAAACATCCATCGATATATCATCCAAAAACAGCAGCCGAACGAAGAGCATAAACAAATTAATACCAATCAAAACAGTAGATTGAGCCAATCGATGGAACCAAGTATTGATGTCGCGGCCCCCCGGGCAGGGGGTCGGGACACATAGGGGCTGCCCCTGTGGTGGGGCAGCGGCAGCGATAGGTATGGTGTCGCGGCCCTTTGCCTTGAGGCAGGGGGTCGGGACACATGAGGGGCTGCCCCTGTGGTGGGGGCAGCGGCAGCGATAGGTATGGGGGGCTGAAGCACCCTTGAGTGCCCAAGGCACTCAAGGAGGCGGAGGCGCTCACTAGGTGGAGCCCCGCACACCGGGTTGCGGTGGAGGTGGCTCCACAAGGGGTGGTGGTAGCTTAGTGGGACTTAGTGGGGTGGCATAGGACTCACCATGGGGTGGAGACCTCGAGGTGGAGTCGTGGGGAGTCTTGGGACTCATCACGGTCCATTGGGGCCGCGGTGAGTGGGCCAAGACTCACCGCGACTCACCACCGGGAGTCGAGGGTTTTCGTGGTGGTTCGCCATAAAATGGCATGGCTGGTTATGAAACCCCCGCGGACAGCTACAGAAGTATATATAGGGAGTAGTAACCCCGAGAACGGTGCAACCCGTTGGTGACCAAAACTAGTGAGTAAGCGAGCGAGCCGGAAAGCGACCAAAGAGTGGGGAGCTGTTCCGGACTGCCATCTACCAAAGGGATTCTCCTAGTCCCAAATAGGTGGAGGGTTAGAGGGAAGCGGAAGGGGACCGTTATGTCCGGTGAGCAGCCGAAACTCCAAGTTGGGCCGGCGGCCAGGTTGGGAGTCAGGCGCGCGCATCAAAGCGAGTAACTATGACTTGAAGGGGAGTTTACCGAACTGAGGTGTGCGACACTTGGTATCAGAGCTTAGAGTTCAGTACGCGATCGTCCTTGGGATTGGCCTCATCATGGGGTCGGGCAAGCCGAAGCGAAAGCGGAACGGCCCAAAAGATGATGATCCCGGTGAGCCCGATGGGGGCGACGTGTCACTGAGGCGGCCGTTTGAGGAAGCGATTAATGTTTCCGAAAACGAGGCCGCTCAGAGGCGGGAGGAATCCGAGGAGTCGGAGCCCGAGGAATCTTTGAGAGCTCCGACAAACCAAGAGATGCCTCCCATGCCGGCAGCCTTTTGGGAAGGGTTGTTGGCGCAGTTTGGCGGGACGTTGAAAGACGTGTTGAAGGCGGCTAATGCCACTTCCACCAAGGCAAAGTTTAGGTGAAGCCTAAGGAACCCGGCACCTTCGAGGGCGTTCGAAACCGGAAGGCACTCACAACCTGGCTCCTAGAGCTAGAGCAGTACTTCCGGGCGGCCAAGTTGAGTGACGAGGATCGGGTGGAAGTGGCTCCACCTATTTGAGGGGCTATGCTCAACAATGGTGGCAGAAACGCCTTCACGACCGAGGCCCAAGCCCGGAACCTTGAACTGGAGTGAGTTCAAGGAATTGATGAAGAGACAGTTGTGCCCCTCAACGCATCCTGGCTTGCCCGGGACAAGATGAGGATTTGAAGCAAACAGATGACATTCGGGGGTATTCCCTGCTTTCATGTGGCTGTTGCTCGAAGTCGCAGACATGGCAGACCAGAAATGGTCCTTCAACTTTGTGGCGGGACGCCCCCATGGGCTAGGCGGAAGTTGGAGGAGAAGCCACCCAAGACTTTGAACGAGGCAATTGAGAGAGCTGAATGTTTCTTTCTTCGGATGTCCCTAGGGTGAGAGACAAGGCCGTACGGAGCTGAACCACAAGAAGACCCGGCGGGAAGGTGACTCCTCCCGACCGGAAAAGAAAGTGGATAGGCCCGCGGCGAAAATGGCACGTGGAAATCGAAGGGAGGTCCTTCACACGTCAAGGCGGCACCCGGTGCTTCGAAGGAAAAGCGGGTGGAGCGACTTATGGCGGACAGAAGGCGACCGTTGATGGAGTGTGTTTTCAATTGCGGGGAGCCCGGGCACATGGCCAAGAAGTGCACGAAGCCCCGGGCAATTGAACATGACTCGGGCGACCACAGAGCTGTCGGAAGATACCATCAGTCGCTTTGGTGGAAGCGGTGGTCCGCCAGGACTTGCAAGGTAGGCAAATTTTTCTTGTGAGTTGTATCAGGAAAACTGGCGCCTTACGAAAAGGGAGTCCGTTATTTGTTCTTGGATGGGATAATATCCGGAACTAATGTGTCGTTGTTGGTGGACACAGGAGCGTCGCACTCCTTCATGACGCCGGCGCGGCCCGAAAGTTGGGACTCCCCGACAAGTGACGTGGGGGCCTCTATTGAGGTGCGCTCTGCCAAAGGAGAACCTCAGTTGGCGACAAGGTTGGCGTTTGATGTTCTCTTCAACTGGGGAGTTGGGAGGGACGTGAGACTTCACTATCTGCGAGATCGATGGATGTGGATCTCATTTGGGAATGACCTTTTTGAGCAAATCCGGAGCGGTCATAGATGGCCGCAAGAGAGTAGTCACGCTGCCATGTGGGAATGGTGGCGAGGTTTTACGAGTGTTCGGAAACGCCCCAATCCGTGGGAGGGCGAATAAACCTTCTATCAGCAAAGGAGTGGGCCGTGGAGGAGACACACGAGTCCCAGTTTTGCTTACATTAGAGAAGTGAAAGGAGAAGGCGATGGGGAGCCGAGCCCAGATTGGATCAAGGGGATTTTGGAGAAATCCAGGATGTGATGCCGGAGGATTTGCCAAGCGGCTGTCCACCGCGAAGAGGAGTTGACCACAAAATTGAGGGTGATACCGGGATCGGAACCGCCCTGCCAAGGAGCCCTAACTAACCGTTGAGCCACAAAGAGTTGGTCGAGCGAAGACTCAGCTCAAAGATCTAATGTCAAAGGGGTACATCCGGCCGAAGTAAGTCACTTACGAGCCCCGGTGCTATTTGGCAGACAAGAGGATGGGGACGCTGCGGATGTTGTGTCGATTACAGGGCTCTGAATAAGTGACTACACAAACCGGTACCCTTTTGCCAAGGATCGACGACTCTCTTCGTCGGTTTGGTCAAGAGCGAAGTATTTCAGCCGGATCGACTTGCGCTCCGGCTATCACCAAATTCGGGTGGCGGAAGGAGATGAGGAGAAGACCGCGTGCAGGACAAGGTATGGTTCATATGAGTTCTTGGTGATGCCTTTTGGGCTCACCAATGCACCAGCGACATTTAGCACGCTGATGAACAGCCTTTTCCAGGAGTGGTTGGATGACTTTGTGATCGTGTACATCGACGACATCTTGGTGTACTCGAAAACAAAGGAGGAGCACCTGGAGCACCTCAAAAGGGTGTTCCAAAAATTGCGAGAAGGGAAGCTGTATGCCAAAGCTTCAAAGTGCGAATTCGGGGTCACAAAAGTGGAGTTCTTGGGGCACGTGATTACACAGGATGGGATCAAAATGGATGACAGAAAGGTGAGGGCGATCTTGGACTGGGAGCCTCCGACTTCGGTCCGGGAGTGCGATCCTTCCTAGGACTCGCCTCCTATTACCGGAAGTATGTGAGAAATTTCGCCAAGATCGCGGGGCCGCTGTCGGACCTTCTGTGTAAATCCAAAGTCTGGGTATGGAACACATTTTGTGGCCAAGCTTTTGCTGAATTGAAGCAGCGGATGACGGAAGCTCCAGTCTTGAAAATCCCGGAGTTCGATCGTCCGTTTGAGATTCATACAGATGCATCGGACTTCGCAATTGGGGGTGTACTTATGCAAGATGGACGTCCAGTGGCTTACGAAAGTAAGAAACTGAATGAAGTGGAGCGACGGTGGCCGACGCACGAAAAAGAGATGAAGGCGGTGGTACATTGCCTTGAACTCTGGCGCCACTATGTTGGTTCCAACCCAGTGAAGGTGTTCACGGACAATGTCACGGTGAAGTATTTTGCCACGCAGCCCAAGTTGTCCCCAAAACAACTTAGGTGGCAAGATACTTTGGCAGTGTTCGACGTGGATATCCAGTACAAACCGGGACGGGACAATGTGGTGGCCGATGCTTTAAGTAGAAAGCAGCAGCTCTTGTTGGTGTACAAGGGCGAGACGGCGCTCCAAAGGAAGATCCGGAAGGCTTGCCGGAAGGATGAGCTGGCAAAGTGCGTGATGCAGAACTTGAGAATGGGGGTTAAATCGCAGTTCCACTTGCAAAACGGACTGCTCCGGTATAAGCAAAAACGTCTCTATGTGCCAAAGGGAGGGATCAGGGATAGTCTCTTGAGAGAATGCCATGATAGCCCGCTTGCGGGCCACGGTGGAGCCAAGCGCACTGCGGCACTCTTGAAGAAAGAGTATTTCTGGCCCAAACTGAGGGAGGAGGCAGAGGAGTATGTCAAGACATGCACCACATGCCAACAAAACCGGAGCGAGTATAAAAAAGCAAGCGGGGCTGTTACAACCCTTGCCGATTCCAGAGGGGACTTGGGAAAGCGTCTCGATGGATTTCATGACTGCTATGCCGCTGTCAAAAGGATTCGATGCAATCATGGTGGTGGTAGATAGGTTCAGTAAAATGGCCCATTTCATCCCACCAAGGAGACGGCAACTGCGCAGGAGACAGGGCGACTTTACTTCGCCCACGTCTTAAGCATCATGGAGTCCCGAAGGATATTGTCTCGGACCGCGACCCAAAGTTTACGAGTAAATTCTGGAGAGCACTTTGGAAGAAGATGGGGACGAGGCTGAAGATGAGCACCGCCTTCCGACCTACGACGGACGGCCAAACGGAAAGAGTGAATTCCGTAGTGAAGCAATTCTTGCGGAATTACGTGTCGGCAGACCAATCAGACTGGATGGAACACTTAGACGCGGCAGAGTTCTGTTATAATAACACAGAACACTCCGCGACGGGAGTTTCCCCTTTTGTGTTGGTCTATGGAAAAGCACCTCTGGTGCCGACAAGTTGGGCCGCCCAGGACGTTGAGGAACCGGCAGTAGCGGCGGTACTGGAAGAACGCGAGCGTTTGTTGAAGCTCGCAAAGTACAACATTGCCAAAGCTAGGAAACGGTATGAAAGGCAGGCGAATCGGAAGCGGAGGGAAGTGAAGTTTGAGGCAGGCACAGAGGTCTGGTTGAACATCAAGAATTTTCGACTACCTCCGGAAATGAGTCCGAAGTTCGTACCTCCGTATGCGGGTCCCTTTCGCATTCGGAGGGTTATGAATGAGGATGTGTATGAATTGGAGCTGCCAGCAAACAGCAAGGTGCACCCAGTATTCCATGTCTCCCTTTTGAAGCCTTACTTCAAAGATGAAGCACGTCCGAATCGGCAGCAAGTGTTGCGTCCGCCACCTATGCTGTTGGATCATGAAAATGAACCCGAGTACGAGGTGGAGGCAATACTTAAGTCGAGGAGGTTCAAGAACCGAGAAACGGAGTATCTCGTCAAATGGAAGGGCTATCATCTTGTGGAGGCATCTTGGGTGCGTGCCTCAGAAATGGGAAACGCATCCGAGGCAGTTGCAGCGCGTTCGAAGGCGACCTCAAAAGCGGAAGAAGCGTTGATGGGGACATCAACCTTGGAGCGTGGGGGAGGAAATGCATGCTTAGCCCGGTTTAGCTAGCTCAGGAATCCGATTGCAAAAACTTGTATTGTACAAAAATTTGTGATAAAGGAAATGGGTTCCAAATATTGTGCGTCCTATTGTGTTTGGAATGGTGATGCATGGTGTGGTTGGCTGGTGTGTAGAATGCATGCTAGCTTACAAAAGTGGGAGAGGTAAATTGGGTTAATCGTGTTTTGCGCAGTGCCGAAATCGGGTGACTCCCATCCAAGGGCAAGGAAACTTGCGCCTTATTTGGGAGTTCAAGTGCTAGTGCGCACCTGGCGCGTGCGCGTACTATAACTGCGCTACCGAGGGGGTTGCCTTGTAGTGCGGGCTAACGCGGAAGCTACGTGCTTCCGTTCACGTACTATAATCGTGTAGCCTCGGGACGAAGTCGTAGTGCGGCTTCGGCGTGTTCCCGTACCTCAGGCCAGCATTCCAAGGCGGACCCAATTGTAGTGATTGGGGCGCACGGTTGGTTCAAGGTTATCTTCCTAGTCAAAGAGGGTTCCAGGTGAACCCTTGCTCAAGGTGATGCCAAAAGCGGCATCATGAGCGATCGCAAGCAATGTTGTTGCAGTAAGGCGATTCGATCCTCGGGGAGGATCGTTCCTTGGCCTTGAAGTAGGCCAAGAAGTGCACTGGGAGGAGCTGGAGAGGCTCCACCCTTGGCCGGGACTTGGAGGAAGTCGGCCGAACTAGCTAGTGGAGAGTGGAGTCAAGTGTGGGGTTTGGTTCTTTGCCATGGGACGCCATGGTACGGAAACAAACTCCTTGATGTGGGACGCCACAACTTGGATGTTCGTTTCTACAAAATGGACAAGTCGATGAGGACATCGACTCCCTGTTGGTAGGGGTGTGTGTCGCCCTTTGCCTTGAGGCAGGGGTCGGGACACATGAAGGGCAGCCAGGGCAGGGGGTCGGGACACATGAGGGCTGCCCCTGGTGGGGGCAGCGGCAGCGATAGGTATGGGGGCTGAAGCACCCTTGAGTGCCCAAGGCACTCAAGGAGGCGGAGGCGCTCACTAGGTGGAGCCCCGCACACCGGGTTGCGGTGGGAGGTGGCTCCACAAGGGGTGGTGGTAGCTTAGTGGGACTTAGTGGGGTGGCATAGGACTCACCATGGGGTGGAGACCTCGAGGTGGGAGTCGTGGGGAGTCTTGGGACTCATCACGGTCCATTGGGGCCGCGGTGAGTGGGCCAAGACTCACCGCGACTCACCACCGGGAGTCGAGGGTTTTCGTGGTGGTTCGCCATAAAATGGCATGGCTGGTTATGAAACCCCCGCGGACAGCTACAGAAGTATATATAGGGAGTAGTAACCCCGAGAACGGTGCAAGCCCGTTGGTGACCAAAAACTAGTGAGTAAGCGAGCGAGCCGGAAAGCGACCAAAGAGTGGGGAGCTGTTCCGGACTGCCATCTACCAAAGGGAATTCTCCTAGTCCCAAATAGGTGGAGGGTTTAGAGGGAAGCGGAAGGGGACCGTTATGTCCCGGTGAGCAGCCGAAACTCCAAGTTGGCCCGGCGGCCAGGTTGGGAGTCAGGCGCGCGCATCAAAGCGAGTAACTATGACTTGAAGGGGAGTTTACCGAACTGAGGTGTGCGACAATTGATGTACCTGAAACTTTTGTCTTTCAAGGGCAATACTGTGCTCATGCAGTCGTGGAAAATCTCGAGTCTCCTCTTATGTGAGGGTATGTCTGATGCCGGTATCAATAGCAAAACTGCCAGTAACATGTGTCCCTCCTCTTGAGGCCTCAACTCACAAGAAATATTACCTAATGACAACACTACGGGATAGCCACTGACCCTCCCATTGTTCGATAGTGAGGTTTGATCGTTGTAGAAGATAAGTGCGTCGACGCACTCAATTCTGGCGGTGCACAATACCATGCATGCATAACAGGGTGTAGATTGCATCTCCAACATGGTAGCTATAAAAGGAAAATGACTTGAAATCTACCATTTGCCCTGGACAATCCCCCTTCGTCAGATGCAAGCTGTTGACACCGTTCCAGGTCTTGATAATCCGGGGGAATGCTTATTTGTGAGCCTGGCCGCGTGAGCGCAGCTAGGCTCACGCCACGTCAGCATTGTTTCAAACGCAAATGACCTAATTCCACGGAAGTCACCTATTTCCGCGGAACGCAAGTCGATTGCAACGCCCTCGTTTGTCCACCTTTATCTTGCGAAAAGACTTGCGAAAAGGCTCGTGGACCTATCTTGCAAAAAGGCTTGCAAAAGGGCTCATGGACTGCGATCACAGGTGCATGTTGCATATTCCTGTTTTACATGCCTGCATTCTTCCCCTTCCGTTTGGGAGTTAGCTGCTTCTCCGGCTCTTTTGCGTTGAGCGCTTGTATGAGTCTCTTCTGAATGTCATTGTCAGTGCGTGGTGCAAGCCTTGCGGCATTGTCATTCAGGTTCCTCAAAACGACCTCGTCAAATGGTGTGTCTTGTTTCGGAAGGTCAAGATACCACCCGCAGTCTCTGAAGTGCGCCTTGCTCCAATCTCTGGCAATCCCAGCTGTATACATTATCTGGTTATTTGATGGGTCCGCCCATGTGTAGATGAAATCAGGGTCATCGCTCAGGTACTTCCCCGGAATAAGGATATGGTAGATACACCTGAACCATACATTCAGAAAACACACACTACAAGAGATGAGCGTTTTTAGGACTACGGCTTTGGCGGAGTCATAAAAACTGCACTAAGTACATGACTACAGAGCGTTGAAATGCATTACAGTTTTAGTTTTATGACTTTGTAGTAATGGATATCACTACATGACTCCGGAAAGTTAGGGAGCATTGGTCAAACATTGTTGACCATGATGACAGGGATGGTTTATATGACTAGTGTGATATGTTTGACTTCACGTGGACGACGTTTCATGGAATCTTATGACTCCATGACTGAAGATGGTTTCAGAGCTCTATTTATACGACTACATCACTACACGTGTCATTTTGAAGGCACTTATAATGCAAATAAGGTTGCCCATTAGGTTTAAAAAAGTTAAAATTTTTGCTAATAAAGTTGCCCATTAGTGTAATCGTGAACAGAAAGGAGGGCTGGGACTTGGCGTCTTTTTGTCTCCTGCGCCACACCACATAGCTGAGGGATGGAACGCGATGATAGCACGATATGCAGGGGCGTGGGATGGAGGCTGTCGCGGCCTTTGCCTTGAGGGCAGGGGGTCGGGACACCTGAGGGGCTGCCCCTTTGGTGGGGGCAGCGGCAGCGATAGGTATGGGGGGGGCTGAAGCACCCTTGAGTGCCCGAGGCACTTAAGGAGGCGGAGGCGCTCACTAGGTGGAGCCCCGCACACCGGGTTGCGGTGGGGGGTGGCTCCACAAGGGGTGGTGGTAGCTTAGCGGGACTTAGTGGGGGTGGCATAGGACTCACCATGGGGGCGAGACCTCGTGGTGGGAGTCGTGGGGAGTCTTGGGACTCATCATGGTCCATAGGGGCCGTGGTGAGTGGGCCAACTCACCGCGACTCATCACCGGAGTCGAGGGTTTTCGTGGTGGTTCGCCATAAAATGGCATGGTTGGTTGTGAAACCCCCACGGACAGCTACAGAAGTTATATAAGGGGAGTAGTGACCCCGAGAACGGTGCAAGCCCGTTGGTGACCAAAAACTAGTGAGTAAGCGAGCGAGCCGGAAAGCGACCAAAGAGTGGGGAGCTGTTCCGGACTGCCATCTACCAAAGGGAATTCCTAGGCCCAAATAGGTGGAGGGTTTAGTGGGAGAGCGAAGGGGGACCGTTATGTCCCGGTGAGCAGCCGAAGCTCCAAGTTGGCCCGGGCGGCCAGGTTGGGAGTCAGGCGCGCGCATCAAAGCGAGTAACTATGACTTGAAGGGGAGCTTACCGAAGTGAGGTGCGCGACACTTGGTATCAGAGCTTAGAGTTCAGTACGCGATCGTCCTTGGGATTGGCCTCATCATGGGGTCGGGCAAGCCGAAGCGAAAGCGGAACGCCCAAAAGATGATGATCCTGGTGAGCCCGATGGGGCGACGTGTCACCGAAGCGGCCGTTTGAGGAAGCGATGCATTTCCGAAAACGAGGCCGCTCAAGAGCGGGAGGAATCCGAGGAGTCGGAGCCCGAGGAATCCGTGAGAGCTCCGACCGACCAACAGATGCCTCCCATGCCGGCAGCCTTTTGGGAAGGGTTGTTGGCGCAATTTGGCGGGTGAAAGACGTGTTGAGGGCGGCTAATGCCACTTCCACTAAGGCAAAGTTTAAGGTGAAGCCTAAGGAACCCGGCACCTTTGAGGGCGTCCGAAATCGGAAGGCACTCAACACCTGGCTCTTGGAGCTAGAGCAGTACTTCCGGGCGGCCAAGTTGAGTGACGAGGATCGGGTGGAAGTGGCTCCCACCTATTTGAGGGGCTATGCTCAACAATGGTGGCAGAAACGCCTTCACGACCGAGGTCCAAGCCCGGAAACCTTGAACTGGAGTGGGTTCAAGGAATTAATGAGAGACAGTTTGTGCCCCTCAATGCGTCCTGGCTTGCCCGGAAGATGAGGAATTTGAAGCAAAGATGACATTCGGGGATATGTCCAGGCTTCAATGTGCTTTTGCTCGAAGTCGCGGACATGGCAAAACCAGAAATGGTCTTCAACTTTGTGGCGGGACTGGCCCCATGGGCCAGGCGGAAGTTGGAGGAGAAGCCACCTAAGACTTTGAACGAGGCAATTGAGAGGGCTGAATGTTTCTCAGATGTCCCTAGGGGTGAAAGACAAGGCCGTACGGAGCTGAACCACAAGAAGACCCGGCGGGAAGGTGACTCCTTCCGACCGGAAAAGAAGTGGGATAGGCCACGCGGCGACAATGGCACGTGGAAATCGAAGGGAGGGCCTTCACACGTCAAGGCGGCACCCGGTGCTTTGAAAGGAAAAGCGGGTGGAGCGGCTTATGGCGGACAGAAGGCGACCTTTGATGGAGTGTGTTTCAATTGCGGAGCCCGGGCACATGGCCAAGAAGTGCACGAAGCCCCGACAATTGAACATGACTCGGGCACCCACGGAGCTGTCGGAAGATACCATCAGTCGCCTGGTGGAAGCGGTGGTCGCCAGGACTTGCAAGGTAGGCAAATATTTTGTGAGTTGTATCAGGAAACTGGCGCATTGCGTAAAGGGAGTCACTTATGTTTGTGGATGGGATAATATCCGGAACTAACGTGTCATTGTTGGTGGACACAGGAGCGTCGCACTCCTTCATGACACCGGCAACGACAAAAGCTGGGACTCCGACAACTGACGTGGGGCCTCTATTGAGGTGCGTTCTGCCAAAGGAGAACCGCAATTGGCGACGAGGTTGGCGTTCGATGTTCCTCTTCAACTGGGGAGTTGGGAGGGACGTGAGAACTTCACCATCTGCGAGATCGATGGAGTGGATCTCATTTTGGGGATGACCTTTTTGAGCAGATCCGGAGCGGTCATAGATGGCCACAAGAGGTAGTCACGCTACCATGTGGAATGGTGGCGAGGTCTTACGAGTTTCGGAAACGCCCAAATCGTGGGAGGGCGAATAAACCTTCTGTCAGCAAGGGAGTGGGCCGTGGAGGAGGCACACGAGCCCCAGTTTTTGCTTACATTAGAGAAGTGAAGGGAGAAGGCGATGGGCCGAGCCCAGATTGGATCAAGGGGATTTTGGAGAAATACCATGATGTGATGCCGGAGGATTTGCCAAGCGGCTTGCCACCGCGAAGAGGAGTTGACCACAAGATTGAGGTGATACCGGGATCGGAACCGCCTGCCAAGGCGCCCTACCGGTTGAGCCACAGAGAGTTGGTCGAGCTGAAGACTCAGCTCAAGGATCTAATGTCAAAGGGGTACATCCGGCCGAGTAAGTCACCTTACGGAGCCCCGGTGCTATTTGCAGACAAGAAGGATGGGACGCTGCGGATGTGTGTCGATTACAGGGCTCTGAATAAGGTGACTATCAAAAACCGGTACCCTTTGCCAAGGATCGACGACCTCTTCGATCGGTTGGCAGGAGCGAAGTATTTCAGCCGGATCGACTTGCGCTCCGGCTATCATCAAATTCGGGTGGCGGAAGGAGATGAGGAGAAGACCGCGTGCAGGACAAGGTATGGTTCATATGAGTTCTTGGTGATGCCTTTTGGGCTCACCAATGCACCAGCGACATTTAGCACTGATGAACAGCCTTTTCCAGGAGTGGTTGGATGACTTTGTGATCGTGTACATCGACGACATCTTGGTGTACTCGAAAACAAAGGAGAGCACCTGGAGCACCTCAAAAGGTGTTCCAAAATTACGAGGAAGGAAGCTGTATGCCAAAGCTTCAAAGTGCGAATTCGGGTCACAAAAGTGGAGTTCCTGGGGCATGTGATTACACAGGATGGGATCAAAATGGATGACAAAAGGTGAGGGCGATCTTGGACTGGGAGCCTCCGACTTCGGTCCCGGGAGTGCGATCCTTCCTAGGACTCGCCTCCTATTACCGGAAGTATGTGAGAAATTTCGCCAAAATCGCGGGGGCCGCTGTCAGACCTTCTGTGTAAATCTAAAGTCTGGGCATGGAACACCTTTTGTGGCCAAGCTTTTGCTGAATTGAAGCAGCGGATGGCGGAAGCTCCAGTCTTGAAAATCCCGGAGTTCGATCGTCCGTTCGAGATACATACAGATGCGTCGGACTTCGCGATTGGGGTGTACTGATGCAAGATGGACGTCCAGTGGCTTACGAAAGTAAGAAACTGAATGAAGTGGAGCGACGGTGGCCGACGCACGAGAAAGAGATGAAGGCGGTGGTGCACTGTCTTGAGCTTTGGCGCCACTATGTTGGTTCCAACCCAGTGAAGGTGTTCACGGACAATGTCACGGTGAAGTATTTTGCCACGCAGCCCAAGTTGTCCCCAAAACAACTTAGGTGGCAAGATACTTTGGCGGTGTTCGACGTGGATATCCAGTACAAACCGGGACGAGACAACGTGGTGGCCGATGCTTTAAGTAGAAAATCTTGTTGGTGTACAAGGGCGAGACGGCGCTCCAAAGGAAGATCCGGAAGGCTTGCCGGAAGGATGAGCTGGCGAAGTCCGTGATGCAGGACTTGAGGATGGGGGTTAAATCGCAGTTCCACTTGCAAAATGGACTGCTCCGGTATAAGCAAAAGCGTCTCTACGTGCGAAGGGAGGATCAGAGATAGCCTCTTGAGAGAATGCCATGATAGCCCGCTTGCGGGTCACGGCGGAGCCAAGCGCACTGCGGCACTCTTGAAGAAAGAGTATTTCTGGCCCAAACTGAGGGAGGAGGCAGAGGAGTATGTCAAGACATGCACCACATGCCAACAAAACCGGAGCGAGTACAAAAAGCAAGCGGGCTGTTACAACCCTTGCCGATTCCAGAGGGGACTTGGGAAAGCGTCTCGATGGATTTCATGACTGCTATGCCGCTGTCAAAAGGATTCGATGCAATCATGGTGTGGTGGATAGGTTCAGTAAAATGGGCCATTTCATCCCCACCAAAGAGACGGCAACGGCGCAGGAGACAGGGCGACTTTACTTCGCCCACGTCTTAAAGCATCATGGAGTCCCGAAGGATATTGTCTCGGACCGCGATCCAAAGTTTACGAGTAAATTTTGGAGGGCACTTTGGAAGAAGATGGGGACGAGGCTGAAGATGAGCACCGCCTTCCGACCTACGACCGACGGCCAAACAGAAAGAGTGAATTCCGTAGTGAAGCAGATCTTGCGGAATTACGTGTCGGCAGACCAAACAGACTGGGTGGAACACTTAGACGCGGCAGAGTTCTGTTATAATAACACAGAACACTCCGCAACGGGAGTTTTTCCCCTTTCGTATTGGTCTATGGAAAAGCACCTCTGGTGCCGACAATTGGGCCGCCCAGGACGTTGAGGAACCGGCAGTAGCGGCGGTACTGGAAGAACGCGAGCGTTTGTTGAAGCTCGCAAAGTACAACATTGCCAAAGCTAGGAAACGGTATGAAAGGCAGGCAAATCGAAAGCGGAGGGAAGTGAAGTTTGAGGCAGGCACAGAGGTCTGGTTGAACATCAAGAATTTCCGACTACCTCCGGAAGTGAGTCCAAAGTTCGTACCTCCGTATGCGGGACCCTTTCGCATTCGGAAGGTTATGAATGAGGATGTGTATGAATTGGAGGTACCGGCAAACAGCAAGGTGCACCCAGTATTCCATGTCTCCCTTTTGAAGCCTTACTTCAAAGATGAAGCGCGTCCGAATCGCATCAAGTGTTGCGTCCGCCACCTATGCTGTTGGATCATGAAAATGAACCTGAGTACGAGGTGGAGGCAATACTTAAGTCGAGGAGGTTCAAGAACCGAGAAACGGAGTATCTCGTCAAATGGAAGGGCTATCATCATGTGGAGGCATCTTGGGTGCGTGCCTCAGAAATGGGAAACGCATCTGAGGCGGTTGCAGCTTTCGAAGGGCGACCTCAAAAGCGAAAGAAGCGTTGATGGGGACATCAACCTTGGAGCGTGGGGGAGGAAATGCATGCTTAGCCCGGTTTAGCTAGCTTAGGAATCCGATTGCAAAAACTTGTATTGTACAAAACGTGCTATAAATGAAATGGATTCCAAATGTTGTGCGTCCTATTTTGTTTACAATGGTGATGCATGGTATGGTTGGCTAGTGTGTAGAATGCATGCTAGCTTATAAAAGTGGGAGAGGTAAATTGGGTTAATCGTGTGTTTGTGTAGTGCCGAATCGGGTGACCCCATCCAAGGGCAAGGAAACTTGCGCCTTCTTTGGGAGTTCACGTGCTGGTGCGCACCTGGCGCTGCGCGTACTATAAATGCGCTACCGAGGGGTTGCCTTGTAGTGCGGGCTAACGCGGAAGCTACGTGCTTCCGTTCACGTACTATAATCGTGTAGCCTCGGGACGAAGTCATAGTGCGGCTTCGGCGTGTTCCCGTACCTCAGGCCAGCATTCCAAGGCGACCCAATTGTAGTGATTGGGGCGCACGGTTGGTTCAAGGTTATCTTCCTAGTCAAAGAGGGTTCCAGAACCCTTGCTCAAGGTGATGCCAAAAGCGGCATCATGAGCGGTCGCAAGCAATGTTGTTGCAGTAAGGCGATTCGATCCTCGGGGAGGATCGTTCCTTGGCCTTGAAGTAGGCCAAGAAGAGTGCACTGGGAGGAGCTTGAGAGGCTCCACCCTTGGCCGGGACTTGGAGGAAGTCGGCCGAACTAGCTAGTGGAGAGTAGAGTCAAGTGTGGGGTTTGGTTCTTTGCCATGGGACGCCATGGTACGGAAACAAACTCCTTGATGTGGGACGCCACAACTTGGATGTTCGTTTCTACAAAATGGACAAGTCGATGAGGACATCGACTCCCTGTTGGTAGGGTGTGTGTCGCGGCCTTTGCCTTGAGGGCTGGGGGTCGGGACACCTGAGGGGCTGCCCCTCTGGTGGGGCAGCGGCAGCGATAGGTATGGGGGGCTGAAGCACCCTTGAGTGCCCAGGCACTCAAGGAGCGGAGGCGCTCACTAGGCACACACCGGGTTGCGGTGGGGGTGGCTCCACAAGGGGTGGTGGTAGCTTAGCGGGACTTAGTGGGGGTGGCATAGGACTCACCATGGGGGCGGGACCTCGTGGTGGGAGTCGTGGGGAGTCTTGGGACTCATCACGGTCCATAGGGGCCGTGGTGAGTGGGCCAAGACTCACCGCGACTCATCACCGGAGTCGAGGTTTTCGTGGTGGTTCGCCATAAAATGGCATGGTTGGTTGTGAAACCCCCGCGGACAGCTACAGAAGTATATATAAGGGAGTAGGACCCCGAGAACGGTGCAAGCCCGTTGGTGACCAAAACTAGTGAGTAAGCGAGCGAGCCAGAAAGCGACCAAAGAGTGGGGAGCTGTTCCGGACTGCCATCTACCAAAGGGAATTCCACTAGGCCCAAATAGGTGGAGGTTTTAGTGGGAGAGCGAAGGGGGACCGTTATGTCCCGGTGAGCAGCCGAAGCTCCAAGTTGGCCCGGGCGGCCAGGTTGGGAGTCAGGCGCGCGCATCAAAGCGAGTAACTATGACTTGAAGGGGAGCTTACCGAAGTGAGGTGCGCGACAGAGGCGTTGAGCAATTGATGCACGAAGGAGAAGAGGAGGAGGAGACGAGACGAGGAGAAGCGAGCTCGCCGTTCTTGGGAGAGTCAGCTTGGTCTTAGCAAGCGTGTTTCAATCTCTGACTACTCATCTACGCCGTAGTGGTTCGATCTGACAGACCAATCCGACATTACCTGACTACAGACACAAGCAGCACACACAAGAGGTCATCGGTCAAATCCTCCATGGGTCAGGACAGGTCAAGGACAATGTGGTAGGGCACCTTCTTCTTCAACCTATTTCAGCCTGTGTTGCCCTCTCATCAGACTCGGCCGCAAGATGCATATTGAATTCTGTAAGTTAGGTCGTTGGGTAGATCTGTGGTGGTTTGGAGTGACTTTGGCAAGTTACTGCCAGTGTGGCAGCAGGGAAGTATCCAAAAACATATAATAGAGGTGAGGAGAAGCTTTGGGGTGAACACTTTCCGACCCCAATGGTGGGACAATGGAGACAAAAGGCGAATGCATGTTGGACTACAGAGAGAAGCAGATGCATTTCAGATTGTGATAAGTAGGGTTGGGGTGTTTTGGGGAAGAACTCCACACCAGTATGGTTGGGGTGTTTGCTGGTAGAATTGTAGGCTGTCAGAGGCATGGATAGCTGAAGGAGCAGGGATAGAGTGTGGGTCCAGATTCATCCAAGAGGGCTGGATTTCAAGCTCCACATTACCTATGATTCCCTGTGGAAGGATAGGTACAAGAAACCTACATGGGTAGATGGTCAACTGGAAGCGGCATGCTGTACTATATGTCATTACTGTACTATATGTCATTCCAGAGACTGTCATTGTTGGTCCATGTGTTTTACAACAACGCTATCAATATAAGACTCTTGGTTCGCATTGGAAGCTCAATCCCTGCAAGTTCATTGTGTGTGAAGCTCAAACTTGTGATTTGAAGGATCTTGTAGCCAAGTTCATTCAACCGGAAAGGAAAAAATTTGAAAGCTCCCAAATTTGATGTGGGCAAGCTTATGGAGGTAAGACTTAGCTTCCCTCCTCTAATGTAAGTGTTGGATAAGTTTCATTTAGTGTCGACCTTCACTGCATATATTGGCTCTTTTCTTGGTTGGTTTCATATTTTCTTGGCTGGTATGCTGTTGGTTGGCTTCTTTCATTTCACGTGTGTAGTGGAAGGGGAGAAGTACTTTCCTAAGTTCTGCTGCAACAATGTCTTTTTCCAGCCTAGATGTTTTCGATGGATACAAATTGAAGTGCTTTGAATGTTGCTGCAATACTATAATAAAGTGGAGGGTGCTGAATGCAGTTGGCCTTGCTTCGTGCAGGCATAATCCAGGGAAATGTGGACATAGCTGAAACCCCATGATAGCATTTCCAGAGGACGGTGTGGATGGCCTCACAATCCAGCATGCAAAATCCATGACAATGTGGAGCTGGCTGAATGGGCAAACAGGTTAAGTGGCGAACAAGCCACGTCACTGGTACATAGTTGCATGCTTACATAGTACATGAAAGCGTACTATATGTCATTCCCAAATTGACCATGTTGGTCCATGTATTTTACAACAATGCTATCAATAAAAGACCAATGGTTCGCATTGGAAAATCTATCCCCGTAAGTGGCTTGTGCGTGATGCTCAAACTTGTGATTTGAAGGATCTTATACCCCAGTTCATTGCAGAGGTGATTGGAAAAGACATTGAGAAGGCAACAGCCGTTATCTATAATCTACAGATCCCCTTCAATTTGATGTGGGAAAGCCGGCTGGCTGGAGGTCTAGTCTCACTTTCACTCATCTAATGTCAGTGTTGTATCCATTGCAATGTGGAGATGTTTGAAACAACATTGGAGCATTTCCAGAGGATGGTCTGGATGGCCTTTCGTGGCGTGTGCCGAATCCATGGCAAGAAAACATTGCAGGCAGAACCCATGGCAATGGTACCAGCACGGGTTGGTCCAAAGCCAATTGCAACAACAAATGAATAAAGGGTGCTGAAAGGAAAGCACTCCATAATTGATCATAAAATCCAGTGTCCAAGCATGATATCTTAATGGGAATGCGAAGGGAGTGTTACCACCTTAAACTATCATGCATGGTCTATAACTGGAGTGCACAAATCGCGCATATCTAATCTTCATCATCCTCATCTATGTCTGGGTCACTACATGTATCATTGTCTTCATCACAGACTTGATCTTGTCCAAGGGTTGGCTGAACATCATCACCACGTATACGGGGTGCTCGGAGGTACAAGGAGGCCACCTGCTCTGGAGTAACCGGTACCGCTCGGCTGCATGTTGGGCCATCAGTAACCAGAGTCTCCTCTAGTCTTTGTGGGGCTAACAATCCTTCCACTTCCGCCACATCATCATTATCAATTGATATGTGCAGACCACTCTACGTGCTCGGGGGCTCTTCTCCAGGACGACTTTCCACCCCCCGGCTCCTTCACACAATCAGAAAAAAACACTTGATCAACCTGGCCAGGAAACACAAAAGGTTGCTCAGAAGGTGGAAGCATACGGTTAAAATTGACAAGTGTGAAGCCAGCATCATCCTGCTTCATTGACATAGGTTGACGACCCACGCGACTCGCCCGTACCCACGAACACAAAAACACTATAGGTTGTGTTTGGCCATAGTCAATTTGCAAAATCTCCCTTATAAGACCCACATATCTTGTAGGTTCCTCCATGTCATTGCCTGAATTGTTGGTAATGGGCTGGTGCTGGAAAACAGATGAGACTCCACAATCAAAAGACACCATACTTGTTGTGTTTCATGCCGGGGGATGTAACCCTGTAATGGTTACCATACGCTGTCACTCTTGAATGACAGGGCAGTAAATGATGGAGGCCTTGAAAGATCCAGTAATCCTCACGTGTTGTAGGATCAAGCCCATCTGATTGAATTGAGAGATGATCCCGTACACCTTGAGGGAGCCAAACAGCAAATGGAGGACAAGGATGCAAATCAAGGGTACTGAATTGCCGTGGGATTGCTCATGCCTTCCAGCCCTTGCTCCTCACGAAACAAGCGTCGTCTGGCTTCTATCCGTGTGGACTCTGCTTCATATATCCTGTCACAATCCGAGGGTCAGCCAGGAGATTGACAGAGGTGGCGTGGGAGATTTGAAAAGACGCCATATGCCAACTAATGATAAATGACTAAAACTTGGAAATCTGAATGTCAATGAAGTAGATTTCTTACCCCAACATGACTGATAGACGAGGATGGTTCTGAATGATGTACTCATGTACAATATCACACAGGTCATTCAATTTTCGGGCTTTAGAACTTCCTTCCACAACTTCACGTTCCACAGATTCTGCCTCATCTGCATCCCACACCCTTCGTACACTTCCATCAAATCCTGCCATATACTCTGTGCAAAAACCCAATGCTTCTTCAAATTGGTATCCTTCTGCCATGCTCCCCTCGGGCCTTGCCATGTTTCTTACGTAGCCCTTCATATCTTTCATTGCCCGCTCCATGGGGTACATCCAACGAGATGCTACGGGCCCGCATAAGTACAACTCATCCACTAGGTGAACAACCAGATGTGTCATCACATCAAAAAATGATGGTGGGAACTCCTTCTCTATAAGACACAGAGTGAGAACTGCTTCAGTTCTCAATTCCTCATACTCTACAGGATTCACCACTTTTGCACACAACTTCTTAAATACACGACATACTCGCAAAATGGCCCTTCGAGGACCACTTGGCATGAGCCCACGGATAGCAAGCGGTATAATTTGCTGCATGAGCACATGATAGTCATGTGATTTCATGCCAGACAACTTCTTCTTCACCACATGCTTTTTGAAAGCTGATGCGTAGCCTGTTGGCACTTTCAAGTTCTGCACAATCTCCAGAAAGACTTGTAACTCAGCCTCAGTGAGGACATAAGGGGCAGGAGGCATAATTAACGTATCTGCTCTGTCAGGATCACGTTGTAGCCACAATTCCGGGCGCATCCCAAGTAGCTCCAAATCACGGCGAACTTTCAATGTGTCTTTCTCACCAAAGATAGTTTTAATAATATTTTCAGCCAAGTTCTTCTCGCAATGCATTGCGTCAAACGTGTGGCGGATGAGGAGACCCTACAAAATGAACACATAAGCAATTGAGCATTTACTCATCACAATTTTAAACAGAAAACGCAAAAATGTACACAGCCAATTTAAAGGCCATGAAGGAATTACCTCCCAATAAGGTAAGACATATAAAATTGACAATCGCTTAACTCCATGAGTTTTTGCTGGGTCTGTCCTGCTATCTGGCGTCCCTCCGTTTTCCACCCATGCAGTGCGAGCTGTTGCAAGGTCCTTGATTTGTGTTCCAGTCTGCGTTTTTGGAGAGTTCCATGCTCAGTAGCGCCATTGAACATTCTTGACCTTCTATATGGATGATTGCGGCCAAAAATCTTCGGTGGCCTAGGAAAACAATTTTTCCACATGTGTGTAACTGCTGTGAAGTCACCCGGGTCCACAAGCTGGACAACCAGCATAACCTTTCGTCTTGACCTGAGAGCAAGCCATATGCAGGGTAGTCATGGATTGACCACATCAACACTGCCCTCAGTGTGAATTCGCGTTGACCACGAGGACGGGAAACATCATGAGCTGCAATCCCTCTCATAGTTCCAATAGCTCTTCCACTAGGGGCATCAGGTAAACATCTACGTTGTCGAGGTAACAGACTCCTTACCAGGAATCAGTAGCGCTAACATGACAAAGAACTTTTTGGTCATTAACCACGGAGGCAGATTGTAATTGACCAAGAGAACGGGCCATGTGCTCCAACTTGTGGATTGAGCTCCGTAGGGATTTACACCGTCTAAGGCCAATCCAAATCGCAGAGATCGTGGCTCTGCAGCAAAATCCGCAAATGTGGTGTCAATGTGTCTCCATGCTTTGCTATCAGCTGGATGTCGAACCAACCCATCCTGGCTCTTATGTCTGTCGTGCCATGTCATGAGGTTAGCGATCGATTTACATCGGTACATACGTTTCAACCTTGGAATGACAGGGAAGTGTCGCAATACTTTCTTGGGCACACTTCCACGACCTGGAATGTAACGGGAACTGCGGCACACTGGGCAAATGTCTACATTCTCATACTCCCCACGGAAGAGTACAACCACGCTCACAGGCATGAATCATCGTGTACTGCAATCCCATCTTGGCAATCATGGTTTTTGCTTCATAGTGAGTTTTCGGCAATGAATTCTCTTTAGGCAAAAAACTCTTACGCAACAATCCCAGAAGCTCATCCACAAATGCATTGGTGCACTTGTGGTAGTGCATGCGTTCAGCAACGTCAAAGTTGCTTGCAGCCGGCTGATGGAGCACCCTTCAAAAAGGGACATTGCGACTGTCGGAAGAGTTTATCATACTCGGGATCAACGTGCAGGTGAGCATTCTCATCAAATTCATTGTCTCCGGAATCGTCGAGATCATCGTCATGATCGGCAAATGTGTGATCGGTTCCACATGAATGGGGTCCTCTCTGTTTGCATCTGCAAAGAGAACGCTTCCTGCAATGCACGCTGCATTTCTACCTCCAATCCACCACTCTCATCTGCGTTCTCTGTGACATTGGGCTCCCGCTGTGCCGCAGGGCCTTCGTCTTCATCATCTGAATATTCACATCCCTGCATCCCAATAGTCATCTTGTGAGTGGACCAACAACGATGTGACACTTGTTCATATTATGACATAGGAGCACGGTGACGTTGCAGTGATGCAGTCATATTTACGTATGTATCTTATGAATATACACCCAATCAAAACACGACATTTGTAACCATTGAAGTCATAGTTGCAGTCACTTACTTAGTCATATATGACTACATGACTACACATGACCAATGAAAACACGACATGTGCATTAATTAAAGTGATAACGGAAGTGGCGTAGTCATAGTCACGTCTGTATCTTATGACTTCTTGACTACAATCACCCAACGAAATGTCGACATGTGGAGAAGAGGATCGTTGCATTCAAAATTCAAACTAAAGTGCTGAAGGGAAAGTGGCGATCTTACCGGAAGAGAACAGCGTTGGAGAAGAGGATCCCTCCCGTGTATCATGTAATGATTCCTCACTGTTTCCAACAACAGTACTTTTCCTCCATGACACACATCGCAGTTGCATAGCATTTTTGTATGCCCATTCCTTGTGGCATAAGCTTCTTCCATTCGCCATAGACGGTCATCTATTCTACGCCTACGCATCCGTTCGCCACCTGCACTGTACATGCTTTGAACGTCACCCCTTCCCTCTTTGCATGCTACGCACAGTGCATTGTCTCTAGTTTTGCACCAGCTGCCAATGTGCTATTTCTATATCTATAGTATACTATAAGTATCGTTTCTGAGTGTCCATGGTGAAGCGGAAGGTCTTCGAAGTGACAGTCCCTCTCACTGAGTACGAGAAGTTCCGAGAGCGCCGGATTGCTGCCATAAAGGAGGTGGAAGCAACGTTCAAGCAGTCGATAGATGGGTGAGTTTAGTTCCTGACTTTGGATACCCACCCACTAAACTTGCGATTCGCCTTATCCTCTAACCTTCCTACAGCGATCATAAGCTTCATAGCACAAATGGGGGCGAGTAGCTGCGACTTGTACAAACAGAGAGGCAAACAACATGCAGTGAGTGACGATTAGGTTTGAGGAGGGTGTGTCATTAGGCGGGAGATGTCCGCCGTCATTCGTGGGCAGCCATTACGTCCTGGTAGGGTGCGGCTGTGGTTCAGCGTAGGCTTAAGAGTATTAGGGTATGTATGCTTGCATTTGTTTGTGATTGTTTGAGAGGGAGGTCATGGAGGTGTTTGTGCAGGCTTGCGGGAGCGAATCGCCCTCGCAAGCCACGCGCTCCGAAGGAAAAGCTAGGGATCAAGGTCCTGCAAGGCAAAGTGCCAGACTGAAGACGATGAAGACTACGATTCTGCATGAGGGCTCTTCTGAGGACGATGAGGACGATCCACTCCTCCCACGCCAGTGCGAGGCGAGTGCGTCGTCGGCGGATGCCACGGCAAGCCGAGGAGAACATGCCCATGCTCATGTCGCAGGACAAAAACGCCCATCATCTACACTACGAACACCTTCTCCGTCTGTGAGTTATAGTTCTTCACAATGACCATGATTCAATTATGTATGTTTTTGGTAAAATCACGAAGAGATAGGGTATGGGTAGGGTATGTCTGTCAAGACAGGAAGTTGGACAATGCAGGGGTCAGCCAAGGCACAATCACAAATGATTTCCACTAGACAAGTTGAAGTGCCAAAGGCATGATGTCAGGCCAATGTAGACTTCAGGTGTGTTCAAATTCTTTGCCCCATGAAACCAACGTCCTGGTACTAAGCTACAATGGCTACTTATAGAGATACTTGGGTTACTTATGCACCCAGAATATCAGTAAAACTTGGAGGGATACTTCTCATGGACCCATCAGGTTTGTCCATTTGAATTCTTGCTATGGATTTCAGGAACACCCCATACCTAAGAGGGCTCAAAATGTACTGGGAGGACATCATTGGGGCCAATCAAATTTGGGAGATTTACTGCCCAAGATCATACTGAGTTTTGGGTAATCTTGTCTTTACAAATGATATGTGCTTCCAGTTTGTTTTTGAATTCAAGGATTTGCTGCTTGCTGCCTATATGTATGTGTAATCACCCACATTGTACTGGGGGAATTTCTTTTCAGGGCAAGCACAAGCGCACTGGATCCACGATCCCTGCTGCTAGCAATGGAGATGGCGCCCACAAGAACGCAGGAGGTGGCCCTAACTCTCCCACGTTGTGGGTTCTGTGCCACCAGTACCCCCACTTATTATGGTATGCCTCAGTACCCACAGTGGCACTCAGTATGGTCAGGGTCAATATGGTGCTCCTCCATATGGGCAGTATGGCCAGTATCCTCCTCCACCATATTTGCCACCCCTAATAGCTATGGGGGTGGCAGGCCACCGGAATATCCTCCTGCTTATGGACAGTATGGCCAGTATGGTCCTCGGCCTTCTGGCCAACAACCATGGCCACCAGTCCCTACTTGGCAGGATCCTGCTTTGAATTCTCCTGAGCGCACGGAGGTCTCTGAAGGAGGGAGGGTGCCGTTTCAAAGAATGATAGAACCAATGCTTTAAGGAGGGCTAATAGCTCAGCCAAAATTGAAGCTGCCAAGGTGAAGGAAGAGAGAATAGCTGCAGGTCTTCCTCCCACGGTGATTTTGACGAACCTCAAAGGAGCCCCGTATGGTCAGACCCGGAATGTATGGCACGCTGCCCTTAAAGGACAGGCTTATCGCAAGCTAGATTGTTCCCTTGCCATCAACAACCAACCTGATGAAGTTGTATACGAAATCAGAGATCACCTGGCTAAGCTATTTTCTATACGCCACACAAGTTAAAAGACTTCCACCTAAAACAAACAATTGGCAGAATAATGAAGAGCCAGCGTTATGAAGCACACACGCGTGGTTGGGTGGTAAGGGGAAACCCATTACTGTATCTGACGAGGTATGGAACAAGCTTGTAAGTTACTGGCAGACAGAGGTGTTCCACAAAGTGTCGGGCAACATGAAGAAGGCAAATGGTGCAATTCTGAATCCTACCAAGACTGGCCGTGGTGGGAAGGCAATGGTGGAAGCACGCTTGGTAAGTGGCATCATCACGACTCTGTATTTTGTTCCTCATTGAATTGCTATGTGTATATAGTCAGCCCTCACATTGCTTACTGACTTGTGGCATGGGTTTGTTTGTGGCATGGATTAATTTGTAGGAAACACTATCAGGGTGCCCTCCTACATTATATGAAATTCAAGAGGGTTCAGTGTCACGGTTGTCAGCTGGGAGTGACAGGCGGGTAAGTGTGTTTTCCACGTTTGCTAGAGTGGTTGCTGCATCATAGGTTGCTAGGGTTTTTTTTCACGGCTTTTGGCCTGGGTTTTTCTTTCCAATGGTTGTTCATGCTAGGTTTTTTGGTTGTTGGTTTGATTCATACTTGGGCAAGTTTTCATGGATTGGCAGGAGGGAAGTCTCGCATATTCTACAGTAGTTGGCAGGATGGATGGCTTGGACAAACTGGTGGAATCACAAGGACGTGACATGGCAGAATTAAAATTACAGATGCAGAGTATGATTGAGTACCAGAAAGCCATTGTGACCAGATTGGGGATTAATCTACCAGGCGCAGGACCAGTGACATCTACGATGGATACGTCTGCTGTGACAGTATCAAAATGTTTTGGAATCCCAATTTCAGACGGTAACTGGTGCTCACTCTAAACCCTTATGTCTTCCTGTCACTGATGATCTTTTGAATTTGACCGAGCAGCAGCAGGATACAGGGAAGGCCAGCTGTGAGGTACACGTGGAAATTCAGCCCTTGCCACGTACAAAGGCAGTAGCAGTCCAGGGGCAATGGTGACAGAGCCGCCGGGCACACCGGATTCTGGTATGCAGGTATGTGGGAGTTTAAATGGGGAGGAAGATGCAGACGGGGACAAAACAAACAAGCAGGTTGCTTTAATTTCTCCTGCTCACATGTTGAAGCCAAATGTCAGTTTACTTCCTGGACCAACGAGGAAGCATTTACTAATTCTGGACTTAAATGGTCTGTTATGTGAATCTTTTCATTCTGCTAATGGGCCTGCATCCCTTCCCAAAGGTTTTGTGGGGAAGATGTGTGGCAAGAAGATGGTAGTTTTGAGACCACGCTGTTATGACTTTTTGCAAAAGTGTTTTGAACACTTTGAGGTGGCGGTGTGGTCTTGTTGCCAAGCTCGCAACTTCTTCCCAATGGTGGACTATATTTTTGCAGCCCACACTAACCTGGTTTTCCAGTGGGATGCCCTTCACTGTGACGAGGATCCAGTCCTCCCATGCCGTAAGGGGTCTGATTCAAAGCCATTATATTTCAAGAACTTGTCTACAGTGTGGGCAGACTGGCCAGAATGGACTTATGAGGACACTGTTCTTGTTGACGACACACCAAGAAAGGCGCAAACAATCCTCCCTTCAGTGGGATTTTTCCAGAGCCATGGAAGGTGCAACCAGATTCACAACTGATGAGTATCTAACAGAGGTGTTGTGGCTTTCTTGTGGAAGGCATCGAAAGCTGCCAGTATTCCCAAGTTTTTGGAGTCTCAGCCTGTTTTCGGACAACAACCATACAACACTGCTACTGTGAAGGTACAAACATTCTGACAGTGCTCCAGAGGCTACAATTTTGTGGGTTCATTCATTGCATTGCTTTCCTGGATGCTTCTCCTCGGTTGCTTGATTAATGCTAGGTTTTCTTTGCAGCTTTTCATGTTGGCTTTTTTTGTTTGATTCATACTTGGATTTTGTTTCTATTCACTATTCCTGTTTGCTCATTGCTTTCATGGTTGTTCTCTGGTCTGTGACACAGGAACTTGTGACAAACAAAGGTGTTTGTGGTGGGTTACGGGTACCCTGCTGTGCCCCTTGATTATGCCTGTGTGTATCAAAGAGGCATGTGTCATAACACCCCTCTACCATATGTGAATGGTGTTAGGAAACAAACCGAGTTGGGGCAGGTGGTTGGCCAGACAACACTTTGGAGTCTAAAGTTACTGAAACTTATGGAGCTGCGGAAGGGATAGTCAGTATTGCATTGTTTAACAGAGTTCTTGATTCTAATAGCACTAGAACATACTAGCTACAACAATTCAGCCCATGTGTGGGCTTGCTTGTTTTTGGCTGGGCCTTTTGAGGCATGGATTTTTTGACCTTGTGGCTTTTGAGGTGTCCATTGGGACATTGGTCTCATTTGGATTTTTGTAATGTGATTTATAGGGCTTGTATTGCCGTGTAGTTGACTATTTTCATTCTCCTTGTGGTTGATAGTATGCAGGAGGGATCCATTCTGTTTTCATGTTGGAATTTCACCATGTAATGAAGATTTTAAATCATTTAATTCACTTTCATTTTAAATAATAATACCATTAAAAAAAATCCAAGGCTGCAATCTCCTTGTTCTTTTAAATATTAAATGAAAACTAAAAAATAAAATATGAACATTAAAAATATAAACTTTCGGAAAACAATCTTGATGACACGTGGCATCACTCTTGCTCAAACCATAACACGTGGCAGTATATGACACGACATTCTTTATCCATATTTTCACCACGTGTAAAGATCCGTAGTCATATATGCTAGTCATATATTTGTCTGTCTGTCACATCTCAAGTGCAACAGGTATCCCGCTAACAACTCTCCATGTAGACATCCCTGTAGTCATATGAGCGAGTCATGTAGTCACCACGTGTGAAATGTGCCATAGCACACGTGTCTCGCTAGTGCCTCTCCATGTAGGCATCACTGTGCAGACATGTAGTCATATGATCATGGCAAGAAGTCGTAACATGTCAAATTCGCAGTGGCGCACGTGTCCATCCGTCGCCTCTCCATGTAGGCATCACTTTGCAGACATATAGTCATATGATCCCCTGACGAATGCATGACGTGTCGCTTGCGCAGTGGCGCACGTGTCCCGCTGAAGCCTCTCCATGTAGGCAGCGCTCAACAGACAATGTAGTCATATATTAGTCATATAGTTGTGACTGCAACCCTCTCTGCAGCAGGACTTCAGGTGCCACGCAAGCAGTCACGGATATTACTTGCAAAATGCAGTCCTAAAGACTACTCGCTATGACAGGGTTTTTTTCACTACAGAGTGATGTAGTCATGAACGCATATAAGACTGAAAAAATAGTCATATGTGAAGTCATAAAAACGCTCATCTGTTGTAGTGACAGATGCAGCAGGTGCTTGTTAACTCACATTAAACCCCCTTGTAATCAATGTTGCATTGACGCGAGGTTGATCCCCGAACTTCCCAAAAGACTATCTAGAAGACACGAAACACTAAGCAAGACAGAGATTTATCTCCCGAAAGAGGCGATTGACATCCATAGCATAATCAAGGTTGCGTTAACACAAGCTTGATTGTGTACAACACAACAAAGAACAACAGGGCCAACAACCATACAAAATGCCAAAAACAGTCTTGAAAAAAGGATGCTTTCATTTCTCGATCAAGGTTGCATCAACGCAAGGTTGATTTGCATCCCCCCCCCCCCCAAAATAATAATAATAATAATGATAAATAAAAAAAATCTTCAAAAAAATATGTTCTCTTTGCAGTTCCTGGCCTCCCACGCTGTGTACTAGATATTGCATGAGTACTCTGGTGAAGTTTTCAGGAACTGAGGCAATCTTGGTTGACTGGACACTTTTAAGTGTTCAAATGAAATACTAATTTACGTTTGGGTACGATGATGGCGGGTCAGGGCTATAAGAACGTAATGGCAAATTGCACAAGCAATGCGAATCTCTTGACCGAAGCTCTTACCAACACGGGCAAATTCAAAATCCTTTCCAAACCAATGGGTGTCCCTCTTGTTGCCTTCTCATTGAAAGATAGGAGTAAGTATGACGAGTATGAAATCTCTGGTGCCTTGCGGAGGCATGGGTGGATCGTTCCAGCCTACACCATGGCCCCTAACGCTCAGCAAGCTTGGCCAATGCAGTACTGCTTCTTTAAATTCTCAGTCAGTAAATTTGTAATACCTTAGGGACACATTTTAGCATGTATATGTTACTCATGTCGGGTACTGGGCTCTTTCAAACAGGAATCTATCATTCTCATTATGTAGAGAGGACCTGTCACAACACCCATATGCTATTGTGATGGTTAGCTTATGATGACCACAAGACTTGGAGGCCAACACTTTCTCACTTGCCATCACCAAGATTGAAGCACTCAGAACTGATAAATTGTTGTTATTCCATTGTTGCCAAACAACAATCTGTGATGTTGATTCCCTTCATACATTTTGCGTTTTGGCGGTGGGTAGGTGACACAGTTGGCAACAATTGCACAGAAGTACCAAACATCTGCAACCCAGAATGGAGGGGTGAGCCTTTCACTTCAAGAAATGCAAACCAATTGCCATCTGTAAGTGCCCAAACATGGCCAGTGACGGTTGTACCCCATAAACTGTGATGCTTTGCCTTAATAAGCTGTTGTGGCATTTTGGTTACACGACACCTTCCTTCAAGATGTTGACTGTCTAGTGTATTATGGAACTGTCATAGCTCCTGCACAAGCATTGGTGTGATCTTTACTTAGGATTGGTAGACCTGATCACCATAGTGGTAAGTAATTTGATGTGACCGCTCATCCCTACAGTAACACCACCACATCCAGTCAGGTTGCAAGGCATCTGAGCACAAGAGGGACTAGAGAAACACGCTTGCTTGCACATACAATCTAACTTGCAGAATGAGGCCCTGTGGATGAAGATTTGTTAGAAGTGCTCGGCAACTTGCAAGAAACTTGGAGGTCCCCACAATTAATGACTTGGGCTATACCAAGCGTTATGTTCGCTGTCTGCAGGTACACATGTCACATATTTGCAATCAAAGTTGACAAAAATTTGCTGGTAGCCCAATGTAATCACCTTTGCCTTTACATCTGCTGACTTGGCTTCAAATTGATGCAAGAAATAACTGCAATGTTCCTAAAATCTCTTCTATTGTAAGTGCACAGGCTAGCTCCATCCTCACATTGTATACACATGATTGAGTGGCAGCAAGTGAATAGAAATAGGTAAATGATTTGTTTCATTTCTAGGAGTATTAATATTGTCTATCATTGCCTTGAGTGAACTATCCAATGGGGGAGTGGTTGACCCTTAGCTTCATGTGCAGATATCAGAAGAAGGGCAAAGAGGTCCATGGTTGCATCATCAAAGCTGGAATTGTGGCAAATGTCATTCTGAACAATACCCTTGTGGACATGTATGCCAAATGTAGGTGCTTTGAGGATGCAAAGCGAGTGTTTGAGAAAGTGGTCCGTGAAATCCCCCATGGGTCATGACACAAGGTCAAGGACAATGTGGTGAGGGCACCTTCTTCTTCAGCCTATTCAAGCCTGTTTTTCCCTCTCATCAGACTCGTCCCTGAATGTGCATGTTGAATTCTGTACTTTAGCTCGTTGGGTGGATTTGCATGGGTAGATGGTCAATTTGAAACAGCAGCGGCAGAAGCACAATTGATAGAACCAGGCACCACTAACGAAGGTACCTTCTTCAACACATTTGAGCCTGTTTTCCCTGTTATCAGAGTCGTCCCTAATTTTTCATGTTGAATTCTGCAAGTTAGCTGGTTGAGTGAACCTAGTTTGGAGTGACTTTGACATGATACTGCCAATGTGACAACAGGAAAGTGGGGGGTTGCAATTCCATGAGCTCATGAGCTCATGAGCGGGCATGCATGAGCCCTGAGCCGCCAAGTAACACACTATGAATAATGGCAAGTTTTTTTCGGGTAAAAAACGATAAAATAATCGAAAGTAGTATAAGAAGAGTAGGTTTTCGAAGATTTATGCGCTCATGCTGGAACTACTCCGCTCATACGTACCAGTATCCGCTCATGACGTCGAGCCCAAGCTCATATACCGCCAGCCCCGGTCATGGAAAAACTAAATTCTGGCCAATAACGGCACCAAAATTATCCCACAGCAAGGGACGTGCGCGGAATTACGATCGGGGTTTGCAGACTCCGAAGACGCAATGAAGAACTGTAACAGTGGATAGTACTATTGCAGCCTGCAGGATGGTTGGGGATAACGGCGCAGAAATTGGGCACCGGAAAGGAAATAGCCAGCTGAAGGCTCCAAAGTGAAGCCAATTACGGCGCCAAAATTGGGCACCGGAAAAGAAATAGCCGGCTTAGGCTCCGGAGTGAAGCCAATAACGGCGCCGAAATTGGGCATCAGAAAAGAAATAGCCGGCTGAGGCTCTGAAGGGAAGCCAATAATGGCGCCGAAATTGGGCACCGGAAACCAAATACCCGAGTGAAGCCTCCGGAGTGCAGCCAATAACGGCGCCGAAATTGGGCTTCGAAAAACAAATACCCGGCTCAAGGCTCCGGAGTGAAGCCAATAACGACGCCGAAATACAGGACAAGGCCGAAAACTACCAGATGCAAACTGTCCTGAAACTGGTGCGGATTTGTCTAATAAAAGCACACATGTGGGAGGAAATTCAAGTTCTTCCGCATACGACACTGGCAGTGCAGCAATGATATATCCCCTGTTCCGCTGGCCTCACTCCCATTTTACTCTTCTCTCTTCTCTTCTGTGCCCATCTCCTCTCTGCTCTATGTTCTTGTTGTGTCGCGAGGCCATGGTGCCCAAATCACATCTATCGACGCCAGACAGGACTCATTGCCCCGAAAGCAGACAACATCATTGTCTTCCTAGATGTTTACAGGGACGACCCTCGACTTGTCCACCTGAGAGCAATGGAGTTTCTTCCAGGATTCCACGATTCTCCTAGACCTCGTCTGGGGAGCAGGTGGTTCATGCGCATCATGGACCTGGACCTTCCGCTTGACTGGGAGCCGAACAGGTCATGCACATCGTTGCTGTATCTATGGAACTGTTGCGAGTGGACGTATGATGAGTGCATAAGTGAAAATTTTAAGCGTGGATGGACTGGCTCGCAAACTGAGGACATTTTCTTCAGTTATGAGGATGAGCAGGAGGGGAACACAGGGCCCATTGCGAAAATGTCGTTCTACAAAGGGGGCGTTATCGATAAACACGACATCCTCGTTAGTTTCAATTGGGCGACAGAATCCGCTGACATTTTGTTCAAATATCGGCACCCGGGCACTCAGGAGGTCCTTGAGAGGCCAGTTCAAGTTCCTTCTAGTTGGGCGACCCTTCTTGCATGTTTAGAGTAGACATGTTTGCACTCCCAGACACTCATGGCAGATACATGTTCCTCCTAAAGTATAATAGCTTCCTTGTGCCATATGGGGAATATACATGCTTGGATAATCTTCTGTAAAGGTTTTTTGCAATTGACTGCCAGTATTGCTGGGATGTGTCCTTTGTCGTATTGTTGTGTGCACAAGGTGCAGTATGCGAATGCTAGAATGTGCAGTAGGAACCTTCCCACTGGAACACAACACTTGCAATCTTGTAAAGACATCACATTTGCAGTACAGTGTCATTGTATTGGTAGCAAATCGGAGTCTTCGGATAAAGGTGGACGAAAACGCCACAATGGGCTGCAAAATCTCCACAAAATGAATGAAGAGCAGTAACAAGGAAGCACTATGCAGTATACAGTCCAAATACGGCACCGAAATAGGCCAGAATGCCCCTGTATCTGCACACAATGAAGGCTTTCCTCGGATCCATTAATAGACAGAACCAAAATAAAAAAGCATGCCCACGCCATTTAGGGTCAAAGGCCACATTCTCATGTATTGCGGCACCGAAATGCACCTAAAACCATGGAAACGTGGCACCACCAAGTGTACATTTCCTGCCAAAAAAATATGGTGCAAGAAGATGAATGTAATAGAATTGGGTTTGTGTTCTCATTTGAGGGGGATACGGCCTTGTACGATTACAATTTGGCGGGCCTTCAGCGTTTGCCTCCGACTGAGGATCCCAAAAACGCAGAAGATGACGTGGAAGGGGAGGAGGAAGATGAAGAGGAGGAAGTCCAGGAAATTCGTTCGATGCAGGGGCGCCCGAAGCCGCTTCCCCCAATGCCTGTCTTCGAGTGAGTTGCACCATAGTAAGTGTATTGGTTTCGGTTGTAGGGACCATGCAACCTGCCGATGATTCCCTGTTTGAATTCTCTAATGTACTTCATTCTATGTTTGTGCGTACACTCAGCCTTGCAGAGTCGTCCGACGAGGAGAAGCTGGGAGACTTGCCCGAATCGGACCCTGTTGCAGAGGAAGAGACAGAATCGCATTGGCCATTCTTTGCCAGAAAATCGTTTCTCGCGAGTCCCCAGAAGCCTTTTTTTCTACCAGCCTATGCAGACACGGCTGCCAGAGAAGCCATCAGCAGGGAGGAGGCCTACTCGGTTAGAGCAATTGACATACGGGAATGAGCAGAGAATTATAATGAGGCGTGAGGCCAAACATAGAATTGTGAAAGGCAGAGTAGGGAAGTTTGTAATAGAATCCGCGTCCGAGAGCGAGGGGAATGTTGAGGACACTTCCGCACCCAGGTGGACAGTTCCGGCTGGTGAGGATGGTATTTTTGAGGGAGGGCTTCTCAGAGTAACAGCGGTAGCGGCAGTGCAGGTTCGGAGGCAGGTGGAAGGCAGCCATCCTTGCATGAGGCCGGGGATGCATCGGACAGTGATAGCGGATCCTCACCATAGCAAAGTCTCATTTGGATCCTTTTGTTGTACAGTTCTGAAACACTTAATGAAAAATATTGACGATTTGAAAAATCATTGTGTTCAGACTGCTTGTCCGATTCCCTACATTTCTTCCACCAACCAAAATGTATAATAAAAGCAGAAGAGACGCAAACTTCATTGAAGAACCCTACAAGTAATTTATGCACACCATCGAGCCGAGAACTTGAAGCCATGAAAACCCTGCCGTTTCTAACATTCCTATTGGGAAATTTGGCGCCGAAATAGCCCAATGCGCGCCTTCGTTATATGGGCCTCAAAAATTCCACGGATGAATTACTGTACCAAAATATCGCGATGGAAGCCTTCAGCACAAGGCACTTCAGCACATTCCACTTGGGTATTTCGGCGCCCAAATAGCCCGTTCTGCGCCATTAAATACCGCACTATATCACATTTTAAGAGGTAATTTCGGTGCCGAAATACCCCGGTGGATGTCTTCAAAACACCATTTTAGCACACTGCTCTTAGGAATAATGGCGCCGAAATACCTCATTCCGCATCCTGGACCAGGAGAAACAGACCCTATTACCGAGGTAATAGGACATAACACCGTCAATAAAGGCAGGAAAATTCCAATTCCGCGGATGTCCGCTCATGAGCTCATAGGCTCATGGGCTCATGGGCTCATGCGCTCATGAAATAGTAAACCTCCAAAATTGGTGTAGACACTGAGCTCCTTGTCTGTCCAGGTGAGTGGGGTACCAATTACTGGTGCAGCGTGCAAGTATTTCCATGCCACATGTCCCTTATAGAAAATATCATCAATGCCGAATTTCTGTGTTGACAAATTGTTCCAGGCCGCTTGAAACCATGAACGAATTTGAGAATCCTTTTGCATCATAACTTTTGGGTCATATAGGTACATATGAGGTGGCACCGAAGGTAATACCCAATGATCTCCACTGGAATAACTCAGAAAGCGTGTTTGCATCTTTTGTTGCTCAATGTGGTAACGTACCAGAAAACAAGCAGCGTAGTATAACCCGCATCCCATGACAATACTTGCTACCTCCTTGGTCTTGGTATAAATGAGTCCATGTACAACCTGGAAAGCAAAATTCCCTCAACATGGTACCTGCCTCGTGCCAGTATTGTGCAAAGTGATGATCTTCAATTGTCGATTGTTCGGAAGAACTTTAGTCCTAGTTGCCACTGGCAGCCAAATACGCATGATTTGGTAGTAATGTGCGAATGACTGCGGAGGACTAAATTCTTTCCAAGCCAAATCCAACATGATGGGAATTTGGTTGAAGGGCATAATCATAGCCCTACTGTACTCCCTTGCAGCTGGAGTTTAGGTGGGTTAAAAGCGGCATTGCCCCATACCTCAGGCTGTGGTGGCTGTGGTGTGGTTGTAGTAACCACAGGTTCAGCTACTGGTACAGTGACTTGTTGTGGTGGTGGTGGTACTGGCTCTTGTATCATTGGCATCTCCTGCACCTCCTGTGAAGACTGAAAAGCCAAAGTTCTGGCTTGTAAATAAGAAGCCATTAGCTGTTCCTGAGGGATATAGACTCTTTGTCGATGTTTGAAGTGAGGTCTCCACTTGAGTCTGCAGTCCGTCTACATCCTCTTGTAACTCTGCTATCCTACTATAGACATTGTCTATAGTAGTTGTGGCAATGTTCTGCACCTGCAGCCTGAGCTCATTCATCTCGCTTTGGGTGAGCTTTCGTGGTGCTTTGCCCTCTACTGGCCCTTGTGCTAACCACCTGCATAAGGCTGTTATCCACCAAGTTGCTTGTGGTTCCCCTGAGAGTTGCTCCTCTCTTAGCTTGTACACTTCTAACTGCTGTTGTAAAGCCTCCATGCGCGCTTCGCCTGAGGTTCAACCAATTCGCATAGGCAGCAGCAGATTATTAGCTTCCTTCCAAGCCTTGTTTGACCGCGATTTCATTTCTATTGGCCATGATGTTTGTTGCAACTCCACGATGTGCTTCTCTTGATCAGCTTCAATCTGCCTGTATTGCTTGAAAGTATCTCATTGCGACAGATTGTATTCTTCATATCGACAATGAGTTTCATTGCTCAACATTCTCTCTTCTGCCTTCGTACATTTTTCCGCTTGACTGTTTTATTTCTTTTGTAGATTGGTCAAGCATAGTTGTGAATGTAGCACATTGTATCGCCATCCTGTCATGCACTGTCTGCAACTCCGTATGTAGTGCATTCACTTCTTGCAACTTGCTTTCATGCTGCACCTGCATTTGGTATAGCTGTTGCTTATGTGCTTCGTGCAACTGGTCTTGCGCGAGGCCTGCCTCAATCAATTGTTCCTTGGCCAATTGCAAAGCCATTCTGTATTTCCCAAGTCCTGCTGCATCTTGAGAGTGACCTCTTCATCGACCTTGTTTGCACACTCAGTGGCTAGTCGAGCCTCAACTCTTCCTGAGTTCCTCTCTCAAGGCTGTCAATTGGGTAATTGGAACATGGGATTTGACATAAGTCCCCAACAAATTAAGTGTCCTGCCTATGGAACTCATCAGCATTGCCTGTTGAGGGTCATCATGGTGAGGTTGCTGCTGTTCCTCCTGATCTCAACAGTGTGATGTCTCACGAACCATTCAGGCCATTGTCCCACCGGATTTTCTTCCTGAACCACTTCATCTATCACCGGTGCTACAGTGTCATGACCTTCCGCCTGTGGTACCTCCGACACAGGTGTGTGTATTATATGCACCTCAGGATTTCCCTTGGGCAACTGTTGCACCTCTGGGATCTCTGTCTCCTTGACCAGACCAGAATATTCATAGAGAAGGTCCCCCTTCTCCATTTCTGCCACTATCTGTTCTGTAGTTGGAATATCTAACCCTTCTCTTTCCAAATCAATTATTTCTGGTTGAGCTGCATGGACAACTTGTGACCTTGTGACAAGTCGATCAGCTGGCTGTGATGGTTGTGATACAGAAGTAACTTCCTCCTCCCTCTCTGAAGGTCCTGCTTCCAGTAATAGCATTTCTCTGTGCTGCTGTGCCCCTTCCTGCCATGAGCTTGGGAAACATTATCATGCGGAATCCGTGAAGCCAGTGGATCCGCCACTACAGTCTTTCCCCGTCTCTGCCTCTTAGTCTCGGGTTGCCCTGCTAGTCCACCCTCACTGTGTGAAGAGCCTTGCTCTTCCATTGCAGTGGTTTCTGGCTCAAACACTCCCATTTCCTTTCTTTCTTGCGCATCAAGTATGCCAGAATCAAGGATTATTTGAGCAATGATTGGGCCAGACACTATGATAGGAGACTTTGCGGTAGTACCTTGTAATCTTTTCATCTCCTCTACCAGTGCGTTGTACATTATGTCCGCCCATTGTACCTCTTGTCCCTTCAGGCCTTTGAGTATTTCCTCCGTGAAGGATCTGCTCAAATACTGTTGGTTCTGTTTCATGGCAATCAGAACGTTCAATACCTGGCCTACCTCTTTTAGCCCTGGGTACACAGCCTTGGTACAAGCATAACCCTGAGTTTTAAAGAAACTCCCTTCTTGGAATAAGTCCCCTATTTGCAGTCTTGCCCTGTGTTCCTCCACATGCACCTGACCTGCTGGCAATCGAAACAATTGCTGGAGGTATAGGGGAGTAATCATCAATTCAACTCCCTTCACCGTTGTTGTTCCTGTCCTTGGCTCAAAGTTCTGCAAAAATTGTAACATGTACTGTCTATGGTGTAATGTCCAATCTAGGCTTTGCAATCCTTGCAATCTCAGCTCCTCCAGTATCTGTATCGCCTGTGGGGTAGCAATCGTTTGTTTCTGCAGAATTGTGGTGCTCTTCACCCTGATTTCCTCCATTCCTCTCACTCTCTTCATTTTAGACTCACAGAACTGTTTTGGCTGTAACAACTGCAGAATGCCTGTAGTGCACAAAGCATAAACGTATGGTTGCCGCAGAAAGCTATGGGTAATTTCTTGTAAGCCTGCGGGGCTTGCAAGCATCGCTCAAGAGAAAAGCTCCGCTCTGTCCTTTCGTGTCTATGCCACTGCGTAAGTAATATTGCGAGCGTATAGTCTGTTAGTTCCTCCATAGTTTCCAAGCTATAGCATTGATGGTCTGTCCCGTCGAGACGCCCGTTACTCAGAACGACGCCGCCTCTTGCGCTCAATTTCCCTCCATTTTCTTGATCCTTTCTCTGGTTTTCTATTGGCTGTATCCGCTGTGACTGGATTTTAGATTTTTTTCTTTAGTGGACTTTCCCTGTGGATAGTCCACTAGGATCACACATGTGACAAGAATTCGCTTTTCTGTACTTGCCGTTCGTTCCGTTTCCCTTTTTCCGTATTCATTAATGGGCCCGCCTTTCATCCCTTTTGACGGCCGTTCTTGTCCTCTTTCTTTTGACACCTGTCTTTGCACTTCCTTCTCGCTGTGTGTCGCGCCCTGACCTCCACGTGTCTATTTTTAAAGTAATTTCCGTTTTCTCTTCCGTCAGCCATTTTCCTGAAGTTATTATGCGTCCACTTGTCACTGATTCTATGGATCGTGTAACTTAGTAGGCTGTGTTGAGCTGTGACAGGCTGTGTCATACTGTGTTACGCTGTGATAGGCTGTGATGCACTGTGGTAAGCTGTGATAGGCTGTGACACGCTGTGGTAGGTTGTGATAGGCTGTGTTGCGCCGTGCTGGGCTGTGATAGGCTGTGTTGTGATGGGCTGTGATATGGGCTGTGATAGGAATTGTGCATAGGCTGTGTTCCTGCACTGTGTTTTGTTTTGCCCGCCCTGGTCATATATGCTGGGCCTAGCGACAAGTGCTCCATACTCCGTTCGTAACACTGGTGCAGCCCGTGACTGCTCTTGCGGTTCAACATGCAAATCATGCTGCAAGGGTTTGTCATGGATACCACTGTACCCCTTCAACTTATTGGCATTGACTCTTCCCAGCATTTCTTTGTTAATGGTTTGTAACATGGCGGTGTTGTTATCATACATCTTTTGTATGACATAAGGTCCTTTCCATGGTGATTTAAGCTTAGAAGCTTGAATCTTTCCTTTCTTCTGCAACCATAGAACCAAATCCCCCGTCTTAAAAGTCTTTAACTTGCCTTCATCAAACTGTTCCTTTCGCTTCATCTGAATTCTGGTCATATTATCAGCTGCATCAGCACGTACTTCTTCCACATGGTATAATTCATGTTTCCTGACCTTGATGGAGTCTTGCAATTCCATTCTCTTTCCCCACTCCGTTCTCATGGTAGGTAACAGGAATTCCACTGGAAGTAAGGCTTCCATACCATAAACTAATTGGAATGGTGTATACTTAGTGGTGACTTTATATGAAGTCCTGTATGACCACAAAGCTGTCAGCAGCTTTGTATCCCAATCCGTTCTGTTTGCATTGACTATCTTAGCCAAGATAGTACATAGTATTTTGTTGGTAGCCTCTGCCTGCCCATTACCCTGTGGGTAATATGTTGTACTCTTTCTATGCACAATCATAAACTCTTTAGTCAACAACTCAATGGTCTCATTCATGAAGTGACTTCCCTGATCACTGATAAATTCTAAGGGACAGCCAAATCGTGTAAGTATGTTCTCGTACAGGAACCTTGCTGTGGACTTGGCTGTGTTGTCCCTCAAAGCTTTAGCTTCCACCCACTTTGTAGTATAATCAGTGGCTGTAATTATGTACCTGTTTCGTGTATTCTTGGATGGTGGGTTAATTGGTCCAACAAAGTCTAGTCCCCATTTCTGAAATGGTTCCGTAGGCATTGTAGGATGCAAGGCCATCCTTCCATCTCTGCAAAGGTCCTAGCCTCTGACATTCATCACACTTCTGACAATACTCGTGTACATCTTTGAACAAAGTAGGCCACCAGTATCCTGCGAGTAGTATCTTCCTACTGGTAGTCTCTTCTCCAAAATGACCTCCAGCCACTCCTTTATGAACTTCCGCCAAAACTTTATTTACTTCATGGTGGTACAAGCATCGTTTTAGTACTCCATCAGGTCCTAACTTATACATTCTGCTTCCTACCATAGTATAAGGTAAAGCTTTGATAGCGATTCTCTTCCTCTGCTCCTTACCATAACTAGGTGGGCACTGACCATGAGCAAGGTAGTATCTGATTGGCCACTGCCAATCTAACCAGTCATCTGCACTTCCCTGCACCTCCACTGCAAAGAGACTCGCATCTGGTAATTGATCATCTATCCTGTGGCTGGTTCTCCTGTTGTCGTGACAAATGATCCGCCACAAGATGCAGTCTCCAGGCTTGTAAACAACCTCGAACTCAAACTCGTGCAAGATTATCAACCATCTTGCTATTCTTCCGCTTATCAGAGGTTTGTTTACCAGGTATATCAGAGCCTGGTGATCCACATAGAACATAAACTTCTTGCCCAACAGGTAATGCCTGAATTTCTTCACTGCATAGATCATTGCCAATGCTTCTCTTTCCGTTGTGCTATAGTTCCTTTCAGCACTGTTCATCAACCGGCTAGCATAGTACACAGGTGAATCTATATTCCCTGTAACATTCTGGGCTAACACCGCTCCCAACGCTTCTCCTGATGCATCGCAGTGAACATGGAATACCATGCCAGTGAGGGTTAATCAGCACAGGTGTAGTTGTTACTGACAGTGTAAGTTTCCTCAAACGCCTGTTGACATTCAGCTGTCCAGGCAAACACTGCATCTTTCTTCAGTAGTTTGCTCAATGGTGCTGCTATTTGTGCATACCTTTTGACAAATCTCCTGTAATAACTGGTTTGCCCAAGGAATCTCCTTAGACTTTTAACATTCACTGGTGGTGGAGAGGCTTTAATGGACTCTGTCTTTCTGGGATCCACAAGAGTCCCTTCTTACACACAATGTGTCCCAGAAGCACCCCTGAGTTCACACAGAAAGTACACTTCTCTGGATTCAGGCCCAGACCTCTCATCCTGCATCTGGCCAAACATAACTCCAATTTATGCAAGTGCTCATTCTTAGAGCTGTACACACTGAAATCATCCAAGAATACCTGCATGAAATCATCCAGATACTCATGAAAAGATTCACTTATCACTCTCTGAAAGGTCGCTGGTGCATTACAAAGTCCAAAGGCATGACTTTGTATGCATAAGCCCCCCAGTCTGTGATGAAAGCTGTTTTCCCTTGGTCTTCTTCTGCCACTTGCACTTGATTATAACCACTGAAGCCATCCATGAATGAGTACATCTCATGGCCTGCCACAGTGTCTAATACTGCTTCTGTGAATGGCAAAGGGAAAGGATCTTTCTTCGTACAAGCATTCAGCTTCTTATAGTTCACACATACTCTTAGTTTGCCATTCTTCTTGGGAACTATAACAATGGGTGACAACCAAGTTGTATACTCTATTGGGTATATAAACTTAGCCTCAGCCAACTTCTTTATCTCTTCTCCAACCTTCTGTGCGTAGTTGGGATTCATTCTATACCTCGCCTGCTTGATTGGTACTGACCCTGGTTCCAGTTCAATCTTATGCTGACAGACTTCAGGTGGTATCCCTTTTAGATCCTCATAGCTCCAAGCAAATACATCTCTGTATTTGATGAACAAGCTTTTAGCTTCTTCGAAGAATTCCGGCTCCAAATCAGCTCCTACTTTCACCATCCTCGGTTCCTCTTTAGTTCCCACATTCACTTCCTCACCTGCTCATCAGCTGTGATTGTCCAACCAGTCACCACTTCATCCTGTAAGCTCACAGTGGCTGGTTCTTCTAGGATTTCTTTCTCCTTCTCTTTCTTCATAGAAATGTGATGGGTAAATGCTGGTTTCCTCTTCAGTTGGTGTGCTGTCACTACACCACAGCAGATACCTCTCAAACAACTTAGGCTTTCCAGCCGCATCTCTGCAACCTGCTCCCACTCTGGGTGTGCAGCAAATAGGGTAGCTTCCTGCTCCTCATCCAGTCCTCCTTTCCAGTCATACTCTCTGACTCCTCGAGGTCTTCTTGTAGCAGGTAATCTACTAGATTTCTTTGTGGTAATTTGTATCTCGTGTATCCCATTATGCACGTTAGTAACTGAGAATTCCAGTCATGGAATACCCTGGCCTGTTTCAGCCACGGACGTCCCAATAATAAGGAGTAAGCCTCCATGACTTCATCCATTTCAATACAGTTACTGTGATCATAAAGATCATTTCTGTATCTGTATCTTAACTCCTCTTATTAATCCCAATGGCTGTACACTTCTTTGATCTGCCATTGTTACTGTAAATGGGGCTGGTTTCATGTTACTTAGACCAAGCTTCTTCCTTAATTGGTCTGTCATGATATTTACTCCAGAACCACCATCTATCAGTACATCAGTTAGTTCTGTGCTTCCAATTCTCAATTGGATTACTGGCATAGAATCATCAAAGTCCATGACTGTTTCTCGCCCTTCCGGCTTCACATTATAACTGGTCACCTTGCTGTTCAGGTCTGTGTTTCCTGTCTCTTGGGCAATTCGATTGATTGCTTGATACAGCCTGTGCCTACAATAAGGTGCCACAGCTAATAGCTGTCCAATGGTAATTTCTGCTTTTGGTCTGGCATATTTACTTCAGCCAAAGTCTCTTCATTACTTTGCATGTCTGCATCTTCTTTTTCCTTTCTTCCTCACTCCCTTCTTTTTCTCCATCCGAATCAGAGGAATCTGCCACAGGAATATCAGTACTCTTTTGCATTTCCCTTATAGTATCTGCCACTTCCTTGTGCAGTTCCTTCTCATCTTTCCAAGTCTCTTCATCTTCAGGCATATCATTGCCACTTCCATTCATCTTCTTCCTCTTCTACTGGAGGTATTAGTTTGGCTTTACTTCTTGTTACTATCATTGTACTTACTTCTGGTACAACACATGGCCTAACCATGTGAGCTGCCACCACTGGGCCCTCATTCACAGGAGCTCTCATCTCATTCTGGTGTCTTATCCAGAATGAACAGGCTGCCTTGCGATGTCCTGGCTGATTACAATAGTAACATAGCTCTTCACCATTGGGTCCTCGCCCTTGGTCTGTTCTTGGATTATTTCTATAATCCTGATTCCCGGGCTGGTAATTCCCCCTTGGATTACCCTGATAGTTGCCTCTGGAATTTCCTTGGTAATTCCCTCTTGAATTACCTCTCCCTTCCATGCCATTGTTATAACCACCAGACCTACCATAGTGGTCCTGATCATTGTTTCTTCTTGGCTGGGGCTGCACCTGATGCACCCTTACTTGCCTAGGTTCTCTTGCAGCTGTCCTTCTGTTGTAGTAACAATTCTCAGTAGAATGGTTATCCATTTTACAGATAGTACAGTGTTTCTCCTTCATGTGGCATTCTGTGGTGGTATGGCCTTCATTCTGGCACTTTGCACACCATACACCCTTCCTCCAATGTGTTGCAGCCTCTGTGGCATACTTCTTCAAGATTTCTTCCAATTTTTTTTCATAGTTATCCCTCTTCAACTTCTCCTTTCTCTTACTCTTTCTTTTTAGTTCTTGCTCTTCTTCTTCATCTGACTCATCCTCAGAGTCCTCATCTTTTTCTCTCTCCTGAGCATTCCCAATTGCTCAATTCTGTTTGCAGTTTCAAATGCCTCCTCCACTGTATTATGGGGTAACATATCCACTTTCTTTTGCAACTCTGGTCTTAGTCCACTCACAAACCAAGTCTTCTGTAAACCGGTGCTGGTACTGCAGCCAGCTTTTTCATCATCAATTCCATCTTCTCCATATACTCTTCAACAGTTTCATGCTTCTTCTGCTTCAGCTGTTGTAAACTTCCATACACTTCATCCTCAGTTTTACTTGTCCTGAACCTTTCGAAATGTTGTATTCAAGCCATTCCAGGTTAGGAAATGATTATCAGGGAATCTTGCATACCATTCACTTGCTTTCTTGATAAGTGAACAAGGAAACAGTCTCATCTTGGCATCATCGCCATTCTCATTGTTCACTATACACATGTGCTCAAATTGGCTAATGTGTACATCGGGATCCCCTTTTCCTGAATATATTGGAAAGGGTGGTTTTGCCCGTGTTGGTTGTAACGCCATCTGTGGCCCTACCTTCTGCCCACTGACAGGTGCTGGCACCCTTGCTGGTGCTGGTCCTTCTGGACCTGTTGTTTTTGTGGTGGATCTTCCACCAAGTGGTGGCCCTTGAGCACTCCCTGCTTCTGGCCCCACGATATTCACAGTATTCCCAGCTTCAGTTGCACTACTTCCCACACTCCTGTCCCCCCAGAGCCAGATCCAGGCAGCCCGCCTGATCCCCCTGAGCCGACACCTTCGTTGGCCTGTGATCCAAGTGCTCCACTTGATCCAGGTCCAGGTTGGGATGTCCTGGTTGTAGTCTCAACCTCAGCTGTTGGGTCTACTTCTTCATATTCTTCCTCTTCCAATTTCTTCTCTCTGTTTTCATCCTCCAAGTTCTGCCCTTGGGTTTCTTCTTCACTCATGTAACTCAACTGTAATGGTGTTGGAGAGTCTGAACTCTCCGTTGGCTCTGCCACATCCTCTTCTCCTTCTTCACCTTCTGCTTCAGAAACTGGAGTTCCTGCTTTTGGTGTTCCATGCCAACTCTTATCAAAGATTTCTGTCAAATCTTTTATCCAAGGATGTACCTCAGATCTTTCACCTCGTGATTGATCTTCTTCCTGTACCAATTCCCTTAATCTTTCTTGCAAAGAAACAGAAGGAGTGGCATCCAACTCTAGTTCTTCCGGTATGGTGATGTACTCTTTGATCTTAATGGTGTGAGAGGTCCAGATGATTCCCCTATGTCTATTCCTCTCTCCCAAAGATATGGATAATTAGCTTTCAGATAGCTTTCTCTTTTTGCTGAATATCTCTGGCGTCTAGCTTCTCTTTCATCACTCATGTCCCATGTCTTTCATTTCTTTTAATGTGGCAATAACCAAAACTCTCTTCTGTAATATCTCTCGTATATGCCTGGGTTTCTTTCAAGCTTCAATGCACCCTTGGCTATACTTGAAGTCTCCGTTACCATATAACCATATGGCAAACAAGTCTGAAAAGCTGTTCTTGGTGTGAGTTTGATCCACAAAATATCCTTTGGAATCCAATTCTTTACCAGTACAAGCTCTTCATGCATATGAGTATAAACATTCACCTTTCTTTCTTCCCAGCCTTCAAACTCTACTCGCTTAATGGATAGCAATGCTATCACATAAACCAATGTGCTCTTCCTCTACAGGCTACCTGATAAATCTTTATCACTCCTTTCTCCAGACCCCATTCCGGATCAGCATCATGCACTCGCTTAAGAATATTTTCTTTACAACCGTCTGGCAATTCCAAGAACCTTTGAAAGAATTGTTTGGACAATCTTTCTTCCTTCGTTCCACAGGGAATTTGATTCACTTCAAATTCTTTAATGGTCCAACCACCATGATCCCACCAGATGCCTGTCACATCTGGTTGTTCATGACTCAGTTCCCCAGTATGGTCGCCAAATGTCGCGCGGCTTTACTCACCCATCCCTTCGCTATTCGAGGCGGAAACTCCAAGATAGAAGAGTTGGAAATCTCTAAGTACTCAGCCCGCGCAGAACAATCAGTCATGACCTACAGCTAGTGTATCATGGGGGTGTTTCCTATTTGTTTCCCTTTTGGCATTCATGTTAGCTACCTTACCATTGATAATTAAGTATCAGTTTGCTTTATCAATCTATTGGATTCCATCAACTCATCCATTCATTCCACAGCTTCACTCAGATCTCTCTACACAGTGTGATTGTATCGTAAAGTATCCGATTATGATTTATCAGGTATCAGGCCGAAGCCATTGTGTCTCTAATCTGCTCTACAATATCATACAGCCTTGCATATAACAAGCATCTACTCATCATCCTCTATCTTCACTTCCGTTCTTCATCTCTGCCCGATCCCCTCTCCTCCATGACCAAGAAGTCTTCCCCAAAATGATCTCCCCAAAATTCCCCTTCTCCCTTTATCTTCCTACCCGTGGTTCTAACCGTTTCCCTCACTAACCGTCGTCTGTGAACTAACATGTTCCCTTCGCAGGTGTTGTTCCCCACAGTCGTTCCCTGTCCTGCTCTCCGTTCCCTATGATCGTGACAGCTGTGTCAAGCTGTGACTGGCTGTGCGACTGTGTTTGGCTGTGTCCTGTGTGTGTGTGACGGCTGTGTCGGCTGTGTCTGCTGTGACGACTGTGGCTGTGACTGTGACGGGCTGTGGCTGTGGGCTGTGGTGACACTGTGACGGGCTGTGCTGTGTCGGCTGTGACTGTGAACTACTGTGACGGGCTGTGTAACCCCCCTCTACAGTGCGCTGCTGTCACCCCTAAGGCTCCTGTTGGTCTCAGTCTGTGCAAAAATTAAGGGTACCCTACAGATCCCGTTTAAGTGTCTAAGTCCCAGACAGTCCTCTAACACGTATCCCACTTCTTTTCCGGTCGAAATGAGTCACCCTCCCGCCGGGTCTTCTTGTGGTTCAGCTCCGTATGGCCTTGTCTTTCGCCCCTAGAGACATCCGAGAAACATTCAGCCCTCTCAATTGCCTCGTTCAAAGTCTTAGGTGGCTTCTCCTCCAACTTCCGCCTAGCCCATGGGGCCAGTCCCGCCACAAAGTTGAAGACCATTTCTGGTTCTGCTATGTCCGCGACTTCGAGCAACAACACATTGAAAGCCTGAACATATCCCCGAATGTCATCCGTTTGCTTCAGATTCCTCATCTTTTCCCGGGCGAGCCAAGACGCGTTGAGGGGCACAAATTGTCTCTTCATCAGTTCCTTGAACCCACTCCAATTCAAGATTTATGGGTTTGGACCTCGGTTGTGAAGGCATTTCTGCCACCATTGTTGAGCATAGCCTCTCAAATAGGTGGGAGCCACTTCCACCCGATCCTCGTGACTCAACTTGGCCGCCCGGAAGTACTGCTCTAGCTCCAAGAGCCAGGTGTTGAGTGCCTTCCAATTTTGGACGCCCTCAAAGGTGCCGGGTTCCTTAGGCTTCACCTTATACTTTGCCTTAGTGGAAGTGACATTTGCCGCCTTCAATACGTCTTTCAACGTCCCGCCAAACTGCGCCAACAACCCTTCCCAAAAGGCTGCTGGCATGGGAGGCATCTGTTCGTCTGTCGGAGCTCTCAGGGATTCTTCGGGCTCCGACTCCTCAGATTCCTCCCATTCTTGAGAGGCCTCGTTTTCAAAAGCATGCATCGCTTCCTCAAATGGCCGCTTCGGTGACACGTCGCCCCCATCGGGCTCATCATCTTTCGGGCCGTTCCGCTTTCGCTTTGGCTTGCCCAACCCATGATGAGGCCAATCCCAAGGACGATCGCGTACTGAACTCTAAGCTCTGATACCAAGTGTCGCGCACCTCACTTTGGTAAGCTCCCCTTCAAGTCATAGTTACTCGCTTTGATGCGCGCGCCTAACTCCCAACCTGGCCGCCGGGCCAACTCGGAGCTTCGGCTGCTCATCGGGACATAACGGTCCCCCTTTCTTCCCCCAACAGACCCTCCACCAATTTGGGCCTAGTGGAAATTCCCTTGGTTGTTGGCAGTCCGGAATAGCTCCCCACTCCTTGGTCGCTTTTCGGCTCGATCGCTTACTCACTAGTTTTTGGTCACCAATGGGCTTGCACCGTTCTTGGGGTTACTACTCCGTATATATACTTCTGTGACTGTTCGCGGGGGTTTCACAAACAACCATGCCATTTTATGGCGAACCACCACGAAGACCCTCGATTCCCGGTGATGAGTCGCGGTGAGTCTTGGCCCACCCACCACGGCCCCATTGGACCGTGGTGAGTCCCAAGACTCCCCACGACTCCCACCACAAGGTCTCCGCCCCATGGTGAGTCCTATGCCACCCCCACTAAGTCCCACTAAGCTACCACCACCCCTTGTGGTGCCACCCCCACCGCAACCCGGTGTGCGGGGCTCCACCTAGTGAGTGCCTCTACCTCCTTGAGTGCCTTGGGCACTCAAGGGTGCTTCAGCCCCCCCCCCCCCCCCCCCCCCCCCCCCCCCCCCCGGTACCTATTGCTGCCACCACCCCCACCACAGGGGCAGCCCCTCTGCGTCCCGACCCCCTACCCTCAAGGCAAAGGGCCGCGACATCCTGCTTGTCTGGTCCGATACCCCATTGCTTTCCTCCCAGAAACTAGTAGTAACGAGATTGTGCATGATGGCCCTCACAATATCTTCTGTTGTTGCTGTCAACATGTCAACGAGATGTGCCGCCAAGGAAGCACGCCAGGAAGAGTGCACCCATTCGGCCATGTTCGTCGTCGGCGTATCCGTGTCATCCTCCAAGCTCATGTGTCCTGTTGAAGAGAATTAGAAATTGTAAAGCATTGTGGACAATGTCGAAGCACAAGTTTAAAACAATTGTGAAGTCAATATTTTTGTTACCTGTTGTATGTAGTCTCCAAACTGGCGGAATTTGTAGTGCCACCACTCAAGCAATGTTTGCAGTTCTGGCTGATCTTTCACATCCACAGCCCCTCAAGACACCCAGCAGGCGCATATGGTTGCGAACTCGGTCTCCGCTTCCTCGATGGAAGACGCATTTTTCCATGCAAGGCACATACAAATATGATCATGCCGGTGGCGTGACGCCACGAACCTTTTCGTGTTTTGCGTCAAACTCTGCATGAAGTGAAACCCGCAAGATCCTCCTTACCTTCCATTGGAGTCTTTGGGTCATCCCCATAGACCCTTCTCACTGCAGCCCAGTTTGCCTGGGCATTGTCAGCCATGATGCCCCTAAAATTGGGAGGAGGCAACTTCACTCTCGCCATTTGCTCATTAATTCCGCGTGACATATGCACCTCCGAATATGTGTCTTTTCCTTTCATTTTGCAGATGGCAATGGTCATCAACTTTCTGCAATGTGGGTCGTATACGTGTGCCCCCATTGTCACCCAATCGTGATTGGTAATTCGCCTGATGTGGTCGAACATGACCCAGCAATTTGAGAGGTCTCCACTGGTCATCTTGTTCACCAAATCGACACCGCTCCCTGGTCCGGACATTGACATCTTAAATATGAAGCACCTCCCCATCTCTGAGCCTTGACCAGGAAAGAAGCTGCCCTAGATGAAGTCGTAGCCGCATGTGCACTTTACTTCCAAGATGGACTGCATGTCTGATCCTCTCTCGATTCGCTTCTTGCAGCCGACAATGTGGTTCCTCACATTGGGGCTACATACATGGGAGACAGCTTCCAACAGCTCCTTCATGTCCCCCTCGCCCAGCTTCTCTCTTGTGCTCCCGTCATCTGACATTATTTTGCCTATTGCAATTCGATGTGCGGATGCGAGCTGTATCTGCTTTGGTTTTGCACCCGGCCTCAACCTCACCTCCTCCTTGATAATATCGTGGGCCTGTTGAAAATCGATTCAGGAATCGCCTCTAGCAACGGGGTGGTCATGCTTTCCAATGTGAATGCATGCTCTGGTGCACGCAAGACCAACGGTCCCGACGTAGTACTGTTTGGCGTTGCACACAGACATGCACGTTGGGGCTGCGTTGCAATGGGCACACTTGAACGTTCCTGGAAGAACTCTTCCTTGAGGACAAAATGGGGTCGTCGAATTGCCAATCCAGTCTGTCTCATTCCGGGTGCTTTTGCTCGTGTAGTGGTAACATGTGCTCGAGAAACATTTCAGATGTCCAGCACACAAGACATATCTCACACAAACTCCATCACCCAGATTGGACGAGGAAGTTTTGGGGAGACACCATGGGTGGCCATCATGTTTCTTGTTCATTCCTGCCAGTATGCCGTCGGGGCCTGCACTCGGCGGCACTGGAGGGAACTCGTAACAACAATCATGCTACTGCTGCATCATGCCAGTGGAAGTTCCCAATGCAGCAGGTATTTCGGCGCCGCAATACCCAATGGAGCGTGCCTCAATTCAGAGGCACGACCGGCGCAGACAAATATGGGATTCCATGGCAGCAAATGCCCAGCATTCACAAGTTCTTGGGGGTATTTTGGCGCCGCAATACCAACCACAGCAGCGCTGAGTTTGCAGGCACGGTGGATGCAGCAAAGTTTATAGGATACAGTGAGAGCAATTGCCCAACATTCACGTCTTGCAGGGGGGTATTTTGGCGTCGTAATACCCACCGCAGCTTGGCTAAATTCACAGTCAGAACCCAAACTGCAAACAGGGGGATGCATTGCAGAGTACCTGAACAGGACTCGCATTGTTGCTTTGTCGGCCCCCTCCTGCTCTTTGATGTATACATTGCGTTTTGCCTTTGCAACTTCTCTGAAAAACAGGTTTGGGAAGCGCCTTCGCCAGGACTGCACGTAGTTCTCCCTTGTCTCCGGTTTCATCCAATCGATCTGCAACTTGAAAGTGGTGATGTTGCAATCCAATTGCTCCTGGGCGTGGGTCAGTACCTACAACATTGCAGGTCTCCGAAACAATCATGAATTTGAAATTGCGATGAAGTCCAATAGACACAAGAAGAGGACATTATACCTGATGCCACCAAGTCATGACATTCAGCCAGTCGTTCATTTTGTCGTTAGTTGGCTCGATGGGAAAGTGGTACAGCAGCTTCGTGTTTGTATGGCCAGTCCAGATTTGCAGCCACTTTGTCTACATGTTCTAACATCGGTCAGAGAAAAGAACCTCACAGAGGAATCGCGAGAAGGCACAAAACAAGAACAAACACATGCTAATCTTCTCCGCCGGGTCAACACATGACACTGCAATATGATGAAGTTTCTCCATGGACATTTCCGGTTTGATGGGTTTGGAGTAGTGCAGTCCTATCTCCGCCAAGAACTTGGTGCCAAGGCCAGGTTCAGCGATTGCTACTTGCTTCACAAGTTTTGACCTGTACTTGGTCCGTGATTGTCTGCCTGCCTGCACAATGTGACTCTCTATGGACGCGTCCGCCTTGCTGGGGGCATCACTCTCAAAGAACTTCCTTTTGGCATAGGCCAAGTCATCCCTAATGTTTGTCTGCAGTCCCATACCCAGCGGATATAGTCAGGCCAATGCTCCCAACAACAAATTGCATTACATCGGGAAAATTGAGATGAACCTCACCGCATAGAGGATTTCGACCATGGCGTCTTGTGTGGGTCGGTACCAGGTGCGATCCGCTTTCGCCTGGGACTTCCTGTACAGCTCGGGATCGAGGTATTTTTGGAAGTCCGTCAATGGTGTTGTGCCTACATCTTGCACTCTGTAGAGCGTATGTGCCAGGTGAGTTTCCACTTGAAGGCCTTTTCTATTACCCTGCCACAGAAGAAAACAAAGGAATCACATGACAATATGACATCAGAAAAACCCAATTTCATAACAACAATCCAATTTCCATTACATATTGTGGCTGACAGTCAAGCACATTGTCTATTTCGGCGCCGCAATAGGCACAACACAAGGATGTACTATATACTTACTGATTTATATCCACCATGGCACCCTTCAGCAGGCCTCTGTCCCTCACGTCCACCTTCACGACAATGCAATCCACCATGTAATGCCAATTGATATCTTCTGGATGCATTTCAGCAATGTACTCTGTCCAGGCAAGCATCCTATGGTTCTCGTCCCAGATGAAGAACATCTTCCCTGCCATGTGTGCGAATGTGGGATTACTCTTCAGAGAGGCTTCAAATGCGGCATTTATAGTGTGCCAGTGGAGGCTCCAATTCTGAAGCTCCTCTGTAGTGGGGCCCCTTGTGACATCCTGGTCATTCTCTATGGAGACGTACAAGCTCCCCCAGGCTCTGATCTCCTGGGAAGTCCTCAAGTCGCACCACGTTGTCGTCCTCAGCTTCGGTCAGCTCAATGGGCCGGCCTTGTGCAGATCCAAGTCCGACATCTTCAACGGCCTCCACCGCATCCATGTCTTTGGGAACTCCCTGCAAACCCATAATCTCGGCTTTGAGTCTCCCAATGGGTTTGACAGGCGAAGCCATGGGCTCCTTCTGCTTCCTCTGCTTCCAGACTCTATGTGGGCTTTTCTGGGGCGATTTCTGAGGTGTCATGTGAGGAGTCGCCTGCCTGGATGCAGTTCCTGCTTGCGAACGCAGCACATGGGCAGGAGTCTCCAAAGTTGACTGCGTTGCATCGACCCCCTGCGATCCCTCCCCAGCTCCCATGTTAAACAAACAGGAAAACATGGCAGACTGCACGCAAAAAAAAAGGTGTAAAAGGAAGAGTGCGTATGGACGGCTTCACATCCGTGAAACATGAAGCTCTCACTGGTGGGCGATCTGAGTCTCCGGAGAACGAGGTCTGCATCTCTTGCATGAGGCGGAGCTTCAGTCGTGTCGTCGGCGCCTTCCCAAAGTTCTGTGTCCTCATTCTCTGCGCCGGAGTCGCCTGATCTTCCACAAACTCAAGGCTAATACTATGTTGTATAAGGAGAGGAAATGCAAAAGAATGTCACCGCAGAAGGGGGAAGGAGCGAGAGAGCAAAGCGGTGGAACATGCAACGAGTGTGCACGAGCAGATGCGGAAACAACCACGTCTCCCCAAGCGTTGCCACTCTCCACCACTTTCCGCCGTATGGGCAGTGAAGAGATTGCGACCCCTGACATGTACAGACGGATGAAGTCGCCTGGAACGTGACGCGTGTCTGTTGCGGACACCAGCAGACAACGCTTTATCCGAATTGCGGCGCCGAAATACCGTTTCGTCCACAGGATTCTGTACCCAGATCAGCCGGCATTGAAGGCACTATCCGCACATCATCAAACCCAACTGCCGATTGACATGACATTCAACAGTAAGGTGGGCATATTTCATTCAGGCACAGTTGAATTTCGGCGCCGAAATTCATCCTCTGCAAGTGCTTTCATCCCCAAAAATTTGAATTTCGGTGCCGAAATTCATCGCTTGCCTACTCATCCGTCAAGAGCACACATGTCAGTTGGATTTCGGTACCGGAATTCATTCCGGAACAGGGGACAGTCCTGCACTTGGGCACAATTCATCCATATTTTGGCGCCAAAATTCATTAACAAAAACTCCATCCGGGAGCAAAAGGGGGCAATCATCCATATTTTGGCACCGAAATACATCCATCGCCCACACATCCGCACCATGCTACACTTTCGCGGCAACATTGTCCCCTACGGTTTCTGCACATGCCAGTTCACTTTGCCATGTCCGGACGATTAAGCCCAATTTCGGCGCCAAAATTAATCAAAATTAGAGTTTATGTGGCGCAACGTGCTATACGGAAAAGTGCCACTTCAGGGATACGCTCAGTTTCCAATCCAAACAAAGGTTCTGAATGCAATTAATGTTTCCCTTACTTTAGAAAAAACATGTTGCGTGCAATGGATAACATTCGTGATTGCAGGTACATAAATTTTTCTCTCATTCCATCCGGAGCCATTCAAAGGGTTCCACCATTCTTCCTAGCATGGAGGATACCTGGAGGACGTGGTACGATGTACACATAAGTCATGGCGAAGGAGTGACATGCCGAGCATTTGGTGGACTGTCCCTGGTATGTGGATCTCCCAAGTGGGACCGTTGACCTGTCGGAGGTTAACTTGAAGAAGGAAGCAAATGCCCGGGCTATCAAGGCGCATTTGGATCCCTAACCAAAGGACGCGGCAAAACTGAAAGCAGAGGAGGCCGCAAAGCATAAAGTACTAAAAAAGTCGGCCAAGGCGACAGTGTTGGCCAAGGACCAGATGGAGAAGCAGGAAGTTGAGTAGCCCAAGGAGAAGAGGAAAAGAACGTGCAAACAGGGGCAAGAGACGAAGAGTCCCACACCCAAGAAGAAGAAGCAGCAACATACTCAGCCAGAGGACGAGGATTCCGACGACGATTTCCAGCAGGATAACACCCAGGCAAGAGAAAACGAGATTGAAGAAGGCGATGGAGGCCCACCAGGGGAAGGGGAAGAGGAAGGCCACTGGCAATGAAGGACACTCCTGGCTACACAAAGATGATGGGGTATTTTTTGGCGATGAGCCATGGTAAGAAGAGCACAGTCGGGGGCAGGACGGTGAAAGCATGATCCTTGTGGATATCCCGGATGGGTAGGAGATAGTGGGACTGGGCTCAGTCCCGTGGTGGAACAAGTACGACAAAAGAAACTGGAGCCACACATTTGGGTTCGCGGCCAATATGTTGGACGACGACGGCTGTATTGTTGTGCTAGCAGCCGATGGAGACGTCACTGCGAATGATGTCAAAGTATGGACGGAAAAAAGTGCAGCACCCATCCTGAAGAAGATCTAGACTTGCATCAATACGTAGGGTGTAGTATTCAACGAGGGTTACAAGGTATGTTGCGCTTTTCCTCTCTTCTACCAATTTCGGCGCCAAAATTGCTCATGTACGTGTCGACGACCTCTGACTTTTTGCCTTCCTTGTTTGCAGACTTTTATCTTTCAGGCATTCTGCTTCGTGAAGGAACATTCGAAATTCAAATTATGTCCAGCAGGCCGACTTGTTGACTCCACAGTTGATCCAGTGGAGTATAACGTCATCTTCAACCATGTGGGAGAGAAGGACATGCCATGCGACTTGGCGGGCAAGCCTTGGAGGTATGGCAGGACCAGGAGTCCTGCATTCATCCAGACGCTCATGGAAACATACATGGATGTTGAAGGCAGGGTCCTCAACGTCACTGCAAATACAGGTCAGACCATCTTGAAATTGCGGCACCGAAATTGATGCGTCTGCCGATTGTATTCGTGCGTGAGGAAGCGAGTCTTTCTGGTATTGACATTAGCTTTGGTTCCCTCGTATCCATTCGCAGGTCCGTGTATGTGGGCGGGGAGGGTGTCCAACCAATTTGTGTTCTCATTTGAGGGGATACGGCCTTGTACGATTTCAATTTGGCGGGCCTGCAGCGTCTGCCTCCAATTGAGCAGCCGAACAACGCAAAACAGGAGGTGGAAGGTGAGGAAGAGGAAGTGCAGGAAATTCGTCCGATTTCGAGACGCCCGAAGCCGCTTCCTGCAATGCCTGTCTTCGAGTGAGTTGCACCATCGTAAGTGTATTGGTTTCGGTTGTAGGGACCATGCAACCTGCAGATGATTCCATGTTTGATTATTCTCATCTGCTTGATTGTTTTGTTGTGCATGCACTCAGCCTTGCAGAGTCGTCCGACGAGGAAATGGTGGGAGACTTGCCCGAATTGGACCCGGTTGCAGAGGAGGAGACGGAATTGCATCGGCCATTCTTTGCCAGAAAAATGTTTCTTGCAAGTCCCCAGAAGCCCTTTTTTTCTACCATCCTATGCAGACACGGCTGCTAGAGAAGCCATCGGGAGGGAGGAGAGGCCTAATCAGTTCGAGCAGTTGATATTCGAGAAGGAGCAGAGAATTATAATGAGGCATGAGGCCAAACATGGAATTGTGAAAGGCAGAGTAGGCAAGTTCGTCATAGAATCCGCGTCTGAGAGTGAGGGGGATAATGAGGACAGTTCCGTACCTAGGTGGATAGTTCCAGCTGGTGAGGATGGTATTTTTGAGGGGAGGGCTGCTGAGAGTAACAGCGGTCGCAGTAGCAAAGGATCGGAGGCAGGTGAAGGGCAGCCTTCCTTGCATGAGGCCGATGATGCATTGGATAGTGATCACGGATCCTCGCCATAGTACAGTCTCATTTCGATCCTTCTGTTGTACAGTTCTTAATCCCTTAATGAATAAAAATGGCAACTTTGGAAATCATTGTGTTCAGACTCTGCATGTCACATTCCCAACATCTTCAATATAATACTACAAGCAAAAGAAATATAAAGTAAAGTAAAGTAACGTACAAGTAATATATGCACAGCACAAAAGGGTGCACTTGATGCCTTGAAAAGACGGTTCTTTATCCCATTCGACTTTGGTATTTCGACGCCGGAATACCACGGCGCAAAATGGAAGTTTGGTATCCCACCAGAACGCAATCCGGTGGGACCATGCTGTTTTCATCCTCATGTGCTATTTCGGCGCCGCAATAGGCACGTTCGAGGCACGAAATGGAATGGTGTGGTGGGAAATTTGTCGATATTACGAGTTCTCCATTTTGAGAAGGTCGGATGCACATTCCAAATGAATGCCCACACAATGGGTTTTTTATTGATCCACATGAGTTGCATGTGAAGCATGTTAACTGCACTGATGGTTCATGCAAATCTAAAGCATTCTGAATGAAATCCACTAAGTGAACGGAACTTCGACTGGTCTAAAGACGAGCTCATGAGTCATGGGGCTCCTCCAGGTAAACTGGATTGCAGCTGTTGTCGCGCCCCTGTTCAAGTTGACCACAATGTCGTGCCCTTCAATCAAACCACCATGGAATAGCTTTACTGTGGGCCCGCAGTCTCCATGTGTTTTGTCCTCCATCCCAATGCAAATGTCCCCATACATCGGATAAGAGGAGCGGAGTCATTCAGGAGTATACGTCTCTTGGATGGAGTTCTCCCAGGTCCACTGGCAGCAGTTCCACCGCCAAAGCATAGCCGTGCGTACTCTGCACGGCTGCCCACTGAATGTGGGAAAATTGGAGTCAAGGATGTGCAGGAGCCACGGACTGGACAAACCAAAATCCTCATCCCACTCGAAAGCGTAGTAGCCTGGCAAATACTCCAGTGCTATCAATGATTCCCGCTTCGCCCCAGAATCGTCTGTGATATGTCTCAGCCAAATAAGGACGTTTCCCGATTTCGGCGTAAACAGTTCATAATCCAAGCTTCCATAAGGGCAGTCGTCCTGGTTCCGGAAGCACGACATCCTTGCAAAGGAGGGGCGTAGGTGGTCTGTAGTGTTGAACCATAATGACGTCGCACAGTCCACCCAAGATATTTGAACCTCCCCCTCAGGGCGGATGAGCACTGGCGGTTCCAACAATGGAGCCACTGGAACAAAGGTGCCACCTGGCCGCCTGTCATCCCGCAACCTCTATATCCCGCAACGTCTATATCCCGCTCCCGCCGGATGAAAATCAGCGCGTCAATGCGATCCGCGTGTCAAGGTGGATAATGAATTTGTAAATTAGTATTCCGGCTCAAGAACTCGATAAGATACGTACGAAGTATACCCCCACTAGTTTGCCAATTTCAGTGCCGAAATAGGCCGGTCTAACATTGCTATTTCGGCGCCAAAATTGAGTAGTCCGAGTTGGCTATCCCGACTCCGCCGGCGTCATGCAGTTTTCATCGGGCAACGTGCTATTTCGGCGCCGCAATAGGCAGGTTGGAGCCGGGACGCCGGTGGTTGTAGCACGATTTCTTCCCGTAATGTCGTGGCACCTTCTCTGTCTAGCCCCTTGGTGGAGGCTAAACATTGTTCAAACAGTCAGCTTGGATCGGCTGTGTGGATAGCCGTTGCCGGCCAATGGGGGCACGTATGCTCATAGCCCCAGAACGAGAGAACAGAGGCTGTTCCGCATTGGGTTTTCAATGTTTGCATCTCCGTGTTGAAACACCGAGAGTGATTACTTGTCCATCTCCATTCCCGGTGGGCGCACACTTCCGAAATGCAGCCCTGTGAAAATGCCACCTGCATTCGACGGAGCGGGATTCGAGGTTCGCAATTGTGTGAGCCGGAGATGGGAGACATTATGGTGGAGTTGGAGTTCACTGAAGGTACACGCAGGGTGACGAGTTTCCGAGCACTTTTGTGGGATTCTGTTTGGGTGAGGCCTGGCAGTTGACAACAGTGGATATTTGTTGTGCGAGATAGACCTGCAAGACGAAATGTCTCTTCATCATGATGTTGCGGCGAGTTCTTGAGACCTTACTACCATAACTATACTGCACCTCCACAGTATTTGCTCCCGGATAGGGCTCTTGAGTTGCTCAATCACTCTTCTGGGCCAGGGAATATGTTGTTGACACTAAGGGAGAATCGGAACAGGTTTGTTCTGGATGTTTGTGCATTTCACGACGCTGTGGAGGAGCTCCCACCTGGCCTCCAATATCTGCATGTTTTCACGAACCTGACCTCTATAGATATCTTGTATCTTCATGTGCGCCATCTGAATCCAAAAAACGACAATGCGCAGTGGACGACTACCGCGCCACTCCTAATTCTCGACCTGTGGTTCAACGAGTCCGTGGTTCGTGTTGTGGATATCAACGTAGCAGCATAGATCAATGAAGGCTCCACATAAAGGGTAATTGTTAAGGATCATTGTGGGGGGTGATTGGAGGACACAAGGTCCGGGATATGGTAGTTTCGGAGGTTTCTTATGGAATCCATTTGGCTGCATTGGTCCATTTCTGAGGATGGAAGTTCGGAGTTGTTGCTGTACAAAATAAAAACATGGATTTGCTGATGTTTGTATTTCGAGCGTGTATGGCAATTTTCTGGCATGTCAATGTGGGGTTGATGTTGTGTTGAGTGGGGTCTGCAAGTTCAAGTGTCTTCTGACCCTAAACATGTTACCCTAGCAGTACAATGGCTTGTGAGGGCTACAAGTTTGTGTCTCTTTCCTGTCCTGCACAATGTTTTTCAGTCGTGACGGGGAATAACGGTGCCGAAATACCTCATTCCGCATCCGCATCCAGAAGAAAAAGAACCTATTACCGAGGTTTGAGGACCTAATACAGTCAATAAAGGCACGAAAATTCCAATTCCGCGGATGCCCGCTCATGAGCTCATGAGCTCATGGGCTCATGGGCTCATGGGCTCATGGGCTCATGGGCTCATGAAATAGTAAACCTCCAGGAAAGTGTCCAAAAATAGGTAATAGAGATGAGGAGAAGCTATGGAAGAATACTTTTCTGACCCCAGACAATGGTGGGACAACCGAGGCAAAAAGGTGTATGCCTGTTGGAAGCAGACGCAAGTCAGCATAGGAACTAGTGTGATAAGTAGGTTGGGGTGTTTGTTGGAAGAGTTCTAGGCTGTCATTGTCAGTTGCCAGCAGCAAGGCAAGGATGTATGCATGATCTGTGCAGAGGCATGGATAGCTGAAGGAGCAGGGATATAGTGTGGGTCCAAATTCATCCAAGAAGGCCGGATTTGGAAGGCACCTTCTTCAACACATTTCACCCTGTTTTTTCCTCTTATCAGAATCGGCCCTAAATTTCCATGTTGAATTCTGCAAGTTAGCTGGTTGAGTGACATGACACTGTCAATGTCACAACAGGAAAGTATCTAGAAACGGGTAACAGAGACGAGGAGAAGTGGAATGAATATTTTTCTGACCCCAGTCAATGGTGCGACAATCAAGGCAAGAAGGTGAATGCCTGTTGGATTATAGAGAGTAGCAGATGTAATTGAGCATAGGAACTAGTGTGATAAGCTGAGTTGGGTGCTTCCTAGAACAAATCTAGGCTGTCATCGTCAGCTGCTAGCAGCAAGGTCAGGATGTATGCATGATTTGTGCAGAGGCATGGATAGCTGAAGGAGCAGGGATAGAGTGTGGGTGCAGATTCACCCAAGAGGGCCGGACTTCAAGCTCCAGAGTGTAGAGCATATGGCTTACAAAAGTTGGGGCAAAGGCATACATCCAGAGCTGATAGTTGAAATGGAATGCAAAATGAACGAAACATCATGGTGGTAAGTGGCTTCCCTTGGATTGTACAAATATGGAACACTTCTATGGTTTAGAGTAATTGGGGCAAAGGTATACAACCAGAGCTGATAGTTGGGGTGGAGTTCAAGGTAAACGAGACATTGAGCACGTTGGAGAGTGACATCCCTTGATGGTGTAGCTTCATATTTGTTTTGGGTTGTTTGTTGGGTGAGTGACGTTCGCTGGCTGATCGTAGGCACCGTGCACATACTCCGAAACAGAGAGCCACGCAGTGAGCCTGGAGTCCAGATTAGCAACTCTATTGCAACACCCATCAAGTATGTCCACCCAATCAGGATTGGTGGTGTTAGCAAAGTCCGGGGTCTGCACTGCATAGGGCATATAGTGAGGAATAAAACATGAGAGTTTTAAGTATAGGGCTTGAAAGTAGCGTGCTGGAGTATGACACAGCAGAAGACATATAATTTGGCAAGAATGACACTGGGGGAACTGCCAGCTGAGATTATCAGTAACAGGTCCATGACCAGTGTGATAGAGGTTTCGAAGAGGAAGCATACAACATTGACTTCGCATAATACAGAGTATGAGAGAGATTTCATGGAAGGAGTATTCAAGAAGTTGACTTTAAAGAGTACAGTGTATGGCAAACGCACCATAGAGGTGATTTTCAAGGACAACTTCATATAAATTGCAGCATGAAGAGCACAATTATGTGATCCTGAGTAAGTCCAATTTATAGTAACAGTATGAGGAGCCCTAGTAGTTCTTGTAATTGAGAGGGAGGGGGTAGTTACCTTGGTATGTGTAGGAAGTAACATGTGGCCCCTGTAGATTACAGTGTTTGAGGGGGAGACTAGCTATTTCTAGGTGGTTCCATGGCATATAAAGGTGAGACCTAGGTGTAGAGGTGTGAGAGTATACATGGGAATGAGTGAGGTGCGGGAAGACATGGTTCATGCGCATTATAGAGCGAGTAATAGAGCAGTAAAGGAGGGAGTAGTATGGTGTGACCAATAAGCATTATGGTGAGCTACCCGTGATAATTTGGAACAGAATGTACGCTCGGCCTCTATGTTAAGCTGATAAACATCATTCACTTGTATGAGTAGATGTACGAGGTTACCTGTGCTGGAGTTGGGCGGGTTGGAGGACTGGTACATACGCCACATTTGCATGCAGTCTGCAACGAGTTGTGTTGAGGTAATCGGCCTATATAAGTCATGGGCAGAGATGGGCCTACCAGGAGTAACATGTTGGCACTTGGACATTTTTGTGGAGCTTGGGAGGTGTCCGTTATGGTGGGGGATATTATTGTGCGAGACACAGCTTTCCCGAACCAGTGCCAAGAGGCTAAACCCTTAACGACACCAAGTAGTCGATCTCCAGCCGCTATAAGCAAGGGTTCCAAACGCCATAGTGAGTTGTTCCAAGAGCTTTCCTGTGACGATCTTTCAAAGATAGAGATGGATCTGAGATGGGAGGGGCGGAGGGTAAGATAGCTGGGGGCAGGAACAATAGAAACAGATGGCTTCCGCATAGACATGCTCCCTGGTTTTCCAAAGGCAGACTTGTTCCTCGTCTGCTTGGACTTGCCTCTAAGGTAGATGAACCTATTCTGGCTCATTTAAGAAACACAGCAGAATTGAGAGATGCACCTTGGGTACTGATATTTTTCTAACGTTGGCAAATGTAAATCAGAATTATTGCAAAAAACAAAAATGACAAATGACAAAATCCGTAATATTGGCAAATATCCAAAGTGAGAATACATAAAATACCTATTGTGGGCCAGTAGAGGGTATTATTTTGGACCAAAGGTCAACCCAACAGTGACGGATTAATGTCCTTAAAATGAAGGCTTTTAATCCCTTTACTGACTAATCTGTACTTAAAATGTGATCAAAGTTATGCTAGCAAACTGCTCATCCAATTATGTAAAATAAACCTTTCACTCCTAAGAAACTGATCTCGAATAACTATTGAACCTATCCATCTCCATATGCATGGGGGCCCACCACCGTCCCAAAAGTGACCACGACCTGCATAAAACTACTCCAGTGGAGTGTAAAAAGTAATCATTGGCTTTCTAAAATTGAACAAGATGGAACTCAAATGTGGTCAGTCATCATGACATGCGATCCTTACACCTAAATTGTTTGGAGGCGTTCCCAAATGTGACTTAGTACTTCTCTCTAACTCTGCAGTAGTATTTGAAATATGGACCGTCAGTAATTATTGATCTATCCACTAAGTGTTGTCATTATGATCATCTTTGAGTTAAAGAGGTTTACTACAGTTATCATTCTGGCCCAGCACATGATCTAATCTGAACCACTCGTAATGAAAGCGCCTTTCAGAGTTCGCATCTGTTTGGTTTAATGTATTTTTCTAGGGGTCCATTTTAGAAAGTGGTTTGAATTAGGTTCATCTACCTTAGTACGCCACAGTGCCACATCGACCTGGCCGTGGATGAAGACTTGGAGGATGATTGCTCCAATTCTCGTGACATAGACTATGCTTTCAAAGAGTTGAGGCCGCTGCTGCACATTAGTCTTGGCCGGAACACACCCAAGCAGGAAGGTTTATGGCCTATGATTGAGACTAATTCATCATCCTTTAGTAAATCTAACGTAATTTCCATGCTTGGACAAAACTCATCAGGAGCAGGCCGTTTCTTGTGGTCACTTGTGGGGTCGTAGTGTATTGCGACGGTGGGGGAGGAACTTGGAGGCTTGTTGAAGCTCCTGGTTCTCGTGATGTCATACCACAGGTGCTGAGTGTGCACAGTTGAAAAAACCATATAAGACTCTCTCTTGGCAAGTTGGAGTACTGGGTAGAATTTGCGGAATCATTGGGATATTTTGGCTTGTCTCCAATGCAAGAGCAGATCAGGGTCATGAGCAGCATGTACCAGACAGCTGCCTGCGTGTAACGCATGGTGGGGAAGTTCGACCCGACGGCCATCGGAAGCAACGTTGAAACGGAGCTGGAAGGCCTTGCTGAGCACCAAACTGGATTGAAAAAATGCCAAAATCACCTTGATAGCTTCTTCAGCTCAAGAAGCAGACCAAGGTCGCGGGGAGCCTTTCCTTAATCCTTGGACTTGATAATAAAAAGGCTTGGAGTGTTGAGTGCAGGTCGTGCAATAACAACTGGTCCAAGGTCAAATAAATCAAATCATTGCGAGGAGGAGCCCGTAAGGACTACCAAGGAAAACCTATGAGGTAGTCCGCCGCCAACGCAGTGTCAACTGTGTAACGAGCGGGCAAACTCCAAGCTGTAGAAATCAATTAATGATCATGCAGATAGATAGAAGCATTGTAAAGAGCAGCAAGATCGCTACATCTGCATAAGAAGTGAACTAAGTCACACAACTTAAGCCCGGAGATAAAAATGTCTAAAGTGGGGGAGACAAAATGAAATGAGGCTATAAAACAGTGAGAATAAGCACAATAAGAGCATGAAGCGGCGGGTTTGGCTATAGCAGATAGTGAGTACTAAATAGGAGGAGCCGCCTGTCAAGGGTAGTAAAAAACACTAGGGATCGGGGGAGGATAGCGGAACCCTATAGAATAGCGGTTAGCAAGAGATTTAGCAGAGAGTTGAGCGGGAGAGCCGTTTGCAAGATACCATGTCATGCTTAGAGATCATCAACTCTCAGCCCTTTCATATGATTACACCTTGAAGACTTCAATGTATATGAAATCTAAGGCTGGGCGGGTGGGATTTTGTAACAAACCCATCACCCTAGTTGCAAACCCTTTTCTGGAAAAAATGGAACTCAAACAGGTATGTGGATATTAGGCTGTGTTACCTTTCAAACATACAGCCTATGTGCTAGTACTATGCCAGCAGAGATAAATTCAGACAGAGCATATTTGCAGGTCTGGAAGTGGTATTCCGGCACCATAAATCCTTCAAAGCAAGAAAACCACAGTAAGCATAATCAGAACCAAATAGATATTGCCAAGTCACATCCCCAATGATTTGGGGAAGCTTTAGAAAACAGTTTGTAATCTAAGAAGCCCTACAAGAGAATTACTTGGCAATTTCTAAGCTAGAAATAGCATATACATGCCTGTTTTTCATTCAAAGGGTGGTTCCAAAATGATCCTTGGTAGCTTAAAACAGATAGTATGTAGTCTGTAAAAGCCTTCAAAACATTTTGCTTGGTAATCCTTAAGTCAAAATGTGATGAGCAGATCTGTCTTAAGCTCAATAGTCATGTCTAAAAGTACTGCCTGATACTTCCTAAGTTAAAACAGCAGAAGATGGCCTATTTTAAACAAAATGTATAGTTTCAGAAATACTGTTTGGTAGACCTACAGCAAACAGTGTGAGCTCTGAAAACAACATAAGCAGGACTGTCTTAAACTTAGTGGGTAGGTCCTGAACTACTGCATGGAATGGACAATTCCAAGTCTAGAGAGTGTAGCCCATTACCTTATCACCAGAAACTCATCTTGAATCAAAAACTGGCGTGGGTATGGTATCCCAGAACCATAGTAGAATGCTTTCACTGTATCCCAAGAGTCCTTAAAGAATGTTTGTTTGCTAAAGGCTCATCATATGCTTCCACTACCAGCAAACAGAAGCTGGTTGCAAAACCCAAAAAAACAACAGCAAAGAGTAGTTCGGTTGAAAGTAGTTCAACATCACTCGTTGAAGCAGTGTGTAGCAGCAGCCGCATCTCCTGCAATTACTAGGTCACATGCAAGCTTCAAAATTCATGTCAAGTGAAGATCCTCACTTGGTCCCATCACAAGCCCCCACAAAAACCATCAGGTTAGTGAGGATTGTGGAACTGTAGTGCAAAAATGGTGCGCCTGAACGCTTCATGAAAACCCCATGTTAGTTCTACGATTCAGACGTTGCACTGCCGCAGCGGAAGCAAAGAAGACAATACAACATCTGGCTATTCCTAGTTTAACACATCAATGACACTTAATGCTTGAGCTTTATTCAGTGATTATGGTCAGTCCCGTGGATCAGCTCCACTATTCTTTGCTATGGGTTGTGTTGCCATTTCATCATCCCTGGTAGGACATTCTTGTAATGAACATGACCACACACAAGTGAGTAATTAGCCATGCAGTAAGCATTACCCTCCATCCCTTCTAAATTCATGTCATTGCAAAACCAAAAACTTTCTAATCTTGCATCTCATTCACAGCAAAACCCGCCTCTTCAAAATTTCCTAATTCCCTGTCATGCAGCTTTCTTGACCCAGCTCAAGATCCATTCAGTATGTTAAAGATTATGCTACCAAAGATGAAAGCCCTTTCATCACGATCTCTCCATTGTGACAAATAGATATATGGCGATTTCACCCAAAAACTTGCTGCCAGTGTCAAAACGTTACTTAGAAAATTTCACCAACTACATGACTCCGAGCTCTCCTGATACTCTCATCTTCCTGTCTGCACTCTGATCTCCCTCAACCTTTCTCCCTTCATCCTTCTCTCAGTTTCTCCATCACCTCTTTCTTCATCACGATCAGCCTGCTTGGTGCAGCGAGGAGCCCTATATCTAAGCTTGGCTGGCTGCAGATTTTTTTCCCTGGAAATGTTAATAATTTACTTGCTCCTAGGCCTTGCATTTACTAATGCCGGCTCCTAAGTTTTAGTGCCACCGTCCTTATTTACGCACTGATTTATGGAGGTGGCCCACCTTCCCTATAAACAATATTTTCCTGAGATACAATACCAAAAATCGTGGCTTTGCAGGTTTGAACTCTTGTTCTTGCCCATCTAATATCACTTATTAAAAGTGTCATTTCCTAGCTTTGAACCTTGGATCTCCTGAAATATTGCTATATTGCCTTGATGCCCATAAGTACTGCCTCTCGGGTTTGATCTCATGTTCCCTTCGTGGATCTCATCCGTCCGCCTCGTCCTTCATCCCTCCTTCCCTCCTTCCATACCCCTTTATTTATTGCAGCAGATCCGTACTTACAATGTGTCTTCTCTCGGGTGTGAACCCGGGTTCCCTTGTCCTTCTTCACTGTTTTCATTCATCCTTTCCTCTTACCACTTTGCCAAAACATCCCCTCAAGGTTTCAACGACCTCTTTTTACACTACAGCTGTAGTGTGCACTTCCCTTTTTAGAGCCCGAGTCCCCACGGGCTGATGACACTCACGTTTTTAGCAGTTTCAAGTCTCTTCGTGATCTTTCCCACCACTTTGCAGCTCCGTCCTCCAGCAAACAAATGCGGTCTCCCTCTTCTCTGTCATCACCAGTGTGCTTGTCTTTGTACCTGTAGAATTTGTATGGGATTTCCCAAGAGTTCTCCAGCTCGCGTTTCTCGCCTGGCTTCAACACCACAACCACCGAACCCACTGTGATTGGTGCATCCTCGTGGTCTTTTGCCAGTGATTTCATCTCCTCACCGAGTGCAGCTACTGCCGCCTGTGGGTCATCATCGTTTGTTGCCTGCGTCAGGTGCTGCGGGAATTCATCCACAGCCTCAGCTAGCATTGGGGCAGGAGAAGGCATTGTTGGAAACCGTTCATGCAGGCGGTGTCGTATGAGAGCCAGGTAGAAATCCTCGTCCCACTCTCTCTCACCCAGAATTTGCAGAGCTGTAATGTTTTTGGCCAACATTTCCATCACCCATTTCGTCGTCACAATGGTGGCCATTGAAGCAGGCTTCGCTCATGTCCGATCCCATATTTCTTGTAGGCACCCGCAAACTGGTTGTCCCATTCTGCTTCACCATCTGAGAGTATGACTTTATGCCGAGGTATGACCACTTCTTCCAAAAATTGAGCAGTGAGAGTGGCTGTCTGATCAAGTTCCATGTCCTCAATAGTTTCTTGCGAGCTGGATGATGTCAAATTTACGAATTCGTGACTGTCACCAAATACTCGTTCCCTTCCCTTGTTTTTGAAAAAGGACCTGCAATATCGCAAATTACACAAGAGAACATAGTCATCGCGAAATTGTTGTGAGTCCGAAGATCTTCAGCATGACCTAAATTTTCAGTGGGCGCATAGTAGCTTCTTGGTGGGATCTCGTATTCAGTTTTTTTGTCTTGGTGACTTCCTCTCTCAATGTGGTAGTCATCTCTCTTATCAGTTGGCTTATCCTCCAGGTTGGCCTGTCCACATTCAAGTGTTCCCATGACTTTTAGGCTTGTCATACCCTCCAATCTGAGCTTAGGCGTTCTTGATGCCTCCATTGGCTCTTTATGCTGCGAAGAGGTTCCCTCTGATGCTCGTGAGTAGCTGGTATTGTTGTTGATTTGCTTACTCTCCCCAGCAATCTGTTGTTGTCTTGTTTCTGGTAGCTTGCTTGTGCTTACATGCACCATGTTGATGGCTGGTATCTGATTTCTTCCTCCTTCCCTTTGAGTTGTTCTGTTGTTGATCTGTCTTGTGTTTCCTCATTCGTAGGTCTGTGACTTGGACCTATCTCTTCATTGGTCGCTGTCCACTCTTTTGCTTTCCATTGATGATAAAACTCTTCTAGTCCAGGCACATTTCCCTCTGATTTTTCACTCCTTGTATCTTGTGGGTTTGCTTTACCGTCTCTCTTTGCAGTCTCACTTTTTCCTGTAGTCTGAGTTTTCTCCGGTTGTATGTGATCAGATGCTAAATAAATCCTCTCATTCTCTAGTTTTGTTGACCAAATCTCAGGCAACCTAGATTGGTACAACTCCTCCATGTTGGTAACACACTCACCTTCTTCCATTTTCTTTTCTGCTGCTCCAGCTATGAATTCCCTTGCTCTTTGACTCCCCCTACTTGAGGAACCCACACTTTCATGACTTTTTCTTACACAACACTCACTGTTGAACTCTGCCCTAAGGGACTTCCCTTTTTCCTCTATCTTGTGTACTGCAGATGGAGTACTCATCTCAGAAGTGTGTGCTTTTGGTGGTCCCTTCCCTGCTGGCATCATGTTTCTGATCGGGGAAGTTTCCTCCTTCCCTCGGCTTTGATTCTCAGTACCATCCCTGAACTGTTCAGATCCCCTGTTGTTTGACTCTTGACTACTTGTTGCGAGTAACAATCTCTCTTTTCCCAAACGTCTGTGCTGTCCAGCCCTAATGCAGTATACACAAAGCAATTTCCTCACTTCTTTCTCGCTGTTTGCAGTTGACTCAGTGTTTACCATGTTGATCCTTGGATAGAGTTCATCTGCAATTTGTGTGCCTTCTCTCTTAGTCTGAACTCCCCACATACTTGATATTTTGACCCGTAAATTATCGCTCCTTCGAAGTTGTTCCTGCTTCGCCTTTGTGGACTTGTTGAATTGTTATTAATTCATCACTGCAGCATTCATGGTTCTCGTCTTTCAACCTCCTTCAGGCCATTAAATTGAAAATCCAATGCACTTCGTCAACTTACTCTGTCACGTACCAAGTCCACCTTCACCTGTTTTATTGATGTCCCCTTTCGTTTGGAGATTCACCAATGCCCCCAGGCTTTTTTTTTTTACCTATTGTGGGGGCCTGATTACAATGTTCATGATCCCGTGGGAGATTTCTCTTAAGTAGACACACTAGACCTCCACTTCTTTGATTCTAAGTCACACTTTCTGTTACAATGATGTCATAACTCTTGTTTTAGTAGTCCCAAACAGCTCTGCTTGCCAACTTGCTTGAGGATATTTAATTGTTGGTTCATCAACTGTATCGTGAAGAAAACCAGTACCACAGAATTACCTCTTTGTCATGAGATTATTGGTTTGAACACGGCATGGTCCAAATGATAGTGCTCGATCTCACATTTGCTCCAAACAACCCTTGCTTAAGTGCTTCCTGCAATGCTTCCATAATTCTCCTGACTTTGGCTTGCCACAGACATGTCTCCCATCGT